>JBBPCX010000141.1:24827129-24870115 GCA_037974365.1 Hydrocynus forskahlii | reverse complement strand
GGTTTTATCTTTTATAAAGGTTTTATCTTTTTGAACGGCTTTGCCTTAGTTTTTACAAACTGCTAACAATTTTTCTCCTAATTTCCAAATAAAAGTATTGTTCTTTAAAGCATAATTTTATAGGAAATGGCAATACATCAAAATAAGATAAATGATGCAGTGTTTACAGAACTTAAACTGCCAATAATTACCTTTGACGAACTTCTAGTAGTGTTTAACATCCAGTCACATTGTAAGAGGAGAGTGTTGATTACAGCGGTGTTTTTTATATTATTCCTCATTAAATAAGATATGATTCAGTTGATCCCCTAATCAGTTCCTCATAAAGCAGAATGACACTGGCATGGAATGGTTGTCATACTCATAGAAATGCTAATTTAAAAATCGCAGTGGTCTCTTCTTTTCATATACATATATATTTATATTTATATATATACATATAGTGTGTGTATACATTTGCAACTGTTGCATTTATATATGCAAATATGTATAAAGTTATATGTAAATTATAAAAGGTCAGTCAGTTGAGTATGGATGTACATATACAACAAAGCTCCACCCCCTCCCACTGTAATACAGGGATTCCCAGCTCTGGTCCTGGCAGGCCGGTGTCCAGGACAGTTGGGTAGTTCTTCTCCCCACACTCAATAAATCTGGAAATGTACAGGAAATGAACTAGGTGTGTTTGAGCAGGGAAATCCCCAAACTGTGCTGGACCTCAGCCAGTCTGTTTTGGCTGTAATTAGTTTTCAGGTAAATGGGGAAAAATGTAAACACAGCAGTTTTTAGCTACTAGCTACTCAGTTAGCTACTAGTTTAGTTGCTTTAGTACTGTTACAGACTGATGCAGGCTTGAGACTTTCTCTCTTCATTTAAAATAAACAGTTAAGTAAAAACTAAAATGAGCTGATTTTGGTTCTTCACCCAGATGCAGTGGATCAGCCAAAATCCTGTTGTTTAGTTTACTGTTGTTTAGTTTAGCACTGGGGCATTGATGCTAACAGACCAGAAGTCAATAGTCACCCAAATTGTTTCCAAAAATTACTTCACCAAAACAACCCGCTCAAAATGCATTCAGCTCTTCAATGAGGTGGCACAGACCTGTCAGTGGTTTAGGCCTCAGTATGACTTACTGTGAGCTACAAGGATGAACAAAACTTCACCTCTACAAACAGCTATAACATGAGGCCTGATCTTTAATCAGATTTGTCTCATTTTATGATTGTCATCATCACAAAAACTGACATTATTTTAGCATTCCTACCCCTGAGAGAACCATATTGTCTAAAACGGCAGCTTTTGGGGGAGTATTTATGGAAAAGAGTTGGGTGAGTGTGGATTTCTAGCGTTTCTTAGAAATGTTAGTCTCATAGCTCCAGTGCTAAACAAAAGGAGTAAACAATGTTTTCCTTTTTGTCTGTGGCTGTCCTTTAATTGTAGCTGTGATGTTTACTCTGTTTTAATGTGCTCTGGTTTTTGTTTTCATTGAAGGGATGGCAGAGCCACGATTCAATAATCCTTATTTCTGGCCACCACCTCCCTCCATGCCTGGTCAGGTGAGTTCACCTTACCTCTCTCTCTCTCAGATAAGACCACAATGCCAGTTAAAACTAACCGAATCAAGCACAGAATTCAGCTAGATCGGAAATCAGCAGTCAATTTCCTAAACATGTTATAGGCACAGAAATAGCCTGTCAGGTATTTGCCCCACTAGAGGGAGCCACAGTAGTAGAATGAAAATCCAAATTCCTTATTTGTACATCATGTACTGATTACCTGTGTCAATGTCCAGTCATTGAACATGGCTAATTTAGTTGACCATATACTGTCTTATTCACTGCTGAAATATTATAGTATAGTGGAGTGAACAGAAACAGATATTGCGAACCACAGGCCTATGTAAATTCCGAGTTGCACACATATGCACGATTTCTCTTTATCTGGTGTCCATAAACCGCTCACTCCAAGTAATGTCCATGGCCCCAGTTGAGCATAACAAATGATTCTTACAGCTGGATAACCTGGTTCTAATCAACAAGATCAAAGAGCAGCTGATGGCAGAAAAGATCAGACCTCCGCATTTGCCACCCACCACTGTTCCCTCTCAGCAGACCCTGCTGGTGGCCTCGCCGCCCTCAGACGCTGGCCAGCATGTGATGTCCATCCCTAAGTTGCAGCAGGTGCCAGGGCTGCAGGCCCACAACTCCTCCCAGCCAGACATAGCCCTGCATGCCCGCCCGGCCTCCAGCACCGTTGCAGGTACTGACCAAAACAGGATATTAGAGACAGTCTCTTATCAATAAGAGACCATCTATTAGAGATAGTCCCTTATCTATTCAAGATAGCTACTACAACTATTTTCAGATATTCAGTGTACTTTTATGTAGATAACTGTATACAGTGTCAGAAACCACAAGGGAATCCATTTGAGATTACTTAACAACTCAGCATGGGTTGAGGTAAAGCAAGTTTTAAGTATATAGTGAGCACAATGCTAATCTAGCAACTGTAAGTTTTACATGATCGCTACATTCGTCTAATGATCAGATGAAAAAGGAAAGCACAAAGCGTCTTGGCTATTTGATTACATCTGAAATAAGGGGAAAGTTGTGTAAATTAGATTTTTGGCCAGACCTTCACTTTAAGCTGCATTATAAGGGATGGTCATAAAAGATATATTTTTTCTGATGATCTAGAGCTGAGTATGGATGACAAGTCAGCTGTGAAAGCTAAAGGATTATGGGAGGACTGGCATATGCGTCAAGCTGTAGACCAGGCTGCAAGAGTGAATCATCGATCAGGTATGAGGGAAAAAAACATGCAAGACTGTTGTACCCAGGTGCCAGACAAGGTTTTTAATTTCATTCTGTAAGAACAGTGAAAGCATATGTTGTTGTTTAGAGCTTTTAAAATATTCTGCGTCAAGGACAATGCAGCACTCAAGAAAATGTAAAATGGAGGTGCAAATCCCCTTCTTTTAACTCTGGGGCTTTGTCTCTTTGAACATTTGCCTACATTTTTTTAAATTTCCAAACCAAGTTTCCAAAAATGACTGTTTTGCAGCATGACCGTTTGAGTTTAAACCAATGTAAATTACAATTTAGCATAAAGTTTGTATTGTTTTTGGGAAATGTTTCGGTTCTAAATTGCACCCTTAAATTATACGGTTATTATTCAGTTACTAATATTCAGGCTTATTATTTAGTCACTGGTATAATTTATTTATAGTACTATTAAACTTCTATGGAAGTTATGCATTTGAATTGTGGGCCCTCCTATGGGTGTTAATATCTTTAATAATATAATTAATATCTGTGTCTACTAATAACTGACAGAAGACCCATGATTGCATTCTTCGTGTTCAAACACAGGTCTGGCTCCCTCTTCTCGTGCAGACAGTCACATCACATCCGAGGCCATGACACCCACCACCCCCACCTCTAGCAGTCAGAACCGACTGGGAGGAGCACCCTCCCTTAACGTGATCTCGGGCCTGGCCAGCGCTCCTGGCATGGATCAGGTGAAAAGCGGGAGCTTGGCAGGAATGCTGGGACCACAACCGAAAGCCCCGCGTGGCCGTAAAAAGATCAAAGCAGAGAACAACACCGGCCCCTTGCTGGTGGTACCCTACCCCATCTTGGCCTCAGGCCCTGATCAGTCAGTCACCATCGCCAAAGAGGGGAAAACTTACAGGTGTGAATATTCATGCTCAGTTCAAGGTTATAGGATTTACAGTATGACTGCACCTATTAGTCCACAAAGTTAAATTTCATCTTATAAACAAAAACACTTTATAATGCTCTTTATCTTTAAATGATACACATGGTCATTCTGAATAATTGCACCAAGCTTGAGAAAGTGTGGGGGTTTTCTTTGCTTAGCTGCATTATACAATAATGAGACTGAATGAGAGACATCATTTAAGGGGTAGGAGTTTAATGGCAATAATGTGTGTGGAATAGCTTGTGATACTCAGTATGGTGGCTGCATTATGGAAAGGTCCAGGGTAAAAATGTAAGTGGGGGTCAGTTCCCCTTGTTGGGGAGACAAGCCCAAAATGTGTTTGACCCCAACAAGTTTTATTTCTACATTGAAGTTATATAGTACAGGAATAATGGTGGTGTCACAGTTTCCCAGTATGCACTGCTCTGACTACTTGGATGTGTGCATTCTGTGCAGGTGTAAAGTGTGTCCACTCACCTTCTTCAACAAGTCAGAGATGCAGATTCATTCCAAGTCCCATACAGAGGCCAAACCCCACAAGTGTCCTCACTGTTCAAAGTCTTTTGCCAATGCTTCATATCTAGCGCAGCATCTCCGGATTCACTTAGGGATCAAGCCTTACCACTGCTCCTACTGTGAGAACTCCTTCCGCCAGTTATCTCACCTGCAACAGCACACCAGGTCAGTGCCTCTAATGAAGCCCATCCATCGGGCCATAAATTAATTTTCACATCTCGTACCAAGAGTGTTTTGCCCAGTGCATCAGGAGGTTCTGTAGAGAATTGTGAAGTAAGTTTTTTTTTTAATTATTATTATTTTATTTATTTATTATTTTTTGTAGGATTCACACTGGAGATAGACCGTATAAGTGTGCCCAACCTGGATGTGAAAAGGCATTTACACAACTGTCAAATTTACAGGTGAGTGTAACACAAAAAAGATAAGTGTGCTTTGTGATCGGTGCAGCAGCGTGACGGACTGGCCATTGTCTAATCTGGCTTTGTCCATTACTGCTTACTGCAGAAATTATGCAAACAGTAAATGGAACATGCTATTGATTTTAGGTAGAGTCCTAAGTAGACATTAAATAGTAGGAAGTAAACTGATTGTAGTGTTATATTCTGATTAGGACATTGTTTCTGACAGCAATTTAGGACAGCTTAATGCTTTAGAATATTGCTAAAATCCAATCACAATGATAACACTGTACTATGTAGAAGGTGCAGAAGTAATGTGTGCAGTAATCACATTTGGATGCTTTGGCTCAGTGCTGCAGCACATTGAAATGAATGTTAATGTGCTGAATTTTGGTCTGTAAGGTGAAATATAGGAATCACTGAATGTCAACATTTCTTCTAATATATACCAATCAGCCCTAACATTAAAAAGGTAAAGTGAATAATATGGATGATTTCATTACATTGATCTGTTAAGGTGTAGGAGATATTAGGCAGCAAAGTGGTTAGTACCTACCAAACAGGCTGAAGGGTGCTAAAGGCTGATTAATGTGCATAGGCAGCGAAGGCTAACTCGTCCCGCCCAATCCTAACAGAAGAGCTAACCGAGCACAAATTGCTACAAAAGTTAATGCTGTTTGTGCTAGAAAGGTGTCAGAACATATGGTACATTGTAGCGTGCAGTGTATGGGGCTGTGAAGCCCCTGACCAATCACAATGCTCCTGCTGACCCCTGTCCACCGTCAGACAATGGGTATATGATAAGAACTGGACCACCGAGCAATGGAGGAAGGTGGCCTGGTGTCATTAACTGGGGATGAGATGACACCAGGATGTCCTAGGTGAAGAAGGCAAGCTGGAGAAGGGAGTGTGATGTTCTGGGCAATGTTCTGCTGTGAAACTTTGGGTACTGGCATTCATGTTAATGTTAGTTTGACACGTACCACCTACCTGAACACTGCTACAGAACAAGTTCACAACGGTATTTCCTCTTTCATTTGGATAATTCACCCCACTGCGCTGCAAAAATCATTCAGGGATGGTTTAAGGAACATGACAAAAAGTCCATGTATTGACTTGGCCCTGAGATCTCAGTCCAACTGAGATGTGTCAGACAGACTAGACCAATTCATGGAAGCCCCACATTGGAGCTTACAGGACTTTACAGGCTCAGCGGCTAACGTCTTTGTACCAGATACCTCAGCACACCTTTAGAGACTTGTGGGGTCCATTTCCGAGCTGTTTTAGCCACCTGGTCCACAATATTAAGAAGGTGGTTTTAATGTTCTAGCTGATTGGTTCGATTTATTTAAATATTACTTTGTAACTGACTCCCTCCTGGTGAGCCACGATGGTACTGTTTGGATGCAGTTGGCAATCACAGGTCGAAAATTTTCTGCTTTAGATTCTCATTACAATAGTACCTGTCCAAGAGTGGGATATATTAGGCAACTAATGAACAGTCAGTTCTTGTCTTTTCCTTCATTACCCTTTTTTCCCCCCATCACCCACAGTTATCTGATCTTTAAGTCCCGGAAATAAGTCTGACCATAACTTCCGTTGTATTTTTAGTCCCATCAGAGGCAGCACAACAAAGACAAACCATACAAGTGTCCCAACTGCTACCGTGCCTACACAGACTCGGCCTCCCTACAGATCCACTTGTCGGCACATGCTGTTAAGAACGCTAAAGCCTACTGCTGCAGTATGTGCGGCCGCGCATACACATCGGTGAGTACCGGCTTTCCTGAACTCACCAAGGACTAAATCTTGAAATGTCTAAGCAATGAAGTTTTAGTTGTAAAATGTACAAAGATGTACAAGATGCACCAGCATACTGTACACTGCAAAAGGGACTGGGACTCTGGGGTGGGGGGGAGTAAGGTGAGGACTGATGTCTGAGTAATTGTAGTCCAGGCAGAAAGCACACCACAGTTTTTGTGTTTTAAGTAGAGTTAGTCATTTGTGGCGAGCTCTACCATGGGAATAAACAATATTGCAAATCAAATGAAATTGCATGATTACAGGTCAAAACCTACGTACTGCACAGTCAGTGAACCATGATCCTCATTACCAAGTTCACTCAACAGTTTTAATCATAATCTTGACACCTTTCCTGTTTGTTCCCGTTTTCAGGAGACCTACCTTATGAAGCACATGTCCAAACACACAGTGGTTGAGCATCTTGTTAGCCACCATTCTCCACAGAGAACAGAGTCTCCCAGTATCCCCATACGCGTCTCTCTCATCTGATCTTCCCTCTGCTCTTCTCTTTACCTCCTATTCCTTTCAAAAAGGTTGTTTTTGTTTTGTTTTTTTGTGTGCCAGGCTGCTCTTCTATTAAGAAATAAGAAGACAGAAAAGGAATATGCAGCACCTTAGTTCTCAAAGGACACTGTGTCTGCAATATTCTTCCATATTCTAGCCATTAAGTAATATCTGATGTAGCTGCTTGACTAGCTACGTCTCATCACCTGGTGTCCGAGGTGGGTTAGCACCAGACACCAGTCTAAATGTAAATCTAGACATGCATCCCAAGAACAGAACAATAGGCTGTTTCCTTCTTACTTGTTCTCGCATTGTTATCAAGGGTGTGTTAGGGAGACATCCAAAGATAAACTTTAAGCACTTTCTAGTCTTGGGGTTTCAGCTCAGAAGTTTGAATTGTTTTCAGAGGGGGAAGTACGGCCTTAGCTCTGGGGCTAAATGTTTGTTTTTAAGAATAGTAGCTGTGTTTGTGTTGTATCTCCATTTTTAGTTTTTATCTCCATTTTAGCACCATCTGGTTTTACAGGGTAGTGTGTTTAGTTTTAGTGTGGACATGACAAATCTTCCACTTAAAGCTTGGACCTTGGGATAAAAATGTAATGTATGAATCAGGCTTAGATGCAACAGCATTGTGATGAGCACTGTTTCTAGCTAGGACAGTTCAGGAGAAACATGGATCCTGGGACTTAACCGGTGGATCTATCATTTAAAGTGTGGGCAATGTTCAAGTATTATACAGAAAGTAAAAATCAATTTATATGCACAAATATCATACCAGCAGTATGACAATAGCAAACGTAAGAACTTTACCAGATTGTATCCGCATTTTAAACAGTAAATTCCCCAAATCTCCTATTGATTATGGAAAGTAGATCTTGTGTTAAGAACGCCACTTATTTTTGATATTGTCTCAAAAGACATTTAAATTTGAAACAATTCAGAGGCTCTGAAGACTCCACAGAAATTGTGCAAATATAAGAGCAGCAGTATGTATGACTGGGTGCTCTCTAAAATACTCGCTTGCATTAATTACATCACAGATGTACTTGTATATTTATTTCGTGCAATGTCATGGAAATCAATTAGATTTCCTCCCCTCTACCCTACCATAAGGTCAGTCCCAGTATTTTTGTAGGGCAAACCTTTTTTTTCCAAATTTTTTAGCACTTGATCAAACTAATCGCATTAGAGCATTGTCCATTAAATGGACCAATGTAAAGACAGTGGTGCTAGTCAAGTGTGAAATGTCATAACCAGAACCCCATCCCCTGGTCAAGCTGTGATGTGTCATGTTGAGCTTTTTGTTTTATTTTTCTTTGCACCCACCAGAATGAGCACCACAGAGGCACCTGTGGTAGTAATGGTATAAAGCAGTCACATGTCTGTTAATTTAAAGCCACCAGTTCACAATAAACATGAAAAAGGCAATTACACAGAGCCATGTCTGAAAGCTCATGACTTGTATATTTGCATGGTGTCTGAAAATGTTGATGGTTTTGGCTCATAGTGGGGTAGTATTGTGAAACAAAAAAATGGCTCTACAGATCTTTCTTTGTTGTGGCTTTAAAGACCAATCCCCTAATTCAGTAATTTAGCAGTTAATGTACCTTGAATCAGAAAGTATTATAATGCATTGTAGTGTAGACAGATGAATCTAAAGATAAAAGCATCTAACAGTGTTAAAAGGGAATCTGTCTTTTAAGCAACATAGGAAACGTATTTTGAATGTAAAAACAGACCGACTTCGCAGACAAATCTATTTGGTCTAGATATTTTCCTGTTTTGTGCAGCGGTCACTAGGGGCACTAGTTAAAACCCCAGGCAAAAATGGTACTCCCTCAGTGTGTATGCTTGATTAATTTAAACTTGTGAAAAGATTACAGTTCTATACAAAATATTCCCCTCTCTTAAGACATAGTACATCAATTCAGTCACTCCTTATTTCTTGATTTTAAGTTTAAATATTACCTCAATTTCATTGAAAGTAGTAAATAAATGGAACTCATGGTTCTCTCGTGCTTTGCGTCTAGCCTTATGTGCCATGTGGCCTCACGGACATGATCCAAATAGTTGCAGTTGGATGCAAATAAGGTGAGGCGAGTTGCAAACGTTTTCATGTTTCGATTATATAATGGTTATTGTTTTTCTTGTGTGATGCAGTATATGCTATAGTTAGTGTGGAGTACAAGTTATTAGTATTCAGTATTTTGCAGAAATTCCCCAGAAGGTAGGCCCAAACAGCCTGTTAGAAAATGAATGTGCGGGTGCTTACTGGTAATGACTTTCTACACATAAGTACACAATTTTGTTTAAATACACCTTTTACATGTATAGCTGTGTTAATGCAATATATTCAATTGCCAGAAAAAAAAAAACACCAGACCAACAGCTAAAAATATTAGTACCTAATTCAGTGCAGCAAAACTAGTCTTCTGAACTGTCAGTGTGTCAGATTTCTTTGTGTTGTCAAACAATTTCCATTGTTTTGTCTCCAGTCATACTATACCAGTCACTTGTTAAGCTCATACCGTTTCATTGATGAACATTTTAGATACTGCCAGATATTTTTAACACATCGAGTTGTTTTTATTACCATTTTACTTTTTTTTTTTTTTTTATAGGACCATAAGTAGTTGTTGTTCCCTAATAGTTCCTATATATATTGCCCTAAAGAATGATTTGTACAGTAATGGTTTACTGATTCATACAAGTGATTTTTTTTTTTTTAAAGCATTTGTAAATGTGACCAATGTGTTTGCTTCAGTTAGCCCAATGTTACTTTCATTCATTTCATCTGTATTCCTGGTGCTTACATTCAGAGAAGCTTAAAAAACCTCAGCCGATTACTGATGTTTCAGTTCTTGTCTGTTACAATTCCCTTCCCCTTATTTGTACTGCAGAGGGACCAGAGTTGTACAACTTTCCCTCATTATTACGAGTCTCTATTGAATGATGCTTTGAGCCTAGGGCAGCATGTCTTAGAGGCCTAAGAAGAATGTTCAACAGAAAGTATGTTTACATATCAGAGCCCTAATGAGAACATTTTTAGACATTTGGGTTTTCATCGACGGCTAGATTTTAATCTCCGTTTTCTCCACATTAGTCCTAGTACGTTAGTCTTTTAAGACTCCACATCACTTTAGCCAGTTGACCACTTGCCTGAAAACAATACATGTTGAGCTGACCCAACTTACTTACTTGCTAAATCTCCCTAAATCAAATGTGTACCATTACTATAAAATATACCATGTATTCATTAATAGTGCAAATTACAGTACTTTGTTCCTTTTTTTGTATCTGTGTTTTCATGTATTAATAATTTTCTCTGTAAGTATTGATTGTTTTTAATATCCATGCTTTTTCAATTATTTGTAAGCCTTAATTTTACTATCATTAAATGACCGTTGTATTTCTTTTTATCCCCCCACGTTGGTGGTTTCTGTATTTGGTCTGTTAAGCCTTTTTTATTTTTCCGCATGGAATTCTCTGACCGTAATCGTTATTAATTGTTAACATTATGTATGGCATTGTTATATATGTCTAGAAATTATTACTTTTTTTTTTTTTTTTCTCTTCATTTGTCTTGCATTGTGGTCTCCAAGATTTGGCTCAGTATGCACAGACAATACAACAAAAATAATTTAGAAAATATCAATGTTGAGGACACTTTGTATCTTTATCTTGTTTAATAAACTGAGACTGTTATATACGTGCCCAAATAGTTTTTTGAAATTTCATTTAATTTGAAAGCATGCTCGTCCTTTTTTACACCGCAGCTAAGTAACGGTTCATGTACAGCTCTGCTCTCGCAGTGAGACCAGTTGGATGGTAAAACACTACTAGAAGTTCATCAAAGGTAATTATTGCCATTTTTTTAGGAGTTTTCTTTGAATTATTAAAGTTCTGTAAACATTTCTCTTATTCTGATGTTTTGTCATTTCCTTTAAAATTATGCTTTAAAGAACAATATTACTCTTTGGAACTTAGGAGAAATATTGTCAGCAGTTTGTAAAAACGAAGGCAAAGCTGTTTTGTTCAATACTTACACCTATAAAAGATAAAACCTGAGAAACTGAACATTTTTGCAGTGGACTCATTTTTTTCCAGAGCTGCAGTTATGTGCGGTCATAAATGCTGCTGTTTGTAATGTTAAAATCTGCACCAATCAGCAGTAACATTAAAAGATAAATAAGGATCTGAGCAAATTAGCGATGAGCCAAATGTGAGGGTCTTGTGGGGTTTTGCCAGTATGCAGTGGTTAATACCGTCCAAAAATGGTCTAAGGACGGACAACTGGTGAACCCGCAACACATGAGCGTTCAAGGTTTATTGATGTGCAGAATCTGAATTAAGAGTGCCCAAACACATTTGATGTGCATCGCAGCTTGGTGCATACAGGGCTGGTTATTGTTGTGCTGGCTCCCGCATTCATGTAGCTGTTACCTTGACATGTGCCACCTACCTAAACATTGTTGCAGAGCAAGTACACACCCTCATGGCACTGGTATACACTCATGCCAGGGGCATCTTTAGCAGGATAGTGCGCTTTGTCACGTTTCAGAAATTGTTCAGGAATGGTTTAAGGCATATGACAAAGCTTTTAAGAGATTCCTCATATCTCAATCTGATCAAGCATCTGTGGGATGTGCTAGACAGACTGGTCTGATCCATGGAGGCCACACCTCACAACTTACAGAGCTTAAAGGATCTGCTGCTAATGTCTTGGTGCAGCTACCACAGCCACCTTTAGAGGTCTTGTGGAGTCCATGCCTTGATGTGTCAGAGCTGTTTTGAGAGCACAAGGAGAACCTACACAATATATTTTTTATATTATGGCTGATCAGTGTGTATTTATAGGGGTTCTCAAAGTCAGCCCTGGTGACATTGTTTTTGTGTTCATTTGACACATTTCATTGACTAATTTCTGGGTCAAGTGTGATAGAGTATCAAAAACAGAACAGCATGAACTAACTTTAGAACACCCTGCTACAGAACCAAATTTTATATTTTGATCAAATGTTTGGACATTTACCCTTCCCTCTTTGGTCAATGCATCTGAAGCGCAACCTCTGTATTCCTGCAAATGTTGCATTTTTGACAGACATGTCAGTGTATTTTTTTTCAATACAAAGCTTTTCTTCACAAAATCAAAACCATTTACAGATTTTTAAAAGTAACTGAGCTAACAGGAAAATATGATTGTCATAACTTCAGAGTCTATGTAATTTCAAAATATTTTTACCATATCTAATAAGATTTTCCGAGTGTCTGCTACTGTTCTTTATATTAAAAACTAAGTAATGACAGAATGTGAAAAAACACTTATACAACAATGAAAATATTCTTGTTTAATATAAAAAATACATATTTTTGTTCATTTGTTACATGTAAACTGCTTTATTTTTGTTAATAGAGAAATGGTGCTTATGTGAATTGTGTGTTTGAAACCACCATCAAACAAAAATAAAGCTGCAGGTTCTAAATGATGTCACCATTGTCAAAACATGCAAGTTATTGTAATTATAATGTGTGTTCTACAATGACCACTCTTTTTTTTTTTTATCAAACATTTTAATTCAGACCTTACAGCTGCTTTTGATCTCTAAGGCCTATTTTATGCAATGTGGTTAGAGCAGTTCACATATATGTCCTTTTACACACCGAATAGCGATCAAGGGAAATGATGCAAGATAATTTGCACAAAATATAACAAAACATAAAAATCCCAGTGATGCAGCAGGCATCATTTTATAAAAATCATACAACACTGTAAGGTGTTCATACTAGTAAGACTGCAGATGCTTAATTATAGTACACCACACGTTTCTTCTGTGATTTGTTCTTTTAGTGCAATACGACACCTACAGACGAGTTCTGTAGAGCTTTTTAGAATAAAAACTAATCATGTCCTAATATGATGGCCACTGAACACGTTGATTTGGTCTCAGTAATCTCTGCTGAACGTCTCTCCTGAAGTGTTTAAAATGTTGCGGGTAAACTGTATTGTGATTTCATCTTAATAAAAAAAATAGGATTTGTCAAGTGAAGTTAATTTTGGAGGTGCCAAGTTTTGTTCCGGCAGTGAAAATATATCATAGTATTTTAATATCTGCACTCAACTACTAAAAATACGAGTTATCAAAGGATGTGGATGCTAACCCAAGATAATGGGCCTAAAAGAATAATCATGTGGGTATAACTGTTGAATGTTGATACATACCAAGATCTGATTTATAATAGCATTTCAGTCATTACATTTGTAATCTGGTTGCATTAATACATTTAACCACATGTAATCTGAACACAAATGTCCTTACTTTCAACCGCAAGGCAAACACACAAAAAGGCTTTAGTGTTTTTTTTCTGTTGTAAACATCTTCAAAATAAATGATCTGGTCAAATTAAAGTGCTCCAGCTAATGCCTGTTTTTGTACCGTTTCTGGCCTTTGTGGATTGATGATTTAAAAAAAAAAAAGGAAAAGAACGAGAAAGAATACCACATACATAGCATGTAACTATCTCAGAAAATGTACCTCACAGATTTTATAAGGCTGTAACATTCTGCTTTGGCCTCCCGTGAAGTGTATTGCTTGCAAAAGTCTCACAGCCTCATGGAATTGGATCTGCTTCTGCCGTAGGGTATCAGTAATCCTCTACTCTAGCGAGTCTGTTGGGGCAGAGCAGCAAAGGCATACCATCATAGTTACCTGCATTTATTTAACCTCCACACTGAAGTTCTCACTTTGGTCCTATAGAGTTTCCGACACCTACCACACAGGCCTCATGGTCCTCAAAGACTACAGTGGAGACCTCCATTGTACTGGATGTGAGTGGCAAAAGGAATAAACTCAATTCAGCAGTAATGACCCTGAGTAAAAGCTTGGGCATGAACATACACATAGAAAAGTCAACTAAAAAAAAAATATTGCTTCAATCACAGTGTCAGCGTTCATGCAGCAAGGGACCACCTCTCTTGGAGGAGTTGATAAATATAATTTGGCTACAAATCAGCCTCTATTCCCAGGCAACAGCACTGCAAGGAATTAGCCCTGCTATTTAGGTGGACAGGAAGCATTGCAGACAGGCCAATTTGTCTCCTAGTCAATCAAATGAGCACAGGGCAGATGTGAGAGGGCATCAATTGCTGCTGCAAGTCTTTTTACATCACACAAAACATCAGATTTACTCACCACAGAAAATGTCACAGCCAAATGTCTTTAACTGCGGGAATAAAGACTAGTTGCACTGAATCTTGAATTCCCTTGATTGTAAAGAGCAAAAGCAACTTCTGAATCAGTGCTTTAATCACTTTTCAGACTATGAAACTATGAAAATGACTTCCATTCTCTAATAATGGACGGTGCAGTTCCCTTAGGCATCTTCACTGGCTGCACTGTGGCTCTCCTCTTGATCCACTGTGGCACTGGGAGTCATAGGGGAGCTTACGTTTAAGTATCCAATCTCAGAAGGCTGGGCAGTGGGCATGGAAAGAGATGACTCCAGGCTCTTTACATGCTCTCCAACTTTAACCCTGCGAATGGCATCCAACAGTCCCCACGAGTCACACAGCCCCAGCTTCGGACTACATCAAGATTTTAAAACACAGGATGGGGCAGTTTGTACTTAGTACAGTAAAATACTGAATAGTAAACAGTCACTACACAAAGTTTGATTATACTAGATCCATGAAAAACTAATTATAGCAGAAAAGTTCACATCTAAAGGTAGGAGTATACCTTGTATTTGATGTTCGCAACAGGCCATCAGAGTGCGTTCCAGCTGGGAAGATTTTCTTTACATCCTGTAATAGAAACAAATTTAAACAAATATTAAAAATATACACAAACAAAACCATTTAACATTAATTTTCTTAGTAAGAAAATCATTATCAATTTAAAAAGCAATGATGAATCAGTCTTTACCTCAACAGCACATACTGACTGAAGATTTCTAAGTGCCCGTTCTAAAACTCCAATTTGATTGGCCAGTTTCAGGGTTTTGTCTTGAAGTTGTTTATTCTCCATCTCCAGGAACTTAACCCTAACAGAAAGAGTGGGACATCAACATGGATCTTTATCTGTGCTTCTTAGTGTACAGTGTGAGGTCCCACCCATACCTTTGCTGTGTGGTAGTAGCTGTTCTCATTCCGTTGTTACCCATTTCCTCAGCCTCAGTCATCCTCCTCAGCAACTCTCGCCTCTCTAGCAAGAGCTGGTCATTCTCCTCCATCACAGTCCTAATCCAGTCTCTCTCCTTTCAGAAGCATTGCAAATACAGTTACGAGGCAGGACTTGGATGTATTTCTAGATTTTAATTTCAATGCTTAGAATAAGTTCCATCTCACTTTCTCTGACAGACTCGTTGCAAGAGCCAGATCAGTCTCCAACTTCTGAATCCTTAGGTCTCGCTGAGTGGTTGCCTTCATGAACAGCTGCTTTGCTCTGCGCAGCTTGGCTTTGTGCAGAGATTGCTTTTCATTGTATCTCCTAAAAAACACAAATTAAAAAGATTCTTCATAACTTCAACAAGCAGCTGTTTAACACTTTGTCACTTTAAATTAATTAGTAATACATTTGTTTAATGCATGGTGAGTTACTGAGTCTCTACCTAATGTTAGTGTCGAGCTGGTGGAGGACCTGCTGTAGCTCTTCCTGTAATCTCTCTGACTCCTGCTGAGAGGACATGAGTTGCTCCTCCAGCTCATGGTAGCTCTTCTGACTGAGGCTCTGCTGTAGGAGATGTCAGATGCCAGCAGTAAAGACAGAGACTTAAGTTACATAATGTAACAAGAGATTTATATGACTCAGCTTCAAAAAATGTCGGTTAAATACCCATTTAAGCCCTTTCTTCCATCAAGACAGCAGAGTGATGGGCTTAAGCCAGCAAATGTCCAACACAACTCCAAAGCTATCTTGGAGATTTTCAGGATTTTTCCTCCAGGACTAATACAGTTTCCTCAATAAAATTTACTCCAGGATCAGTAAAGTTTTCTGATTCTGATTGTGTCCTTCACTCGGAAGAGCTGAATACCAACCTGCTCTCTGGCAGAGCTCAGCTCGTTCTCGAGCACCTCCAGCCGTGTGTCCAGCTGCTGAGAGCGATGAGAGATCTCAGAGTTAGTGCGACTAAGAGTGGCCTCCTTCATGCGTAGAGAGCGAATCTGCTGCTGCAGCTCCTGCTCTCTCTGCTCCAACAGCTTCCTATCAGTAAATAATGAGGAACTACTGAGCCAAATCAACAGAACACTGATGTTTTTAATTTAAATACACTGCTGGTTATGCTGCATAAAGACTTAAGCCAAACTGACTAAACTGCCTAGCAATGCAGCTGCTGTATTAATTATGTAATGTGGGCACACCTCTGAAGCTGTTCCTCCTGGAGTTTGGCTCGGAGAGCAGACAGGTTATCGGACATGTCTCTAGTGTCTCTCTCCAGCTTACTGGTCTCTCCTGCTCTGGCTTCCTCCAGGCGTAACTGATGAAGAGCCTTCTTTAACTGCTGCTGAAGCTCCAACACCTCCACACAAACATACCATATAGTTGTTATTTATGCAAGGTATGCCTCAGGCAGTTTCACACCTTAAATTATTGGTTCCATGTAAAATGTTATTAGAAAGCCTAAAACAGTGTTTGTAGAAACACCTCATTAATTACAAAGGACAACATAAATGATTTGATTTATTCTATTTCAAGCCCAGTGAAATTGTTTGATTACGGAAAACAAAAAAGAATGTTTCAAATTCTGCTGAATTAACAGGAATTAAAGCCCAACTTCTGTTCTTTAACACACCATGGCTGATGTATACCTCCAGAGCAGATGCTTACATCACACCTTCCTGATCCTGCAAGGCATTTAAATAGACTGTAACCTCAGGATGTGATCTTGCATGTTTGCCTGATGGTCTTGCTTTAGCCTTCAACACTGACCTTCTTGTCAGCGGCAATAACACGGGTTCTCTCTGCATCGAGTTCCTCTTTAAGGCTGGTGCGCGTCTGTTTGTTCTGGCTGTTCCTGGAAAGCTCCAAGTCCAGTTCCCTGGCTCTCTGCTTTAGCTGCTCCAGTTCTACTGACTGAGCGGCCGCACTGGTTTCAAGCTGGGTCAGTTTAGCCTGGGCCTGCTTGAGCTCTGCACAGAGCTAAAGAGCACAGTATCATGTTAACATCCATCATAACGGCCTACTTTATTTGAGCAAGGACATCTTTAATTTAAAATCTACAAGTTTCTGAAAAAGACATAATCTGTGTCGTAATGAGAAGAAACAAAAGTGATAAAGAAAAGAAAATTAAAGCATAGTTATGTTTTATGAAAAGTTCAGCAAAAATGTGTTGAACATCTTTGAATGAATAACTGACACATAGGATAAAGAAGAAGAGGAAGAGGACGACGAAGAAGAAGAAAAACAACTTTACTGATCTCGGATGAAATTGCAATGACAAGACGTGGAGCAGTCGTAACATGCTTGCAGCAGGCAAGTTATTTAATTTTTTAATACCTTCATCTTCTCTTGGTCTAGAAGTGCATTGTGTCTTTTCAGGTCAAGGTTTTTCTCCCTCTCGTAGCGCAGCTCACGCTCAGCAGAAGTGAAGAGATTCTGAGTCCTTTGGAGGTCCTGCTTTAGTTGTTTGTTCTCCTCCCCTTTCTGCTGCAGGACAGATTCCTGAGCCTGAGGACACAGAGATTACAATGACTACAAAGAGTAATTACTAACTAGAGTACAAGTATAAGCTAGAACAGGTTAAAACACACACTTTTCCCTTATGGAGAGTTAAGACTACTTCAAGGTAACTGGGGGTATTTTTCTGTATTAATGATTTGGCAGACCTTGGTCCGGGCCTGGGCCTCACTGATCTGAGCCTGCAAGGCCAGCTGGTGCTGGCTGGCCAGCTGTCTCTCTTCTTCCAGGGTAATGTGCAACTTGCTCATCTCCGACCTCACACACGCCACCTGGGGAAGCAGCACACAGCTTACATACCAGCTCCTTAACAGCAACTCATTAAAAGATCTACATTTGCTACAGACTGAAACCTCACGAGCTAATACCTGGATAATCCGAGATAAACTACCATATACACTACGGTAGCCCTCACTGCAATGTAATGACGCTGTTAGTCTTTATCAGGGTCCTCGCATCTTCTTAAAGATCAGATTCAAGGACTTTCCATGCCCATTTCCTAAAATTCAAGGACGCAACCCGGCATATTTTCAGATACGGATCAAGGTTAATTACTGTTACAACACTTCACTTAAAGTTAGCTTTCATGCTTGCTGCCGTTTATCTTGCATCATTCCACTTCAATCACTCACACATGCATGTGACCATCTCATTTTCTCGAGGCAGGTGGTACATGAAAGAAGGAAGCACAGATGACAAGAGATGCACATGTAGACGGCATCAAAAGAACTTCCATTTCTGTTATTACACCATGTCTATTTAGGACTTTTTTCCCTCAAATTCACAAACCCGATACAAGTTTATGAGATAGCCCAGCGCATCATGAAATGGCACAATTAATTTTAAAAATACATTGTAGGGACTACCATATAACTGGAGGAACTATTTTCACAGCAACAGTTTGGAAATTGCTAGAGAGGCAAATGAGTGCATACTTAACTGAAATGACAAGATTTTTGCACCTCTATAAAACAAACAGTCTTCCACATATTTGAACAAGTGAATGATATGTGTGGCTACATGCATTAACACTGGAAAAGTCCATTCATATACGCTGAATAGCTACATAGTGTTAATAAATTCCATATGGGATAATCAACTTGATGTGCTTTTCAGCTCAGACAATATGTTAGTCTTACCTGGCTGAGCCCTTCGTCCTCTCCTACTGAAGGTTTAGGATTAGGGTCAGATGGTTTCTCCTGCCTTGCAGCATGTAGTTGCTCCTTTATGCAACGCAGTTCCAGACTGAGCCGCTCCGCCTGGCTCTCTGCCTGCAGCTTTTCTTGGGCTCTAATACTCACCTCAGTCTGCAGCTCCATTATTTGTCTGCGCTTCTCCACCAACTCATCCCTAACACACAACATAGTCTGTAATCGGTCATGGTAGCTTTGGCAGAAATCATTGTCAAGTTTTTTTAAAGCACTAAAAATGCTACATGTCCATGTCCTACCAGCAAGTTATTCAAAACAATACATGATGTAGCCCAGTAACAAATGCCCAGTATCCTCCATGGCAACAAGGAGGCCAGACCAGTTTACCGTATACTGTAATGTAATATGATTCTGGTAATATTAAAAGCTTTTTTCTAAAGGCCACCTCACCTTAGAGTGCTGTGCTTGTTCTCCAGTGTAGATAGCTCTGATCTTAACTGTTCAACTACAGCCTTAAGCTGTGTCACCTGCTCCTTGCTCTCTCTCAGGCCTTCCTGCACTCTGCTGTTCTCTGTCTGCCGTGCCAGATCGTCTTGGAGACGTGTCTGAGCTCGTTCCAACTGGGCCAGCTGCAAGATAACACAAATAAATGACACAGGCTATGTGGATTTGTGTATTTGAAATGTTCACAAATTTACAAGGAACACCCACAATTTACATCCTACACAAATGAGCCAACATTTACTGACTGATCTGCTCACAGTCAACATATTAAAGTCATCACCTTTTCCTCCAAAATTGCTTTTTCTCCCTTAATCTGCGTGAAGTTCTTATTGAGGGATTTCTCTTGCTGGCAGGCAGCCTGTAAGCTCTGCACCTCTAGGCGCAGCCTCTTCAGCTCCTCATGGTCTCCGAGCATTGTCTGAAGATGAGGAATCCATAATATCAATATACTTCATTCAAGTCCTCCTGAACTAATTAAAGGTATTTAAACAACAACTGCCAGTGTAGATTAGCTGCTGCTGTATATCTACGTCAAATGTGTTACCTGCTTCTCTTTTGTAAGGGAAGACTGGGCTAGAGCTAGGTCCACCTCTAATCGTTTCCTCCAGTCCTTCTCCTCAGCAAGACGACCCTCAAGAAATGCCAGTCTCTCCTGAATACCACCATCTTTAAGCTTTTAATTAAAATGTATTAGAAAACATGAAAAATACACATGACCATCCAGCTAAGATGCATGCAAATATTAATGGTGAGAGCAATCACTGGCTAGTTACCTCAGGCATCTCTTTTGTCTGATCTCCCTTTTCCACAGGCTTCTGGGTGCTCTTCATATTAAGCTCTTCTTCCATATTTTTAATCTGTGACAACAATACATTTGAACAACACAAAAACAGATCAGATTAAAATGA
This sequence comes from Hydrocynus forskahlii, assembly GCA_037974365.1. NCBI lineage: Eukaryota > Metazoa > Chordata > Actinopteri > Characiformes > Alestidae > Hydrocynus > Hydrocynus forskahlii. Next base: position 24,849,932 of record JBBPCX010000141.1, on the reverse strand, counting down.
TATTAACAGATCATTTAGAAATCATCATTGAATAGAACATTTCTCAAAGCATCATGAAGCCTGACTTTTCTTTGCAATCCCTCCACTTCACACTCATGGAGTTCTCGCTCCTCTTTAGCCTTGTTCTGCGCCTCTCCCAGCAAAGCCTCCAGCTCTTCATTCCTCTCCACCAGCTCCTCATGCTCCTGCTGCTGCTTTTGCAGCCTCCTCTGCAGCTCTCGCAGACGGCAGTCCTTATCTTCAGACTCTCTCTGACACCTGTCACCCCCCACACACACAGTAAACACTAAATATTCTCTGCATTCACCCTTCAGATAAGATGCAAAGACAAAGCATTGGATGGAGCAATGTGGACAAACTGAAACAAACTAATGTAAAGTAATAAAGTAAAGTGGCATCTTATTGTCATGGGTGAACACACCATAGCACAGCACACAGTGTGAACAATGTGAAATTCTTTACTGATTGTTCCATTGTCAAATTGTGTTCAACCAATGCATTTGAAGAAGTGTTAAAACAGTTAAATACCTTTTGTGTAATTGCTCATGTTTATCAACTACTGGTGAATCTGGAAGGTCTGGATTATTGTCATTTTCATCAACCTGAAACACACATCAGCTGGTTAGTACAACGTCAATTTTTTTTTAGAAGGATGAGTCTCTTCAAGCATCAGCCAGAATGAGTTGGAGTGTGCTCTATATTGTCTCCATAATTGTAATTTGGCTTGGAATTTTCAATCTATAGTACAGATAAGAAGTTAAAGTATTATGACTTTTGATTTCTTGTATGCATGCCCTTTCTGTCAAGAAGTTTAAAATAACATTCACATTTCTACTTTGTGTAACTATATCTAGAAATAAAACAAGTGCACTGTGAGAATACATAGTCTGTAAGCCACTTTGAAGACTAGCAGCACTCAAAATACCCAAATAAGAACTCACCAATTTTAAAAGAGCCTTTCTCTCAGAATCCAAAGAGCGTACTCTATCCCTCAGGACCCGAATCTCGGTGTCAAGTCTTTCGTTACGCTCCTTGGCCTTCTGTAGCTCCACCATATCTGCCAAACATTTTCTGTTTAGAAGTAGCAGCTTTTGCTTAACACCTTAAGTGGGGCCTATATGTGGGCCCAAAATTCAGTTCAGTTTAAGCCTGGGGAACAAGGGGTCAAAACATCACATGATATCACACAGGTGGGTTTAAGACAGTTAAAGTGCTTACCACACTGTTTCAGCTTTTCTACTTCCTCTTTCAGCTGCGCGACTTCTTCTCCTGTTGTCAACAGGTCAGGCCCTGCCATGGATTCAGGAATTTGGCATCTATAGTCAGTTAGGATTGATGAAATCCTACTAAAGACATGCAAATAAAATTGTTGTTCTAACTCACCACAAACAGCCTTGGCTTTCCGAGCCAGATCCAGCTCATTGGTCAGGTTGCGAATCTCTTCATGAGCCATGGTGAGTCTGCTGGACGCCTCCTCCAGATCCCTTTCCAGCTTCTGCCTCTCTGTGCGCTCCTGTTCCAGGTCTTCACTGTGGGCCTGCTTAGACAAAAAAAAAAAAACACTTTTACAATCACAAATTTACAATCTTTCAGATTTTGGCAGAGGCAGTGGTGGGTGGGAGTCTGGCCAGCATCCATGCATATGCTCACCATGCAACTGCCACATTGAGGTGTTTGAGTGAAGCTAAAATGCAAAACATGCTTTAGAATAAACAGAGCCTATTTCACCCACCATTGGCCCATACTCCTAATAAAGGAAACACACTTTGATTAGTAGCTTATTAAAACCAAGTTCTTATGGTTAGACATTAGAAGGCTGCAGTGTTAGAAGCTGCAATCATTCATTTTGTTCCTTGAGATAAGACCATGTGATCAGTGAGGTATGCACAAGAGGGTAGCTGAGGGAGGCCTAATCTGCTAAAAGTACATCTCAAGCAAAGCGAAAACAACTTACTCCTCTGCCTTACACTCATTACACAGTTTTGCCAAACATGATAACTCAAGCAAAAAAGCTAATGTGGCAGTTTCAGGAACATACAGGAGCAAGGGTCTGTGCCCTTTGTGTGGCCTTGCGCACCCCAAAGAGCTTCCTCCAGGGGCTCTGAGCTGAAGATTCCTGTCCATTGGAATGAAATGTTGTAAAGTCATAACGAGTGTGGGAAAATATCACATAAAAAAGTCACATAAAAAGACATTAAGTTCTGTCATGTCTCAAAATCCATATATTTCTTGGACTGGCTAAACACAGTAGAAAATATGATGCACCCTCACCTTGTTCATACTCTCTTTAGTGTGGGGAATGGTTTGCCTTTGCTGCTTGAGCTCCTCCTCTAGAGTTTGCCGCATGTGGTCCAGTTCCTCCTAATTGCCACAGGAGAATGTAGTCAGACTACAAGGAAAGCAAGCTTTAATTATTAGCACACATGTTCTACTTTTTCCCCCTGACTTTTTGTTTTCCCTGAAGTCACCTGCTACAGTTTGTGATTTTGTATAACAAAATACAATACACATCACAGGCCACCTGTTAACAAGCAGGCTTTGGAACCATACCTTCAAGGACCAAAAGGACTTATTTTCTAATGGGCTGACCCAATAATGGCATATGTAACAAGAGGCATTTGTTACAATAATGTTCCTGTTTATGACAATAATGATCCTGTTACACTGTTACTTGGTTAAAATAATGTTCTAGTAATGTGTTGCACTATTTTTTATTCTATTGTTTCGTTACCTTTTATTTTTTCTTGTTGCACTGAGCAAGCTAATGGAAAAATAAAGTTCTTTCTTATCTTATATCAAATTTCTAAAAGAGTCTGAGATGAAAACCCTGTACGAACAGCCAAAATCAGACTGAAATTCCTAGAGATGTCAATAAATATAAACTTCTTTGTTTCCAAACAGTCAGGAACAGTACTTAATCAGCCACATCTTCTGAATCAACCACTTCTTCTGATTCAAAAGCTCTGCTAAAGACCGTCTGTCATAGTAACACTTCCTAACAATGAATGGGTTTGCTAAACTGCTGAGGGTTGAATATGCAGTCCTAAGTAAATCGAAAAACAATACAATTTCAGGATCTTCAAGATTAATTTCAAGATATTTTCTGTACAATGTGCAGTTCATCCTGAAACAAAAGCTCTATAGATAATCAATTACAAGTCTGTCAACATTGCCTGACTGAGTGAACTTCTTTCACTGTTTGGTTGTGGAATAGCACCTGTAGATGAACCTCCCTGAGGTTGCCTGTGAGAGTCTGGGTATCAAGCTTCCTCTCTGCAGCTTCCAACCTCTCCAACAGAGTAACTCTCTCCACCAGCAGATAGGCCACCTGCTCGCTGGCACTGCTATGACTGATCTCAGCTAGGCCCTCTTGTTCCAGCATCTCCATCACCTCCTTATACTGGCATTCTAAAACACACACAGACAATGATTTTCTGTCAGAAAGTTAGTATAAGATAATAGGAGGACTTGAGTCTTGGAGGGATAGCCAAGGTGCTTTAAACACTACGAACTCTGAGAACATGAGTAGATTATCACAGCAAGCTTACCTTGCTGGTGTTTCATTTGTGCAAGCTCAGCACGGAGCTGCTCACAGTCCCGTTCATATTCAGCTGTCAGACATTCTCGCTCCTCCAGCATGTTTCGAATGTGTTCCACATAACTCTCCACCTGAAAAAATGAAAATTCCAATTACAAAGTTCAGTTGTGTGATAAAATTGCAACAAAAAAGTCACTAATGTCAATGAACACCTCTCTTTGCGGAGAGACTGTATGATCATGATAAAATGTTTATGAAAGGGCTGATCATTAGCTATGCTTTAGAAAGACTCCTCCAGCCTGCCATCTGGAGGCTCACCTCTCTCATCTCGCTGGCCTGCTGTGTGCGCAGCACCTGCAGCTCCTCTGAGGCTGAGGCCAAGCTGCCCTCACTGCGCTGGAGCAGACGCCACAGGTGACACTGTCGCTCGTCTGCCGATGCCTCAGGAGGCACGCCATCCTTCTCCAAGCGTACTGAGAGCTCCTGTAACTCGGCTTTTTCCTTCACAAGAAAATAAAATATATGCTATGTAATTACATTTCCAATATTCAGAAGTTTGACCTTTCTTAATGTTGTTCTTCCTGCTCAGCAGCATTTTCAGTTTAAACCTCTACTCTTCACCTACAAATCTACAATTAGGCACCATCATACCTAGCTGATCTTCTTCATAGTCACTCCTTCAAACACTGCCTTCCCTCTGCTGATTCCAATGTCCTTTCAGTTTCTAAAGAAACCAAATACTGTTCTTGGGGTAACAGGAACACCTCTGTTGTCGCCCCCTCGCTCTGGAACTCCCTTCCTAGTGACATTAGAAACTCCTCATCTCCCATCTCATTTAAACATTCTCTTAAGACCTACCTTACAATTGTTGACAGCATTCTGTTGTGTTGTTCTATGTGGTGCTATACTGCCGTATTATCGTCTTGTTTGTTTGGGTCTTTTTTTGTCTCTCCTTTACAGTTCTGCTTTTTATTAAGTGACTGAGTATTTAGCAAAGCCCTATATAAATTAAATGTATTATTATTATTGATGGAGCATAGGTATTTGATATGTTGATATGTTGACATATTTACGTTGCATGGTGTAAAGCAACTAAGAAGCAGAGTAGAGTGTCCATTTGTCCCACGTGAACCACACCACACAGGGTGAACAGCATGAAATTCTTTCTCTGAATTTACCCCTGGGCAGCCAGGAACACAGCACCCAGGGAGCAGTGTGTGGGGACGGTACCTTGCTCAAGGGTACCCCAGTGGTGCCACTAGCAATCCTGGGTTCAAACCCATGACCTTCTGATCGCAGGGACTACTCCCTAACCATTAGGACACCAGCTGCCACAAAGCATGTTCGGTTTGAGAATCTGTCAACTACTTATATGTATTAATTACATCTAATACACCAAAACACAACTTGGAGTTAAGGCTTACACATTAGATTACTTGGGATCATATATATTCACATTACTGAGAGTCTACAGAGTTTTCAAGCTAAACATTGAAACTATCAACGTTTACGACTTTAATTAAATCTAATACACCAAAACACAACTTAGAGTTAAGGCTTACACATTAGATAACCTGAGATCATACATATTTACATCACTGACAGTCTAAGCAATGGGCAGTTGTGCTAAGAAGAAGAGACACTTTATACCTCTGTTTGCTCCATGGCCGAGTGAAGCTGAACAGCAGTCCTTGCATTACTTGCAAATGACCTCACTGTGAAGACAGTAAAGTTCAGCGGGCGGCTCCCAACATTTGGTTATGAAAACACACCGTCCATATGCCTTCCTCATCATCATTACTTCTACGAGGCAGGCAAATTCCTTTATAGGAGAGGCCACCGACGATAAGGCATACCCTGTGCCACATTCACTAAACTGAATTAGTCCAAGTGGCTGCTCCCTTCATGCATCTTAATTTATACCCCACTGCTGGTTTGTGCGGTTCGAGCTAACTTAGTGGCAAGTTACTGGTTCAGATGTTCTGTTTATGAAGCTACCTTATTCGAAATACGTCCTTAGTGAGACAGCAAAGTTGCTAACATGAGCATGTCTTCCTCAGACATCGTTATAAACGTTGAATGTTCATGTTAGTACGGAAATAAAGCCCCAAACACAAATGTTATCAGGCAACTAGCAAGCTAGCCCAAGCGTCGCAGCTCGCCACTTCCCAAACAAAAGTTACCGTTAGTTTTTTTGAGCTGTTGAGCAACCCTGAACTAAAAACGAATAATGAGCAGTGCAGAGAAGTCGAAATACATATTTAGTTAGTCAAAGTCTAATAGAAAAATCTGTTTTTCCAGAGGAAAGGTGGGGACCAGTCCGTTAGCCCCAGCTTCACAGAATGCTACTGCTGGCCTAGCACATAGTTTGTGAAGAGCTTGGCCAAATCTCCATAGTAACGGAATAAACCATTATTTCTGGATGGGGGCAGACCCAACAATGCACAGATCAGACAGTCCAACAGATGGTGCTGTAGCAATTACTTTATACACTAAATGAACAAACGCATTGGGATTACTTGTTTTTCAGGTTTTCAGGGTTTGTTCCTTAGGCCCCTTACTTCCAGTGAAGGGCTTAATATTAATACTTCAGTATACCAAGACATTTTGGACAACACCATGCTTCCAACTTTGTGGACACAATTTGGGGAAGAACCTTTTCTATTCCAGCATGACTGTGCCAAAGTGCACAAAGCAAGCTTCATAAAGACATGGCTGGATGGAAGAACATGACTGGCCCATTCAGAGTCCTGACCTCAACCCCATCCAACACCTTTGGGATGAACCAGAACGGAGATTGTGAGGCAGGCCTTCTCATCCAACATCAGTGCCTGACCTTATAAATGCTCTACAGAATGAATGGGCACTAATTTCTCCACAGAAACTCCAAAATCTTGTGAAAAGCCTTTCAAGAAGAGTGGAAGCTGTTCTAGCTGCAAAGGGGGTACCAGCTCCATATTAAAGTTTATGTATTTGAATGCAGTGTAATTAAAATCCCTGTTGGTGGAATGGTCAGGTATCCCAATACTTTTGTTCATATAGTGTAACTAATTAACTAATTTAACTAAAACTAAACAAACATTTTCTCCTGCCTATCCAAAACACATGGCGTATAGTGATGGTTGATAGAACTACTTTTCTTTTTATTCTGATACCAAGTAATACCAAAATTAATACTGATACTGATACCTTTAAGTCTTCACACATGGAAAAGAGGAAATCTTTATCATTTCTACTGTGAAAACCAGTTAACATGTGAACAGAAAAGGAATGTAAAGCTTTTGCATTACTAATGAATACTCTTTAGTTTAGTGGAGCGAAATAACATGATCGTTACAGAGCATTCCCTCCATCTCATGAGTGGATGTGAGAAACAGGAAAAGCAGGCAAAATTAAATGTAGTCCCTACCTATACATTTGTTTTCTTCAAAGTTTTTAAAAATTATTTTCAAAATTCAATTTCATGAAAGGTTATCAGGTTTACTACAGCTGGTGACTGTGGGGCAGCTGGTGGCCTGGTGGTTCGGGAGTTGCTCCTGTGATTGGAAGGTGATGGGTTTGAATCTCAGGACTGCCAGTTGCACCACTGAGGTGCCCTTGAGCAAGGTACCGTCTCCACACACTGCTCCCCCGGGCGCTGTGTTCCTGGCTGCCCGCTGCTTCACTTGATGAATGGATTAAGTGCAGAGAAAAAATTTCACACTGCCTGCTCACTGTGCTGTGGTGTGTTCACACATGAATATAAGGGACTATACTTTCCACAAGGAAAACGTGACCAACACGTAAAGAAAATCAGACACCACCCTGTTTGCACTGTACTATTAAATGTACTGTGCTGCTAATGGTGGTGCACTACTGCGACGCACTAATGTGGAAGCATGCTGCTTGAACGGATCAATATTTATCCAGCATTCCTTTATAGGAGGAATGGACCATGCTTTCTTCATTTAGCGTATTCACTCACATTTTGTCCAAGCACTGCAAATCAGATGTATGTAAATAAAATATTTATTTTAATTAGTTTTTTTTTTCATACAAAGAACTCCAATCTCAAACCCTCTACAATCTGCAATGCACAACGTCTACTATTTAACTGATGAAAATAAAAATAGACCCCAAAATAGACAGAGTAGAGAGTCTCCACTCACTGCATCTACAGTGTCTGTGATATGGCAAATGGCTCTTTGATAGAAAAGCAATGACTGGTCTGGTAGAAAAGATTAACAACACTTTTGAAAAATGTTCATATATGATATGTAAGAGGACTGGATCCAAAAAAAAATGTTTTTCTGGATGTGGAATCTCTGCTGTGATGTTCAGAAAGCTCTATTCTGTCTTCAATTCACACTTCTCTTGTTCCTGCTGTAAAGGTTTTTATGGAGAGTGCCACATGATCCACTAGCACTCAAGTCCTTGTCCGTGAAGTACTGTAGAGATGATTCATTTCCTGCAGGCTGTGCTGCTTTTAAGTTGGTAAAAGAGAACATATGCCTGACTGGACTGAAGCTGGTCTTCAGATATTTGGGTAACACTGCAAGACAGTGATATAGGTCAACATCCACAGTGCAACATCCACAGTGCAACTGGCTTAAAAAAGGACAATATGACTTTTAAAAGGCTCTTGCTATGATATTATTATAGAGCCATGGTCAAAATGCAGATCAGATTTATATCACAATAGATGTCAAAACACCAGTCCATAACATGACCCCATTCACTCTCATAGAGCATTGCATTGCAAGTGCCACACTCACCATGAATCATTATAGCAGCACCAGCCCTCCTCTTCCCGACAGGCCGCAGTGTAGTGTCCCATGTTCACCGTCCCCGAGTGGTTACACAGAGCATACAGATCATACAGTACCGGACCTGGACACCAATTAGTACATCTCTGTTTACATTCATATTTACAGCATCGGTTTAATTACCATGAAGGTCAGACTACGAACTGTTGTTCTGTGTGAGTGCGTTCATGTCGCATGTGTGTCTGACATACCTCGGAATGTAGTCATGTAATGTATATCTAGTAACCAAAAAACCTTAGATGTCTCTCATAACTGCTGCACATACAAATTAAATATTAAATTTTTAATCTATGAAATGTTTAATTTAGTAGTAGTTACTAAATACCTTTTAGCGGTTATTAAATAATGCGCCTTACTTTTAATAACTGAATAATCATGGGGTTTAAAGGGGTTGGATTTGGTCTGTTTTAAAGTGGAATGGCACCAATTTTACAATATTTTTTGCATGAGTAAATGCAAGATGTAAATGAAAACATTCAGTGATTTGATACAAAGTATGTTACACCTGTTCACTTAATCTGGATGCCATCATGATCAAACAGACGTTCTTTTTATTCTGATATGGAGTTTTGCCTTAAAGCGTTTGTCCTTCAGTCCGTTCATGGTGGAGAAGCACATGTAGGTTTTCAAATTCACCACTATTTTACCATGATCAGCATCACATATAAAAGAAACTAGGTGTGGGTTCACTTGTCATTTTGAGTGAAAAATAATATGGTGGTTGATCCGTTTCTATACAATCTACCATTTCAAATCAAATCACTATTTGTGACTATTTACACTTTGGTAATTGTGCGGAAATTTTGAAAACAAACCACTGGAATTCCAATTTGAGGACTATGTGTTAAAGTACAAGTACTGCAAAAAAATCTAATTCACACAGAAATCCTGCTTAACCCTAATGAAGATGTTTTTTGATGTCTTGTTGCTGTTGATTTGAAAAATTGTAAATTACGCCGAGTTTCAGACTAAGGCCTTTTAATTAGGCCTTACTCACCACAGTCAACCGGTCCGAATGGTCCTAAGTCCAGATCAGAGAGAGGGAATGACACTGGGACTGTGCTCTTGCAGATTGAGAACCTCGCCATGGTAAACCGGTTTAAGTCTGAGATGGGTAGTTAAGTTGTTAGACAAAAAAGTTTAGTCGTAGGTAGGTTAGACCTTCTTACAAAATTTAAATGAGTCCAAGTATTTCAATACAAAGATTGGGTCCGACTGGCTCAGTCAAAGTTGTTTAGGGAAGGTGCACTGGTGGTGACATGTTTAGGCACTGCAGTAATTGAGAGGATTAGTTTCTGTTGCTGATCTGATATCCATCTCTGCCTTATGAGCATCAACACATAAGTTTAATGTTAAAAAACAAGCCCAAAGATCAAGTGTCCAGGAATTTTATAAGGCTAAGTTAGCAATCCCAGGTATGAACTAATGGTGTGAAAATATTAGAATAAATTCAAATCAATCTAATGAATCTTCTTCTTCTGTTTTTGGCTGCTCCCGATTAGGGGTCGCCACAGCGGATCAACCATCTCTACTTCCTTCTATCCGCTGCACCTTCTTCTCTCACACCAACAAAATCAATATTCAGTAACATAATATTTTTTTACTTTTTGTATATAGCTAAAAATGAGCACATAGATTACTGAATATTGTAAACTTAAAATCAATATAAAGGATAATATTCCTTAATATTCCTAATAGTATGTGTGCTCATTTATAGCTATATTAAACAAAAATGCAAAAAATGTTTTATTTTAGATATTTACTTTCTTAAAAGCCACACACTGCCACCATCATCAAGCTAATGCATAAAGGATACGTATGACCAGGATTTTAGGGAATCTTTGAATGGTGAGCCTTTTTGTGCTCTCTGTGCGACGACTGCACCTCTCACACATCTAAAGCACACAAAACAAAGTTAGTGGCCCCACATTCACACAGCATATGGTACATGAACATAAAAGCTGCAGAGTGAGCTCTGTCCTTACAGGCGAATTCTCCTTTTCCAGCTTCTCCTCTTGAGAGAAAAGATCTAAACACTCTCTCAGTGTGACAGCTGCCCTGGAGTCACTCGTCTGAAACAGCAGAGATGAAAAAAATGAGGAGAGCGTGTTTGATTCAGCCTGGGCCTGAAAGAGGGCGCATGAGTTACCTTAGGAATTGGCAGTGACAGATCACAGAAGACGTCGAAGGTGTTGGAGTAGTGGGAGCAGACGGAGCAGTGCAGGGAGCTGCGCAGCTGCCCCGAGAACAGATCTGTGACGAGCGAGAGAGGGGTGAGAAAGGCAAAACAGCAACTAAATGAAAGCAGAATGTAGAAAATGGCATGATTCTGCTGATTTCAGGAACTTGGTGACTGTAAGTGTAAATGAACATGAAAATGTTTATCAGCTGACACCTGGTAGCCGCAAACTGTCAGAGAGGTTTTAGGAACATTTTTGCTTTTTCTCAGTCTTCTGGCTTAGTCTTTTTTTTTTTTTTTTTGCTTTCAATCCAACCCAAATTCTTATTTTGGTTCACTTCAAAAGAATAACTGGAAATGAACTTTCCACAGATTTGAATAGCTCAATTCATTAAAATGCTCATTCTTGATTGGAGGGCTCATGCTCATTTTCCAACCTTCTCCGATATCAGTATTGCAAAAGACAAATCACCATAACCATTAACAAACAGTGTAAGGTACAGTGTCTGAACCCACCCATTTTCCAGCAGTATGTAAAAACTGGACCATAAAGCTCACATACAGACACCTACACCACAGGTGTTGCGCTGCAGACCTGGAGAACTAACTGATGAGTTCAATTAAGACTCACCAATATATCAATATTTAATGCAATACATTAATTTACTATAATATCTCAACTGGCTTTACTGAGCATATTGTGATACACCTGACCACCTGCATGTTTCATTAAAAATAGAACACAATCCTGTTTAAATGGAGTCGCAGTGGAAAGGTTGAATAAAAATCAATTGTTGTTAGTTTTTGACCGTTTTTGAATGTACAACCAATTTTTTGCCCTTTCTTACCAATAAATTGTCATATATCAGGTATCATAAACATTTTTTGAAGTACAATGATTATATTTTTGCCATGTTGCCCATTCTTAAGTGTACTCGGGTGCATTCAAGCAGGGAACTCGCCAAATTCTTCCTGAGGGCCCTCCAGGACTGGAGTGAAATATCCTTTACTTAAAGGCGAGTATGTTTGATTATAGAATGAGAGCAACTGAAACAGTTCAGTTTCAATAGGTTGAAAGCTACTGCCTACCTACAATTACACTGTCATCCCTGTCAAGATGTTTCTTCCACATAGCAGAGGCCTCTTCTGAAATTCTAGTGGAAACAAGTGGTTTAAGACATGAATGACTGCAGAGCTAAATTGTTTCGTTCTATTCAGAAAGTCTATTTTCTGTTTACCTGAATCGAGTGTAGGTGGCCTCAGGAGTGGGAGTGATGGAGGGTCGCCGAGTAGGTCGGCGATTTATTTCTGTGTGAAGCTGGTCCAAAAGGAAACGCAAGAATTCCTGAGCGTCCTGCTGACTGATGAGTGAGTGAGAGCGTGACAGTATAAAGAAGTTATTCATCTATATGTTGTGCCAAATATACTGGTGATAATCACATACAAACCAAAATACTGCGATTGTTGTTTCTGAAAAAAGTAATTAACCCTGTCCCTGTCCTTATTGTCCTTCCCCTATGTTCCATACAACATCATTCTTTGCATTATTGCATGTTTATGTAATTACAGTTAGATAACTGTGGTAATTATGTAATGAACTACATTCACATTCCATAGGCCTCAGTCTGCACTTTTTTGTTTCGGTGTCAAAATAGACACTGAAAAGTTTTACAAACCACAACCTCTCACCAATTCTAAGTCATAATAAAACATGTCCTCTTCTGTTTAGGCAGTTCTATGTGCCCCCAGTAAAATTACATGTTTTGTTGATTTTCCAAGTGAAAGTAAGTGCACAACGTCTGCGGGAAACATGCAAGTGGCATTTAGCTGCTGTTAGTGCCAAATTCTTGTACCCTAAAGGTTTTGCACATGAACGAAATCATTTTTTTCATACTTTTGCACAGGCCACATTTTATGTTTTATTTTCCCAATATGTTATGTGCTTTTTGTAGAGGATTCTTATTCAGTTATTTCATACTTTGCCTATTGCTGTAAACATGAGTGTTACTGACTGACGGTTTAGAAACCTGACGTTTTACAGTCAGTTTTCTTTATGTTACTTCTGTTATCTGTGAGTCAGAAATAATTCCTGTAAGATGGCTACATCTTGTTGCTATCACTGGTGATAACTGTGACGTGTTAAAGTCAGTTTGGCAACTTCAATAGCAGCTGAAGTGTGTAGTGTGGAGTAGTATGCGATAGTACAAGGGGTCCTCAGGTTACAACAGTCTTGACATTCGACATTTTGAGTTTACAACGCTCACTCCCGTAAAAACGTTTAAATATTTGAGACGTGAGTGTTGCGGCGTACGCCGTTTGCGCCGTAATTATGGAGTAGTGAACTAGTTTGGTTGCATTCGGTGGAAGAATACGTAGAATATGCAGAATACGCAGTAATGCGTATGAGTGAGGGAGTTGGAGCCCCCCAGTGCGATTACCACGATTACCTGTACAAGTACAGTATATGTATGTCCTTTTTTCTTTTTCTGTGGCTTAACTGTTTTATGTTCTAGATGTTAGGATCAGGGTGTGTTTCAATGTACGTCAAAATCTACGTACACCAGGATCTGTGTCGTAACTGGAGGACCCCCTGTGTGGTACTCACCTGTAACCGCTGAAGTAAGGCACCGCCACTTTAAAGACACGGTAGAACTTCCCAGGATTCACGTTCGTACCGCTTCCATTTACGTCCCACAGACCTTCCAAAACCTTCGTGAATTCTGCAAAGGAGTTGACATGAGAGACTGGAAATTTTCTATAGCGGAGATACACAGCAGGATGTAAAACTGGGTTCCTTCCAAGACACAACACAGCGGTTTCATTTTTGCTATTCTGACATTCTGAATTCAACAGGATGGGCCTGCCGCGGAGTAAAAAAAGCTGATTAAGGGAAGCAGTAATAGGTCGGACCACATCGTGAATATTAAGCTAATTTGTTCTGCACAATCACACGGTGACTAAATAAAGTCCTGCTGTAAATCAGGTGTTGCAGTCCATTAGGAGATAAGGCCTTCAGACTATGTAACACTGAAAGTGAAGTAGACAGACAACATTAGTGTAGAAATGGGCTGACCATTCATCATCTCCGGCTCCTGGCTGGAGCACATGTCCCGGAGGTAGGATTTAGTCAGGCAATAATCTCGAAGACTCCGAGTGTGTGAGAGACACTGCACAATGGAGTTCAGGAAACACTGAAGACGAAAGTATGTATGGACATAGAGAGAGAGATAGAGAGAAAGAAAGAGAGAGACAGAATTTCAGTAACAGGAGAACAAAAGAAAAAAATATATTCACAACTGAAAGCATTTTTAGTAATGTACATTATGCAAAGTGATTTTTTCGCATTGTAACGTACTGTGTTCCCAACGTTACGCAGTCCAACTTGTCCACTGCCCAATGGTAGCTCTCTCTGGGGGATGAACATTAAAGGTATAAAAAGTTTAATGTTATTCTAACCATTATTCTAACCAATTATGCAATTACCACCGCTGTAGGACGGGAAAGCATAAAGTGAGTAAATACTGCATTGTCTTATTTATTGTATTCATTGCAGGTTATTTTCAAATATTTTTTTTTTGCTTTTCTGCCCTGGGAGCTCATACAATCATCGTCTTTAATAGAATTATTAATTATTAATTAAAGATAATTATTCTTATTATTCACCCGAGGCTCAGATAATCATTGTCTCTTCTATCAAATAAAATGATTCATTATTATTTAAAGGTAATTATTTTTATTATTCACACCGGGGCCCGTATTTCATACTCGAACCCTAACCCTTCTTAAACAGTAAAAAAAAAAAAAAAATCTGAGGGGGTTAGTTTTAAAAATAAACCTCCTCAAAATATCCTCACTGGCTCTGTCTCCCCAGGGAGTGCACCCTGTCTAGGATGCTCCATTTATAGATCTCTGATCCCATTATCTCAGGCAGGGAAGACACACTTCTAGACATCACAGAGGTCACGACCAAAGGCATTTTCATGCAGGAAAGGGGAGGGCAGAGAGCTCCTGTGAACGTCTTTACGTGCTGAATCCGTTTTACAATCTGTATGTAGCATACTGCTTTTGAACACACAACAGAGAGATGAGACACCTCAGTTCCTTGGCGAAGCTGAATGGCCTACTGGGCTGCTGGAGGCATTTTACACCTACTGCGAAGCCTCATTCACACTCACTCACCTCCCTGTCGGCCACCAGCAGCAGGCCCATGAGGGACGTGTACAGTACCGACTGGGAGATGTCTGTGCCTTCAGGCTGGAGGCCATTTTGGCTCAGAAGAGAGCGGCACAAGGCCTGGCAGGAGTGATCCATGTGGCTGGAGGCAGCTCTCGGCATTTGGCCCTACAGAATGAACCCGCACCAGGCAGTGTGGAGAGAGATGCGTGTGAATGAAGCCAGCAGTGTATAATGAGCCTGAATTACCTGTAAGGCAACACAGATAGATGAATAGATGACAAATGTATATATATATATATATATATATATATATATGTGTGTGTGTGTGTGGGGGGGGTGTGTAAAGTCTATTTACCATTTTCAACAAATCTAAATAACATATTTAGAATTTCTCTCTGCAGTGTGTTTTGCCAGTTAAAACACTACGCAGTAGAATATACAAAAGCAAATATAAAAACTGTAAAAAGATTATTTTTGTTGTTAAAAACTTGTATGTTGGTCAAAAGATGTGGTTAGGTAGGTTGCACGGATTCAGTTCCATCAATAGCACCTAAAGCAAGCAAGCACTGGACAGTATCACTGAGCTAGAGGACACATTCTGACACATAAGATCTCAATGTATTTGTGCACTGTTTATTATTCTATGGCTATTTTACGTATGTGTGTGGTTTGAATGTGTGTGTGTGTGTGTATGTACACTCATCCCTTTAAGCTGTTTTGATGTTTTGCTATTTCTTGTCTAAGCATTAATGTGTCTATATGGTCAAAATGACAATAAAACCTACTTGACTACTTGAATTGAAATGGTAAATAGCTTTTACTCACACAGAAATCGCCCCCCTGGTCAGGCTGCACTTGAGTTCCAGTCAGGTATCAGGTATCCAGCATCTGTATAACACTGTGCAGTGCAAGATTCCTGAAAAAGTTGTTTTTTTTCTGATTGGGTTTTCACTCTCACTAAAGGCTGCTGCTCACCTGGCCACGGTACAGAGAGTGATCCTTAATCACCGCTAATCTTTCCTCTCTCCCTGGACTTTCTATACTTAGCCAAGCATTCTCACCATACATGGAACGGCTTAATCCTGTTGAGCTGGACCTCATAACTTATAGTGCGAGCCCCCTTCTGCCTATTTTGTAACTCATGTTCACTATCAACAAACAAGCAAGTAATGTATCAGATGGGTTTTTTTTTTTTATAAATCAGTTCCAGGTTCAATGATATGTCTGTAGGCTACACAGAAACATCAATGCATAGAGGGTAAACAGGACAAAAGTAAATATCTCACATTCTCTGTGGCCTTCTCCAACCCCAGAACTGCATCGGTTGAAACTCAAGAAAACTGTCAGTTCATCCGAAACCAAAAAAAGGTCTAATATAAAAAATATTTTTATATCTTTGATAATTCTCCACATTCATCGGCAAAATTGGCAACATGCAGCAAACACATACATACATCATCATGTTACATACATCATTCATACAGGATTTTCTCCACTGTTTCATTGCTGTCCAGTTGAGGTACAGACGGATCATACAGTACAGGTGTGTGTACCTGGTCCCGGTGCACATGTAAATATTCTGCCATTATGATTAAGTGGGGCCAACTATGGTGGTTTAGGCTCGGTGCTTGCATCTAACATAGATTCATATAAATATTTTTCACAGGCAAAAGAAAAAAAAACAACAACAAAAAAAACAAAAGTGTGGATGTAATGGTAAAACGTTCTCTGTCCTTGACACATTGCCTATGTGTCTGACATCTCCACATCAGAGTTCAGGCTCAGTTCAGCGATGTGGTCGAGGGCTGGGTCAGGGCTGAGCCGGGCTGAGGCGCTGGACTGGGAAGGGTGAGCGTATCTGTCTCGTGATTGGACGATGGCTTGGCGCAGGCAGGAGATCCACTGCTGCTTGTTGAAGGAGTCGTTGGCCTGCAGGCTGTGTGACTGGGCCTTGGTGCGCCCTCTGCTGCTCACACGGAAACAGTTCTTCACTATGAGGAGAAGACAGAGAAACAGGAAGAGCACACAATTAGCTAATATTGACACATTTCTTCATTTCATTTCTTTTTTTGTGGTGGGTTTTGAGTTTTTATTCCTCTGATGTTCAGTGCTTTCGGGAACGAGGGCCCAACTTTCTCCCTTCATAGCCAAGTTGGTCATTTTTAGTGGCTGAGCAGTGTGTGGGGACGGTACCTTGCTCAAGAGTACCTCAGTGGTGCCACTAGCAGTGCTGGGATTCAAACCCACAACCTTCTGATCTGAAATGTGTTTTAATTAAAAATGTCACATGTTTGCTCATTCCTGTTTGGGCATTCAGTGTTTTCTAGGCTAATTTATTTCGTTTGCACATTTTTGCACAAAGACAATGCAAAGTACTTTACATAAATCCTAAAGCAAATCAGAAACAGCGTACAAACACAATACAACACAAGCTCAAAATTAACTAAATTTAACACAGATATAAGAGCTCTATGGAATAACGAATTTATGACGAAGAAATAAAGAGTTAAAGGAACTCAGAATAAATAGTAAAGTGTCAAAACATGCAAAATGCAACAGATTAATGAGTCTGAAAGACAAAATTAAACAGTCTGCCTTTGAACATGGCCTGAGAGTCTCACAGTTTCTCTTAGTTTATTTCAACCAACTGCAGTGTGGTGACTTTAGACAGTCTCACCGTGTTTAGTTCTGAGTAGGCACCATTAGCTGTCTTAGTATATACTTTGGCAGTGGCATTCTGAATGAGCTGCATCTAATGGAATTTTCTAGGGATGCCAGTAAAGAGGCTGTTACAATAATCTAGATGTATGAAGATTAATGCAAGAGTTTTTCTAGGTCTTCTAGTCATGAACTCTTTGATTGTTGCATTATTTTTCCACTTCCTGATGCATAGTGTGAGTGTAAGAGTGCATCAGAAAATTACCACTGTTGTCAGACACCGATATAAAATACCAGTCAGAACAGTGTACTATGCAGTAAACTAAGCATAGCAGAGATCGTCATCATTACCTTTGTCATTGCCAGTGAAGGCTCCACGAAAAGACCCAGCGGAACTGGTCTCTCCATCGGGCAGGTCCTCCAGTAGAAGGTGAGCAGCAGGAAGAGGCTGGCGGTAAACTTGAAACTGGACCATGCTTTCCTTGTCCTGCACGACCGGCCGGGTCAGCACCAGCACCAGCTCAAACAAAAACACATGCAGCTTCTGTGGGGGGGAGGGGAAGGGGCCTATTAGCAAAGCTACAGTTGTGCTTTGGAGAAAAAAAAAGGAAAAAATGGATGTTGCTGTCACAAGAACACCTTCATTTTATTTATTTATTTAACCAAGTTATAAAAGTCCGCTACTCCTCATACTGTATGAACATTTTGCATTTCACAAAATAAAAAATGACCAAAAAAAAAAAACATTAGCTTTTTTTCAGATTACACAAACAGATACAAATGTTGTCTGATTCTGGAAAAAAGTCACTCAAACAGCCCATTTCACTTCCATGAAAACACACCACCAAAACTCCACATCCAGAGTTTCATTCAGATGGCAGTGACTAGTCAGTATGGTTTTGAACATGTTATGACATCCTGTGAACTACGAATGAATTCACAACTGCAGACAGACATATTCACAAAGCATTCACAAATTAGAGCCCTAAACCATATCCACAAGTCTGCTGGGCCTGAAAAAGCATTTGTTTGAGTTGTTTGAACAGCATAAGGGAAATCTGGTGACTTTTTTTACAGAAATAACTCTATTTGGGTGACCGTTTACTTGTTTGTAAGGAATATTAGACTTACAAACAAGTCCAGTCCAAATACGTGTCAGCTGATCAACTACATGTGACTTTTCACTAAACATTTCTTTAAGAACATTTTTTAGATGAGTCAGTAAAGTTCATAGACACAAATACTACAAATACTGCTATTAACACAAACATCCACACACTAAGGATTGCAATGGTGCTATGGTTCTGGGGCAACAGCTCTGGTGCCATATTTCTGTGTACCATTCAATGTCTGCTGCTACTAGGCATCTGAAGAATGTGTACCCACCGTGTACATACATTTATATATACACACACACTTTATATATTTATATAACTTTTGTATAGTATTTCTATATGGTATGCTGTTTTTACTTTCAGCTGGTGGCCTGGTGGTTAGAGAGTTGCTCCTGCAATCGGAAGATCGTGGGTTTGAATCCAAGGATTGCCAGTGGCACCACTGCTTCACTTGGTGAATGGGTTAAATGCAGAGAAAGATTTTTACCCTGTTCACACTGTGTGCTATGCTGTGGTGTCTTCCCACGTGACTATAAGGGGCTACTTTACTTTTTTTTTTCTCCACTTTGCTGTAACATTGTAAATTTCTCAAACCTGTGATAAATAAAGAGTTATCTTCTTGAAAGAAATATGAAAGTGACCATTCTGTCATATGTGAACACACCACAGCACACAGTGTGAACAGCACAAAATTATTCCTCTGCATTAAACCCATTCACCAAGTGAAGCACCAGGCAGCCAGGAACACAGCGTCCGGGGAGCAGTGTATGAAGACGGTACCTTGCTCAAGGGTACCTCAGTGGTGCCATTAGCAGTCTTGGGAATCAAACCCACAACTTCCTGATCACAGGGCTACCATCTAGGCTACCATCTGCCCTAATTGCAACAAATGGGACGATGAGCATCTGACTTGAAAAGGAGGATATCAGGAGCTGGGAGCGAGAGTGTTCACCTGTCCTTTGGTGTTCTTGAGTTCTCCGTGGCAGTAGAGGAAGCGTGAAGCCTGGATCTCAGGAACTCTCTGGCCTTCTTCAGGGTAGCTCAGGCCTCGTCTGTAGAACTGACACTCCGCCTCCCCGGTCTTGCGGTTCACCTCAGTAATGATACTCTGGATCAGCTCCATCTGTAGACAATGGAGAGCACAGGGCACTTACTTTGCAGGCACAAAAATGGATTTACTTAGATGATCAATAGAACACGAGGAGAAGACTTAATGCACACTGTAAGAGGAGAACGAGCTGTCTCTCTTTTCCTAGCTGACTGCTATGGGTGGTGTAGATGGAACTCACAGCCTGTGGCAGTGTGTCCTCATCGGGATGATCAGGCGGGGTGGTCTTCTGGATCTCCTTCAGCAGCAGGGGGTACTTCACCAGGCGGCTCCGGGGCAGATCCAGAAAGTTCCAGAGGTCCAGCTTCCTGCTGAAGGACGACTCCTGGCACAGGCGCAGGAACTCCTCCACACGGCGCACCTGCTTCTTCTGGTCCAGCAGAGCCTTAGCCCCCACCTGATTACAGCAGTAGGTGACGTAGGCCTCCAAACACGGAAACTATAAAGGAGCAGAATGACATGATTATATATATATTATACAGTACATAAAGAGAACATTACAAGAATATATACACATGATTTAAGCTGACTTGCAGGTTTATGTACTTTATATATCAGAGTTATTGTTAATTGTTAATGTTGTTAATAAGTAAACACACAAATGTTTTTTACTATGTTGTGTGAACTGAACTTTTCAAGAAAAAATGAGTTTAAGGCAACAGACTACAGGCAGAAATGATGTTTCTGGTTTGGACAATAACATTGCATCAACATGCCTTTTAATAAACTTTATTCAGAAAACTGCAGAATCTCAACAGTGACATGTTTAGTTTATTTCAGCATGTTTAGTAAATTCACCTCCATTTGCATCCAACTGTGTTTTTTAAAACGACTCAGTGAAAAGCTTGTTTCCTGAAGAAGGGTAGAATCCATCCATTTGTTTCTATTTCTTTTGCACCAACAACATTTGAACAAATGATGCATGATCGCCAAGATCTCACTGCGGAGAGTACTGCGGCTCTGAGACCCATTCCGAAAACACTTTCTCAAAATAATCCCAAACCTCCTAACCATTCCTAACCATATTCCCATTCTTTTTTTTCTTGATTAACAATTACATTTTAATAATCTATTCTATAAAATCTATTTTCTGGAGTGTGTTTTCACGATGAAATAAACATTTTAATTCTAACATCATCCAAAGGTCTAGTATTTTTTTTATAAGCAAGTGTGCAAGTCTTGTGCTACAAAGCGTCCCATAAAAAAGTATTTCTAGGAATGGCAGTAATCAACTGACACTGAGAATTAAACGTGCAAATGATCTCTTTTTTTCTCCTATAAAGTTTGAAGAAAATTCAACAATGGCAATATGCAGTGTAATATGCAGTGGCGATATGCAGTGTAAAAATACTGAGTTCAGTTTCCTTTCTCTTCAAGTTCTGTTTCTGTCAGAAAGCACTACATCCTCACATTTGAGCGTTTCCTTAGTAACACTCACCCAGTCCAGCAGGGTCGGCCCCACCTCCCCCACAGTCTTCTCTGATCCCCGCAGCCCCTCCAGACGTGCCAAGAAATCTGCACGCAGACACGAGCCGGCAGATGAAGAAAAAACAGCACTGAACTGTAGATCAGAGGCTTTCAGTGGTTATTAGACAAAACTACTGACACGCACCTTCATGGAGAGGAATCAAAGAATCTAGAGTTCCAAATATCTGCCCCAGTTCACTTTCAGTCATGATGTCCAGTTTCAGCATGGGTTCATAGTACACCTGAAACCACAGGAGAGAATGATACACAAGAACAGGGACGCAACACTGTATGTAATACATGACTAAGATATTCAACAAACCTTTTTGACTAAACTGAGGTCATCTATCAGTTGCCTTTCTCCCTGAGTCATTTCATAGATCACCTGCAGGATGAAACAGATTAGGGGCTCCATTACACACTGATGTGTGAGTTACAAACACTACAAACACAATGACACCACACCTTACATTCAAAATAAATGGTAATACAGCAAAAAACCATTTGTGTTTTTTCAGTCACTCAGTCACTAAAGTGGATTCCAGACTAAAATTATGAGTCATTATCCCAAGTTCCCAAGATCATCCAAACATGATCTTCATTACTACCAGTTCTCCAGTTGTCAAGGGCCTTAATCCTTCACACACACCAACCAGAACCGCAGCATGAATAAAGAGGACCAGGATGAATCAGTACTGTGTTGTTTGTGTGTATGAAACAGTGTATGCATGTCAGAATGCAAGTACAATAAAACAGCACATCATCAATAACATGCTATTTTCTGTCAACACAATACAGTACATGCTCTGAGGGATGTAAAAGTGCGTTACTTCAGTCTAAAGAGTGTCCTGGGAGGGTTAAAACATCAAGGATCTCTTTCCTGCAGTGTGAACAGAACAAACACTGTCTGTGTTCTAGATGAAGGCAGTCCTGACCCACCTGGTCTAAAAATGGTGTGCTGGAGAGGAGGAGTGTGAATGTATTTTAATATGCGTTCAATTATACACCAGGTTGCTCATTTTTCATTGTTACTGAAAAATGATTAATTATTACTTAGTGTCTTGTACATTTAGGATTTGAATATTTCCCCCATTTACCAGATGGCAGTACCTATATTATACAGTAACACACCACTGTATGGGAAAGCATGGACATCCCTGGTTGATTTCTATGTTTTAAAAAAAAGTTTGCATGAGACATATTTAAATATGACCATGCATTTTAATGCACTATATATCTGCTAAATTTAAAATGCTGGGAACAACTAAAATTAATGTGGCATGTGAAAGCCTTGGCACCATTTCAGTGGTTATTATCCACTGGTGCTATTTTTAGAAAGGTCCCAGAGCTTGTTTGACTCATTAGGATTTAGGGCTCATTATGGTCCAAGACAGATGGAGACAGTTTATTACAGAATGTAATAAATGATGTGATCCTTCAAACCTCAACAGCCCTGGGCTCAGTTACACAGCTGACTGAGGATCAGAGACTGAAAATGGTCGATTCTTATAAGGCCAGCGACGACTAAACCTGCAGGAGGATTTAATGACGACCAGCCCACCATGCAGGACAGCTCATCTCAAAGGCAGTCCTTCACCAAGCCATGATCTCACCATATCTGTTGGGAACTCTACTATCGTCCCTTTTCAGAAGGTAAGAAATCTTGGTGTTACTCTTGATGAAGAGACTGTCTTTCTCGCCGCAGGTTGACCAGATCTCCAGAACATGCAGATACCTTCTCTACAACATCAGAAGAA
>JBBPCX010000141.1:24811510-24827029 GCA_037974365.1 Hydrocynus forskahlii | reverse complement strand
ACGTGGATTACTTGAGCACTGATGTACGTCGCTCTGGATAAGAGCGTCAGCTAAATGCCGTAAATGTAAATGTAAATCTACATGTGAGGGTCATCAGAACCTAACCTTAACTCTGATCTCATCACAGTTAATATCTAAAGTATGCATGACAAAATCAAACTAGTATGCATGACAAAAATCTGAGGCATTATGGAATCAAGCACTGTGGTCTGCTGAAGCCAAAATCTTGCAATCACCAAAGACATGTTTTGGGGAAAAAAGAAGAAATTTCACGCAAAAAACACCTTGCCAACTCTTCAGCATAGGGGGGAGGGGGTGGTCTGTTTTTGTTTTTTTTTTTGAGGTAGTGCATCTGCCAGTGGCACAGGAAGCTTTGTGGGCTTTGAGGGGAGAAAAAATTCTACTAAAAATCAACAAATACCGGAAGCTAATGTCCCTCACTGTGCGAAGAAACCGGAGAAGAAAACACATTGAATATTACAAGATGATGACCCAAAACACACAGCAGAATGAACCTGGATCTACAAAAAAAAAAGGTTTTAGCTTTATAATGGCCTTCACTGTCCCCTGACTTGAATGTGATTGTAAATCTATGATGTGCCGTGCATGCAAGATGACCAATAATTTCTTCTGAACTAGAAGAGTTCTGTAAGAAAAAGCTGGAAAAAGTTCATAAAGAAAAGAAAGCCATTAAAACAGCCAAAGTTAACTAAATACTCCCAAAAGGGTAACCAAAAGCATGCGTGTCACATTTTATGTTTTATTTTTTCCCCAACATAAATTAAATTTCCATTCTAAATTCAACAAATAAATAATATTTGTGCATTAAAATGTGCAGAGCTTTGTCATGTTTAAGTTTCTTTGATGAAAATCAACTGAATGGTTTATTTGACCAGACATGCCCAAGCTTTTGCATAATATTTGAAATTATCGCTGCACAATATTTGAAATAATGTGAGTAGATTTCAGCTGCGTGATCAAAATGCATCAGTTGGTCTGAGAAAATGCATCAGTTTTTCAGTTTTTTGTAAATGTGGTTATTGTACAGACGTGCTACTTTGGCATAACCCACACCGTTTATCATGTTGTTGTGATGTCAGCACTCAATCTATCCTGCTTCAGGGCTAATGTGTCCTCTTCACACCAGGGATGATACTCTGGTGTGCATGAAGCTAAGAGCTGCGAAGCACACCCAGCATTAGTAACCAGCTCTTCATGTTAACCAAACCCTTTGCAAGTTTTTTTTTTTCTTATTTAACTGAAAAGACAAGAGTGAAGATCAAACGTCACAAACATTTCGAGAGAAGGCAAGATATCCCCAAACTTTTGTCCAACGGTGTTTATATCTTGAGCCAGCACTTTTAAAAGGCCCTTTAAAAACCCGTGAACAACAGGCAGTGCCCACTGCTGTGTCTGCTGTGGTGGAACTGTTGCTTGATGACATCCGAAAAAGAGAACATGGCCTCTAAGCCAGCTCACTTCCTGTTTCATAACAGACAAAGACCTAAAAGTGAGGGGAACGCCTGACAAATAACTAGTCACTCAGTCTCAAGGCCCCAGTGGAGCATTTACCGCCGAGGGGCCATATTTAGAAAATTATTGGCACTGGTTGCGTGCTGTGTGGTGCTAATCCATAGAAGCAGCTCTGCCGTACCTCCTGTCTCTTAATCTCTCTGGCGCTCAGATCCTGGCTCGCATTGTCCACAGTGTCACTCCACAGCTGGCTGCTGCGGCGCCGGGGGAAAGAGGAGGCCTTCTGCCGCGTGCGGATGGGCATGGGGGGCAACGGCCGGGCCTCTGTGCGGAAGCTGATGGACCGCTGAAAGTGTCAAACACAGAAAAAAAAGTTGGTTAGCAATGACCTATATTGCAGCAAGACAAACAACCACTGCAAATAGAGTATGGAACTGATCTGAATATTACAATACAGCCGTGCATAACTGAGGATTACAGTTAAGCTTATAAACTTCCATGCATAATCAGCAAAAAAAAAAAAAAAGTGATGTTATATAAGCCAGGGAGCACAGGACTGTCCTGTTATATTGTTCCAACCCTACTCGCGACACTTAAGGATATATCAAAAATATGGACCACCAACAAATAAATAAATAGATAGATAAACAAACAAAGAAATAAAAATGATGGTACAGCTCACCTGGATGGACTGTCCCAACCGTTTCAGTGCAGGGGTCTTCACTGGTGTTATAATGCCTGTAACTTCGCTACTTCTGTCCACTGGCTTAACCCTTTTGTGACAAGGTCCCTACACAGGTGGACAATATTATATAATACATTTTACCACGGGCTGGTTTCTCAAGCCTCGTCTTGGACTAAAGTGTACAACCAAAATGTGTTTCCCCATTAAAAGAATAGTTTGGAGCAAAAATAAATAAATCAAAAGTAGTTTTCCTCATAACCCCAGATGTGGCTGATCAGTCGTAGTAGATTTAGTCAAAATTTTGCTTCTTTAGTTTAGAACCTGAGCTATGAGTCTAAAGTTGTTACGGGTCTAAAGTTGCAAACAAACACTAGAAGTCAATAGTCTCACTCGCGTTTGTAAAAACATCAACACGTCATCAGTTTCTTCATTTATGTGGCACAGACTTGTGCAATTAGCTTAGGAGACAGCATGACAGGCTATAAAAACGAACAAAACCTCACAGCCTCACAGTCTTTCAGGCAGCACCCTGGCTGAACGATTTATCTTAGATCAGATTGTTCTGTGTTTATCATGATCTTTGCCTCAAAAACTGATTCTAGATCAACACATCTACCCCAGAAGTAGTTTGTGGTCTGTGTTGTCTAAAAAAGGCCACCTGCACTCCTCGGCAAGATGGTAAAGTCCAAATTCTGTGCCACTTTTATAGAAAGCTGGATGCAGTTTGAGGATGTGTCATAGAAAATATTTGAGTGATTCTTGATTTCTAGTGTTCGTCAGCAACATTAGCCTCATAGCCTCTGTGATAAACGTAAGAAGCAATATTGTACACCAGTCTTGTCGCAGCTGAAAATAATCAAACTAATCCCTTGAAAAATCCTGGTTATTCTATGTTTAGTCTTAATCTAGATCTGTAAAACTGACACATAACTCTTAGGTTTAATCTTCTCTCATTCCTAACCTTTTAAACTGAACAGAACGTCATGTGAAACATGATCATCGTA
Source organism: Hydrocynus forskahlii (assembly GCA_037974365.1). Taxonomy (NCBI): domain Eukaryota; kingdom Metazoa; phylum Chordata; class Actinopteri; order Characiformes; family Alestidae; genus Hydrocynus; species Hydrocynus forskahlii. The sequence continues at coordinate 24,823,867 of JBBPCX010000141.1, read as the reverse complement.
CCTTCACTAGGGTGATATACTTTCAGATGAGATTAAGATATGCCTTGATTTTGTGTAGCTCTCAGTGCAATTGAGTTATGAACAATATAAGAGCATTTAACCACTTAAAGGGGTTTCCAGAAAAACAGCAATTGAAAGACCCCCAGAAGAGTCAGAGGGGCAAATCTACAGCATTCACATCTTTCATTTTTTCAGTACTTCAGTACAGGCCTCACTGTACCTCTGAGTCTTGCAGGTCACTGGGAAAGTCATCTTCATCCTGAAAGTCAAAACCAAAGCAGAAATATCAGAACTGGCAAACATCGAGCGAGATTACGCAAAGGGATCACATGCAATCAGAGGTAAATCTGCTGATGGAGAAGTCCAACACAGTGACACATACTCTTCCCCAGCTGATTTTCAGAGATGATAGAGCCCTCTGTTATCAACAGCCAACAGGATTTAAAACCCTTAACATGCACCACTCCGTCAGAATGGTGTGAAAGTTCTGGTTAGACTGATAACAGTGAACTAAGCATGACGGAGCGAGATGAGTGTTGGTGTGGTAATCAACATAGTAGGGAGATGGTAAGAGAGTGTTAAACTGAAAGAGACAAAGCAAGAGGCCCAGAGCTTGGAGAGGCCTCTTTCCGGTACGAGACAGGAAACCGAGTTGTAAAATGTCAAGTTTCTGACCTAAAGACGAGTGAGAGTGGCTTAATTTATTGCTGCAGATATTTCAGATCCAACACACACCGAAGTGATCAGCCTCTCTGATGTTGCGAGCATTTGGCACACTAAGAGGAACATGAAAACCACTGCTTGTGCTGTGAATCACACACACACACACCTGCTCTGAGCAGCAAGACCTGACTGTGTTTCCGTTCCAGAGAAGAGGCAGCAAAAAGCAAAGGGCAAGAGGGGACTAAATGAAAAAAAGGAGTAACGGACAGAGACAGAGTGTGACACTGCTTCAAACAGAGATTTGTAATTAGTGGACTGAACAAAGCGAAGAGGCGTGAGAGCCCTCTACCAAAGTACATGCAACTGCTCGAATCTCCAGTAGTTTCAGCAGATTTACTGAAATCCTGCGCTAATAAAAACTCACATAGTCGTCTGAGGCTCGGGCTGAAATTTCAGCATCACTGCTTGGGTCCTGTTTCCTTTTCTTCTGCTCAGAAAAGCAACAGACAACAGAGTGATTTGCCTCAAAGGAGCAGACACTTTAGGCCCACCCTTCAAAGTTTGCCATTTGAGGTTTCATGCAGGAAGGAGAAAGACACTTACCCCTGCAAAGTCTGAAAGGTTGGCACATGTGAGGAGTCTATCTCTCGAAATAGGAGACCTTAACAAATCCCAAAAGAGACAAAAATGAGAGGTCAGCGAGGTCAGAGATGCAGACAAAGTTAATTCTATTAAAAACCACTGTCAGTCGGGCCTGTTTGAGAACAGTGAGAAAGGTCTTGAGGACCACTTAGAAAGCCGGTAAAACCTATTGCATCAAGGTTGCAAAATTAGTCAACCATTATTAATTAAACAGATAAAATTAAAATGAGATTAAAATGACTGATTACAATGAATAAATTAGTTACTAGAAGATCTGAGGACCCAGGGCCAACAAAGAAAACCCCAAAGGAGCACTTACCAGGACAGCGACGAATCAGGCTCTGTCTCTTCGAGCTCCATCTTTGTCTCTTTCATATCATCTTCAGATGTAATAATCAACACATGGGCAAATGCGGAGTACACGATTAAAGACTGTTTCGGTAACCTTCTTGGTCTGGTCCCTCCAAAACACCTGTCTCAGCCCTTCGTGGAAAGTAGAAGACAGAAAATTTTTGATGTGCACCCTCACTCCCTACCCCTCCTCTCTTCCTCTTACACTTGTATGTCTGAAACCCACATCCTGTGTGTGAAAAAAAAGTTCTTGCTTCCTGTTAGCACACAACTTATTTAGTTCAGTCGGATCCCCAGCCTGTGCCAAAGCCTTTACAACACATTCACCCATGATGAGAAGTAATGATCAGGAAGTTAAATCTAGTGACACATTTTGCTGAAGTGACACAGTTTCTCAAAATGGTCCGTCACCAAATGTAGATTCTTAGGAATTTTAAGGCCTCATCAAGATTATACTATTGGGTAAAAAAAGGCTAGGCCTTTGTGGACAGTTTTGGGGAAAAAAACACTTTTCTATTCCAGCATGACTGTACACCAGTACGCAAAGTAAGCTCCATAAGACATGGCTGGTTGAGTTTGGTGTGGAAGAACTTGACTGGCCCCACAGAGCCCTGACCCACACCTTTGGGATGAACTGGAATGGAGATTGTGAGTCCAACATCAGTACCAAACGCTTTACAGAATAAATGAGCCCACAGAAACCCCAAAATCTTGTGGAAAGCCTTCCAAGAAGAGTGGATTTGGAGGACCTACTCCATTTTAAAGTCTGGATTTGAATGCAATGCCATTAATGTCCCTGTTGGTGTAATAGTTGGGAATCCCAATACCTTTGTCCATAAAATGTATATATTATACAAACATTATCTTTCTTTTTATCTATCTATATACATACACAGTCATGTACATGTATATAGACTTTGGAAGCAACACAAACGGGCAACTATCAGGATTTGAGTGACTTTTACGACTAGATAATGGCTACAGGACTGGGTCAGTGTCTCCAAAACAGCAGGTCTTATTCAGTGGTGAGCACCTCCCAAAAGTGGTCCAAGGAAGCAAACCTGGTGAACAGGCTTGGTCTGAATAATCCTATTTTCTTTTACATCATGTGGATGTCCAGGTACAAGTGCCTGGGGAACCTGGGAACCGGTGGCACAAGGCTGCACTGCCAGTGGGGGCAGTGGGAAATATTTTACTGGAAACCTCGGGTCGTGGCATTCAAGTGGATGTTAAGTTGACAGACCACCAAAGACCAAGTACTAACAGCAGGGTCCTCGTTCAACAGGACAATGCACCCTGCCACACTGCAAATATTGTTCAGGAGTTATTTGAGGAACATAGACTGCAAGGTGTTAACGTGGCCTCCAAATTCCTCAGATCTCAATCTGATCAACATCTGTGGGATGTGCTGCACAAACAAGGTCTTGTGGAGTCCATGCCTCGATGGGCGAGCGCTGGCAGCACGAAGGAGACCTATACAATACTAGGCCGGTGGTTTTAATGTTATGGCTAATAAATGTGACAAAAGGTTATAAAATAATTATATGTGCTGAAACAAATGTCAAATATTTAATTTCATAAAATAGAACAGCCCTTCCCAATACTTTTATAGGAACATAAAAACCTCACACTGCACTGCAACCGATTTTCCTATAATTACACATTACAAAAGCAAACCAGTGCTGCTTATAAGACACATGATGCAATGTAACATGGCAACATGCATCCACAAGTGCCATTGTTTTGCCAAATTACCACATTTAAATAAATACTAAATTACATGAGCCTTTTGCTGTGCTTCTTACATTCTGAAGGTCATCTTTAATGGCTGATGATCATGGTTATCACCCACGCCCACAGACCTGTCTCAGCTAGAATGACCAAACAGGCCGGTGTGGTTAATGTATGAAGCAGCTCCAAAAGCAATAATGATTTGAGATTCAAGGCACACAAAACAAAACAAGAAACAAAACAAGGAATCTTTTACAACTTTATTCACTATCACACTAAGTGCTCCCATTACAAAGTAAAATCACTTTTATTGTAATGTTTCCTGGAGTTTAACAAAGTAGAAAGAATGTATGTTCTACAAGTTGTGTGCCAAAAAAAAAAAATAAAGAAAAAATAGAAGGAAAAAAAAAAACCCCACACCCTCAAGTTATGTGCAGGTTCCCTAGTCCCAACCTTAAGAAGCCAGTGAGGCAAAAGGACACTCTTACTGGGCCCACAGAAGAGAACGGGGTTCAATGTGAGGGGACAAAAACTCGCTCTGAGAGCTTAACCAAAAGCAGACACCCACAGCTTCCCTTACTGGCATGTGTGTTAAGGTGCCACCATTGCAGCGGAAGTACTTCGAGTTGAGACTGTTCATCAAAGGATGTCAACAAATAAGAAAAAACATTCAATGTTTTTTTTCCTCCAGTTCGCATTAACTTTTTGGCATCATTCAAGATTATATTTACGATATCGAAGTTGATAAGATTTTTTTTTTTTTTTAAAAAGGGGGAAAGGAGAGACAGAGTGCAGCAGAAAACAAAAGATTAGAGCCATCTTTCTTAACACAGGGAGAGGGCTGATGAGCATACTCAAATTCTTACACTGAAGCATTAGTACAACCAGTTTTAAATAACAGCTACAGTCAAAGAGGTCCTGTTCACCCGCTCCCCCTACAAACTCTCATTCATCCCACCGCCTAACAGGCCTAAGACATTTAAAACGTGGGAGTATGACCCCTGGGGTCAAGCAAGGTTTAAAGACAAGGATTGGAGCCAATAACCATCCCCATACGCAATCTTTTTTAAAATTTTATTTATTATTTAAACTTTGCCCCCCCCACCCCTCGTTCCAAGTGATTTTCTTTCACCTCTTGAAACCCCTAGTGCCCCCCCACCCCGACCCTGTAGCCCCTGGATGTCTCATCAGCGAATGGTGTATCTGACATAGGGGACCTCCACATCTTCGTCTGTCAGGTCATTGCAGCAGAGTTCAAACACTAGTGCTTTAACATGCTTCCCCAGCTTCTTCTTCGACACCTTGGTCACAATCTCAGTCATGCTAAAAAAAAAATAGGAGGAGAATAGAGGAGAATTCTTCAGAAATAATCACATAAGCAGAACATTTACATCATTCAGCTGAAGCAGCAAGACTGAATTGGTCAACCACTGACAATAAACAGACACTAGACACTCACGGCAGCTCCAATCGTTCCTTGAGCTTGGCAGCAGGCATGAAGAAAGAGTAGAGCATAGAGACACCCTGAGACAGCATTGTGATTTCCAACTTGTGTTCATTCTGGAAATGGTAGAATACAGGAGAGAGACCGTCAATATAAGAGAAACTGAATACCAGTCATCACCAGGGAAGAATACAAAACTCCATAATTACGTACCTTAAAGTAGTCCAGGAACTGTCGGAGTGTCATCTCCTCACCACTTGGCTGAATGCCCTTCACCTCGAAGCGGTCCCATAGCGTCCAATCGATTTCGTAATACTGAAGAACGAAGCCATAATTAAGGACATTCAGAACAGCATTCAGGAATATTCATCACCTTTCAAAATGCTCAAACTTGAATCCAAACATGTACCTTGTGCTTGGGAGCAGCAATGGGTTCGGAAAAAGCGAAGAAAGGCAGGGCGAGGTTCATGAAGCCGTTCTTGTACGAGTCCAACTTCTTGTGGCCCTGAACAATCTTAAGCAACTCAAGACACACCAAGCCAACTACAGCAGCCGTTGTCGTAGCTATGGCAGGAATGATCTTACCAGCAATGAGTTTGCTCTGTAGTAGAGAGACAAAAAGTACAGATACAAACTCAGAAACTATGTTCCAGCTGAAGCCAGATCTTTCGGCCAGTGAAACCCACTTGTCAAGTACTTACCTTATGTCTGTCTGCTGGAGGAATGTCATAATTCTCTGCTCGCAGATTGGATGCAGCTACTATGAAGTCCATATGGAAGTTAGTGTCATCATCCTGGGGGGAAAAAACATTCCTAAAGTAAGCTCACACCACTAAAAGCTTTACAGTTGAGAGGAATGGAGAAAAGCACCTTTTCAAAGTCTATCGAACGGAGCTTGAACTGGGACGAAGCTTCCACAGAAGGCAGTAGGGTCTTCAATTCTTCAAGCCTAGAGTCATCTTAGACAGAATAAGGTTTAATGCTTAGTTGTGTTCATGCTGCTGTACAGAATGCTTGAACATAATTCAAATGCAATTTGTGTCATGTGTAAGTCCTAATAAGTGAATGATTACATTTCTTACCAACAGATGCATTGGCACTCTGCAGCTCTTGGTCAGATACATGAATTTTAACTCCTGATTTGGGGGTAAACTCTGGTACTTTAATTTCCTGCAACAGCTTGGCCACATTTGCACGGTCAGAGGAGCCTTGCAGGCCATATGTCTGGGCAAACAAGTTGGCTCCAGCCATGACGTAGTCCATGTGCAGATCCTAAGGATTATGACAAATAGATTAAACCGAGGAACATATCCAGTTTTGCTCTGCATGTAAAAGAGCAGAACATATATTAAAATGCTTTAGGTCACAGAACAACTTACATTGCTGGTGCTAAATTCTAGAGGATGAGGACATCTTTTAGGACCTGACCAGAATGGGGCTCCAGAACTTGTGAGCTTTGAAAAAAAAAAAAGAAAAAAAAAAGAAAAAAAAAGTTAAGGTAAAAAAAAAACAAAAAAACAAACCAAAAAACCCCCCAATAAGGATAGCCACTATTTGACCATTACAGTACTTACAATTCTACTCAGTTTTAGTTAGCTCTATTGTTGTGACCAGTTAAGGACATGTTTAATAAAGTATTCAAACAAAAACCTACAGTCAGGGACTGGACAGCAGTTCTCACCTGGTCAGGAGGGAAGTTGTGCAGTAACTGGCGAATGTTGTTATTGTACTGGCACTGCCAATGGTTGCGGGCCCAGGCTACACAGTCCTCCCAGCTACGGGGGCAATCTGTCACTAGACTCTTATACACGGCTTCTAGGACCTCCAGAGGCTGTGCACCAGGCAGTTTCAGGGTACGCTCCATGAACTTCGGGTCTCTGAAGATTAACAGTCAATTTACATAAAAAAAAAACAAACCTCAGCATCAACTGAGAGGTCAATAGAAATCACTGCATAGTCGGACCTACACGCTCAACAAATCACTTACGTCAGATACTGCATTGCATTTTCCGATGGTTGTTTGAAAAGTCCTTCAAACTCGTCACGAGCCCACTAACAAAGGGAGTTAGAGAAATATCAGTTATCACAAAACAGGTCAGCATTCAAAGGAGGGTGTGCATAAAATAAGCACAGATGCACAATAAGCGCTTCATATAGATTCACTGTATTCAAGAAATAACTGTCACCTGGAGTGTGTGTTCAATGGCATTTGGGAAGTTCTTCAGGGTGCAGATAGGGATGGACTTCTCCGGGGGATCTTGGCTAGAGCTGTAGGACTCGGTGAGAAAGGGGATGACTACCTGTACATTTCCTTTAGTGCCAAGAGTACCAGACTCTAGCAGCGGTTTACGGTAGTAAACACACCTACGGTCCATATACATACCTAAACAGACACACATTATACTGGATAGGTTAATGGAAACAAGCACTGCATGACTTTAAAAAGTAAACAGATGGTTAAAATATTAATACCCTATTAATGACACTATTAAAGTAGAGCTCTATTCTTTTTGTCCCTCCCCCTTTAAACAGAATTAGAAATTTTACTCACGGGCATCAACATTGTCCAGGGCATTGGCCACTCCATTCAAGCTCTCAAAGAAATCATCGTCGTAGATTTTCTCCGTGTCAGGCCCAACGCGATTCTGATGGCCTGTGATGCGTACAGATGGATTCATCTGTTTTACGGCAGCAGCAGCCGTCTCACTCTTCATCTTCTGCTCATCAGAAGGAGATGACACATAAGAGCCAGTTTTCACCTACTGTCAACATCATTGCTCACTGCAGTTTAACCAAACTGACAGCTCCAAGTCCAAGAGAAAGCAGTAGGTTTTAGGACAGAAAGGTAAAAAGGCAAACAAACCATGGACTGAAAATAAAAGCCTTCCAACCAAAAAATTCAATTGGGGGGAGGCAAATACAAAGTACGCAGTGTACTGCTCCAGCTTCCAGTATGTTTCTGCCAAGTCCGTTTGCTAACTGCCCTCTACAAGTACCAAAGATACTAACAAAAACTTTTTCTGCCCTTAAACACAGTTGTAAATGTATGGGGACTTCTGCAGACAGCTGGGAGATTTTAGCAGCACACTCATTCTTCAAAAAGCCATATAAGGGTAGCTGTAGCACAGCAAGTTAATGATCATATAATATTCTACGAGCATACCAGCGTTTACACACCCACGCTTAAGATTTAGATGCTTAGCAATTTAGCTAATTAGGATTTTTGCTTACCGTAACATCCCATGGCCTGAAGAGGAACTGACGATTGAGGTTTGATTTTTCAATGGTGTCCATGTCCGTGACTATGACCTCTCCCTCCCCACTAGCCAGGCCCATCATAGCAAAGTTCTTCAGGAGCTCGCAGCCAATAGCACCTGCCCCCACCTGAAAGTAATCACAGCACCCAAGAGTTCTCATAAGTCACCTAAAAGAAAGGTTCAGTGACTCCCTTATTATGACAATTATATAAAGCCAAATTAAATCAGGCAGAATTAAGTACAGGATTGGCCAGTTTTCAGCAGAGTGTGGGCAAGTTTTAATTTTGTGACAGACTGCTTTTTATAAACTGGACATTTGGAAGAGGTGAAAACGAGCACTGAAAATAAAAGCCATTGAAGAACTCACCAAAAAGTAGCGTTGCTTGGCTAACAGTTCTTGCAACTTGGACCCAAAAACAGCAATCTGTCCATCATATCGGCAGCTTTTCTGAGAGAAGAGACAGATGGGTAAGCATTTTGTAAAAGATAACTGTTTCTCTACTACAAAAAGTGACATTCAAGAAAAAAACAAAAAAAAACAAAACAAAACAAAACTCACAGGCGCACACTCCTCCTCTGTGAAAGCTGGTCCTTCAGCTTCAGGTAAGCACTCCAGGGCATCAAAGTACAAAAACTGTATAATGGGCATAAACTTGCCTGTACATGCCTAAAATAGAGACACAAGGGTTAGTGACAGACTACGCAAAACTGTGCAGTACATGTACAATAGCTTTATGATACCAATAGAATTAGTCTATTAGTCTGCTGACTGGATGCCTAAATTACGTGATTAACCTTGTCTATTGCGATAAGTAAACATACCCACTTCCAACACCTCATGCTCATCTCTGGCTTAAGTACCCACATTATGTGTAAAGTTAAAAAGTAGCATTCGGGAATGATCATACTCAAGGTATTGGCCTTTCATATCTGCAGTGGCACATGAGCGGCAAAGGATAAATGGAAACTTTATTACCTTCATAACCTCCTGGGCAGCGAGCCCACCGATGAAGGCGTTGACCGGGGCCAGGTCCCCTGCAGCTACAAAAGAGAACTTTTTAAGCAGTGCTTGGTCAAGCTCCTCCTGCTTGGCAGAGCCAGACTGTGCTGCGTTCACCTCGCCGGCCAGAGTCACAAGCTCATCAGCATCCGACTGCGGCACAGAGAGAACAGAGGACAACACTGCTGAGTCAGTCAGGCACTCTACAGCTCAATCAGAAACTAGTACAAAACACAAAATCAGCTCCTTTATACTGAGGGGGTTGTGTGCAAGGTCATAAACCGGGCAAACCATAGGACAAGCAAACTGTATTTTATATCCTTAATAACTACATAATCAGGAAGTGGGGAAAAAATCTACACAAAAATTACAGGATTTTAAATATCAGCAGACTAACCTCGTTCCAGGGCTTAGGAGAACGACTGTGTTTCTTCTCAAAGGCATGAAGAGCCTGGAAGGCCACGTGCAGCTGGCCAGGACGATCAAACTTGGCAAAATCAGTCAGCACAAACTCAGGCTCGGGCATTGACGAAGAAAGAGATTTCTGCAAAGTGAGAAAATAACTTGAGAAATACAGTGCAAGACTTTTTACAGGCCTGTAGTAGACAGCAAAATATTCAATGAATCAGACTTACAAAGGCAACCTTCTTAGGCATCTTGACTTGTGTCACAATACCACCCCTTACATAATCCGTGAAAGCTGTGGTGTCACAGATACTGAAGGTGTAGGGTCCTGAAATAGACATTGTTACTTTTACCAGAGTTACAAGTCACTTACTTGTCAAAGATGATCTGTGTTCTGACAAAATGGTTCCACTAAATGCAGAGTTGCTGCTATTAGACTAAAATTAACCCACTGAATATTATAAATAATGCACCATGTTTTAAAAAAAAAATTACTGACGTGTGGAGTGGTTACACACTCACCTAGGGCTTTGATTTCAACAGGCTGGCAGCCATTAAGCTCAGTCATGCCCTGCACCTCTGTGAAAGTGACATGGTCTCCAGACTCAAAGCCATGCCTGGCCTCATCCAGACACGTTACCACGCCAGCAGCATCCTGTTATTACACAGCCACACATGCATACTTAACTGGACACTAGTAATCAGTCATATAGTTTGGCTATATTACCCAAAATAAACCTGAGACGAAAGCTACATTACTTTTGTATGACTAAAAACTCTTTAGTTCACATCATAGACAGATAAAATGTGCTAAGACAGACAACAGCGTGGTTGCATATCAAATGAAGGAGCAGCCAAAGGTTACCTTGGTGATCATGGAGATCATGGCACTTAGAGGCTGCTCTCCATTTGTGTCATATACAATCATCTCATCTCCAAAATCACAAAAAAGTTGGCTGAAAAAACAAATGCAGCAAGTTACAAATGCTGCAAACCCACTCACATAATAAGCCAGATAAGAACTGGACAAATGTTTACTATTTTGTCTCCTCACCCAAACAGCCCACGTGTGTCAGCAATAATCAGTTTGATGCCTTTGCTGTGGCAGAAGTCACCAATGCGTGTTTGTTCATCCAGTGTAGAGCTGGTCAGTACCACCACCTGCACCAACAAACATAGGCTTGTTGAAAGACAGCCGTTATTTTGTGACCTGTTCAACACCATGGTTAGAAAGCATTACATTTATTTTTATGCGTGAAGTTTAAGCCAGAAATTTCCCCTGGCTGATCACAAGGACAGCAAAGGGTCAGAACATCAATTCAAAACAAATGCGCCTCTTTCAAAACAAACAGTGCATTTGAATCCTGTCACAGTTAAAGTGCCAAATTTAGACTTATCAGGTCGCTTGGTTGCAGCTGGGGTGTTTCTCAGATTATAGGAAAATGTTCTGCAAATTAGTTATGTATTATTTAATGACCATTTTTTCTATTTGGTCATAATAAGATATGCAGCCAAAATAGAAATCATGATACAACTGAAAACTAATTTTAGCCCAAATTCTCAGTGAAATTCAAAATATATGTTACATGCAATTACAACATGGGGAAGGAAAATAAAATTTACAGTTAAACTTTAACCAGGTTATTGTTTAAAGCTGCTATTATCAACCAGATGAAAATAAAAGCACTACATTAGTCAAGTGTAGGATGTGGTGGGGTGGAGGTTTGTTTGACCTCCCTTATAAGCATGTTATGCAGTACCTGAAACTGTGTTAGGTAGTCATTGGTGAGAGCTCCAGTATAAGCTGTCACGGGGACGTAGCTGTTGAGTTCTGCCAGCCGCCCCTGACTGACCTCAGCGCGGTTCTTCCCCAGGTCTTCCTCACGCAGGTAAAACTAGAACACATAAAACATTTGCCATCAGTTTCATATTTCACTGCATGGTGTCCCGTTCCCTCCGCATGCTCATACCAGCTGGACTTTATAAGGAGACATTGCAACCTACTGAATCTCCAGTTGAGCAAGCAGGTTAAGTTAAACAGATCAGAGTGGTATTAAACATCCACAGCCAGGCAGTACAACATATTACAAACTTAATAAAACAGACATTTTAACCAAACATCTAACTGCATCTTTTGAGTGTGTTTAAACCTTTGTTTGGGGCCATCAACTGCATGTTATCATCTAAGCATATGATAAATATGAGCAGTGGGAAAAATAACCCACTGCTCATATTTATCAAGGCATATTAGTCAACACATCTTGCCCAGTTTCACTATTGTTTCCACACAATAGCTCCTAAACACTGTTTAAAATGCAAACTCAGTAAAACTGGAGGACCTTGATCTAAAGCACAGTTGTGCGGTTCTGAAGGTGAGCGCGGTCCACTGACCTGTGAGGAGAGGTCTCGCCACTCAGCCACACCCTGGTCATGCAGGGTGACGCTCTTCACTCCGCCCAAGATGACATTCTTCGCAATCTCCACGCCAAGGCCACGCAGTCCTGAGATCAGCACATTGGAGCTCTGCATGCGTTTCATGGCATCATGGCCCAACACATACCTGATGAACAATATTACACAATGCAATTTCACTAATGGAAGACAAAAAAGCGATAAATACATCTGTGAAATGGCTCCAAATCATTGTTATACTATCAATTTGCATTTTTTAAAAAATGGTCCAGAGATGAACCTGCAGGCTTAATTTATCTGAAACTGCAGAAATCGTATCTTTGGCCTATAAACAGCAATATAGTTTGTCTAACACAATTTTACTGAAAAAAAAAAACAAAACAAAAACCCGAACAAACAAAAAAAAAAAAAAAACAAAAACAAAAAAAAAAAAACCTAAAAAACCAAACGCT
>JBBPCX010000141.1:24792514-24804585 GCA_037974365.1 Hydrocynus forskahlii | reverse complement strand
TATATGTGTGTATATATGTATATATATATATATATATATATTAATGGAATTAGCACCAAATTACCGAACAATTTCTTTATTACTTAAGGAGGACAGAAAACATCACCAAAGTTGACAAAAAGTAGTTCTCCAAATCAGTCCAGAGGCCTGCATGACAGGCACATTTTTATCAGGTGTGTCAGAATAAGACAAACCAGTTTATTCTGTGACACCAGTTTAATCAGGTGTGAAAAGAATCAACTAATGTGTATATTGTCTATTGAGATGCTCAAAGGAGGGACCAAAAAACATGTGCCCAAACAAAAGACATTACTTCTCTTCTTTTTTCAATTCTTCCATTTACACTTGTCCAAGTCATACAAGTTTTAGAAAGACCTATAGGTACATTTCCATGTATGCAGCAGCATTACACTACACAAACACTCGTTCACTAACACAGTTACAGTGTTAATCTACTGGACCAATACTTGATTTTACAAGGCACTTTAAAGCAAGTACATTCTAAGAGGAACATTTAATTGAACCTAATGGCACCCAGAATGCACACCCAATAGGTAAGCATTTGGAAAATTAAAAACAAAACAAAACAAAAAAACATAGAAGTTCAGTGCTTCATTAACATTAAATTATTTACAAAATGTATTAGTGTTTTATAAAAGATTACAAATTGTTAGGTCTCTCCTTAAATTTCAAAGGGGAACCCTGCTAACTGTTCCAGCAGAGGAAGAGGAACTTTTTTTTTTTAAAGAGAGTGATAGAGTGGCACTGAAATATATGCATATACATTTACCCCATAGTTAACCACTTTAAAGAGATTACTCAAAACTGAACAGATGCTTTAATACTAATCTGTGCATACAGGTTTGGGCTGCAATGGAAAACAACCAGCATTTCAGATTAATACAAAACAGAACTGTATTTTTATACATTTATGCTTTACATATGAACTCTTGGAGGCAACACAAAATCCCTTGCAGAGGCAGTCTCATAGAATAAATAAATAAAGGACTAAAACAGCACAGGTGTCAAGGATTTAATATACATACATTAACTTTTGGGCTACTATCATCAGGTCCACATGTTCAAATCAGCAGCCTTTGATACCAGCCTCTTAAGATATAACTAGTTGAAAAAAATCCCCCAAAACACAGCACAGGCATTAACCTGCAGCACCAGGCTGGTTAACAAGGGAATTTAGAGTTTACTATATAGACTTGACTGAGAACTGTGTTCAAACGCCACCATCTCAGAAACATGAAGAGAAATTGCTATGGCTCTTCATGCAACAGATGCTGTGTTCGCACATCCATTACAGCAAGTGTGGTACAATTTTAGCTTTCCTGAAATATGTTTCCTCGTAAATTTTAAAATTTGACGTTATTTTAACTTTTTTTTTTTTTACAGGCTCAACTGATCTAACAAGTTCATAAATGCTTTAGAAGTACTTTTTATCCAGAGAATTTTTTTTTTTTCACAATCCAACTTCTTCATTAAACAGGATTTCTATTACCAAACGGTCGCTTTAAGTCACGGCCGCACCTTAAACTCTTAATGGCTCGTTAATGTCAAAAGAGGTTCCCTCTTCATTGCTTCTAATTTCCTGACATGAAACAATCAATCAATATTTTAGAACACTGATCCATTAAAAGAAACTCTTGAAAAGAGCTTACAGCAAACAATTTGTGTCCAGGCATCTGTACCTTAGAAAAAACAGGTGCCCTGTTTATAAAAGATGGTGATAAATTAGTTAATTTATGAGAATGTATGATATTGGAAGTACCATTATTTCACAACAGGCATGTAAACCTGACTTAGCGTTGGTTAACACCAGGACAGATTGTTATGTTTAGATGGTGCATGCTTATTGTTGTGGTACATGTGTGTAGCACCGGGTTCTTTGAGCTACTGAACAAAACAGAACATGTGAGCATTCAGAGAAAACTGGCCGTGCTTATTCACACCATGCTGCTTGTTTAAAAAAGATGACTGACCACTGTTCTGACCTACAATTCAAATATTTAGGCTCTAAATAGATAGAACATAGAAAATATGAGCATTAATGTTTCAAACTGTCCCACCACAGCCTGAGAAATTCACATATACACTCATTTCAGCTTTATCTATGAAGACAATAACTTCCACAATGCAAGGCAGGAGGCAGACACTCATGGGCAACAGCGCAATACATCAGTACGGCATGTTTACCTGCGAGTGTGAACATGCGAAAACATCCTATGCAAGCTTTACAGTCAATAATCACACACTTTTCACTAAAATAACACTGACTGTTTATGCCGTGCCAGATCGTCAAAGCGACAAGTAAGTTTTTAGGCCATTCAAACCCAAAATACCCACATGGTGCAATCGAAATTAGAGTCCTGATGTCTATGAACGTAAACATCACGAGAATGAACTGGCTGGCTAATTTTATCAGCAATTTTATCAGATTGAAGCTGAAGTATTTTCCCTCTTGATCATGTTGCCGAAAGTACAAATTTGATAAAGAAAGTTTTCTTTTAAAAAAAAAACTGGATCCACAAGTTGCATTAAAAGTGCTCCTTTTCAGTCAGAAGTAATGTTCTGGTCATGGGCAGATCTTGATGTTTAATACTGAAACTATTTGTTTAGGGAACGCACTACATAAGGGAAATTAATGTTTATGTGAGTAACCTACTTTCTCCATCATAAGCAGAAAGTGACATTATCTAAATTCACCTGTGAAGTGAGACATGATTCATCTTTTACTTGGTCACCTGTAAATGCCTCAATGTGAACATACTCTTCTATAGAACACCACCAAATGTTCAGAAATCAAAAATCAACTCCTGGATAAATATTAGTAAGCACAGATAAGCGAGTGTCATTTCCACTACAAACCCATCATTCCTATAACATGCAAGAATTTGTATTAAATCCTGAATGGTGATAAATAAAACACTAACTGTATTTCAGCCTGCATAAGTTTACTGTGTAATTCTATTCTAAGCAGCCGTCTGACCCCCTTCTGTTATTTTAATTAAGAGAATCAGTTGCCATCCACTACATCTTCCCAGAATTCAGTAAACACAAACATTTAACAAGGATAATTAAATTCTGGCATTTAATGTGTGTCACAGTGCCGATGCTGATGCAAAAACACATTTACAAAATGTAGAAATTCCACAGTAAATACCCCTTAATTAGCACTACAGAGATACCAAGCAATACTTTGTAAAGGGTTTTTTGCAGAGCACCTCAACAGTATTCTTTTACAGGGTACAAAAATGCATCAATAAACAATTATAGGATGAATTATAGGCTACTAATGTGTCAAATACTAATCTGTCAAATGATTATTGTACTGTTTCTGCCAATATCGAAACAATCCAGATTTCATTGTACATCTGTACCATTTATCACTCTAGCATGTCTGATGATCACCTAAAACCATCATCATCTACAAACTAAAGGGAAACTGACATTCATTGTAGTTTGATTCATGTGAAAAGGCCTGTTAGAAAGACTTCCAAAAAGCATTCCTTTTAGCTGCTGACTGATGTTGATTTCCAACAAACTGCATCTAAGGCTTCCAATAATGCTCACTGGATGCTCACAACAGCAAAAAAAACAAAAACAAAAAAAAACAGAAAACTTTATTGATCCTGGAGGAAACTGTTCATGTTATGACTGCGAAGGCAGACAGAGACAAAAACAATATAAAATAGTCCAAATAAATGTAAATAATCTGTGCTATATACACATGTGCTGGGGTATAAATACTACAGATAAGTAATAATGCATCATTAAATGAAGGATTAAATGAAGGATTAAATGAAGGTTTAAATTATAGCTCACTATGTCCGGTGATGACAATCTTACTGAACCATGTCTACCAGTATCGAAACATTTCCAATTTCATTCCACATTTATACCATTTACCACTTTGCCATGTCTGACCTGCAAAAAAATTGACTGTTGCATAATTTCACTCCTTTCAGATACTGACAGGTTTTGATTTCCAACAAACCTCACCTCAGGCTTCCGTAAATGTTTACTGAGAGGAGACAGGCATCCCTCCAGAGACAGTAGAGGGCATTCTTGTAAACAAATCCAAAATAGATGTATATTAAAGGAATAACCGTTGGGGGGAGGGTGACACCTTGTGACAAAGGCCCAAAAGGGCCGTGTGTGTTCCTGGTTGTGTAGGGGGGACTGAGCTCAAGGAAGGGGGCTCACGTTCCCCCTGTAAATAGGCTCTCTCGATGGGTACACGATGCATGCTTCTTCCACACATTAGCACACTGCACAGGTATCCTGTGCACCTGCATGCACCTTCATTCAGAGAATATCGACTGATCAACGTGAACTACCACTTAAAAAGAGTACATCCACATCGACACGTTAGCTCTAGCTACTCAATTCAGAAATACAGATAGCTTGCCATCCTCTCAAGCTCTTACAACACTGGGTCTACCAGTGGCGCCAATTATTGTGTAGCACGGTCGATTGCTTACCTGTCTGACCAGAAAGCGCTGTAACTACCATTCCTCCAACTCTGATCCCATTTCATTCACGTTCTGGTGCTTTTTTTAATGTCTAACTACAACTACAGCTTTCGCTTTACTGGATAAAAAGACACAAGAGCTCATAACACTGAGTACTTTGCAACGCTGTGTAAATAATAGCATCCAAATCGATGCAAGAGCTCAACAAGAAAAAATGGCATAAACAGCTCCTTGTGGTACAGAGAGCCTTGAAGCCTACACTACAAAAAGAGACTCCTGGGCTAGCTTAGCAACCCATTAAGCCTTCTACATAACTAGTCGTCTTGAGTCAAGTTTCTAACATTAAGTAAATTCTAGTTCACTGAAGGGTACGTTGTTTTTGCAGCTGCATTTTAAAGCAGCCAAGTGAGCTAAATAAGCACATTCAGAGTCAGTTTCTCAGCTAGTTAGCCAGCTATTCTGACGAAAGCTAGTTAGCATTAGCCAGGCTCAGATAGAAGTATGCAGAACTCACCACATCCGATATTACCAGGGCCTTTCCACGGCACTGAAGACAGAAAAACTTCTCAGGCACGAAGGCAAATACAGCGAGGCGAAGCGGTAATGTAAGTGCGGTTTTAGAAGAGGCCGGAGCTCCGTGCTTTCCTGCTATGAGGAGAAGAAGGGTCTAACCGGCCCAGACCGTTACAGCTCCGAGACAGCTCGCCTCTATTCTTCAGCTCTCCTGTAACATGTGCAGAGTTTGAGTCTGGAACGGCACACTTCTTCAAGGAGGTGTGTCCGCTTGAGGGGTACATATATCGACTTCTTACTAAACGTCAAACTACTGTAAACCTTTTATTTTCCACGGTCTATGTTGACACTAAACAACAAAAATGAAACGGCTACTCGTGTGACAATTTATTATTTGCAAAAAAGTATGTTCTTGCAACCCTGTACACCCCACCTGTCGTGAAATAAGCTCGTCCAGTTTACATAGGCGCCGTGCATGGAGGGAAACGAAGTACGATACGCTGGAGAGTCAAAACCTAACGACGGAAACTTAATCTCGTTTCTTTCGTAAACGAGTGGTCTTTTAACTTTGAGAATAATAATTGAAAGGGAACTGACCAAGATTAGTTTATGATACAGATTTGTCAGACAGCTTATTTTATAGTACAATTTAATGTATACCATATGGACAAAAGTATTGGCACACCCCTCTTAATGATTGAATTCAGTTGTGTTAATACTGGAACCTAATCTAGTTTCATTCTTTAACGAGTAGTCTTTTAACTTTGAGCAGTAGTCAGTAAATAATACGTGAAGGTGTGCTGACCGAGATTAGTTTATGATACAAATTTGTCAGACAGCTTACTTTATTGTACAATGGAAAGTATACCATATGGACCAAAGTATTGGGACACCACTCTTAATGATTGAATTCAGGTGTTTCAATACTGAAACTTAATCTCGTTTCATTTTTGAACGAGTGATCTTTTAACTTTGAATAATAGTCAGTAATTAATACTTGAATTAATACTCTTTTACAATGTAATGTACACTATATGGACAAAAGTATTGGGACACACGTCTTAAGTATTGAAGGTATTATTATATCCATTGCCACAAGCAAACCTATCACTACGAAACCAAACCCTTTAATTTTATCCCTTAAAATTACCTTAATTTTGACCTTAATTTCCAGAAAATGAAGGAAAATTAAGGGCAAAAGTGCACTGATTAAGGCTGATTAAGGGGTAAAACTACTGAATTTTCCCGTTACTTTTTAAAAAACTGTTATAACTGCGAAAGGGGGAACAATATCTTAAAGTCTATGTATGTGAATGCAAAGTCCCTATTGGTTGCACGAACTCACGACCTTCTGATCTCAGAGCGAACTCCCTTACCACTACGCCACCAGCCTAAAGAAAACAATCTTGTCATTCTGGAGCAGTACACAAAAATAATGACAATGTGACGTAGTCTACGTTTTATTGAAATCTTGGCAGAAAGATTGCAAAAGTACCTTGGAGGGATCACCATGACAAAAAATTGCTGAGAAGAGGACGCCAGAGTTACAGAAACACAGAAGCAAGGCTCTTATATTTTGAAATTCAGTTTTGGGAAGAGTATAATAAATAACTATACATTTCATAAAATCTGTCATATTCGTAATAACAAACTAAACACGAGAGGGAAAAAAAAGAACATCGACCAAACAAATAGGATGTACTAACATCACAGGAAACAAAAGAGAAAGGCAAGTCTGGTTCAGCTCCTGAAGTCGGCAGATAGGTGTGTCATTCTACTAATAATTAGGATGCACATAATACAGATTTTCTCCTTTTTGTAGTACGACTTAATAACAGAGAGAGAGAATATAAAGACATGCATAAAAGGTATGTATAGAATGCATTGTACAAGAATAAGAATAAATCAACAGATATTTCAGGCTACTGCCTTTTTGAGACCGGATCTGCAGAAGTTCCTTATTTCTTACACAGTCTGTTGCGCCCCCATGTGGTTCATTTCGTTGGAAACAAATGGCAGGTCATGCTGCAACTTTCTACTATGACGATGGTGAGGTGGCCCCAACCATTGATAATAAACACATTGACCAAAAAAAAAAATAAAATAAAATAAATAATATATATATATATATATATTGTGTGGTACACATTTTTGTTTCAGGTTACACTTTATGCTAGTCTGTAAGGGTGTTTGCATTCATTAGCTTTGAATGTGTTTGTATTATTTTTCTCAAAAAATGTTTGTGGAAATGATCAGTGTTTGCTACCAGAATAGAAGTATTTACAGCTGTTTCAGACAGTGGTCTCAACACAGGGTTGACTGTTATGTGGTGCAGATCTGAACATGCACATAAAGGGATGTTACGCTGTAATTTTGTGTTAGTAACAGTCCCCAAAGCCTCAAACAGTTAATTGTACCTTTTCTGCAAGGAGCGACCTTCCCAACAAACGCAGCTGCTCATGACTCAACAACATGCTAAGAAAACAAAGCTATTCTACCATTTGGATTTGAGCGTACCCTGACCACCCACTCACCCCCGAAAGAAAATAAAATACTTACAGCCTTAAAATATTAGCTGCTACGTTGAGATCCAAGACTTGGTCTAATACATCTAATCTCTAACTGCTGTGTCTAGTATATTGTCAGCCTCCACAGATAATACATTTCTGCATTTGCCTTTAGTTAGGAAAGAAGAAGGCCAGTGACGAACTGCTTCTGTCGCTACTTACTGGTTCCTGTTACAAGTGTGTCTCGAGTCACTGGGTATTGTGTTGTTTTAGTAGTGGGAAATGCACTGAAACTGTGGTGTTCAGATGCAGCAGTCAGAGATTAGTATTCCTTTAAGTCTCTCTTATGATTTCCCTACTGTGATTTATCCCTGTGCACATGCAGGCTTCATAAACCCCTCCCTGACGTCCCTCCCCTTGGCGA
This sequence comes from Hydrocynus forskahlii, assembly GCA_037974365.1. Classification (NCBI taxonomy): domain Eukaryota; kingdom Metazoa; phylum Chordata; class Actinopteri; order Characiformes; family Alestidae; genus Hydrocynus; species Hydrocynus forskahlii. The sequence goes on along the minus strand of JBBPCX010000141.1, from coordinate 24,796,657 downwards.
CTGATTTAATCTCACAGCACCTCTTTGCCCTTCCCTCTCGTCCTGGTCGGTGGCTGATTGACTGTGCGCCTGGATGTGGCTGGGTGGGGATGGAGGTGGGTAGGAGGGTGGGGGGATGGTTAGGTGTGGTAGAGAGGGCATGGGCGGCCGGGGGGTGGTGGGCAGCGGTGGTGGGGTGGAATGATGTTGGTAGGAGCGAGGGCGGGTTGAGGGAGAAGACTGGGCACTTTTGGCCCTTGGAAGGGTCTCAGGACAGTCGCTTATCTGCTCCAACAGTGAGGGCATATCACCTTCGATCTTCTCCAGCACGGCCGCCATTTGCTTTTCGATTTGCTCGATCACGCTGTCCATTTGCCAGTCAGAACCGCCCCCCCCGGCTTGTTCTAGACCGCTGTACATCGCCCCACTTCCTACAGAGTAGGGAGAGCAGCAAGAACTTGCATAAGAAGCTGCATGTCCTAACTCTCTCTGTTCCTGCACATAGACGGTCTTGTTACGGCCCAAACTTGAAGAGCCCATCGCACCATAAGGACAATGCGTGTGCTTTCCCGTCTGACTCGACTGACTGGATCTCTCTGTCTTGCCTCCTTCCCTGTCTCTGCCCCTTGGACTGACCTCTCCTATTGTCCTGGTCCCTACCTGCCTCTCTGCTACTGCCTCTGGAAGCTGGGTCTGACACCAGCTACCAGGAGAAATGTCCTGCTGCTTCCCTGCTACCTCTGTCTTCTCCTCAGACACCTTCCCTGCCTGCTCCTTGTCAGCGACTGTAGGACTGCTAATCTTGCCACCAGCCCCCAAGCCATGATCCAGAGAAAGGTTGGCGGCCATTTTGCGACGGTTTGGGGTATCGGGGGAAGATGTTTTCTTGTCTGTGTTGCCAGCAATAGAGGGTTCTTTTTCTGAAGTGACTTTGTTCCCTTGGCAGTCAGTGGGTTTGGTGGGCTCGGTGATGGTGGGTTTCTGTCTGGCCTCCACTACAGATTTGTCTTGGCACATTCCGTGAGAGTCATCACCTGCCACTTTCTTTTCCTCGCCTTTGTCCTGCTCCTCCCCTTGAGTTTGTGTTGATGAGCTTGTTTGTGCAGTGGGCTTTGTTGTCTCAGGGAGTGAAGAAGTAATTCTGCATTCTTTCTCGTCTGGTGTTTTTCTTGCCTCAACCTCTGAATGAGAGACAACCCTGTCTTTCACCTCCTGCACTTTTTTCTCCTCTTGATCCTCAACCAGTCTGTTTTCCACTGTAACCTCATGGGATACACTCACAGATTCAGCAGGGACTCCCTTACTCTCGACTCCATCAGCTTTGACACTATCACCCTGTCCCTCCGGCGGCCCTTCCATAGAGCCCATCTCTGAGGCGCGAAGACGCTGCATGAACGTGGTGACTCTGATCGCTTTCTGGAAAATAGGGAAGGGAATACAAGGTGTAGTCAGCTTCCACTCAGTGTATAAACAACCCAGAGGTGAATACGCTTCTGGCTATCTGAGTGGTCATCATCCTAGTTTTCAGAGGAAAAGTGTGAAAGTTGATTTTAACAGCCGTGTTAACGTTTCTTTCTCTGCATCAGTGAGCTTAAACTGAAAGAAGCGATGCACTGACTACTTAATTCAGATGTGTGCATCATTTCCAAATAAATATATTGGTTTATAATGTAATATATTACATTAACACAATTATGGTAAAAAATAAGACAGAATTCTATGTAGCTATTACATTTTATTCAAGTAAAAATGACATGCACAATCAAGTAAATTCAGTGTGTCACTTTTTCAGTGTAGAAAGGATCTTACTAATTAAGTAAGTATTTTTCTATCTGGTTGAAGCACAAGGTGAACTGGACCAATGGATCAGGGACACAGTCAGTTATGTTGTGATTGAATGAACCTTCGCTTCTTTTTTTCGAATTGCCGTTGTTTTTTTCTTGCTCTCTCTCTCTCCTTCACTCGTATAACTTCTATGCACACACAGATACATACACATAGCTCCTCATACACACATACATGTGACACGTCCATGAAACTTTAGTCTGGAGTTAAGTCTGAGACAGTGGAGGGCTGAGGAGAACTCTATCCAGGACAGTGTGGGTAGAGCCAGGCTGCATATGACTGGAGGCATATGGGAACAGCTGGGCAGTGATAGGCTTGCCACTTATCGACAGACGAAGGCTTCAAAAGAGAAAAGACTCTTTTCGGCAATCAGACTTGAACTCCATATTTCTTCACAGTGACTGCTGGTCAAGCCAGTTCATGGGAAACTGAAGCCATGACTCTTCACTGCAAAAAGTGACATCTAGGCAATTGAAAACTTCTCAATGTAGGTAATAGCTAAGATTTTCATTATGAGATTGTTGTAAGAATTTGATAACATTAGTAAAATCATTTCTAGAAATGTTAAAGATATACAGTGATTTTATCAGGTAGAAATGATATACTGTACTATCAGATAATTTCACTTTTGCATTCTTTCTTGAAACACAGTAAATGTTCAAAACTAAATAAAAAAAACCTCTTCAAATTAGAAAAAAGTTCAAATAAGTAAATGTCACAATAAGCTTACAGCAACATCATAATGGGAGATAGATATAATGCCTATACTTAAGGTGCTTCCACTTGCTAAGATATCATTTCTTTTGCAGTGCTGGTACACTGTGTTTTCTGCAAGTAGAGATATAAGTGCTCAAGTCAAGGATTGTCTTGGCAAAGAAAAGAGTCTGGGCCTCCAGACTGTCTTGCGGAGATCAACAGTACCTTCAACTCCTGGGTATTCCATGCAAGGGGAAAGGAAATGATCAACAGAGTGATCAGAACGCTTACTGTCACACTAATCACCAGCATTGCTGTCATGCACATCCTCATCATCATTGTCCTTGTCACCTGTATTATTTACAGTACTGTTTACGAGAACTGTGAGTGAAGTAAAAGTTGTTTATGGGCACAGAGACTCTTCTTACCCTCCACTTGGCCTTGGCAAAGTTTTTCTCAAACTGAGCACACACTCCGTCCTTCAGGTTCTTTTCTGAGGCACCGTTTCCAGCAATCCTATCAGTGACACAGAATTAATGAGCTTTGTGTGAGAAAAGTGCATTTGTAAGAATACACTTGAATATGTCGTCCGAGTTTAGTGCACGTACTACATATGCAGCTTACCACTCGTGCCACAGTGCGTCCTGTGCTGTAATTCTTAACATTTGGTCAACATCCATCAGCCTACACACCAACTCTTTAGCTGGAGGAGTAGGAGAAGTGAATGGAGAAAAAGCTACAGTAGACTAAAAAGGTTTTTAAAGGAATACAAAGTAGGCTATTCAATAGACAGCAGAAACTTATATATTGGCAAAGTGAAAGGATCTTAAATGTAGGCAATACATCTAATACTTCTCACAGGATTGTTATAAGAATATCATAAGATTATCCAACCATCCGTCTATCTTTTTAAGTATAGTGCTCTTACCATGCTTTGATAACATTATCCAGTGCTGAATTAAAATTTCATTAAAAATGCCTAGAAATATACATCCATAATTATACAACAACATTATTATGAGAAATAAAAACTATAGTACCTCCCTTTACCATGCCATCTTTCACCAATATATCACTTATTGCTGTGTAGGCTAAAAAAAGTTTTGCAGGCTGTTTTTTGTGTACCAGCAGGTGATATTTCGTCCCAGTAAGGGGAGTCAAACTCAAAGTCTCCAGCCACAATCCGGCAGAAGATGATACGGTTGTGCATGTCTGTGTTTTCTTCTTCTGTCTCATCATAGAAGGGAGGATTTCCGGACAACCTGAAATGATGTTATTTGTGGTGTTACATACAGTCAAGTGAAAACAAGTGCACATAATCTACAGGTAACAACCCTTCATATTTTTCTTCTATTTTAGTAATTTCAATTTTTTCTGAGTTTAACATATTGGGAAAAGTAGGGATGCAACGATACCACTTTTTTACAAACAGATGCGAGTACGAGTATTTTTATTTGTGTACTTGCCGATACCAAGTACTGATACCGATATATCTTAGAATGGTGTCCATGCAAGTGGAGACAGGTTTCATTTTCTCTTCTACAGGTTATGACAAGCCTATAATAAGGCTAAATACAAAAAGTATTAACAGAAGGCTATTCCAAGGCAAAAATAAACCGTTCA
>JBBPCX010000141.1:24762813-24791299 GCA_037974365.1 Hydrocynus forskahlii | reverse complement strand
GATGCTTTTGCGCATGACACATCATGCACATGACACGATTCCCCTTTCTGTCGGTCCACTTTTTGGACCAATTCTATTGCACCGATACCACTGAACAATATCCCATTTCACTACATCAACTGATCACACTGGGCGGATGTGATTTGTTGTCCTACCTGACTTCAACGTCTAGGGGGAGACAACGAGCTGAAAACTTGGCATCAGATATTCTATCCACGAGCTATGATTTTTTTTCAATAGGAGGAGTAAGCAATGTCAGCGATTTGGAAATATTTTAATATAAACGACGACGACGACAGGAGTAAGACAGACTGTAAGATCTGTACTGCTACAGTGTCAAGGGGCGGAAAGGAAAGTACATCGTTTAACACTAGCAATTTGATTAAACATCTAAAGACGCATCACAGTGCTAAGTAAACAGAGTTTCTAATGCTACTGCAAGACCGCAGCAACCAAACTTAACGCACGTTTTTGTGTACTTGAAAGCAGGAGACTGTTTTGATACTTTCTTTAAGGGTTTTTTCACATATAGTCCTCTTTAAAGGAACCGAACTCATTCCCCTAGAAGTGGTCCAAAAAGTGGACCGACAGAAAGGGGACTTGTGTCATGTGCATGATGTGTCATGCGCAAAAGCATCTCTCTACGAGCTCTAAGAGACGATTCTTTGTAGTGAATCAGAAGAGCCGATGCTTTGTAGTGAATCAGAAGAGCGACTCCCATCAAGTGAGAGCCGCTCCCCACTTTTTTTCCTTTCGCTGCTCAGCTCTCACTCTCAGTGGCTCAGATCTGCTCACGTCAGAACTTCGTTTTGTTTGGCAGCAATCGCATGTTTGGTTCTGTTTCTGTTCTGTAGATTTGTTTGCAGTGTTAAAATGAAAGGCTTGATTAAAATATTAAACAAAAGTATGAATGTCTGCTTTTGTAACAGAATAAATACACAAAATTAGGCAATTATAAGGCTTCTCATAAAAACACTAAATGCAAAAGGGTTTATCAACACACAAAGCATTCATATTTGCCAATTTAGGCTAAAATATGAGGCTACAGATGATAATAAACTAAGAGCCGTTTGGGAGCCGAAAGAACCAGTTCTTCCGCTCTGGGGCTGTACCACGTCATCTAACTACGGCAAGACTAGAGGGCGAAAACTATCGAAGTGAATTCGGAGTGCTTTGTGTTCATAATGCGAGTTTAACTGAACTGTGCCGCGGACTTAAAGCTTTGTTAATAAACGGTTTATTTTTGCCTTGGAATAGCCTTCTGTTAATACTTTTTATATTTAGCCTTATTATAGGCTTGTCATAACCTGTAGAAGAGAAAATAAAACCTGTCTCCAAATTACTTGCACTTGCATGGACACCATTCTAAGAAATATCAATATCGGTACTCGGTATCAGCAAGAACACAAGTAAAAATACTCGTACTCGTATTGGTTGCATCCCTAGTTTCCAGTTGTATTCAGTACTATGTATTTCAAATAAAGCCAGCTTACAGCATGTACATGATGACCCCGATAGCCCAGCAGTCCACTGGCCTTCCGTACCGATGTCGAGCCACCACCTCAGGGGCTGGAAAGAAGAACAGCAGCAGGCTTTTAAATGAATACCAATTAAAATGCACTTAGCAAAAATATGGCATTCATTATTCATAATTTGATACTTAGTGATCATCTGCTGATTGTGTGGTTACCCAGGTACTCTGGTGTTCCACAGGGTTCAGTAATGGAGCCATTCTCAAATCTGGACAGGTAAAAATCTCGCAACACTACTTTGTTGTGGTTGTTTTCTGTGTAGTACATCAGGCTCTCCAGCTGAAATCAGGAAGCGCAGCAGGTAAAAATAAAGATACTAATAATACAGCTAAAGTTTTATTAACATTTGTCATAAATGCTAAGTTATAAATGAGTAGAGTGAAAGAGATGCCATTCCGATATGTATGTTTATATATATATATATATATATATATATATACACACACAATTTTTACCTTTTTTTATGTAACTCTTCATTATTATTCTTCATTACTATTATATCATATATGAAGAAATTAATATATGAAGAGATTCAGTAGCTATGAACACATGCAATGCAACAAAAAAAAAACTGCTGTGGGAGATTTTATATTTGTACACTAGAGGGCACTAGAAACACATTTCAAACTCTTCGCACAATCACACTAATGATTACTGGGAGAAATGGATTAGGGTCATTAGAGACAGTAACACAATTTATTCCGTTCACATTAGTTTTGCGCATTAAAACTAACCATAAGGGACCATCTGTATTATCATATCTGTGCAGCTTCATGAGGGCTAAGCGTTTGGTTAATATCACTCATGACCGTTTCTAATATCCTGCAGTGGAGTCGAGCACGCACAGATGGCCCACTCAACTCCTCTTATCAACTTATGAAACACACTGTCAAACTGATTACTACAACTGACTACAGGCTTACGCTGATGCCAACTAATCGTGATGTCATGGACCGATGATTAAGGCACTAAGACTAAAAAAAAATAATTCAAGCCCACCTTTAAGTTTCTGTGGACTATGTTGAGGGAGTGAAGGTAGGCCACTGCCTCTAGGACCTGCCGGATAACGTTGGCAGCATCTCTCTCTGTGTAGTTCCCCTGGTCCAGAATCCAATCAAACACATCTCCACCTGTGGCCCTGTAACACACACACACAGAGTAAAACATTATGTACTTAAATTCAATCAGTGGAATTTTTCCTGGAAAAACATTAGATTTGAATGAGTGTGTCATTTGATCTCCTTGCTTCGCCTAATGAAAATATTATTCTCTGCAGGGGTTTCATTGTCATTTTTGGTTATAAAAGCTAGATATATCTGTCAACGCCCACACTGATATGACTGATGCCATTAGACCTAACTAATGTATCGTGTTCAATTGGTGCTCTGTCATTCTCATAAAAAATATTATCATGAAAAAAAATGTAATAGAAGCACTTGGCCTCTTTGATACTAGACTTATGTAAGATTAGTCGCTGGCTCTGCATGACACTGAGGGAATTCTGAATGATCACTGCTAACACCGGCCAGACTCACAGCTCTTGGATGATGTAGAATTCTTTCCTGGTCTCAAACGCATCTATCAGCTTCAGAATGTTCGGATGGTTGACCCTGCAAGCAAGAGATCAGAGCAAACAGCTGCCTTATTTTGTACCTAATAGAGAGAGGTGCTTCAAAAATAGCAACATGCTGTGCAGTGAGTTTGACATGGAGGGACCTATGCACAGAAGCAGCTTTTTCCTTTCTTAAAACTCACCTGCTCCCTTGATCCCCCCACATCTCTCTCTCTTTCTGTTTCTCTCTCTGTCTCTCTCACTTTCTCTCTCTGCCCATACTCTTTATCAGAGCTGGCCCTATAATTCTCTTCTTATCTCTTCATCTAGCTTTCTTTTTCTTCTGTCACTTTTTGTCTGCCTTCCTCGCAATCTCCAGCAAAACTGACTCTCAAACTCTCTCTTTATTCCTTTTTTTCTGTCAATCTTTCAAACAATCCTTTGCAAAAGTGACTTCCTCACCCTCTCTCCCTCTAGCTGAGTTGACTCTTTCACTTTTTCCTTCTGCCTTCTGTTTGGCTTTTTCAAAATCTCCAGGAAAAATGACTCTCGAATTCTCTCTCCCTCTAATCTTTTTATTTCTTTTTTCTGTCAATCCTTCCAACAATTCCTTGCAAAACTGACTGTTTTGAATATTTTCTCTCTCTTTCTCTCTCTCCCTCTCTCTCTGGCTGAGCTGACTCTCTCGCGCTCTTTTTCTTTCTCTTTTTCTGTTATGTCACAGTGTCCAACTGACTCTCTCTCTCTCTCTCTCTTTCTCTCTCTCTCTCAGACCCACACGCTAACAAATGCATCCTCAGCTGTTGATGTTTTGAATTATCCCGTACATTTTCAGGATCATGATCTCGTTCTTGGCTGCCTTCCGTACTTTCTTGCCATCCTTCTTGAGGAATTTCTTGCATGCGTAGACCTTGTCCGTCTGCCGTTCTTTCACAAGGCACAGCTCACAAAACTCCTTCCTGCAGAGAAATAGTACCTTGTGTTGTGTTTTTCTGCAATGCAATGCCAACCAATTCATTTACATGATATAATCATGACAAACCATATATACCATATGATCAGATAAATAAATGAACCACTTAAATGATCTCACTGAATGAATTCATATCCGCAGAAGGTGTTGTGAATGACCATTAATGGACCACAACAAACATTATTCACTGTAATGAGGTCTCTTGGGTGTAACGGGCAGGTTGCCAGTCACAGGGAGATAATGGTTTGTGTATTGACACTCACGCCTTTAGGACCTGTCCGATCTCGTATTTGTCTGTGATGTCCGATAGGCTGTGGTACGTCCGCCCATCTCGTAGGGCAAGGCACCCAAATGGCATGACAGCATCCACCTGTGCATTGCAGGAAGAGAGGAAGAAAACATGCCCCTCTCAATAAAACTAGTGTCATTCAACCCACAACACACGTCTCAACAACTTAGCTTCACCGAAGACTGAGGCCGTCATCCATACACAACGCAATATAGTATAGCGTTCCAATCCCTGAGGGTCTAAGATTTGTGTAAGATCATGTGCTTCACATATTCCCAGTGTTCACTCTGCTCTCAAAATCATAAATTAAACAATTACTTAATAACTAGAAATGACACAGGACCACTTTCACTATATCAATTCCAAACCCTTAATATTTTCCAACACTGAGACTGACCATAAGATTAAATCCTTTTACTAAACTTTACTATGCATTAAAATGAGCTATTTGAATTAAAGCACTTCATATAAGATCTATAAGTTATAAAAAAGTACTCTGTTTTCCCACAAGACAAAAAAAAACAGCGTGACATTCAAAAGAGCAGCAAATAAAATGAACACTTTAGATTAGAAATAAATATTAGATTAGAGAACAACAAATGATAATTCTAGCATTCTAGCATGATATTTTGACATTGATTTCTTACTGAAAAAAAGATTCAAATGTATTTTTTTCTCACATTTTATGCTGGATCAGCTCAATTCCGGCTGGTGCAATTGGATTGTGTTCTCTCTATAGGCAACTTGAAATGCATCCAGTTATAACATGATTGCCAGGAAAAGGAAGATGAAGTTTCAGTAATAGTATGAATTCAGCAGATGTTGTGCTGAGTGTGTAAAAGTGTGCAGGACAGGTTTGGCTTAAGCAGTGCCACTAAAAAACTCAGCAGCTATTGTTTGCAAAGATGAAGAACGGACTGAGAGTGAAAACTCTCCCGTTGCTGTGTAATCCAGCTCCTGCCTCTAATCCCTAATCCCGCACGCAGATTGGGGGGACGGGGGATGACCTGTCTTGGGCAAGGCCTGGGGGGTGGATGGACCCAGAGATATATTACATAATGACATTTTATTAAATTGACTTTGGAACTGGTGCACTGACAGAAGCGAGGGATTGGGCATAAAGCCCTCTGCTGGGCTCAACGAGTGCAGGAGCTGAAATCTGTGGAGTGTGTTCAATCTGAGGAGGCAGGCTCACACAGCTGTGCGTCCACAGACGCTTCCTTAAGCTTTAATGCCTGCGTGATCTTGCTCGCCGATTTGGCAAGATCTGTTTTCTGAACAGCTGAACCGCCCTTAAGATAGAAACTAGCTGCACTGCACTCTGTTTTAAATGCCAAGGGCCTGATGGTCAAGCAGGAGGTGTGCACAGACTTTTGGACAGTGGAACTGTGCAGTCAATGCTGGAGATCAATTTATCTCTGCAGGGATTATATTAACACTGGTGATTTTGCTGTGTGCGCACATCTGTGTGAAATTCTACTCGTGCATTTATGCCATTTCTATATTACAATGCATTGTGCAACGTTTATATGGCAGATAAGTAGGTGAGCCTGAGGTTTAATGCTGACTCACTTAATGCCAACACACTGTTATATGCAAGAATTTCCGAGTGCCTGCAATAAAAATGTAATTGCAATCTTATAATAAGAAAGATAAGATGGCCATTTGAAATTTAAATGGAACAAATAAGAGAAATAAACAGCATTTTAGTAGCATTCTCCAAACAGAAATGTTTATCTGAAACCTTTTTGTCTTAACAAGAATTTGTAGTATTGATTCACAACTCACAAGCACTAATATGAGCGCATGTCAGCACTATCCCCATGAGACGCTCGCTGCTTGAGTTCACAGCGACAATAACGTTCATAGAAGACCTGCTGCATGCAAAGGCGTCCCTGCAGACATGCATGAAAACACATGAAGAGCTTGCATCATGTTTGATGGGTGTCATGCATGAGCTGGGTAGATCTGAGCTGACGGCTGCCCATGTTAGCTATAAAATAAAACCACTATTCCACTATTAAACCACTATTCTTCCCTACATTGTATAATCCAGGTGCATCCCAGTTAAAAGCATTATATTTAACATGCTCTAACAAACGCATACAGGAAGAAATACATAGCTAACATATGGAAGCCCATTCACATTCATTCCCTCCTACTTGTTTTCCTTTTCTGTTTCTATGGTTTATGGTCTGTTTGATTTTGTTGAAATAATGAGTTATTTAAGGATTCTAAACCATTATTTTCTGATGTTCACTGAGTGTGTATCAAGGTGAACGTCAAATTGCTGACATACATGTAATTCCCCTCTTTAAATATCGCTGTGTTCCAGAACTACATATTTTTCTGGCTCATGAATGGCAGTCCCTGCATGAACTCATAATCTGTTCACTACTTTCACTACACTGAACTGTTTAACCAGCATGTTCTCATATCTAGCACTCTTGCTGGGATACTTTAGATTAGAGGTGTGCTGTCTGACCTGAGCCTGACAGGGTTACCTGAGTTGTTTTTGACAAGTGGGAACACTTTGTAAATGCTCTGTTATTTCAAGACGGTAAATCTTCATTTTAAGAGAATAAGTCGGTTCCTCAAAAAATATCAAAATTACCAGTTTTGCAAATATTTAACAGACTAAGCCAAAATGTTGAGAATATATTATTAAAGATCCATCTACCCATTATCCTTAACCAGGGTTGTGGGTTCGGAGGGGTGTGTGTGTGTGTGTTTGTGTGTGTGTGTGTGTGTGTTTGTGTGTGTGTTTGTGTGGGGCAGAAACTCACACAGATTCACATCTAAATTACTTTAACATCTCCAGTTTGCCTGCCGTGCATGCAACGTGCGACAACACCAGAGAACCAGAGCAGAAACCTACGTGGACATGAGAACCCTTAAAAAAGAAATTTTGACTTAGTTTTGGAGATACTAGGTCAAAAGTTTGATGTCAGACACAGAGAATGAGAAATATTATAATACATAATATCCATCCATCCAACCATTTTCTACCCCTTTGTCCCACACTCAGGGGGGGGGCCTGGAGCCTAACCCAGCTGTAACGGGCGAAGGCGGGGTACACCCTGGACAGTCGCCAGCACGTCGCAGGGCCACATACAGAGACAGACAAGCATTCATGCTCACAGTCACAGTCACCTAAGGGCGATTTAGTGTGCTCAACTGACCTATCCCCAATGCATGCATGTTTTTGGCAGGAGGAAACCGGAGCTCCTGGAGGAAACCCATGCAGTAATGGGGAGAACATGCAAACTCCACACAGAGAGACCCTGCACCCAACCCGGGAGTCGAACCCAGGACCTTCTTGCTGTGAGGCAACATTATAATACAATATTAGAATATTATAATACAATGTTAAATATTTCAGCAAATATTCACCACAGAAAACTATGCCTTTCAGTTAAAAAAAAATTTAAATTTCAAATACAGGAATTGTAATTCTAGTCTAGTCTAACACTTAGCCTGATATCCATTCCTATGTTAATTTTGGACTACATGTGGCTGTTCTGTGCTTACATTTACATTTTTGTCAGACAAACTTATCTAGATCGACTTACATTTTAATCATGTCATAGATGAATGTAGCATTAGGAGCCTTTCCTGAGCACTCTTATTGGTACAGCATGGTGTTTTTGCCCACACGGGGATTTAACCCGTTTTCTGCATGGAGAAGCAAACACCACACCGCTCGACGTACCGTCACTCCCAGAACAAAACCAATTATATCCGATTTAGAAAATGACATTTACATTCAGTTACAAATGGACTAAGAAAATCTAAAAAACAATCTAAAACAAACCTTAAAATCTAAAAAACCTTAAAATAAAATCTTTTTACGTTAGTTTGCAATGAAAGTTTTTTCTCTTCTCCTGTATATTTTTGGAGAGGCTAAATTCATTACAGCAACATGTCAGATTTGTTTCCATTCTGGTAACAGCCTGATACCAGTACTGACTATCAGATCCGTAAGATCTCTACTGTGTGCACAATGACACAGAATCTGTTCCACCACTAATGCACTTAGTTTTGATAGGGAACATGAATATTCATAGTGACTGCTCCAGTTTGCATTTCTCTCTGTCTCTCTCTTTTCCCCCTTTCAGACACACACACACTGAGACCAAGGCACATGCAGGCACTCATCTATCACGGTAATATTAGCATTCAAACAGTGGCCATACTCAGTGGCAGAAGGCATGTCCACCAGAGACGCAGTTAAAGAGAGAGACGGAGGCGAGGATGAGAGCCGCTCAGAGGGTCCGAAAGGGGGCCTTCCGCAGAGACAAGAACAGAACAGATGCCCCCCTCCATCATTAAAAGCTATGAGAGCAGAAAAAGCACCCTCCCTTCCATTGGCTAGCTCTCTCTAATGGTGCTCTCGCTCCTCTTTCCCCTGTCTGAGACTGCTCTTATTAAAGCAATGAATCTTCATCTCCAGAGACACACACATTAAACACCACACTGAATCCCACAGGATAGATGTGAGGAGCCACACTGTTCTCACAACTCATTTGAACCCAAGGCACGTATCGAACTACACACGCGCGTGCATGCACGCACGCACACACGCACAAATAAGCTCCCGAAGGTGCATGCAACTGTAGAGAGGTTAGAGGTGCACTAACAATACTGTCTCGCCCCTTATTGTCCTCTCTCCTCTACTTACTCTCCTGCTAAATTACCATAGACTATCCCACAGAGTGATGTATCCTAATAATCATCACCTTACCGAGTTGACTGTGCATTCGCAGCTTGTAAGAGACATTTGGCGTGGTTGGAAGAGATATTCGCCAGCTCAAAAATGAATGTAAAGAGAAAACACACTCATCAAGCCTTCGTCCCTGACACAGATTTACCACAGACATCGACAGCAACTCAGCACAAAACTGTAAATTGGTGAAAGACCCGGCTTAATTTCTCTAGGCACCCTTGCCAACAAGTATGTTGTTTCCTATCAAACGTGTATCATGAAGAAAGTTTCTTTAAATTATTTCATATGTAATTAAAAAAAAAAAGTCATTACATTAAAATCCTGCTGTATTCCTCGGAATGCACTACATACTTTTCTTCAATTTATTCAATCTTATTCCATTTGTACTGGACTGAGCTGAGCTGACCTTACAGTCAGCTCTATAATTGGTACCCTTGGTAAAAAGAGGTCCTGAAAAATGATTTTGTGGTTAATTAGCTCAGTCTCACACTGAAAATATTAGAAGAAAAATGAACCATTCATTGCAGTGAATTTTGACACAGAAAACAAGACAAAAAATGTTAACAAAACCATGTGTAAAAATGAATGTCTAGTGCAGCTACACTTTTCCAACAAAACAGTAATTAATTTTCTCTTGTAAATCCTTAATGTGCTGAGGAATCTGAGCCCACTTGTCAATACAGAATCTCCCTAGATCCTCCATGAGTCTGGGTCCTTTCTTTTGGCTCACTCCGTGGGTTCCCAGGAGGGTTTAGTTCAGGAGACTGAGATGTCAGACATATTATTCTCTGGTCATTTTGAATGGATGTGGACATATGTTTGGATCACAGTTTTAATCATCTGTTGGAAGACCCACCCCTGACCAAGCCTTGGCGGACAGATTTTCATTTAATATCTCCTCGTAGTTCATGGAGAAAATGATGTCATGTATCTTAACAAGGCTCCCAGGGACTCTGGAAGAGAAAGAGCCACAAGCATCACAGATCATCCACCACACTGAACATGTAAAATGTAAAGGTTCAATCATCTTTATTCCTATGGCAAAAACACCTTGAGTATGAACTGCTCAAATTTCTATTTTTTTTTCTTATCTGACCTTCCCCATCAACAGGTTTTACAGCATATTGGCAAAAATAAGGCTTGGTTTCTGGTTAAAATTGCTATAACACCAAATTGGACAATGTTGTCTATTATGTAGTCTGTCTAAACTATACAGGTTGGAAATGTCAACGATTAATTTGTTACACTGCTAATTTTATCTTGATCATACCGCAAAATAAATCTATTCTAACCTCTTACATTCCTTGGACTGAGTGAGAGTTTTGCAAACAATGTGAAAAACTTGTCCAACCTAGCAACAGTTGCTATGAAGGACTACATTAGTGGGTGGAGTGTGGGTAGGTAAATGCACAGCATCCAAACAAAATGTGAAGAGGTCACGACTCTAACTGGGGCAGTGTTTACCCGACTCGGGCCGAGTCATCACATCCAGCTGTGCACGGAACTGTCGGGCACTCAGAGAACGCAGGGGGCCTGGTGGGGTTCCATCCAGAACTTCTCTCCAGCACCAGCCTGTCTGCTCCTCACGAACTTGGAGATGATACAAAAAGACAGCTTCCATGGAGGAGGGGCAGCGGAGGCCCAGATGAAATCAATGACAAACCCCCCACAACCCACCCACCGCCTCCCATTGCAGCACTGGTATCTGAGTTTAACTGACTACTGAGATACGCATGCATGATTTTCTTTTTTTCTTTCAACTTCTGAAGGTCGTACATGCTGTTCATGGCTGAAACACACAACTGCTGCCAGTGCAAAGGACTGTCACATGCTGTAGGTGAATATAAGAAGGGTGGCTAAAGAAGGATTGAAGGCTAAAAATCTCAGTGGCAGCAGGAAGACTTTATAACAGATGGGAATTTCATACATTTCTGAGATTTCTGTACTCCAGGCAAGATTTTATGAGCAATGACTAAATCTAAGATGAGTAAGTACTGCAAATTTCTGTGCAAATAAAGAAATTGTCGGTGACTAACTGGAAGCAGTACAATTTCTGAAATGACATTAATACAATCAAAAGGAATTGCAGGCAAGCAGACTATATACTGAGCAGAACCGCTGGGGAAAGGAGACTGTGTTTACTTAAAACGACAAGGGCAATGAAATCTTTCAGTCATCTTTGGGAGAAATAGCTCACTGCAGTCTGATTACCTTTAATTGCTACAACTGTGCTCTCTGATTTCACTGGAAGGTCAGTACAATAGGAAAAAAAGGCACAAATGAAGAAGACTCCTTCAGGCATGGCAATGCACACATGCTCACACGCCAACACACACACACACACGCACACACAAACACACACACAGTCCAACTGCTGTTTCTATTCCATTTTCTCTTTGTCTACCAACTACATGTGAGCACAATTCACCCAAGTATAATCAGTAAGCTCCTCGTTTGCGCAGAAGACCGCATCTCTCATCACGGCTTTGACTGCAGGCAATTCACAGAGCAGAAAATAATGAACACATTCCTTTTTAATAAGGAAACACTGCAACGAGTGCACTGATGCAAATTTATAACATCTGAGTGAAACCCCAGTGCATTTTGTCATAGAATTATGAGCATATTTTAAAGCACTGCAGCAGTCCAATTGCAAATGAAGCCTTGCAGATGGATTGCTGTACCTGCGCTGCATGTAGGCTACAATCGCTTCTCTAGTAGCAGATCTGAGCTGCAAATGATACTTGCTCTTTTGCAGTTACATTTTATTAAACACCATGTACTTATATGTGATCACAAATCAAGTGTCCTAATGCCCTGCCGAGTCTACTTGAAGGAGGGACTGCTCCCCTTGCCCTTATTCAAGATATGGTGATGGTACAACAGTCTCTTTTGGCTTGGTCTGGCTAATAAAGGCTGTAAATGGGGGCCTGGGAACACAGCAACTCTTTATTAGACCCTCCTGCAGCAAGTCTTACTGCCTTTCATATGGCTGCCTGTGGCCTGGCTGCCATTTATCTCCAGGTCTAAATGAGGTCCTCAGGGGCCTGTGGTGCCTGGGCCACACAGGACATCCACATCATTACCTTTCTCCCTCGCTAAAGGATCAGCTTTAGTTTCATCTGCCAGAGAAAGGGGTCTGAGCACGTAACCTTTGGTCAATGGCCACTGCTGGATGAAGCCGTCTGCTACCTGAGGAGAGCTGGGAGCAGGAACTAATCAGTGGGGTGAGGAGCAGCTACAGCTGCCCATACACACACACAGGAAAACAACAGGAGGCATTATATAATTCCGTTGCATAAACACACACACAGATGCAGTGGTTAGAAAGTTTACAGTCACTTCATGTGGATTGTCCATATGAGCATGCATATATGCAATAGGGCTATACTTGCGTATATACAATAGGGCTGCACGATACGATTTATTAATTGATTATTAACTGTTAATTAAATGTTGGGCTTGGCAAAACTGAAGGCTGTCATATGCAAATGAGCCATTGACTGTCACTATGACTTTTAAAGTGTGCTAGAAACATCCTGAACACACGTTCAAGGTTTCTTTACTGTCATCAGCGCTGTGTACACGTACATAGTGTGATGAGACAATGTTTCTCCATGGACCACGATGCGACATGTAGCAACATTCAACTGTGTTACTCAGAGAACTTTTTTGATAAATTAAGATATTTACGTAACCCAAATGTTATGTGGCCCCCCTTTACCCAAATGTATATATTTATATAAACATTATATATAGTCCACCTCAGTAGTGTCAAATTTTGAATTGAAAACCTAACATATAGTGAATCTAAATCCAGTATAAATTCTTTGGATTGAACATTTTTCCAACATGGTGCAAAGCTAGAACAACTCTGCACCCATTGTGTGGCCAAACAAGCGTTTGTGCATGTTCAGATGAATTGAAATACAGATTGTTCTAAGTGAAAAGTCATCTCTGCAAACTTTATTGTACATTTATTATTTATTTTGCGAATGAGATATATTACACATGAACAGAAAATGTGTCTAAGTTTAGGCACCCTTATAGCAGACCAAGACCCCTGGTGACTGATTCTTTTTATTCTTGGTTTAGGATTCTTGATTCTTTCCCCCCTTTTCTTTACAGAACGCTTTTAGTTCAAAAGTCCTCTTGTAAGAAGAGCATGTTTAACATTACATCAGAGATTTTAAGTCTGAGGATAGTGACACGGGTTGGTTCGATTTGGCCTTAAGGTTCATGCCTGCAGACATTTTACAGTGACAGTTAAGGTTACCTTCTGATGACCCTTCCGTGTAAATGATTTGTGCAACAACTCACTATTTCCATGCCAATCAAATCTACCTGTCGGTCCTTGGTAAACCTGATCACTCTACAAACAGATTTTTTTAGATCTACAAGATCTTGTCTTGACTTCGACAGTTCTTAACTTTAACTTCTTATACGCAGGACAGGGTAAAATCCCTAATCTGACTGTAGGCCTAACTAATCTATAAGAAGAGCCTCACATTTAGGTTTGTTTCACACAGGGATAACGTCAGCTTCTTTTCACTTTGAAAATCAACAACATTAGCATACAACTGTTTAAGAAAAATAACACACTTCTAGACACATACAGGCTTCGTGGCTGAAGCTAAGGCAAGTGATCAAGTGACTGTAAGGCTTAAGGACCTAAAAACAGGATGGGCCTTTAGGCCTTTAGTCGGCATGTGATGCAGTCTAGACCAGTTTGTTTGACTTCCTTGGCTCTGTGCAAGTTAACTAAATTGGAGTAGGCATGTCAGTGTTCGTAATGGCAGACTGGTAATGATGATAATTTACTGATGAAAAGCAGGATCATCATCAAAGGCTGAAACAAAATAACTCCTCTCACTTCTTAGCACCAAACAGTTCACTGTGTACTATTACATACATTACGAACAAACATTACTGAGGATTTTTAAATTAACAGCGCAAAATGTGACGCAGGACCTGGAAATCGATTTGCTTGTTTGTTTGTCTGTTCGGTTAAAAGACGTTACGGTTTTGTTGGTTAATTACTGAAATGTAATGGCTGTGATGGAACAACATCAAAATGCAATTATGTGTCATTTACAGCACTGCCATACTGTATTCAGCATTAAACTAAAAAAAGCTGACTTACAAACACTAAAATACACTCTCCATTCCTCCCATGCCATTGATAATTTGAAAGTCTAATGTTTGCAGCGTAGTGTGTTTGTATAGAGAGGGTGGGAGTGCAGCCCAGAAATTAAAACCGCCCACACACATCGTCGGTGTACATTCAGCCAGATAAGCGGATTAATGGACTGGAGTACACAGACGATATTGTAGGTGCCATGCCTCTTCTTCAAGCGCCTTTCACTTCATTAACCCATAAACACATACACGCCATCACTGGCTCGCCCTTAGAGACCTCAACTGACTCACAGAAGCACAGTGAAATTATAAGAGTTCTTAACCCTAGTGCTTCTTATTTGTATGTAAATACTGATCATTGAGGCGTGTGCTAGCAGTGACAGTGAAGACGTTGGGCATGCACGGGCACTTGAACATGCCATTTGTGAAGCACCTTTAGGGGACAATTTTTTCTTTGGATGTTACACTCCTGTAATCACATCAGTGGAAGGTTAGAAAATCAGCCTGGCAGCTGATAGATCAGAAGTGACAGACAGACAAAACACATGTCATACTAGTCATGGGGAATAATTAAACAAATATGCCAAAGAATAAACCTTAAGGGCCACAAGTTTGAAAGGAAACAGGCACTCATTCAGAAGTTTCTGTCCATCCATACACACACACTCACACACATTTTGTAGGTTTATTATATTGAACTGCTGCTAAACGTTTGCACATATAAAGCACACAATAACATTCCAGTGTCCTGTTTGCTTTCCACTTGACTGCTGATGCAACACTTTTTGAAAGTTAAAAAATTTACGTTGTACTAAACTTTACATTTATTTATATATGTGAATTCTATGTGTCTTTTTGTAAAATCTAGAGCCATGCCATCTCATCTCACTGTGTATAAAATAATCAAGGACCAAACCCATCCTGGTTACAAATTCTTCTCCCTGCTGCCATCCGACAGGCGCTACAGAGTCTGTATGCCCACAAGACCCGTTTGAGGAACAGCTTCTATCCGACTGCCATCACACTGCTGAACTCTCAACACAGATTCAACATCACACCAATAACCAGACTGGACTGAACTGTTAGTCCACACTCCACATGTCCACAGATGTTTAATTACTACTTATCACTGCCACTGATGCTGTACACTCTGAGCAATATAAGCTTTTTTTTAGGTACTGTTCTCGTGCAATAGATATTTACTTCTTGTGCAATAGATATTTATAGTCTGCAATATTTCAGTATTACATTTCACTCAGAATACTACCTCCTGTGCAAACTATGCAATCTTATTAGTGCTGTACTTGTGCAATATACGGTATGTATATATATTTATCTGGTGCAATATTTCACTAGGCGTATTACTTCCTGTGCAATCTATATCTCTGTGTGTACATAACTTTAGTTGTATCCTATATTCATTATTCCGTGCTATATATATGCGATATATGGCTATACTTATAATATCTATAGTCTAGTGCAATATTCCACTTGTATATTATTAGAGTACTCCTGTTGCAACCCTTATCTCTGCTGTATATGAGTATGCACATACTGTTTCTTTAGTTGTATTTTACTCTATTCTAAAGCTACGACTTCTGTAATTTTTTATTTTATATTTCCAAATCTTTGCTGTGTGCATCTGTGGGCTAGCCCCAAGAATCATCTCTATTTATCAATCCATCCATCCATCCATCCATCTATATGCATATAGCTGAGATGAAAATAAAGTTTACTTTGACTTGACTTTGACTTTGACACAGAGACAAACATACAGACACATACACACTCCCCTTCCCCACACATATTCCTACATCTGTTTGTTATCTCAGGACTTATGTCATACATATGTCATGTGTTTATATACTATGCAAAGGTCATCCTGTTTTGGGAGAAGTACATTTAAAGCAATTATCTGGGAAGTAAAAAAAAATTAGATAAAAAAATAAACATTAGAATAAATAAAAACAAAGCCCAGTACCTACAAATTGCAAATTTGAGCAACAGGATCTGATGAGGAGATCAGATTCATCGAAGCACCAAACACCTGCTTCAAAGAAATTTGTTCAAAAATATTGGAGCTTGCTGTCTCGTCGGGGGTGCTTGGGGAAGTGAAGCGAGGCACTGTGCAGGTTCCATTAGATGGTATTTATTAACACGGACTCAAAGACAGAACATAAAGTGGCACGAGGACCATAAACAGAAAAGACATCTAACATAGAAGATACACAAGGAACGGGTAAAGTGAGAGTAAGGTAATGGTGGGAGTGAGAGGGTTGACCAGCAACCTGAGCACAGAGCACTGAACTTAAATACACAGCAGACATAGAACTCAACCAATCATAAGACATAATCATTGAACAGAAACCCAAACCAGCTGACAAGGTGAGACAAGACACAACACACTCTTACACCAAAAAAAGAGTCCCCAAAAAGGTGCTAAATTACAAAAAAATAATAGCGGCCTGTACTGGCCGCCGGACCGGACATCACACTTGCAAAATCATGAATATGTCTTAATTGTACTCATTATAACTTTTCTATGATTAAACAATCTTTAAATTCTTAAAAGGAATTCAGTTTATTTTCAAGTTAAAATATAAAACATCAAATAATTTTTAAAAAGTCTAAAATCAACATACTCACTGTGTTTATATGTGTTTATTCTAATGATATATACTGTTTCTACAATTCTTTTTGCCCTGCCAGGTCTGTCCCTGTCAACTGTAAGTGCTATTATTGTGAAATGAAATCACAGCGAGGGCTGCTGAGTACACTGTTGCATCACTGACTGTAGTTCCAAACTGCCTCTGAAATAAATATCAGTAAAGGAAGTGTATGTTAGGGGCTTTATGAAATCAGTTTCCATAGCCACGCAGCTTTACATACGCCTAAAATTCACATTTAACTATTGAATAATCTGATGGGTGAATCTGGGTTTGGCTAACGTCAGGTGAATGCTACCGAACAGAATGCACAGAGCCAACAGTAAAGTTGGGTGGTGGAGGCATAATGGTCTGGGCTGTTTTGCAGGGTTTAGACTCAGGCTCTTAGTTCCAGTTAAGGGTAATGCAGAATAAAAACACATTTTAGATAAGCTTCCAACCTTGTGGCAACAGGTTGCTGAAGACCCCTTTCTGTTTGACTGTGCTCACATGCACGAAGGCAAGTCAGTAAACACATGGTTTGACACACTTGTTTTGGAGGAACTCCACGGGCCTGTAGAGAGCCCTGGCCTTATGCCACATGAACACCTTAGTGATGAACTGGAATATCATTTGCGAGCCAGGCCTTGTTGTCTGACATCAGTGTCTGACCTCACAAAGGCTTTTTTTGACAGAATGAGCACAAATCCCCCCCCACACACTTCAAAATTTTGTGAGAAGCCTTCTCAGTAGAATAGAGGTTGGGGTAGTCACAAAAGGGAGACCAATTCTGTATGAACTCGCAGGGTTTTGAAATGAGAAGTCCAGATTATGGGTTTAAAGGTCACATACTTTTGGCCACTTTGCATTTGTATGTGTCCACATAGGGTTATATTCAGACTTGTGAATATAACCCTAAACCTAAGCCCATTCTAAACATCAAAGAAGTTATAAACTAAAAAGAAATGGAACATGTAGCTTTAAATCACTTTAAATAATAAGGACCATTTTGCTGGTACTGATAAGGCAGGTCACTCACACGCACCAGGGCGCGTGACGTCACAGGTCATCATAGGTAACTCACGCGCAGGGTATATAAACAGGAAATCAGGTGATATCCGACACCCAGACATTAGGGTTTCCACTCATGTCCGACTTGACCTCGTGTCTTCCTCGCGGTACCGTGAGTACTAACTTCAGCCCATCCAACCTTATCTACCCTTCCCTGTGTGTATGTGAGAACGAGGATTCCTTGGTGGGAATCTCTATTCCATCTGGAGCGTTCTCAGAGTAATGTGCATGGTTCACCAGCTCCTTCATGTGTCTCCGCGACTGGGCTCATCCACCACGCCATATTTGGGCATCTACTTCCCTCTCCTACATTCCAGTCCTTTGTGTGACAGAATGTCTGGGTCCAAAGCAAGCCCAGCGGATCGAAGAGGAGCACACCTGGCATGTCCGAGCAGTCCTCCAGAGGTTGCTGGCCCATCAGTTGTACTGCAAGTTGGAGAAATGTGCTTTCCACCAGCACTCCACCACATTCCTTGGGTTTGTCATCTCCCCCCAGGGTGTGACCATGGATCCCCAGAAGCTGGAGGCTGTGCATTCCTGGCCCCTACCCAGGACGCTGAAGCAGCTGTAACGTTTTCTGGGGTTCGCCAACTTCTATAGGCGGTTCATCTCTGATGTGGGCGTAGGTGCCGTCGTCTCGCAACGAGGTCCAGACCAGAAACTGCACCTATGCAGTTTCTTCTCTAGAAAATTCAACCCCACCGAGCAACGATACAGGGTAGGGGACCGCAAACTGCTCACCATCAAGTGGGCTCTAGAGGAATGGCGCCACTGGCTCCAGGAGGGCAGTGAGCCATTCACGGTCTGGACGGACCATCAGAATCTCATCACCATCCGGCTGGCCAAACAGCTCAACCCCAGGCAGGCGTGGTGGGCCCTGTATTTCGAACAATGTAATATCCACCTTTCCTACCATCCGGGGTCTAAAAACACCAAGGCCGACGCCCTCTCTCAACAACGCTAAACCGAGCCTCCCCGGACAGAACCCGCGCCTGTCCTCCTGCCCAAATGCATTGTGGCTCCTCTCCGGTGGGGGTTGGAAGATTGAGTAAGCCAGGGGCACGCCTTGGAACCACCCCCCCACAGAGACGCTCCCAGATCGACTGTTCGTTCCCACCAACCTCCGTCCAGAAGTCCTTCAGTGGGCTCTCTCCTTCGCGCTGGCCAGTCACCCAGGCTTCCACCTCACCCTCACCCTCCTGAAGCGAGCCTTTTGGTGGCGCACCATAAACAAGGACACCAAGTCCTACGTCCAGGCATGCAACACGTGCGCCCGCGCCAAGACTAATAACACGCAGCCCCAGGTAAACTCCAACCTCTACCAGTCCCACACTGTCCCTGGTCTCACATCGCCCTCGACTTCATCACAGGACTTCCCGAATCCATGGGCAAGGATACCATCCTCACCATCATGGACCGTTTTTCCAAGGCTGTGGACCTGGTGGCTCTTGCCGGACTCCCCACAGCCAAGGACACGGCCGCATTAGTCATCGAGCACGTAGTCCGGTTGTATGGGTTCCCCAGGGACATCGTCTTGGACAGAGGGCCCCAGTTCACGGCCAGGTTCTGGAAAGCCTTCTGCCGTTTGGTCAATGTCACCAACAGCCTCTCATCCAGATACCACCCCCAAACGAATGGCCAGACGGAGCGGACCAACCAACAGCTGGAGCGCTTCCTCCAATGCTTCATGTCCGAGCATCAGCGCTCCTGGGCTAGCTACCTCATCTGGGCCGAGCTATCCAACAACCTCCTCACCTCTTCAGCTACAGGCCTAAGCCCATTCGAGGTGTGCTATGGGTATCAACCCCCGGTGTTTGAACACCAGGAACCGGAGGTAGAGGTCCCATCCGGCCAACAGTGGAACCAAGCCCGTAATTCCATCCAACGCGCCAACCTGCGCTATGTCCGCCAACATCACCGCCGGCATCCTCCGGGACGCATGTACCACGTAGGTGACAGGGTCTACCTCTCCACGCGAAACATACCCCATCCAAGAAGCTGGCCCCCCACTACATCGGACCCTACAAGATAACCAAACGCATTAACCCTGTCACCTTCTGGCTCCAGCTGCCTGCCTCCCTCCGTATCCACCCTGTTTTTCACATGTCCAATTTTAAACCTGTTTTTTCTCCCCTCTGTCTCCCCAGGCTCCGGCTCCCCCTCCGCCTTGCATCCTCGACGATGGTCCGGTCTACATGGTCCGGCGGATCCCGGATTCACGATGCCGCAGCTGTGGCACCCAGTACCTCGTAGACTGGGACGGCTACGGTCCGGAGGAATGATCCTGGGTCCCAGGCCGCC
The DNA here is from genome assembly GCA_037974365.1 of Hydrocynus forskahlii. Lineage (NCBI taxonomy): Eukaryota > Metazoa > Chordata > Actinopteri > Characiformes > Alestidae > Hydrocynus > Hydrocynus forskahlii. The sequence continues at coordinate 24,771,071 of JBBPCX010000141.1, read as the reverse complement.
ACATCCTGGACCCTTCATTCATCCGGGACTACCGTCGCCGGGCGTCCTCCAAGCCCGGGCCAGCAGGTGCCAGTCCTGGAGGGGGGGGTACTGTCACACGCACCAGGGCACTTGAAGTCACAGGTCATTGGAGGTAACTCACACGCTGGGTATATAAACAGGAAATCAGGTGATATCCAACACCCAGACATTAGGGTTTCCTCTCATGTCCAACTCGACCTCGTGTCTTCCTCACGGTACCGTGAGTACTAACTTCAGCCCATCCAACCTTATCTACCCTTCCCTGTGTGTATGTGAGAACGAGGATTCATTGGTGGGAATCTCTACTCCATCTGGAGCATTCTCAGAGTAAAGTACATGGTTCACCAGCTCCTTCGTGTGTCTCCATGACTGGGTTCATCCGCCACCACATTTGGGCATCTACTTCCCTCTCCTACATTCCAGTCCTTCGTGTGACAGTCACCTTCCATCTGTTTTTCCATTTTTTCCTATAAAGTTGGGATATTTTCAACCAGAAACTGCGCACACATACACACACACACACGTGAACACACACACACACGAACACATACACACACGAACACATACACACACACACACACAGATACACACCTTTTGGAAGAGCCCTGACTCATTCCATTTTCTTTACTGTTTCATTAACAATATTAATGACTGCACGGATGTTCTCTTTTTCTGGCATAAATTTGTGTCAGTATAGAAAAACGCGAAATCATTAACACCTGGTAAATCTCACAAAGACAAGAAACAAGACAATCTCTTTTTCTCTCTCTGTTCCTTTCTCTTACACACACACACACACACAAACACACACACTCAGATATATCCCTCTGGCACACCCTTCCTCACCAGCTGTGATGCTAAACTTGCATCGTGAACTGTTCGAGATTCCGTTTGAAAAACAGCTCCTGTCTTCTGCCATGTTTTATCTGCTCTTCCCCCATCATTTTATTCTTTTCATTTAATATTAAGATCATGCATTAGTGAACCAGAAAAAAGTCTTACTTTCACTCAGTCCAGCCTCGTACAAGCCTATGAGCTTTCCTCACACACCTTTACTGCTCTGTTTTCATGACGCCTCTTTGATCTTTTCCACCATTGTTCATTTTTTTCCAGCTCTCTTTCGTCCTGTGTTCCCCATCTATTTGTAATCTGTTTGTGCCAAGTGTCACGCATTAACCTGAACAATCAAAACAATTGCAAGGGTTTCTATTTTCAGATCTAAACCCAAATGAACAAAGACATTATGCTGAATATTACACAAGCCTTAAATGTGAAGCCTTGATAGATAAATGGGGAAAAAATGTTATGAAAACAAGTGCTTCACAAAGCTTCACCTCATTCAGTACTTATTGTTTCAGCAGAGGCGGATGTTATTCTAAGCATATCGGTTTTAATACAAAAGAAAATAAACCATGGATCTGTTTATCAGAATTAACGCAGTACAATATGGGTGCAATACCAATACTACAATTATATTGCTGTTACTTCGCTTGCTCAAGGTTCTTAAAGCAAAAGCAGCTAGTGAACTGTCCGTTTCTGAGCAGGATGTGTATGAAAGCAGGAAAAACAGGCGAGCATAAGGATCTGAGCAACTTTGACAAGGGCCAGATTGTGATCTCCAGAGGATTTCCAAAGCAGCAAGTCTTGTGAAGTGTTTCTTTTGCGCAGTAGTTAGTACCTATCAAAAGTGCTCCAAGAAAGAATAACCAGTGAACCAGCAACAGGGTCATGAGCGCCCAATACTCACTGATGTGCATGAGGAGTGAAGGCTAATCGATCTGATCCAGTCCCACACAGGAGCTTCTGTTGCACAAATTGCTTAAAAAGGTAAGGCTTTGTCAGAACACAGTGTACCGCATATTGCCGTGTTTGGGGATTTGGAACAACAGACCAGTCAGAATGCCTGTGCTGACCCCTGTCCACTACTGAAAGTGTCTACAATCAGCATATGAGCATCACAACTGGACCATGCAGCAACAGAAGAAGGTGGGTGGTCTGGTCTGAGGAGTCATGTTTTTCAAATTGTGGATGGTTGGGTGTCTCTGCTTCCCCTGGCAAGTCACCAGGATGCACTATTGGAGGCAGTGTGACACTGCTGGAAAAACCTCAGGTCTTGCATTTTTGTGAATGTTATTTTGACACAGAACATCTACCTTAACATAGTTTCAGACCAAGTACACCCATTCATAGCAACAGTATTCCCTACAGGCAGAGGCATCCATTAGTAGGACAATACACCCTGCCATGCTGCAAATATTTTTCAGGAATTGGTTTAAGGAACATCAAGGTTCAAGGTGTTGACTTGAGCTCCAAATCTGTGGGATGTGCTGGACAAACTAGTCTGATCCATGGAGGCCCCATCTTACAACTTACAGGACTTTGAGGATCTGCTGCTAATATCTTAGTGTCAGGAACCACATCACACTTTCAGAGATCTTATACACATCATTACGCAGGTGGTTCTAATGTTATGGCTGATGAGTGTAGAGCAATATTGCAAAGACTGGTGACATGTTGTATATTTTCAAACAATATACTGTACCGCTCTACTCTGGATATCTAGTAATGAATGCAGAAGCTATAAAGAATTCATGGTAATAATCCTCTGTCTTCGCGTGATGGAAGTTCTAATTTCATTCATCCAGTTGAGGTAAAAGTACATGCAGTGGTCCAGACGCCTGCACCTGTAGCCTCGGGCTCCATTCAAACCACAGCCACTTCAGCACATGCTCCCCACTACACTAGCTACTCATTAAGCACTACCTCTGATCTACACTCTGCTCCCATGGGTGAGCGAGACTAAATTAAGCCTCCACTTCAGTGAAGACTCTCTCCATAGGAGTAAAAGCATCTGTAAGTGGAGAAACACTCACTAGGATTCTTGACAACTGAGGCTTATTCCAGCAATTAATTGATTGTTTTTAATTTTAATCAATGTTATTCATTTTAATATGCGGTAACGAAGCCGTTTATTTGCAGTGTTGTGTACTGTCGTGATTTATGGATGTTCATAAGGTGAAACTGAGTACAGTGTGAGCTACATTATGGGAGTGTGGCTCTGCAAGTACATGCCTTTGGTTGAGAATTAGGTCAGCCAAGCTCCTGGGAGAACAGAAAGAGAGAAAGAGAGAACAGAAGACGAAGATGGGTTGGAAAGTAGAAGGTTACAACAGAGAGAAGAGAATGACAAAGAGACAGAGATGAAGCAGCACTAGTAAAACTACCAGGCTGAAACTTCACACTGGCAGTAGGCCTCGGCACTCTGACTGACCTGACCTCTGTCTGCAGGGCTGCAATAAGTGACCAAGGCCAAAAGAAGAAAGAAAAACTGTGTTTGTGCTGAACAATGCAGCTTTGCCTTACATAAAAGAGAAGAATCCAAAGTATTATCTGCCCCATGTCGTAATCCCAAATAATGCAGAGATGGCACACAGATTTCCAACCCATATAGCACAACAAAGATGTAACAAAGATGTTCCACCCTTCCCTCCGGCTTTCACACCTCTATCACTTTACTTTCAAAAGTGCCATATCAGTCTCTCTCTCCCTCTCTTTCTCTCTCTCTGTACTGTAGGGCCTGCCTGACACTGTACTGGGTAATTAGCTGTGGCTGGAATAGAACTATGAAATAGGGCCTTCCAATGGGAATAAACTTCAAATGGGAATTTAGTTGGCCTTCTAAAAATGTGTCATGCAGGCAAATATAAGTAACCACTGTAAATATAGATGACAGTAATCCATGAGAAGGAATTTGAATGAGTGTACACTGCACCAGGACTCTGAGATGGTCCCACACACCTACATAGTTTGCTTCTAGCAGTTACAGAATAACTCATAATAATATGTTTTAATATGATTACTGACAGAATAATATCCCAGCAATTTAATGGGCCGCAGTCACATGAAGTCTCACATGTGTTTTATGACTAGTGAAATGGCCATTTTCTACCATTGCTTTTGCTTATTTGAAAATATTTTTTGTGCAGGATATTCCTCTTTAAAATGAACTTCTACACAGCATACAATGGGTCAAAGCTAATCCTGCAAATAACCCACATATCTGAACAACCTGTAACATGACTCTTCAAAGTTTTGATCATTGAAAGGTCATTGCCTGTGTATAGACAGACGTGAGGAAAATTAATGTGAGGACAATTAAGAGCAATACACAGGTGACATCAATACTCCAAAGCTAAACTGCAAAAGAAACACTTATGACTCCCTCTAGGGGGAGGAATGCAGGAGAACTGATGCAAAGGCATTGACTTCAGACGCTGAAGAACGGAGAGGATCGTGAGAAAGTTAGACACATGAGAAAGAGACAGAGGGAAAAAATATAAGCAGATGCGCAGGAAGAAAAGTGTGAAATATTCAGCAGTGAAATCCTCTCCCAGGAGGAGCGAGCGAGCTAATGATTGAAGTGGATATAATGGTGGCCGAGTCGCAGCAACCCTCAGCGTCATTTATCCTTTTTTTGTCAAGAAAAGAGTATTAACTTCAACACAGCCCATTTCCCACGGCCTTCTGAAAGCTACATAACACAGAGGACACTCATTACCCACACACGTAACATATGCACTCTGGCTTAAGACATGGAAAGACCAAACTTAACAAAAGGGTGTATCAAACCGTAGATGAAATGTACTGTTGCTATTAATATGATATGAAATAGTTCTGCAAACTACAAGAAAACAACAGAATCAAGGCAAATGGTACAGCAAGACTTCTGACACTTTCTCCAACAGTTAAGACAATCTGAAAAGCAGGTTCTTATAGAAAATTGCACTCTCTGAAATATGTATTAACCTTTTGAAATCATTTTAATGTGATAACAAAAGCCCGTTTACAACAAGCAGAAAAAATCAGTTGGAACTTTAAATCAATACAAATTTTGTGCTATTTTGTTGGGAAGAATTACAGAGTTGAACCTATCGATAACTAGATATCACAGACTGAACCAGAAATAATGATGTATCTTACAGTGACATATTTCTGAATTCATACAGTTCCCTGAACATTTTTGATGGAATGATAGGTGAGGGTCGTGTCAGGTCTGTTAGGACTGGCTTGATGAACAAGGTTCAAAGGGATTTCTTACAAACAATTACTGTTCATTCTCCATATGTAATACTCAAAAGCGATATTGTCAATTTGAAAATTAACATTTCATAATGATCCACATTTCATAATTATCCATATTTCATAAATATCCACTTTGGCAGACAAACCTCAATCTTATACAGAATTGATGACTCAGTCCTTTGAGTTTCAGTGTTTTATATTAAATTATATATACTTCCTACAGGGATCTAATAGGAAATCTTACAGGAATCCAAAAAAAAAAGAGCTGGCCAGGTGTCTCTGTTTCTCATTTCCACAAGGCTGCATTTTTACTATTTCTCTCTGTCTCAGTGCTGTTTAATTTATTTAATTCATTTAGCCTTTCAAAGAAAGCAGGTGTCTTGCAAAATCGCAGGGGTGCAGTGTGTATGACAATATTATTTTAGTGGTTTATTATTGTGTTCATCATTAAGTAAATGCCTTTTCTTTCTCTGGGATTCATACTCCAGTGTTTTAAACAGTGATAAAAACCAGTGACAAGTTCTAGAGCTCTGGTGTCATCTAAAGGAATAAACAAAAGCCTCCCAAAGATAAATAAGAAAAAAGAACACAAATATTATTAAAATTTCTACTAAACACTCTTCAGGAAAGCCCAAGAATCTATTGATGGTGATGTAACCAAAAATTAAGAGATGTTTAAGGAGTGGGCACAAGTCAGTTTGCATTGATTTTTACGAGAAACAAGAATTTTGCCTTTTAAATATGTGATCAGTTGGTCTTAACTGCGAACAGGGACATGAACAAGGTAAAAAAGCTTTTTGATTTCAGACTGGCTTCAAGTAATTACACAATTACATTTCTATGGCATAGCAAACCAAAAGCAAGGCTTAAGAAAACAGCTGATTGCTCAGTAGTCCATATGTAAGTGAGCTGCACATGGCTGAGAGTGAGTGTGAAGTAATGTGTAAAGTGTAGGAGCCCACAGACTGCCAACTGAGGGCCTAGGGCGCAGAACAGCCAAAGTCCCCTCTGTCGTCACTGGACAGCGCCCATCTGGAAGCTTTGGCTGCATCCTCGCACTGTAAACTGCCACTGAGCTGGAGCTGATTCTGTCGCGTTACAGTGCAGAAATCAGAAGCACGCCAACAAATATGCAGTCTCTCCCTGGTCCTTTCATGGACGGCAGCACGCTGCTTACAATGCTGCTGAGCAGAGTACTCAGAGGTGACGTTTTTGGAGGTTTAAGTAGGTGGATTATCTAAAACCAGGTCAGGAAAAGGCATGGCAGATTCTGCTCTCGTTCCCTCACATTCTATTCATTTGACACTTCAATAATCTGTTGTGTAATACCGCTCCTATTCCTCTCTGCGTTATTCCACAGCGATTCCAGTGTATCGTCTTCACCGCCATCCTATCTAGAACATCAGCTTAGACATGGAAGGTCTGGTTATTTAAAGAAAGTTCGCAGAGGGACAGCATGTGAAATTGCCAGCATTATTACAGTGTAAGGACTGTATGAGCAAACTGGCTTGCGGACAGTGCCTGTGATTACATTTCATGTCACAACGGTTGACATAACAGTTGCACATGGGTTAATGGCTGTGGCCTTCTGGTGAGCTGGATGTAAAGTTGTAGTGATTGGGAAACATAGATCAGGCAGAAAAGAGAGAGAGAGAGGCGTGATGTGAGAGAGGAGACGAGAGGGTGAAAAACTGTGGGAGGAAGCAACAACATGAGTCAGATACTGAAAATGGTATTACAATGAGAGACGTTTGACCAGACGCAGTTATATTAAAACCTTCAATCATTTTACCACCCCAAAAGGTAAAAATGCAGAAATGAAACAGCACTGGCTTACACAGTTGGAGAGTAAAAATGCCAGCACTTCATCAAAAACCAACGATTTGTAAAAAAAAAAAAAAATAGAAGGAGAGCCCATGTCAATAAACGGGAAATTTTCATCAATGTTATCACTCAAATATTGCTATTACAATCAATATTTATTTTAGCACCCTATCCTTAGATCACGAGGATGTACATGTAGTCACTACTGCAGAACATTTCCCTTCTTTTCAACTGATTTAAATGGACAGTATAGCGAAAACATGACTTGATTTGATTCCTCCTAATGTTACATTTTTTATACATTCTATGAAAAATATTTACATAATGTAGATCTCAGGCTTCTATGTGTTAGCCATATTGTCAGGAGATCAGTCCCTCACTGACTGTGATTCTAGCCAGTTAGTGTTCTCCTCCAAGCATGTTGAGCTAAAAAATGGTATTGTGTCAGTGGTGCTTCATTTCTATTGAAGGATGGATGCCATTTTTCATCATCCCAGCTTGGTGGCACTGTGCAATGGAATGGATTTCACTAGCTGGTGTGAACTGGCCATGAATAAATTCAGCAAAGATAAAAAAAATGCAATCATCTATCATTGCTATGTCTGAGCTATGTCACGGCAACATACAAAATCATTAATAGCTGATATTAAGAATCTTAAACTGTCTAATGATCACAGCACTTCAGTAAATGCACAATATGTAAATCTGCTATTTTAATTTCTATTGTTGCTTAGAAATATTGGTGCATACCTACAGAATAGATATCTGATGATGTCCTATTACTTCTGATCATACTGAATAATCTGACATTATGTTTTTTTTCTGTTTTCATTTGCAGGAAAACTAAATGAGGTAAATGGGAAGTGAAAAGACCAGAATGAGAGTGAAAGAAAGAGAGAGAGTGGGCTGGTGGAAGGAGTTTTGAAAGGATGGTATGGGTAAAACACACTGTTAACTATAGCGCTGAGGGATCAAGGGATGATCTATTTTTCCCTCTGCCTCTCCCTCATTTTGATTCTCTCTTTTCTCCTTTCTCATATTGCCTCTTTCTATTTCTCTCCTAACTTCTCTACCAACATACAAAGGGGGGGAGGGCTGCAGGATGAAGAGCCCTCATCACTAATTCATGCTCCCTCTCATCTTGCCCATGCATTTACTGTGCTGTGTAACCAAAGGCAAGCTGCTACCTATCCCAAAAAAATGCATAAAAAGTGCCAGCTTTTATTTTGATGTGGAAAAGCCTCACCTTATCACCTCATCTCTCTCTCTCTCTCTCTCTCTCTCTCTCTCTCTCTCTCTCTCTCTCTCTCTCTCTCTCTCTCTCTCTCTCT
>JBBPCX010000141.1:24714658-24737938 GCA_037974365.1 Hydrocynus forskahlii | reverse complement strand
AGTGGCTATAGAAAAGAATCGCCCCCCTCAAAATATTCCCATTTTGTTGCTTTGCAGCCTGAAATAAAGACACACACACACACACACACACACACACACACACACAATTGCTTCTGCTGTGTTTACATATGATAGCAACAATTTAGAAAAAACACTTTGTGGTCAGTTTTGCTGTGTGCTTTGGGTCATTGTCATGTTGGAAAGTGAACCTACGTCCAGTTCACAATGATCTGGCAGAGGGTTTTCTTCAAGGATTTGACAGTATTTTGGCTCATCCATTTTTCCACAGACCGTGCTGCAGAGAAACACCCCCACAACAGGATGCTGCCACCTCCACGCTTTACTGTAGGAATGCCATTATTTGGATGGTGAGCTGTATTGGTTTTCTGCCAGATGTACTGTTTAGTGTTGAGGACAAATAGTTTTGGCAACGCTCAGTTGTGACTAAGCGTGGCCTTTCTTGAGGAGAGGCTTTTTTCTTGCAACCCTTCCAAACAGGCCACAGGTGTGGAGCACTTGCGACATTGTTGTCACATGCACACCATGACCACTTTTTGCCATAAATTCCTGTAACCAGTGCTGGACTGGCCATCGGGCCGATGGTAATTTTGGGCCGGCGCGGCCTCCCGTCAGCACCCCGCCCCCCCCTTCGGAACGACAGCAAGAGGGGACCCGCCAGCAGCACCCCCTAACCCCCGAAAGTTTTATCTTATTTGCCATTAAAATAGAATCTAGGGAGAAGAAAAGACAATCAAGAACACAAGACAGGCCAATATCTCAAGACTGGTTCAAAAAAAGGTGAAGATGCTAGTATGACCCAGCAATTCTCCAACCTTGAAAAACAATTTGAAATTGCATGTATAACAGAGAGACGCTGTAACCTTGGAGAATTGAACACAGTTTGGCAAGAAGAATGGGCCAAAACTGAACTACAATGTTGCAGAAAAAGTGAACTTCTTACCACTGTAACTATAACAATGATTTGCAATAGAGCACTGGTGTTATGAATTTGTGGTCTCAGAATGCTCAGACTGTTTCTCTTTTTAAACTTGTCATTGTTACACATGAGTATTTTCGTTTTCATATTTATAAGTGCAAATCAAAATATGCACTAGAAGGATACCAAATAGAAGTGTCTGACTACTGAATGCTGTTCCATGTAAATTCCAGTTCAGTCTTGCTGTGAACAGCCCTTTCCAGTTTTCACTTTTTCCCCTTTTAGTGCAGAACCAATAAAAACCCACTGTCGTGTTCCTGGAATCATTTGGTGACATCACATGCCTTGCAACATGGTGCATTATCATGGTGGAAGTACAAAAACTGCTTCAACAGAGAAATTAAAGGATGAACTTTGTCAGCAACAATGTTCAGATGTTCTTCAGTGGATGTCAGGGGCCCTTTGTGGCAGAAAACCCTTCCTCATGTCATCTCAGTGACACCAAATTCTGATCCTTCTCAGCATGAAGCAAAAGACACCTGAATTCATCCACTTGTCCACTGTTTTTTCATGCTTTAGATGACATTCTGCACATTCTGCTTTTGATTAACTTGGATGTGAGGCAGAATGTGACTTATTTGTGTGAAGGTTTGGGCCGGACCTAATAACTCACCACCTTAGTGTATACACCTTGTTCAGGTCAGTGGAGAAAATCTAGAAAATCATCTGTTCTATTCCAGTAAAAACATTTTATGAGCTGTTTTTTCCATGAAACTAGAGGTGTTACAGTCAAGATATACAGTCAAAATGTTTATCACATTGCATTTGAAAATGGTAACTACACCGAGAGTTCTATATATACTATATATAAGATGTGTGTGTAGTGTTAATGCGAGCTAGCTAGTGAGGTATGTGTTTTTTTCTGCATCATATTGGCATGATATGTTACAGCAATTAACTGCACATTAACCATTAAAGTGAAGGGCAAGGTACAGCATCTGCAGTGTTCTGTGACAGAAGCAAAACGGCCTCCTTAGAGAGTCCAGTCACAGTTACCAATAACCTATATGGCAGCTCTCACCACATGAAGCACGTTATTTAAATTTCCTGTAAAATCATGTATAGGTAAAAGATAAAATATTGCATATTTAAATATGTTATCTTTTTAGTGCACATATTCACCACATTGTTGCACATCATATGCAGAATGCTACATACAAACAAGATAAGATTATGGATTCTTCGCTAATTCTTATTTTATTAGTTGTTTTAATAAAAGGGCTTTGAACTCCAGTTCTTTTAGTCACTGAAACGGACAAATAAATGTGATTTAATTTTTAAAAAAATAATCCCTGCATTCTGGATGTTGAGACGATAATACTGGGAGATGTTTAAGTTGATGCAGCATTAAGTCATAGCAGGGCTTGAAGTTTGAACTGCTGCCTCAGGTGGCCGTGTGGATGGAAGATATAAGCTGTGTGTGTCTGTGAGAGAGAGAGAGAGAGAGAGAGAGAGAGAGAGAGAGTGAGAGAGAGAGAGAGAGAGAGAGAGAGATACAGGATACAGGATCACCATGTGTTGACTGTGGTTTTAGAGGCATACCATTCTTTGTAGGAAGAAAAATTTAAGAGACTTGATTATGAATGAGTAGAACTAAAGCTGTTCAAAATACAGGTTATTTTCATTTTGCTTGTCTTTGTATGACCATACTTGTGGAGAGGTGTGGCTGTTTTCTCATTGTTCGCTAGCAGCTCAACACAGAGTCACAACAACACCCCTAAACACACACACACACACACACACACACACATATTCAACAGTTTAATGAATACTTGACTTACAGAGAAAAGTATTTGATTATATTAATTAAAAATAACATCCAAGATGATTTCCATTCCCTCAACAATATGACCACTAGCAGATAGAAACTACCCCACTGGTTAGTTCTTCCAACTGTGGGCAATTGTCTACTCACTGTTTTTGGTCTTAGAGTCACACTTACACTTGCAGGTCCTTTGATCAGTCCAATGGATTCCCTTGAAAGGCCAACACTGACAAAGAATGAAACTAAATGCTTCAGTTGTATCACAAAGAACTGCCGTCCAAGTCTGTAGGCAAGTATGTTCGCCTAACCTGTTTGTTCTTCTACCTGATTTCTTGACATGCTGTCTAGTTATATACAGTTGTCGGGTTACAACAGTCTTGAAATACATTGTTTCGAGTTTACAGCACTCGGGTTACACCTTTAGCCTCGTACTTACGGACTACCTGGATGAAACAGCGGAGGAATACGCAGTAACGTAGCATATGAGTGAGGGAATTTTCATTTTCCTTTTTCTGCGGCTTTGTCTGTGTTTGGATAGGTCAGTGACTTAGGCTAGGGTGTGTTTTGACCGAAACTCGCGTTACATCACTGTTGAAGGAACGGAACTCGAGGACCCCCAGTACATTCAATGGTTGTGAAGCTTTTCCACATCCGTCTTATTTTGGTCCATTGGACCATTATCTCTGAAGTTAACACCGGGGAGTCACAGTTAACATGGTTTATTGTGCTAATTGTGACTCAGTGCCATCTGTGATAACACAACATCTGGGGAACACTGACTGAACTCAGCTCAGGGAGAAAGACGGAATGCACCTGAAGGGTTTGGAACAGTTATATTGGACTATAGCACCCACTCACTGCAGGGACTTTTCCTTTTCAACAACAGGAGGCAGTATAGAGCATTCACTGAAGGCTCTCCCCTCCCCCACATCAGTGCTGCTCTGCGGACAAGGCTGCAAGGGCCTCCATCAGCCAGCCAGGCCTCCTCGGAGTCTCTTTTCCTTCCACACACATACACGCACACGCGCTCACGCGCACACTGCTGCTCTCTTTCTCTCAGACTAGCACAGCAGATCAGAGAGAGAGGGAGGGGGAGGGAGAGAGGGAGGTGGAGAGGGAGGTGGGGGGAGCTTTTTCAGACTTTCCCTCCATTTTGAGGCCTCTCTCACTGTGGAGACAGCAACCATGAGCCCACTGAGGCAAGCGCAGCTCAGACAGTACCTGACCTAAATGTCTTGCACTGACCACACACCTTAAAGGGCAATGCAGAAACCACTTAGTAAATATCATCATCATTAGTACAGGGGAAGGACTATGTGTACTTTTTATGAGCATGAGCTTGTTAAGAGCATGAGCTCCTCTCCATCCAATCAACTGGACAATTATGATTTGTTTAGAAGAGTTTGGTCCTCATTTGAGGGAGTAACAAGAAAAGGGTCTCAGCAAGAGTGTCTTAGTCGTGGTGTCTTTCGGGACTGACACAGGCACTAGGCGTGGCCTCTACTGAGAAAACATGCCCCGCCCATTTAAGATAAATTAATACATTTGGTTTGATAATTAGGATCCATGTTACGAACATCAAATCTGACACTCGGCCAAAGTGAACAATTAATATTCTTGCAGTTGTATGAGCCAGATTGCTACTAACTGCAAATACTAGCAGATAAAGCCCTTTTCTTCCACCAACTTGTCTTATTAACCTCTTAATATCAGTATGGATTTTAAGTCTGCCTTCCGCCTCAAGTGATGAATTGTGGGTAACCCATTTCATTTAAATTAAAAGTGCAGTTTTTAAATAGCACAATTGTGTTATAGCAATAGTAACCATTATTTGCGATGTTTTATGTAAAAATAAATAATAACAATAACTGTTTTATCTGTGAACTAAGTATTTTCAGAATAAACGCTATTAGTACCTAGTGAACTGGATATGGGCGAATTAATGTCCATTTGGATCAAAATGTGTTAAGCATTAATATCCTCCCATAATGTGTCTTCAGAGTAATAAAACGTTTTCATGCTTTCATTTTAAAGAGAAATATGACTTGTTCTCCAAAGGCTTCATGAGAAGAAGACCTCTGGATACGTAACCAAGAGAATTTAGAGTATAAGAAGGGAAGAGTTGGAACCGCAATGAAAAGCACAAAACAGCACTTTATTATTTTGGAGTCATTAAGTGACAAATAAACCAAAACGAAAACATACAAACATAAATTTCAGGTCACAAACAAAAACATACAGACACAATAAAGTCAGGTCGATGCTGAATGCTCTCAGTGCATCGTATAGCAAGAGTCCATTCATGGAAAAAAAGCAAAATTTCTACTACTGAAAGAAGTCAGAAAGCAAGTTCTGTTCAGCAGATGCTGAACTGAACAAAATTAGACTACAAAGCCCAGCGCCTCAGCAATCAGTCAAACTGCGTCTTTCTGACCTCGTAACACGCGTGCTATCAGGGGAATCTTCTCTTCAGTGGAACAAAAGGTAAGTCATGGAGAATGTAAAAAAAGGAATATGTCAGTTATAAACAGTAAAAATAAAAAAGCAGGAGATTATGTTCATTTTAATTTGCATTTGATATATAGGTATATTACTTAGCAAAACGCTATAGTTTGTTTAAAAAATAACCATGAAGAATTGCCACCAAAGTCACATCCATTAAGTGAACCAATGTTGAACATATGACCGTCTAATGTGAGCACAAAATGAATAGCAAATCTCTGAGTACACCTACACCAACATCTCCTTAGACATATCTAAAAGACTGTACAAATATACACTAACTATTCTACATGATTACATGAAATTCGAGAATACCTGTAATCCTAATAAACACTCATTCAGCCACACAGCAGTGGCAAACAAACATTAAGTACTAACGTGAGCCTCTCAAAGAAACAAACTGGAGGCAAAACATATTCTACTGTTTGGTGCATTTTTTCAGTGTTTTCTTTCCCTACCGTAAGGGAAAAGTTGTTTCTTACCCTCGGTTCAGCAATCTATTTTAGAATTCATCTTTACACATAAAAAAATGGGTTTTTTTTGCCTTTGAAAATGGCTTCAGGAAGTTTGAGAAAGCATATCCCATTGCAGCCTGTGACCACAGTCCAAAAGTTCAAGTGAGGCAGCATCGTTGGTGTCTGGCAAATGTAACAAATGTGTAAGTGTATGCATGTGCATTTTCTATAACTGTATTTAAAAACATCAGACCTCTTGCTTGCCAAGGCAAGTTCCTGATCCTGATTGTTCAAGCTTGGAAATGATGTCAATCTGGCCCTCTTCGTTGGGCGTTCCACTTTGCAGCTCGTCCATTGACCCGTAACCATTTTCACCATTGAGGGCATCCTCTGGCTCAGAGTCACTTCCACCCCCTTCACTTTCCATTCCCACTTTACTAGCTAGCTGGTTGCTCACCTTAGAGTCCATGTTTGGCTCTGCATCCTTGATATTCTCATCCTCACTTTCCGAATCCAAAGAGATGGGGTCTGAATTCAAAAGCCCCTGAGGTTTTAAAATTATTTTGTCTGACTCATTGTAGTCGCTCCCTACGGAGGCCTTCGGACCATTTGCGTGGGGTGAAACTTTTTCAGAGGACCTAGCCCCCTGCTGTTGAACATCACCGTTAATAGTAGCTCTTTCCTGAAATCGTTCAATTGCACTAGCAGATCTACCCATGAAATCCTTCGATGTCCGCCTTTCCTGCTCTTGCTTGGGGTCTTTAAAATACCAGTTTGAGTCAAAGTCCATTGGATGCTGCAAGCTTACAAGATCACACATTTTAAATCCAAGCAAAACCTTAAGATTTTGTGTTTCACAGTCACGAACACACTTTCTTCTTCGGTTTGCAAAATGGCTTGAAATGTCAGATTTCCATAACCAAAGACTGGAAGCCAGCTTCTCCACTTCCCTGCGTGTGGGGTATGGCTGCCGGTTGAAATACTTTGTGAGGAATGCCTTGCGTGCCTCATACGATTCATCCTCATGGCCCTTTGGGTCCAAAGCCAATACAACAGGTTCTTCTTTCGCCTCAATGAAGGCGAACTGGCTTGGGTGAGCCTGGTCCCCTAGCCCAATTTTCCGTTTCTTTGGGTCAGCTTCATCATCATGTTGAAACCCAGCTCTTTTCAAAGAAGCTCCCTGAGCCTTAACTACTCTAGAAGCTGGAGCAGGCCTGCTGTCCTGGCCATTCTGAGTTTTGCCCACACCACGGCAGTGTACAAGGTGTAAAGTAATTGTAGAGGCTGTCATGTTGCTGGTGTAAACACCGAGGCAATGGATACACTTGTATGTTAGCTTTTTCTCCACTGGATGTACTGTTTGGATCACTTGGTGTCTCTCCCGCAAGTGGTGTGCAAGGGCATCAGAGATAGGTCCCTTCAGAATGGAGAAACAAAGTGGACAAAGGGTCTTACCTACATCCCTCTTGTAGGGAACAGCTGTCTGTGGCACACTCTTAACAGGTACCCCATCTGGGGCCTCAGTTGGTATCTTTGGGACATGTGACATTGCAGGCTTGGTTCCTAGTGCTATGGGTGAGGCACTGTTTTGGGCATGGAATGCCACAGACTCCTCAGGAGCATCCCGCATATTGTAAGTGGTGACAATTAACTGGACATTCTTGGGGTTACCCTGCTGAAGAGTAAGATCAAAAGTCAGTGGGGAGTCAGTGCGTGCCCCAACAGACTCATTGGGATGTGATGCTCGCATGTGTGCCACCATCTTCTCAACGTCATTAAAAGTAGCCCTGCAGTGTGGGCAAGACAGACCATGGATTAACATATGGTTGAGAAGTGTGTCGCTAGGCAGGTAACGGTTGCAGTATAAGCATTTACTGGTGAAGTTGTGGATCTTCATGATGTAGTTGGCCACAGCGGGCACCTTTTCTGCTTTATGTTCTTTCTCAAAATGTGAACTATACACATTTTCTGGAAACAGCTCATTGCAGATTGTGCAGATCTTCCATTTCTGAGTATAAGATGTACCCAGGACGGAGGCCCCTTTCTTGGGAGTGGCAGATGATACATTAGCAGCAGCTGCCTGGACACGTGAGGTCGGTGGAGGAATCTTCAGGACAGAACTTGATGTTGATGCAGAGACAGGGCTGCGTAAATGGCTAGAAGAAAGGTGAGGTCTGGCTGTTTGCTGGGACAGCTGTGCACTGCCTGGCAAACTAATACGCACTTGCCCCCCAATGGACACTGCCTGGTTGGAGCCTGGCTTCAAGCCAACGGTACCTGGCTTCAAGTGAACACCTGACAGGACCCCAGAGGAGTTCAAACTCCCCTTGGGAATGACGAGGCGACTCAGTTGCTGAGCGGACAAAGACCGTACTCCAGCTGTCATCAGGGTGCCCTTTGGTGTAACACTGATGACATTTTTCTCACCCTGGGCTTTAGGGGACACCATAATAACAGGTTTGGCACGAGGTACAACCACATTAGTATGTCCAATCATAGCAGTAACTTGGTATCCAATGCGTTCATGGTCTTCAATGACATGCTGTACCAGTGCCTCATAGGTTCGTGGCACAAAGAGACAGCGCTTACAGTGAATGGCTGTGCTGTTACTGTGGCCAGCACTTGCAGTGCTATTACTCTCTGTAGTGTTCCCTGTGTCAGTACTAGCTGCCGATCCATTAAGTGTTGTCTTCTCACCAGGCTTGACCATATATGGAGCAGCAACATGTTGAAAGTGTTCTCTGTATATGTGCTTTCGCACGACATTGTAAAGTGGGTCCCTATAAGTGCATTTTTTACAGTAGTACACTGCCTGCTCTACACTGTCTCGAACCTTATCCAGACGAACACCATCCTTCAAGCCAGCTCCTGTCCCCTGGAGGCCACCTGTACTCTGGCGCGCCACATTGTTCGGCATGTGAAAAAGCCTGATGTGTGTCTCCAGGGTCTTCTTGTTTCCATTGTAAGTGCAATAAGGGCAGTTAAGAAGGATACGATTCTCAAAATCCTCACTGTGGACATTACGAAAATGGCTCTTGTAAGCGGAAAAGAACTTGGAGGAGAATGGGCAACCCGAACAACAGAATGGCTTTGACCGGTACTCCTAAAAATAAATAAATAAATATTAGTGAAAAAATAACACATGAATAATAGAATGTAAAGAAGAATTTTGACAGGTTTTTTTTAGTTCCACCTATACTCAAGCTATACTTACTTGTGTTTTGGTTAGTGAGGGATCCCATATGCACACATCATCCCATGTGGTGTTCTTGATGTAGAACTCATTGGGCACAAAGTCCTTATAATCCTGCAAGGGGAGAAGAAGCAAAACAATATATGTAATTACAATCAGACCAAATTACCAAGTATAATGAGCAATTGATTTCCAAGATATTTTGTGAACAACTGTCAGTTACATTACACTTACATGACACAAAACTTTTCCTTTGCTTTTTACAGTATCACATTATTATATAACATTGTTTACATGGTTACAACATATTAAAGTGTACTGGGTCAAACAGTTTAGGTTACTTACAGATCCAGCTATGGAATTACTGGAGAATACAATGCAGATATTGAATGCTGAAACTGCTTTTTTTTTTTTTTATTTAACAAGACTTTTTAAAAATATTTTGAGACAATACAAAATGACTTTTTGTACAACTTGTAGACAATAACAATCTACTAAGTTTCATGTTCTTCTTTCCATCTTAAATAGTCAACAGTTTTTTTTTGTTTGTTCCTCCTCCCAAAGAGTTTTCATTGCAAAAACTAAGACAATTCTCTCTAAAGTAAGTTTGAGCACGGTTATGTAAAATCTGCCTTTCTGTCAATGATGTTGACCATTCAGTGAATCATGCCACATTTAAGATACGTTGCCTATATAAATATAGTAATTTGGCTAAAAGGTCGATTTCTTTTGAATGATATACATATGAGAATTTCAGTGTTGACCATGTTTCAATGAACCAGCACTTGATGAACCATACCGCATTAACAGTGTAGAACTACTGGCACTGTAATTTCAACAGTGATTATGTTTCAGCTATATCTTTAACTATATCTATATCTGTTAACTGACTCTGCTCGGACAGCAACAACGCTTACATCAATATGGTCTTTGCAAAACTCCAGGCCAATATCCCCCAGTACTTTCTTCACATTTTTCCTGGCCTTCCTTAAACTGCCAAGGTTGTTGACCGGGAGCTGGAACATACTGCCCACCTAAAAAGCAAAAATAATGAAAAATACATGAAAAGGCTTTTTAAACAAGTTATAACAGGTTTATGAGCTATACTAAACATGTTCATGAAGTTCTTTGCACAAAATCACTCTCACATAAAGAGATCTCACCCGCTCTAATCTTGACAGTTACATTCCCTTTCAAAATTAGCCGTTTAAGGGCCCTGTCACTTTTATGCAAATAAGCTGTTGCTGGCACGCCCCACCCATACCATGCTTATGCTGCGCATTTACCACACCTGAAAATGGCAGAAAACAGAGGCGCTATCCAGCCCTATTTGTTCAACCCGAGTTGGACCCAGAGCAAGATGAACACAACACTTCATGAGTGACTTGCCTTTGCCTGTGTAGCGCTCGGCGTCTTATGCGTGCTCGTAAAACCAGCAGACAAAAATGACGGATCTTCAACTAATCTAGTGGGTGGGGGCTCGACAGGTGAGGGGTGGCTCTATGCAAAGTTCCTTATTCTGACGTCAGGATAAGTGCCCAAACGGCTCGTAGAAGCACATGATTCCTGACACCCAAATCTTTCAGTTGACTCACAGAAAACAGATGGATTTTTTTTCATGCTTGGAGTGTTTATAGGAGCAGTAGAGACCCAAATGGAGATACAAAAATAATATGTATGTTTTATCATACAATTAAATTGCTTGTGCTGGTTACATATTTGTTAGCTAGGGCAAAACTAGTGTCTGTGCCTCTGTAACATATTACATCACAGGAAAGATCAAAGTTATGAAAAGCTCTAGTTTGCTTCAGAAGCATGTCAAAGGATACCCAGTGAAAAAAGGCAGTACCACTGTAATGTAGTAGTAGTAGTATCTGCAGCTGGGTCTTTTCATACATTCCATCTTTTCAGCTATCACAGTCTATATCTGACATGAATGAAAAACCACAATATAAATTATAAATTAGTAGTAAAATAGATATTGTAAGGTGCTTTCACAATTACTTTGTTGGGTGGGGATGGCCTGAACTTTCTCTTAAGCATGGTTCATTATGACAGGTGTGAACACTTATGACTTCGGCATTCACCAAACAACCAAAATCATTGTTACAAGTGAACTTGAGATCAGGTTGATGCTCATGGGAATGCATTTTTACGACTCAGCTTTAAGACATGCTTTTCTCAGAGCATGTCACCACTGTATGGTCCACATAATCTGCCTGGTTTAACACATGGCACAAGCTGATGCTAATAATGGTAGATGAGCAATAGCAAGCATTTGATTTTGGAACACAGTTCTCATAGATTAGGCCAGGCATTGGCGACCTGATTAGTTAAATTTCAACTGATGCATATTTAAACAAATCAAACTTACAGATGAAGAGAAAATGTAAGATTTGTATTTATTATTCTGGAAGGGACAACACCAGTGATGCCCTATAACGGTACCAGAGCCCCTCTTCCCTGCATAGTTTGTTTTCCCTTTTCTTAAAAACACACTTCAACCCCTGAAAGTTAAAAATTAGCTGGATCAGATGTGTTCAGAAGGCAAAAAAAACACAAAAATGTGCATGGGATGGGGGACTCCAGGACCAGGATTGGAAATCAATGTACATCTAGATAAAATTCTAGCACCTTTATATTGACAGTGAATGCTAAAATAAAAAAATTCCACATTCCTGCAGGGAATTTGGAAGAGTAACAGAGCACCTGTATCACTGTAAAATCCTACACCAATCAAAGAACACTTACGTGTATAATTTAATACACACTGCATAGTCAAACCTTTCAAACCAAACAAAAAAGGCAAAAACCCAAATTCCGGTGCACTTAAACTATATGGAAGTTCTGCAGAATCAGTACTTAAATAGTACTTACAAGTAGTGCTGAATGTTTTAACAACAAATGTAAAGCATTTTACAAGAGGAATCTTAATTAAAACCTAAAAGCTTTACTTAGAACTTTAACTAAATAACTTGTTTGACCAATAAGAAGCATTTAAACACCCACATGATGTGTGCAGGACAACCCAAAAACAGGCAACTGGTAGTCTGACATTTAGACTACATTTAGCATTCTAGCCTCAATGATAATCCGCTGGTCATCCTTGTCAAAAAACAGGACCTTAATTTCCGGAAATGATCTGCAATGTAAACTGCAGCCATAATACTGGCCAGAAAATATCCCCAAATTGTTAATTCCTACCAAGTATTAAGGTGAACACACCAATCATAAACATTAAAACAGGTGAAGTGAATAACACTGATTATCTTGTTGCAATGGCACCTGTCAAAGGGTGATACTTAGTAGCCAGCAAGTGAACCGTCAATTCAAATTCAAGATGTTGATTTGGCCTCCAAATCCAATCAATCCAATCAAGCATCCATGAAATGTGCTGGACAAACTATCATGGCCCTCACAAATTACAGGACACAGTGGATCTGCTGCTAACACTGTGGCATCAAGATACCACAGTACACTTTCCTCAGTGGGTCAAAGCTGTTCTGGTGGCATGAGGAGACCTACACAATAGCTGGCAGGTGGTTTTAATGTTATGGTTGAGCGCTGTATTATCACAGTACAAGGTAAAGATGTTTGTACAATTCCCTTTACAACTGCCTGATGATGTATGCAATACATATTTTCTAAATGAAAAACACGCTTAGATCAACACAGGCCAGAGTTCATGCGCTGAACTGACCCTTTAATTGAAAAACAGAGACAGGTCCAGGCCTCTCCATTAACAAAGCCCTCAGTGCTTCACTCTTCAACCAGCAGCAGAAACTGAATCACTGCACTGACTGGTAGCTCAGCCCTGTCTCTGGCAGAGGAGCCTCCCTCTCCACACCAGCTTTCTCCAATCCAGGATAGATGGCGCTAGAGAACAGCACTGCCTGTTATATAAGCTTCTCCCTACACCGCCTGCCCCTTTTCCACTCTCGTTTTTGTGCAGCCTCCCGAACAGCAATCATGGAATGGCGCCTCCTGTTGAAGCAGCAACAGTGGCACCCTGCGTGCAAATGTCTGCAGTGGACTCTTTTGGGTGGGGGTTATTTTCAGCTGGCCCAGCTTACTGTAGGAAGGCATGAATGTTTATGCAACTAGACCAAAAAAAAAATACATCAAAGAGACGACAAAATGACAAAAGTACTACAGAATAGGGTTAATCTTATGCTCTAATATGTATAATTTCTTGTCTAATATGGTTAAAGACAACACTGATGCAAAGGGCAATGACACACTCAGAAAGACGACTGTGCGTGCGTGTAGACAGACATACACATACGCATCCATACAGAGAGAGAGAGAGAGAGAGAGAGAGAGAGAGAGAGAGAGAGAGGCAGATAAATATATATTATTTTAACTGAAGTGTTAAAAAGTGAGGCAAAATCAAACTAAACTTGTAAACAGTTCTATCATAAGTCTACTAATTACTAAAGGTAGATATTTAAAATATTTAGAGGTCATTAAAAACAACAATTGGGATGCACGTTTGAAAACTTTGTACACTAATCACACCTCAAAATGTATAATAAATGGCTTATAGCACTCTACAACTGTCCTAGGATTGTAATGCCTGATCACTAGTTATACTGTTTAATTACATGTTTTTAAACGATGTATGATGATATTAATAGCACACCTTCAGAGCAGGGCTGATGGGGGGAGTGTCAGTAAATTATCAACACCTTGCAATTCGTCCGAGCGCCTTGTTTGATGACATCAATGAAAGAGGGCAGCCTGAGAAGGTGCAGCTGTACTGGGATTTCTGACAAGTTGCTGAAGATCAGAGTATCTTAGCCTGGATCACACTATGAAGAGGACTGGACTTGCCTGGTAGCTTGCTGGCTATAAATGTATCTTCACTGGGGTGCTTTCCTGCATGGTTTGTATCTATTGGCTCGATTACAGGCTATTCTTTTACATTACATCACAATCAATTGGCAAACGATTTTATCCAAAGCGATTAACAATATGAGACACAAACAAGTTTCAGGATAGTGTAGAAACCAGAGGAGCTCTTTATGTAGGAATCGTGCATCAGGAGGAGATGCTCTCTGGGCAGATGAGCCTTCAGAAGGTTTTTGAAGCTAGAGGGATTCTGCTGCTCTTGTCGGTATAGGTATATCATTCCACCAGCGTGGAACCACAAAAGAGAAGAGTCTTTTGAGGTTTTTTTTTAGCAGAATGTGGCACAAAACAAGTGAGCAAAGCTATATTGACCAACATTATCCTTATTTTTTCCTTATGCATGTTAGAGCAGACTGGATCACCATCACCAACCTCTCTATGATAGCCTTTCCATGCCTTTTGCCAGCTAAACCAGTGTTGTATCTGTAAACCAGCCTCTGCTCCATATTTACTGTACGAGTACGAGCCTCTGTCCAACTCTCTAACGGTTATTTTTATTGTTGTTGTAGTAGCTACTTCATTAGCATCTTAGCTAAACACAATTCTTGTTAGCCAACGACTGACTGGTTATCAACGGCTGGGAGAGACTTAACCGGCTGGCCTAGCTGGAAGGAGACCATAGAAAGCGTTTTGTGTAGACTAAACTGCGTTTATTTTAGTTAATATGAGCTCTCGTAAGCAGCTACCTGAGGTGGTGGTCGTCTTTGCTGGCTAAGTGCCTTGAACAGGAGCTGAGACTCACTTCACCTGGCTCTCAGCTGGGCTCCCGGTCAGGTAGCGATGATGAGGCTGAAGAGAGACAAAGCAGAGCCTCTCTCGACTCTCTTGTGGGTCTTCAGGGGCAGACTGGACTCAGAGACGATCCCGGAGAAGGACACACCACGCCGAGAGAGGGAGCTCCACTCCTGACACCGTCCGGCCCCGAAGCTGTGTGCCTCTGCTGCCGGGGGATGTGCTGCACCTCATCCAGCCAGGCTGGGCTTAAAGGGCGGGGGGTGGGTGAAAAAACACCCTGACCAGACTCTCAGAGAGAGAGACTTAGACTCTCAGAGCAAGCCCGCTTCCTCTCCACAGCCCTGAAACCTCAATTACGATGTAATTTTTTAACTCCAATTAACAGAACCCCCTTCATTTAGTTCCTAACAATGCACCTCCCGGGTCCATAATATGTTCTGTCCAAAATGGCGTGTGAAAAAGGAGCGGAAGTGACATGTGTGTTTGATTATTCATTAAATAAATAAATAAAAATAAACATATATATGTTGAGACACACACACACACACACACACACACACACAAGAGAGAGAGAGCCGGGAGTCGTTCACTCTCACACATTTACCTGTTCAAGAGTGCCCTCTTTAGCTTACCTGGAGTTCACAGGGATCTCCCCAAAAATAAATAAATAAATAAATAAATAAAATAAAAAGCCGGTTGACTTGGAGTTTATTTATTTATTTTTTTTAGCTCTCCTCTCTTCAACAACGTTTCAGGAATTTGGTGTAAACAACAACCCCCCTAGTTGCAGTAACACGTGAAATGTCCATAGGGGGCGCCATCCTCTGGAAGGTGATTGGACAGAGCCGCGTGCGTCAGTTCTGCATCTGGTATCTCCCCCCACGGAGAGTCGGATGTATACAGTGCCTGAGTACTCGCCCAGCGTGGAGGACTATCAGTTCAGGTGGTGGCGCTCTACTGCCTTTGTGCACGAACTCACCGGGACTACTTCTGAGCAGGGAGAGTGCGGGGGTATCAGGCACAGGGATCCTGGAGGGAAGGATACCCCCCACCAACACCAACACCACCTACTTGAACCTTCAACAAACCCTCAATCTCAACCATGTTGGAAGGTGGACTCTCCCTAAACAGCCACTGGATGTGGTACTACCATCAGTGCAAGTTTCAGTGTAAAAGAAACTTGCACTCAAACCAAAACACAAGGGGCAAAAATGCTTTGGTCTGTTGGGCATGTTCTGCTAGCATTAGGCCACGTGGTGTTCTTCTCAGTCATTGGGTGCCAAATGATGAGGGTGTAATAAAGCCCTTATGACAACTGGAACAAGCCCAAATCCAGTGGTGCAGAGGATGCACTGATGATGCTCTTCTTATAGCGGCTTGGTATTCAGGTTACTCACATGGCGTTCTCCTCAGTCACTGGGTACCAACTGATGAGGGCATAATAAGCCCTTATGACACACCAGTAAACTGGACTAAAACCAATTTCTGTACTGCGAGTTGTGCAAAGGATGTTTTTATGCTGCTCTTTGAATAGCTGTTTGGTTTTGAAGTTACACACTTGGTGTTCTCCTCAGTCACTAGGTCCCAACTACCAGTTTGCCTAATGAAGGTGTAATAAAGCCCTTAAGACAACTGGAATAAGACTGAATCTAGTGCTGTGAGTGGTGCAGAGGATGCATTGATGCTGCTCTTTTAGCGATTTGGTATTCGGGTTACTTCTTACTGCAATTCCTCAGTCTGGCTGTGCTGATGTCAGCAGATTCACATCACATTGTGATCGTATTGTGAGCCTATAGCCGTAGCTCCTCATGATGCATTGGGGTATTAGTGGGCCATTTTAGTAAACTGTCTCACTAGTATAACAAAAAACACAATGAAACACAGACTTTTTATGAATAATCGCATGCAAAACTGCAGCCATTTACTAATTCAGTGTAATTACAGGCTCACTGAAGATTTGTACAAACAAATTTCAAAGACACAAGGAGGTAGAAATTGTGTAAAATATTTATTTTTCTTTATTGATCAACATTTATCTCACTGCAGTGACTAAGCATCAAAGGTGCAAAAATCCTTCGCAACATTGCGCGTACTTATGCTGTTGGAAAATACAGCATCTTATAGTAACACCTTGCTGCTCACACAACTATTGATATGTTTCAGTTAAGTAGGCATGTAGTTTCTCCTGAAAAATATTTTTATTACATGACTGTTGGAATTGGAATTATGGTGACAGTATTTTCTAACATTTTGTGTAAATTTGGTCCAGAAAATTCCATGCAAATGTTTGGTGCACATTCAGCAAAAAATTAAGTTTACACAATTTTCCAATTAGCTCGATGAAGCTGATCAGTCCAGTTTTCGCTTCGTCAGTTTAGTGCTGGAGCCACAAGGCTAGTCATACGGTGTCCTAAACTACATCCACAAATTTGCGTCAACTTAATGAAAAGCTAGAGACAGCTTAGGTTTGCGGAGAGATGATCTGTTAACCTGGTGTTTGTTAACCATCTCTTAGCTCTACTGTCAAAGAAGCAAATTTGGACTCCTTGGCTGTTGCACCACTGGGGTAACTGGGACAAGAGGTACATTTGAATAAAATTTGATTTTTTTTTTTTTAACTATTCATTTAAGTAGCAAAAACAAACCTAAAAAGTTTTTGGAATCCTCCAGAAAAAGTAGACCAATCACAGCAGGAGAGCAGTGCTCTACTCCACCTCATAACTACACAGCATTTTACATTACAGAGCCAAAAGGTCACAAAAGCTAAGATCCGTAAACATGACATCTTTCTCTTTAATTGGACAGGAGCTAGCAGCCTCAGGTGAGTACAGCTTAGACATGCCACATTATGTAACAGGTCACATCATGTTGTGGCGAAAAGCGTGAGCAATCCTTTCAGAAAGGAGACAATTTCATTTCCTCCCAATTTGGACTCCCCATAAACTCGGTCCACAAATGAGATTGGAACCTGCGGGACACAAGGACAAAGCATGACTTGTGTTTATGAGTACATGACATGAGCACAACAAGAAAACAGCAAGAATGCAGGAGAAACGTTCAGGGAAAGAACACCACTGTAAGATTAGTGTAGATGACAGGTTTTAGGTGTAAAACTATTTAATAACACAGTAACAGGACAACAGCACATGGCATTTTAAGATGTTTACTCCAAAAGGCAGTTTTTTTTTCTAAATAAAGTACTGAAAATGACTATTTAGTTTCCTTGGCACTTTCCAATTGCTTTGGCTTTTGTAGAGTAACTAAGTTAGGGATGTAAGACTACAGTCCCTATTTCGTTGACGTCACGATATTTTGAACAACATCTGAATAAAGAAATGTGTGTTCAGTTGTAGCATAATCGACTAACAAGACTAGAAGACACATGTGCACCTTGTTGCCTTATAGCATTGCGTTGACGATTTCTCCATGTGTTGTTCCACCACTAATGGAAGTAAGGTCATAAGAAGTGAGTTTACTTTTTCCACAAAACAACGAGTAAACCCATAACAATGTTAGTGAACTAATTAGTTTTGTAATGTATTATTTGTTTGAATAACTACTCTTGTAAGTGCTTTATAACACATAAGTGCTGGTGTTTGTTGCTGAATACTTGAATACTGAATACTGTCACTGCACTCTGTGTCTCATTACTTGTTTTTGTATTGAACAGTGCCAGTGACCACAGTGTTGGACTGCTATCTGCTTGTTAAGACATGATGTATCGACCTTCCAATAATATTGTTGCTGGGTCCACGTCTTTACATGTTTAAAATTCAGTTTTTACTTTTACTCACTAGTTTTAAGGTATTTCAGGAAATCTTACTTTGTAAGTGTTGCTTCACCCATGTTTTTGCTTAAAATAGCTTAAAAATATTGTTTTAGGAATAAGGTTAGGGTTCTTTCTTTTTTGTCTAGAAGTTTCATAGTAGCAGGATTAGATTTGATGAGGTGTGGAGGTTAAAGTGTTAGCAGGTTTCTTTTCCCTACTACTTACACTACTCAGTTACGTCTCTTTGTACCACATCACCCCCACCCTTGGGCGCCGGAACCATTACAGCAGGGGGGGACCCACTTACAGCCCTCTTTTCAAAATCCTTCATTTCGCGCCTGCCCCCCAAACCCGCCCCCCACCGGAACCCAGCCGAGACTTAAGGCCTCAGTCCCAACTTTAAAAATGCTTCTGGCGCCCATGCCCCCACCGCTAACAAGACGAATAAATGACAACATGCTAGAGCTTTCAACGGGTTTGTTTGGTTGGTTTGCTCCTGCCTAAAGCATTAAAACAGACTGACCTCTCCAATGGTGAAGCCTAGTTGTCTAGCACGGACGATCATTTCCATCTGGAAAACATAGCCCTTAGACACACAGCGCTCTATCAGCCGCTCCAGCACATCCTTCTTATAGAGCCTGGTAAAATAAACAAATGGTATTAAGCAACAGCCTGTGATTGTTGTTTATATATTCAATGATGACGGAATGTCTCTCTACATACCGAAAGCTTCCTGTCAGATCTGATGCCCCAGGCCTCAATAGCACCTGCGTGATGAAATTGGCCCCGCGGCTGGAAAGAGAGATAGGACAGCATATAAGAAACTGGCACTAGTAATTTATCATTGTCCAATCAAAATTCCACGTTACTACATTTATTATACCATGCGAACTGCTCTTCAGACTTTGTGAACATTTCATGTTGAACAGATCACTAGAAATGGTCCAAAATTACTCAAACTCTTGCACATTTTTGTGGACTTCTGAAGCAATATGTCAGAGTAGATATATATTCCAAAATAAAAGTATATTCAATAAATGTAAAAACTTTTAAATTAATGGAAATAAAAAATATGAATTCCAAGGTATCAACATAATATAGTTCCTAAAATATCACAATATTCAGATATGAACTTGTTTCCCACATTTAGTATCCATGTGTGTCCACAAGCTATTTATAAGCCAAGAGCTTGGAATGTGCTGTAGGTCACTTTACTTTTCTTTTGACGGGTTCTGCTTACACGTGCAACTTAGTTGGCAGTAACTTGGTTAAAAGCAACCTGCTTACATGTTTTTTTGAGTCTAGCTTTGCAGGTATGAAGAAAAGATGGAATAGTTTAAGCACTGATGTACGTCGCTCTGGAGAAGAGCATCTGCCAAAAGCCGTAACTGTAACAGAATGTTTTGGTGTGTGTGTACAGGGGGTCCTCGAGTTCCGACACAGATCCGTTCTTACGATAGTGATGTAACCTGAATTTTGGTGTATACCGGAACACACCCTAGCTTAAATCGTTTACTGATCCTAAAATCATAATCTAGAACATAAAAACGGAAAGGGATATAAATATACTGTACTTGCACTTTTAACAGTTCAAAATGGCCTAGTTAAGCGTACTGGGGGACGGCACCTCTCTCACTCCTAAGCAGTGTTACTGTGTGTTCTGCGTATTCCACGTATTCCTCCACCGCACGCAACCAAACTAGTTCACCCACGTAGTCCGTAAGCATGAGTCTGAGATGATTTTAGTAACTGCTCCTAAGGCCTAAGGCTGCTTTATGTCCTCTAAGACATAGCAGCTAATATTATATGATGTTCGTCATTTCGTCTCCAAACTGCTTGAGCATACAGCAGAACAAAACCCTGCAGGAACTTTACAATTCAGTGTAAGTTTCTATTGGTCAGTTTCTATGGACCAGCTGGCATTTACATTAAAAAACTAACAACGAGTTGAAAATTAATTAAACACATCAAAAATGTAGATGAATTGCAGAAGATTTTCTGCGCCAGTAAAAAACTTGATACAAATGTACCTAATGAGTTTCCGGCGCAGGTCCCATCCATACACACCTCCATCCCCCCTGTACCGCGTCCCGGACACAATGTCATATCCACCTTCTTTCTGTTTCCTACTCACCAAACAAAAACTCAGCAGTTGGTACACACAGTGAGAACAGCTTGTCAGTTCAGCCTAAAACTAAAATGAATCAACACAAAGACAAATAAATAGGCTTGATGAACTAAATTCATTTCAGACGTCATTAACACTATAGTGTAGACGGCAGATCATAGCACGTTGTTTTTAAGCCAGCTGTCATAACCATTAGTTTGTTAACAGAATTGGCTTTAACCGCTAAACATGAAAATATAAGGTTAAAGTAGTTTTGAACTTACGTGATAAAATCAGGGATAAACTTCGGCTGCAGATAAAGAATTACAAAAAACAAACATCTGTTACCATAATAGGACAACTCCAATGACGTTTTAAGCATATAACTCTTAGAAATTATATATATAGCGCTAGCAAAATGAGACATACGTGATGTGAGAGATCAGCATCCATTATGATAATGAAGTTCCCAGTGGCATGCTGAATACCATGAATGTACGCCGTTCCTGAAAAGCAATAAAAAAAAACACTGTTAGTGTTCTATTATATGTATTAGTCAGCAGGGCCAGAGAGGGCTCCAAAACAGCCTAATGATTTCAAGTTTCAAGTTTTATTGTCATATATATTTAACAATGTAGCATCATTACCCGTAATGAAATTCTTAGACTCGTGTCTCCCCAACTTTACAAAAACAGATAGAAAAGTATACAGATAATTTGTTAAAAAATTGGAAAAAATTGAAAATAATTGAAAAAGTAGAAAATAGGTACAATAATAAGAAAATAACAATCTTACAAATTATTTAAATTTATGTTGAAGCACAAATAATGTTATGATAAGAATAACATTATTCATGCAGATGTATAATAAACATCTATTGATGTATAATATTATACATTTAAATAGTTTTCTAGTTAGGAGCATCGAGAATACATTCCTTTGGTTTAAAGAAGATTGCCCTTCCAAATATTTGTGGGCACCACAAAGCAATTACGCTTAATTCAGCCAAATGGCCAGCAGTGTTAGCAATTTGTGGACCTTAAATCCAGTTTCTTGACCCTTATTGTGTCACCGATCACTACTAGGTATGACGCTAGAGGCAATTAAGTACCAGTGATCAAAAACTCTGGAAAATGTGCAGGTTTTCAAACTGACTAGCAGTGAGAGTGTGCTGCAATGCATGATTTGTGAATACTGTATTTTTTTTTTGTCATATGCAATTGCTAAGAACTTAAGAAGATGAATGAAATGTTATAAGAAAATTAGAATAACACTGAAAGTTCCGGGTCTACAATTTGCTCTAAAGGCCACACCTGTTAAAATAATTCAACTATTACATATGCTGACTCACCTAAACCTAATTTCTTTGCTCTTGGTCTCAGGACCTGAAAAACAAGGGGGAAAATGAATGAAGCAATATGGTTTCCACGACAAGTTTTGATTTAGGCTGCAAGTGATTACAACAGCTTATAACACAACAAGACATTAAGTACAACTCACAATCTTATCATCTCCGTAAATCTTCTGTAGCTGCTCCGCAATCTCCAGCGTCCCATCAGGGCTTCCATCATCAATAACGATGATCTCGTAGTTGTATCCACTGCATACAGTGAAAAGGGTCAGAGTGAAAGGCTGTGGTTAGTTAGCTACAAAATGGGCTGTAACATGAACTAGATTTAACGCATTCTAGGCCACAGTCCAAATTTCTCTTTGCCTTCTTCTTTTAAAGCACAAATATATATGGAGAGACCAATAAAACTGCAAATACATTCAACACAAACATTCAACAATCAATAATGCTATAAAGTGATTAAGCAAAAAAACCCAATTGTATTCACTTAAAACCTGACAAGATGAGACAAGACTGTTTTAAAACCCGTTTTACGGCTGGGCAATATGATTATGGTTATCATTATCATGATAAATTACATCACAAAATAAACAGAGTGCGTGTCGTCAATACTTCTACACTTTTACTAACCAACTATGTTTTATTACAAAGAGCAGCTAATCAGTCCTGTTTACTCTGATTTAGTGCAGTGCCATGCGTGAAACATGGAATACAAATCATTTGTACCAGGATGCACTCAGTCCACAATTTGATTCACAATACTGGAACCATGATTCAATATTCTGAACAAAAAAGCTGAATGAAGAAAACAGATGACTGTATACAGGTGTGGTGTACTAAATGAGACTACAGACCAAATGAGACAGTTCCACTGTACTACTATGAAACTACAGCTGGAAGGCAGGAGGATTGTGGCGCATGACGTGCATGTGCTGTACCTGATAGTCAATTGGTGTTTACTGTTAATAACGTTTGGTTCTCAAACAATGCAGTTACATCAGCCATCATAATTAACAGAGCTCATTCTCCAGTATTCATTGCACGTGATCATAACGCACACAGTCACACTCTT
The DNA here is from genome assembly GCA_037974365.1 of Hydrocynus forskahlii. Classification (NCBI taxonomy): domain Eukaryota; kingdom Metazoa; phylum Chordata; class Actinopteri; order Characiformes; family Alestidae; genus Hydrocynus; species Hydrocynus forskahlii. The sequence goes on along the minus strand of JBBPCX010000141.1, from coordinate 24,715,081 downwards.
GCACTGAAATCATTTTTTGATCATATTTAGTATATAAATGTGCCACCTCTAGTTTCATTAGTTTTTTGTCTATTCTAAGTAGTACTGAATTTACTGAATTATTATTTGCAACATATCATGATATAATTTTGCATTATTGCCCACTAATTGCCTGTATAACTTGTGGACCATAAGAGTGTGTGTGTGAATGCGGTGTGTGCGTACAGGTATGTAGTGTGTATAGGTTTGTGGTAGTTAGTGTTACTACACTTGGTTAGTACTCAAGCTGTCCTGACATTAATCTTTAAAACCCTGGGGGCATTTACTTGTTCTTTTCTAATATTAAAACCTTTATACTGTTTAAAACCTTTATACTTTTTTCAGCACATTCCAGATAATGTGAAAAATTATCTGGATTATGCTATTTGGACAGAACTGACCCAA
>JBBPCX010000141.1:24701330-24712381 GCA_037974365.1 Hydrocynus forskahlii | reverse complement strand
CTCTCTCTCTCTCTCTCTCTCACACACACACACACACACACACACAAACACACACACACACACACACACACACACACTCACACACATACACACACGCACACACACATATACCAACAAAATTCAAGGGTAGACATTTAGAACATGCATGTCAGTATTCAAATGTTTTGGCATTTAAACAAGTCATGTTAATTTTACTTGAAGAATTATGTGCAGATTCACAAAAAGGCATTATGCACATGCAGAAGAGTAAGACATTAAAATGATCACAGTGTATCTTGTTTTACAACTTTTATACAATAGATGTCAGTTTGAAATTCACAATAAGGCAGATAAATCAGGGACCCCAAAACAAGTGGTAGTGATAAAATGATTTCAACAACATATTCTTAAAAACATGTACATTGTAGTGCATAAATACAACAAAATAGACCACAGCATAGACCTAAAAACATTCTCAGTGCGAAATCAGTCATTCTTTAGTAAACCAAGGATAAAAATGGCTATATCTTCCACAATATGTAAATGAAATGTTGTGGGACCCTACTTTGGTTTCAAACTGAAATCAATGCAGCTCAGAACGAGCCCTGCTCAGGATTTATGGCACTGGCTAGTCATTCATGTCACTGGTTATGTCCAGAAATATCAGTTTAAATAGGCACAAAATAAAAATATGGATACAATGGCTAGATAAGAAACAAAAGGAGAAGGTTTCTGGAGAAGTCATCTGAACAGAAGTGGGAAACGTCAGTCTGAAGCTTACGTCAGCAGTGTCACAAAGTAAGGATGGCAACAACGGACAGGTTTCAAAAACTGGCCTTGGTAAAACGTGTCCTTTGCAAGCCAGTTTGTATCCATCAGACCCAGTAGCACATGTATACTTCTTCTTAGAAAAAGCAAGGACTTATATTTAAATCTTCAAATGAACAGTTCTCTCACTCCAGATCAAGGCTGGTATCCAAAATATGGATCTTCTGGAAAAAAAAAAAAAATTAAATGTAGTGAAAACAGACATTTTTTACATGGCAGCATGAACGAAAGATGCACAGAAGAAAAAATATTTTGATGTACCTGCTGGGGGAGCTCCTCGATGGCAGCCGCTACTGTCACACACACCAGGGGGACCGATCTCACCTGGCTGGCCGACAGCCCCGGGAATACCAGGGACTCCTGATTTACCATCCTCACCTCGAGGGCCTTGAATCCCTATCTTGGTTTCTCCTGGTGGTCCTGGCAAAACACAAACAAATGTCTTTGTAAGTGCTTATTAATAGTGAATCACTATTTCAACACTATTTCACTTCTCAACAGTTTGGACCACACAGTGTAATCGGTGGATGACATGCTTTCCACTCTCTACCTGTATCATTCTGCAGACCCGTGACTGCTAAATAAGAACAATTAACTTTTTTGAAACACCTATTTGAAGCAATGTTTGAGGTTTCTTTGCCTTACTTTACAAAACCGTACAAAAACAGTAGTCCATTTATTGCGAACAGATCATCATTACATTGACTGTAAGACACTCGCTCTATTATTTGAAATAAACACAGTATATTTTACAATATTTCAATTTTGCTTGCAAAAGTTTGGGTGCCCCTAATTAATTTACATGCTTTGTGACAATAAGTGCATGTCTTCTTCACCTTTCTGCACTAAGAACCAAAACCAAACTAAAGTGTGGGCTGTATTTTTTTTCTGTTAAACTCAGCAAAAAAACAGAAATGGTGCTCTAAATTAGCAGACACAGGCAATGCTTAAGTTTGATCCCTGTAGAACAAACCTATTTTCAAATTTTTGCATACAACTGTATAAAAGAGAAATTGTATACCTGCAAAACCCTTTGTTCCTTGTGGTCCTTGGACATTAGTCCCCGGGGCACCTCTCTCACCAGGCAAACCTCTGCGTCCTGAAGATACAGAGCGGAATTAGGACCCCATGGCAATGTGCAATAGGCCCTAAATTATTGATAACCTAGTTCTCTTTAAAGTGACAGTTTGGCTTAAAATCTAATTTACACAGTTTTTGGATTAGTAAAGACGTGTTTTAAGTTCGCTTTTCTTTTCCATTAGAGCTATGAAGCTAATGGAGCCTATAAGCAATGCAAACATACTTGCATTTGTGGTTCCTGACACTGTAAGACAAAAGCCTGCAACAGTAGCAGTAAATATTCTTAAGCCCTGTCTGTCCTTTTTTATAGATAACAGTATGTCACACAATAACAGAGACCACATAAGTAATATGTATGCACAGTGGTAATGGTGGCTTTAAGTTTGTATCTGTATTATTTGTTAGCTACATTAGCTCCAGTGCAACAGCTAAAGAAGCAAACTTCAGACAACATGTGAAATGTCGTTTCAGCTTGAGTAAGCGGACTCAGGTTGTCCGGACCCTCGCTCTCTTTAGTTCTGAATGTCAGATACTCTTGTGCATTGAGTCTAGCAAATATATTTCTATAGTGCTTCTTAAAAAGTCTCACCCTGCTCGCCAGGATACCCTGGTCTGCCCGGCTCTCCTCTGTTTCCCTGTCGTCCCTGAGGGCCTCTGGGACCTGGGGATCCTTTCCCCCCTGGAATTCCAGGCTCTCCTGGAGGCCCAACTGGCTCCTGGATGGGAACAGGTTTCCGACTAACCTCGTTCAGGAAGGCATCTAACTTCAGTACCTCATCTAAAAGTAACAAACAAATACTTAGGGCCCCCACGACCATAATCCTCCAGAAAAAACACAACTCTTTCTGACAGAATTTTAAAACAGACATGGCATCCATAAAAACAAACAGCTGCAATGTTGATAATAACAACTGAAATATTTCACATAGAGGTGGAGAGGCAAAGAAGAAATGTGGAGTAAACAAAGAGAAACCACATACTGTGCACTAGCTTCTCACAAGCCTGAGTGACAAGCTGGTAAATGATAGCAAGAGACTGTGGCTCTCCCTATTAAAAAAACACAATGAAACCACATCACAAAACAGAATGAAATGTATCCTTCAGAAAAAAATGTATGCTTCCATACACAGCATGGAAAGAGAAATACTTCACTTTAACGCACCTTCTCTCCTCTCTCACCCTTACTGCCAGGAAGTCCCTAAAAGAGATGAGACAATAGTAATGACAAACAATTCAAATCTAAAGATAAACTTTAAAAGCTGCAGTTATTGCTATCAATAACAAAAACATCTGTACTTTTATGTTAAAGGGGACATATTATGCAAAACACACTTTAGTTATAATAGGTCTATGGGCTATAGAAAACATGTTCATGAAGTTCTTTGCACAAAATCACTCTCACATAAAGAGATATCACCAGCTCTATTCTTCACAGTTTTAGTCCCTTTCAAAATGAGCTGTTTAAGGGCCCTGTCCCTTTTATGCAAATACGCTGTTGTTGGCCACGCCCCACCCATCCCATGCTTACGCTGCACTTTTAACAAACATGAAAATGGCAGAAAACAGAGGCGCTATCCAGCCCTACATTTGTGTTGTTCTTTGCAGCCAACAACACAATACTTCATGAGTGACTTGCCTTTGCCTGTAGCCGTAGTGCTTTGGCAACTTATGCATGCTCGTAAAACCAGCAGACAAAAATGGTGGATCTTCAACTAATCTTGTGGGTGGGGCTCGACAGATGAGAGTGGTTCTATGCAAAGTTCCTTATTCTGACGTCACAATAAGGGAGCCGTTCAAACGGCTTGTAGAAGCATATGATTCCTGACACCAAAATCTTTCAGTTGATTCACAGAAAATGGATGGGTGTTTTTTCTTCCGCTTGGAGTGTTTATAGGAGCAGTAGAGACCCAAATGGAAATACAACAGGATGCAAAAAGTGAGTTTGCATAATTTGTCCCCCTTAAGAAACTGAAATTCTGTCTGAATGTCATGTCCCGGTAAGCAGCTGCTAGAGGCCGCCAAAGTTTAAGTTTTGAGTTTAGGACTTTGATTATGAAGTGGGTGATGGGTTTCTTGTTTTGTATTAGTTACAGCTGTGTTTTGTTAGAGTTAAAGGTTTGTGTTGTTTTATTGGTTGTGGGCTTTTGTGTTTCACATATTTAAAGGGTTTGTGTTCTTGTTTCAAGTGTTGGTCCACCGTCCAGCTGGGTGTGAGAGTTTGTACTAGCAGCAGTATTTTGTATGTGGGAGATTGACTCATGCCTGTTTGTTGTTTGTGGAAATAAAATTACAATGGAGATTTGCAAAAGCGCCTCCTGCCTCTGGTTCAACCCGGCCGACGTGACACTGAAGTGTGGATTCTGAGTTGTCAACTAATATTACATTAGCATTTGCAAATAAAAAAAATATATAATGATAGAAATTTGATTAAAACGTATAGTGTGGAAATGTTGGACATTAAAACATTTTCAAAGTTTGAAAATGCAGTGCCAAACCAGAATGAAAACTGAATATAAAAGTAAATTTTAACTGCATTAGTCTAATGCTACTGAATGTTATGTAAGTCTTGGGCCCAAACACTATTATTTGTATTATTAGCACTGTGTATATCTGTGACATTGGAGAGCTTGGGTGATTAACAACAGCTTTATATCTACAGAATATGTCTGTACTCACTGTGGGTCCTACAGGTCCGAGTGGTCCCCGCTCTCCGACAGGTCCTGGGTAGCCAGGCATACCCTGGAAACCCTGTGAAGAACAGCAGAAACAAAGGGTCAGCAGAGATGCAATACTTTGAAAACTCATATATAAGGTATGAGTTAATATGCAGGTGAATAAGTCTCTGGCACTGTTTTCTTACTCTTGGCCCAGTACTTCCTGGGGGTCCTATATTACCCTCCACACCTCTGGCCCCCTGGTGAACAAGAAACAAGAGACATCTTTATGGGACTAAAAAAGATAGCTATGAAGAAAAGACAGAGATGCATCTTATGATACCATAATTGTGATGCATAAAGATGTTATGTAAATGTATGAAGAGCCCTGACTGATTAAGACTGAAAGGCATTCTATCAGTTTACCACATTTGGATCATCCTGCCTTCTTGAACACTAGTTCAGTTGCTAAGTAACAACATGTTGCTTTGTTTTAGCTTTTTGGCAGCATTTCATTTCAAAAGAAACTGCCAATATGAAGATATTAGAAACAATGTTCAGAACTCCTTTGTTTTCTTTTCAAAATCATAGTATAAGAGCAACCAAGGTCTCGTGTGTAGCTGTGATTTGGATTCAAACTAAAAGTTCTGCTGATTAAATGAAGTGGACTTGCCTTCGGTCCTGCGCTGCCCTCTTCACCTTTCGGACCAGGTGGTCCTGGTTGCCCCTTTTAAAGGAAAGTGTGTGATCACAAAGGCATATTGCAGAGAACAATGTGTGAATTCCACATCTTTATCTGATAAAATGAAAGATACTTCTGGCTCACCTGGTTCCCAGGCCTTCCGATATCTCCCTTTTCCCCCCTAATCCCTGGAGGCCCCTACAGGAGGCACAGAGAGGAGCTTAGATTCAGCATCATATGACTCAGTATTCTGATACAAACTCACCATGCTAAAAAGTGTTCATACCATTTTACCCATTACTGTTATGCCACGGGGGCCAACAGACCCCATAGATCCTAAGCCCCCTTCAGACCCTGCCTTGCCAGGGGGTCCCATTTCACCCTGGGAGAGAGCAGAGAATACAAAAGCAAAAATGGGTAGACTAATTAGTTCATCACAGCACACACAGCTGATTTGACTGATGTTAGTTGACTGTAAAACAGCATACCTTCTGTCCTTCCTCTCCTTTTTCACCTTTCTCCCCACGGGGACCAGGTTTCCCCTGAAGCAAAACAAGATTATGAGCTGATAAGTATGCTACAGGTCCTTAAGAGCTAGAAATAAAATATCCTCCAGTATTCACTGCTAATTAGAACTCAACAGAACTAGAAGCTTGACCGATATATCACTTGGTAAATAAAATCAACTGATATTAAGGCTCCACTGATTATTTTTTGCATCAAACGAAATCCCACCGGCAGACACTGATAATCAGAATTATCAGAGCATGCTTAATGTTTAACCATAATAAAGTAAATAGGCCAGTGACATGAGATATTGATGTCGATATTCATATCGGTCAGGTCCTATAAAGCAGCATCCCCAAACTTTTTTGCACCACGAACCAGTTTCATGTAAAACAATATTTTCACGGACCGATATAGACACAACTAAAAACAAAATGCTTTTGTTATTTACTCATTTTTGCTAGCTTGTGGGCTAAATTTTTGATGGGCGTTTTTTTTTCAAAATAAGAGATCTTTCAGACTCTGCTAATCAGTAAAATGTTTTTATTCTGGCTTTCTGTGTACCAAATGACTCACGGACCAATACCGGTCCACGTCCCGATGGTTGGGGACCTCTGCTATAGATGTTAGGGACTCACAGGTGGGCCAGTATCTCCAGGTGCTCCAGGAACGTTGGAGGTGCAGGTGCATGCATAAGCAGGAGCAGGACAGCTCTCCTCATCCCTCTGCAGGAGCATAAAACACTGATCTCCGAACATTTATAAAATTTACCTTCTCATTAATGTGTAGCCATAACTGAGTGATAAGTAATTGCTGCACCATTCACAAATTTCCCTGCACTATTTTAACAACAGTTATGGACTGATTGATATGCATTTAAATTAATTAAATGAATTAAGTGTGTGGTCTCTCACTTGAGCAGGCAGGTCACAGCAGGTGTCCTCTGAGGCCCAGGTGGTGTTACACACAATCTCAAATGATTGCAGCTGGAACTGAGGAGAAACAGAAGAGGAATCCTTTCACATGTAAAAATCACTACAGTACTGAATGACTCTTGGAGGCATTTCTTTGTGTACAAACCCTCTTGGGTCCCACGAGGTGTATACGCCATGAACCCTAAACTTCAAATCATGTTGGTGTCTATGAGTAGACATTTTATTACAGTTTGATGAAAAATCACTGTGTACTGTCTTGTTTTGCTGAAAAAGATATTGTGTCATTTCTGTGACATGCAAAAACTCCAAATCTGTTGATGCAGAATGTGAATCTTGTTACATAGTAATTTAATTAATTAGGTAATTATGTAACTACCAAAAAAGTATTTATGCATGTTCAGCAAAATGCTACATGTAATTCTAAAACAGGCATGATTCAATGTTCATGAGTACATCATACTCACCGCAGCAGATCCACTATGGGGCCCGCGGGTCCTCACTAGTTTGCCCAGCATCTCAAAGCCATCAGTGGGTAGAGCTCCCAGAGGACGGGCAGGTCTTTCTCCAACCCGTTGACAGTCTACAGACAGCGACACACTCACCTGACTAACAGCGAGGTGAATCTGCCAATCACATGAAACAGTGTTTCAAGAAAGGTCCCAGAACATCCCAGAAATAAATGTGTTAATCAATTTTAGGGGTGTAACGATGCACAGATTTTCAGGCTCCACATAAGATCTGAAGTGTTGTCAAGACTGCTTAAGATCTGAACTGAACTGATCTGAACTGACATTGTTAACACGCCGCCATTGGACAATTCAGTATGATTAAAGGAGAACACAAATGGTTCAATTATATCACCTAACCAGCGACTGCACTGGCTAACATCACACTGAGTTATGGGGAAGAGGGAGGGCCACCCTACCCACCTAGCTAGCAAGGCCAATTTTGATCTTAAACTCCTGGACACAGGTTGCTATGGCACTAAACCAGCGAATTCCCAGTGCCAGAAAAATAGCATGTCCTTGGACAAAATACTGGCTTCATAAGACTGAGCTACAACAATACAATATACATAGAATTTTTCATATTTTTGAAATCTGACAGTGATTTGTGAAACATACTGAGAGAGCCCTGGAAGAGACAGAATGGTACAGTTTTAATTTTAATAGTCTGTGAATGTTTATTTGTTCTGTGTGTATTGAAATGGTTACACCCTTAATTCAATTTCACAGCTCGTATACACCTAATATCTCTTTTTCTAACAGACACCTCATACACAAACACTCACTCTTACAGTCTTTTGACTCTTACCTTGTGGAAGCTGCCGTAGAAGAGTGTGTGGACTTGAGGCTGGTCAAAGGTCAGCTCCTGTACCTCTCCTCTGTAGTCCAGACTGAAGTACAGCAGCACCTTCCTTTCAGCTGAGAGCCAAAGAAAACTACATCAGCTACACGTGAACTGTTCACAAAACTAACGTAAGAGCATTTTATTTACTTACAGAGAGGTGCAGGTCCTGAAAAGGTACTTAAAGTGAACACCTCTAATTTCAAAACCCTGATCAAATGTCTTTAAGGAACCCAAGGTCATTTCTCTCAAGTGTCTGGCCCAGTCATCTTTAAGAATCAGAATTAATGCTCAGATGTGCTGTATCGTCCTCTGCCTAGGTCACACTTGTCAGACAAAACAAGATGAGACTCTTTCAGAAAGTTTAAAAAGCAGTTTGATCAGTTTGGATGCTAGAGATATTGCTAAGGATTTTAGATCCCAGCTTTAGAATGTTATCTTATGAGAGATCTTCCATTTAAATGGAGGACGAGGTAAGGAAATGCTGGCATAGTTAATGTCCAAAATGCACTGAGACAATTTTTACGGTGTTATTCAAAACTAAACAACAATGAGAAAGGCCAGCTGACAAGATGAAAACCAAAACAAAATATCCAGAAATCTTTGAATTCCTTACATCTTGGAGCGGCTGAAGTTTTAGAAACAATTCAGTCTTAAACCATTATTCTACAACGGAGTTAACTCTCAGCATTAGTGAAGTGGTATAAGTGGCAGTGGTCTTTGGTGGTCTAATTCTTTAAACATATACCATATTTTAAAACATCATTACCTCATCAGATGAGTGGAGATTATAATGTGTGATTGCTCCAACGCTCTCAGGTCTCCAGTACCCATAGTTGGTGTTTTAGATTTTTGGCTCATGTCTGAATAATCTGCCCACACTTCCCTACCCAGCCCTGTACTCACGGTCCAGCACCACCCCCATCTTCGGCTGAAAGTCGTTGTCAGTGAGCTGCCAGAGGGCGAAGGGCTCCCTGGGCGAGTCCTGCAGCAGGCGGAAGGCCACGCTGATGGTGTGCTCCGGAGCAAAGCCAGCTGGGTGGATGAAGCTGCGATACACCGCCAAACAGATATTCCACAGTGATTTTGTGTACGTGATTTATAGCTTGTGAAGGTGTGCTTACTTACAATTGGTTAAAGGGCAAAAAGATTTATTTTTGCTTACTGTAGTAAAGACTAGATTATGGTAGTGCCATGCTGAAGCTTCTCCTTCTCCAGCCCATGTAACATCCTACAAATTTCTATCTGTTCTTTGAAGCTTTCACACCACACCATCACTCCCTCTCCTTATTCCTCTATCCTTTCTCTCTATCCTTTTCTCTCAGGAAGGGGTGGGAGGGGGATTGGGCGGGGAATCTGGCCTTTTAACTTTGAAAAAAACATGTGAGTGTGTCTCACCCTGTGCTCTGAGTGAGCTGTGTGTCTCTGTAGAGGGTGTAGCTAGGTAAAGAGCTGAAGATGAAAGGCTCTGCTGCCACGCCCTCCACAGTGGAATGGGCCCTCTGAGTCAGACCAAACGCCTCCATCATATTAAAACCTGGTGCACAAACACAGTTCATCTGGGAGCAATGCCAATAAGGCCATTCGTTCAGAAAAAAAAACAGTTACACAAAAAGGAACAAGTCATAGACTAATTCAGACGTTTACCTTTAATCACATTATTTCTGATGGTCATCTCAGGACACACTGCAAAGGAAAATGCAGCACAAAAGATTACAAACATCTGTCCGTATAAACATGCTGCACTGCATACTTGTATTGCTGTATACTCACTTTCATTTTGTATGGGATGTAGCCTAGGGGGAAGCTGTATTCTCACTGGTGCTGCAGCTGTGGAAGAGACAGATTATGAGGAAAATTATAAGGAAAAGATCTAATTCATTTATTTAATTAAATTATTGTGGGAGGATTCAGAATTATGTTTATAAAAAGACACTTAATACACAAGTGTTTTAGCTGAGGATGCCTGGATCCAGTGCATCTCATTATCATAACAATGCTATACTGTACAGTCCACCCAAATCGAAGCATCATGATACATCGATGCATTGTTACACCAGTAAATTTTTTTATCAGTGTTTAAATAAATACAGAAGCAGTAATTAAACCGTTGTCTAACCTGTGGGATGGAGAATAGTGACAGCAGCACTCTCTACTGTCCCCATGCGGGAGTGCACACTAATGCGATACACCGTCTCCGGCTGAAGCTCTGAGAAACAGTGACTGCTGCTGCTGGAGTCTACTGTTTGCTCCTTTTTCTGCTTGTCTAGGCCCAAACACATCCAAAAATAATAAAAAAAAACACACAGAGACACTTATACATAAAACTGTAATGCCGACATGTTTTAAGTAGCATGGACTAGTGTTATACAGCACAATTGAGCAGCACTGGTACCTCTTAGGGCCTGGATGACAATGTGATAGCCTGTGACTGCAACCACTGGCCTCCAGGACACACAGATACTGGAGTGGTCGGAGCGCACCACACTCACGCTGCTCACACGCAGGCTGGCTGGTTTTACAGAGAAAGCAACAGACATGGAGCTATCAACCTCATGTGATACATCTTAGTGTATATATGTGAACGCACATGTACGAGAATGAATGTGAGAGTAAGTGTGCAATGTATGCCCGCATTACACTGACAGGATGCACCAAGATGCCTCAATTTAATCAGTGACTGGTGTTTCCACAAAAGATGGCAATTGAGGAATTCTTAGAATATACAGAGGAGCATATGCGTGATACTGTTTTAGATTTCAATATACAAAATAAAATGTTTATATACTATGTAATAAAGTGCATTTTTATATTTTTAATTATTGTACCGATAATTTTGCACCCTTAATAACTGCAGTTTTATTTACATTTCTTTGAAGTTCTTTTTTGGTGTTTTACTTTGGTGCATTTACTGTAGTAAGACGAAAATAAAAAAACTGTGTGTGTGTATTCATGTGTGTCTGAGTGAGACAGAGAGAGAGAGAGAGAGAGAGAGAGAGAGAGAGAGAGAGAGAGAGAGAGAGAGAGAGAGAGAGAGAG
>JBBPCX010000141.1:24670351-24701083 GCA_037974365.1 Hydrocynus forskahlii | reverse complement strand
TGTGTGTGTGGGTGAGACAGAGAGAGAGAGAGAGAGAGAGAGAGAGAGAGAGAGAGAGAGAGAGAGAGAGAGAGAGAGAAGGAGAAACTCACTGGTTTTGCCTTGTGCTGAAGCACTGCCTCCCTCTCTGTTGCGGTATTCAGCAGTCACAAGCACACTGTAGCGAGTGTCAGGCTGCAGAGACTGGAGCAGAACCCGCCGTTCACTGCCTGGCAACGACACCTACAAGCAAGCAAAGTCAGCTCGAGACTACATTACCCATGATGCAGCATAAAATCTTATGTAGGATTTATATATAATTCAGCAGTGAACCTACATACACTTGAAATTAGTGTAGATGCAGCTATGATGCCTATGTGGGTTTGTAAATTCACAGAATGTACAGAATACTACAGTCACCCAAACCTGAGTTCATTAATGACCATGGCCATGAAAAACATCTTTTCTATTGAATGCAAGGTTCAGATTTTTATTCTTTCTGTGAGAGCACTTACTGTGTTCTCTCGTGCCTCTCCTCCAGTTAAAGGTGTGTATGATACAAGGTACTGCAGCACATGGGCATTAGGTGGAACCCAACTGACCAGCATGCTGACTGCTGTCTCATCAGAGATGGACACAGAGCTGGGACCTCCCCCTGACACTGAAACAGTAAAAACACAGCAGAGATAAATAATCTAAAAGATGTGTGTGCATATGTGTATATGAGATGATAGGAGTTAAACTATGTGTCTCATATATTGCTGGGTATTTGGAACCAGAATTGTAAAAAAAATAATCATCATGACCAGATACTGCTCCAAATAAATGTATAGGTTCTGTTGGTTCTTTGTGTCAATCTAATACCTTTTCCTGAGAACTTTTTTTTAAACTGCAGACATTATAATTATTAAACAGTTATTCATATTAATTCTTATTATTTTGTGACTATTTTAAATTATACGATGCATAATGTTAACTTGACATTATTAACTGAGCATCATTTTCTTTACAATTCCAAGCTTCATAGAGAACACAAAAACAATCGCGTAGGTTATTTTGCAGGTTTTGATATACTCCATCTTGAAGCACTGGTTGTGCTGGAAGTACTGAAAAAAAACTGGAGCCACTTAAAATCAATGCTTGACATGATTCATAATACAACTTTCAGTGGCCAAAATGCAAAATCTGACATTGAACTCTCACAGTTATGGTGTATACTCACATGTGCTGTACCGTATGGCCACGGCCTCACTCTGTGCTCCATCAGCATACAGTGCAGACAGCGAGACCTGATACTCCTTGTCATCCTCAACCCCTTCTAATATCGCGCCCTCACTCTCCCCATCAACCTTCAGCTAAGAAAGCACAATCACACAAAGGACCATATTATTCTGTGAAACCACTAATCTCCAAAAATCCATCTTACATTTACATTAAAAATCCACCTTCCATTCACATTAAACCGGATTGGTTGCAAACACTAAAGTATATACATAAATTACTACAGCATTCCAACTAATTATAAAATGAAGAACAGTTCAGTGAAAAAATAAAGCGACACGTATTCCAGTTTCATTTGTCATAGATCTGCGCTATATGTTATATAGTCTTATGTAGGCATGAAGTTTGAAAAGAGCTAAATAGTGTTAGCTAGATTAGTGCAAAACTAAAGAAGTCCTGGGCGATTTAGTATAGAAGTAAAAACGCGTAAATTTGATTCATTTGCAAGCATTTCTCAGTTTCAAATGCTGAAAGGCAATGGTGAGAGCCGGTGCTAACCTGCCTCAGGTCTCCTCCGCTGAGAGAGATCCACTTAATGAGATAAGAGGTCACATCATCTGCGGCTGGCTCCCAGCGAACTGTCAGAGCGCCTTCTGAGTAGTTAGTGACCCTGAGCTCAGACGGAGCGGGCACCCTTACTAAGAGAGAGAAATTTTTAGGGAGTTATGGACAAATCACCAGAAACCACACTGATAAGTAAAAGACGTTTGAATCACGAAAACAAAAAATCAAGAGCTTGAATGTGACTTACACGTAGTGACATTAGCAGTGAGTGGAGTGGAGAGGCCTTTTTCATAGTAAGACTGCACAGACACCAAATACTTGGACAGAGAGGCCAGATTCTGCAACAGCACTGTGTTTACACCAACCACATCCACCTAGGAGAAAGAGAGAGGGAACAAGAGAGAGCAAAGGGGGAAGGCAGAGGAAAATCCATAAAAATAAAAAGACACCATATCTAGAATATAGATCTTTAACAAAAAAGTTTTGTCCTCCACCTGTTTGACATCACTGCCATGATTGGTGCTGTAGGTGATGCGATGGGCAGGAACACTGACGGCCCCAGGAACCCACGTGACTCTCAGCGTGCTGTGACTCACCATAGGGAACTGAAGACTGAGGGGGGACGGCAATTCGACTAGGAGGCAGAGAGAGAGAGAGAGAGAGAGCGAGAGAGAGAGAGAGAGAGAGAGAGAGAGAACGAGAGAGAGAGTTAAAGAACTCCAGCATAGCTTTGTTCCTGCAACACCATAATCCCAGACAATAATTTCAATACATTTCTCTGTACTTAAAAGTAAATTGAAAAACCATTGACTTGAAACTCACTTATGGAATACTTAAGACAGTTGCTGGGTTCTGTGAATAATTTCATATACAATTATATATTATACAATCATTTAACACAATTCCAAAACTACAGATCAAAGCCGTTCCAGTTACTTTTGCATTCCCTGAGGATTTTTGGCATTCACAGCAGCTCATGCCAGTAGACTGGGAATGAGAATGCTTTTTCTTCTCCCCAGGACAGTAGCCTAATTTTAATAGTAAAATTAAAATAGATTCACTGCTTAATTTACACTTACGTTTGACTGAAGAAAGTGAACGAATTCGTTGTTCAAATTAAATTGCATGTTTACTGTGCAGGCTCCTGATTTAACTGTTTTCACTAAACTGTTTTTTTTTTTTTAACAAAGGAATATACAGAATAATGTTTTTTTGGGGTAACTGTCTGTACTGACAGAAATTAGGTTAAAGAATTGCAGCGTTGCTTCTTGCTGTGTTTATGTTGCCATGTTCACAGAGTGCTTGTGAATTTACATGTGGTAGCGACAGCAGTGACGGGGTCGCTGGGGTCCTCGTCATAGAGAGCATACAGTGTGACTGAGTAATCTGTGGAGGGCATGAGATCCTGCAGCTCCACATCTGTTTCATCAGCCCCAAACTTCACCTGCCACAGATCACACAAACACATTTCACACATTCTCACACAAGTACTTCCAACAAACCACCAATAAACCATCTTAAGTTTCCTCGGACATTCACAGTCATCCTATCTGTTGTTTATTTGTTGTGGTCCATCACATCACTGAAATTATATGTTTATAACTTGTATCCTATGTCTTCTTGGGGTAAATTACACATGAAAATGTAGAAACATTATGTGAACTTTTACTCATACAGGAAACGTTCACTGGATCAGATACTTTAACTATTTAGAGCACAGAGCTGAATCCAAGCTCACCTCTCGAGCATCTTCAGGCTCCCCGTCAGCGAGGGCAGAGTACAGAGCCATGTACTGCGTAGCTCCAGAGGCTGGTCTCCAGCGCACCCGCAGACTAGTGGGGGAGGACGCAGTGACCTCCAGAGAGTCTGGGGTGGCCAGTGGTACTGCGGAGAATAGATTGAAATGTAAAAATAGTTACTTTTTTGGACGAGGATTAAAGGTTGATGTCAAGTTAAGCATCTGCAGCGAATTATCCAGATAAAATGTCTCTGATGACACTTTTTCAGAATCAGAAAACTTTATTGGTCCCGGAGGAAATTGCTTATGAAATGACCGCAAAAGACACACAGAGACCCAGAGACAAGAACAATATAATATAAAGTCTAAATAAGATCTAAATAGAAAATCTGCAGAAAAAAAGCTCAATATGAATACCCTATGTCAGGGGTGTATAACTCCGGTGCTGGAGGTCCAGCAAAGTTTGATGGTGGTTCTCCTCAAACACATTCACTAAACCTGACAATTAACTGGTGAGGTGAACCAGGTGTTTCTGAGCAGGAAAATCACCAAAACGTGCTTGACCGCGGCCCTCCAAGAACGGAGTTGGACGCCCCTGCCCTATGCTATATACAGAAATGCTTGGTATAAATACTTTATATAAGTAACACAGTTGAGTGAAAAACTACCAACACAAATGGTAGTTTGGAGTAAGTTATTGCACTTATCAGAATAATATTAAGTAATGATAAAGTAATATTGACCTGTGGTGAAGATGCCTCTGAGCGGAGAGCCTACGTTGTCTTCATACACAGGAAAGATTGAGATGTGGTACTGAGTCTGAGAGGACAGTCCAGTCAGCATGACTGTGGAGACCGACCCGTTTACCACCACCTGCAAAAAAACCCAAAACAAAATAAACACATGTGGAACACAGAAGAACCCACAACACAAATCTGAAATGTAGCTTTAGAGAGACACTGAGACTCACCTCCTGGGGTCTTTGCCCCTCACTGCTGTGGAACACAACCCTGTACTGCCGCACAGGGCGACTCGGCCCAGTCCAGTGCACACGCACCTCCTTAGGGCCCAGCTCAGAGTACTGCAGGTCAGTGGGGCTGGGGTACGACAAAAGGGGGTCCTCAGTAGGACGTTCCATCCCTGCTCCACAGACACAAACAAACACACAAACACACCACCACAAACTTGCATTAATTGGGCTCCTGAGTCTCACAACTGTTTTAAGTTTTGCCAGTATAATCTGGAGATCGCAGGTTCGATCCCTGGTGGTGCTGCAGCCATCCATATAAGGAGGTTGGCCTCACATGACTCCGAGGAAGCACATGCTAGCCTTCACCCTTCCGGTGTTGGTGGAATGGTGTGATGGTCCTAGCTACTAGGTAGAATTCGAGTAACAAATTGGTCAGAAAATGTAAAAAAAAAAGCATAGGATTTCCTATCGTACATATCTGGACTTATTCTAGAATTTGAAAGAAAAATGTCATGTAGTAATTTCTAAAAAGCGTGTAGTAATTTCTTGATTAAACAAAGAAACAATGAGATTTTAATAATCTGTTTTGTGTTTCTTAAGTACATAATGCATATTTTTAAGATGGTAATCTCCCATTTGAATACTTAAATTTAAGATCCCATGGGATATTGTTCAACCTGCTGTAAACAGTGAAAAATGTTCTTACTTAATATTTGTTAATGTAACAGTAATGTGACTATGTATTTTAGTCAATTTTTTCTAATGTTTCGTACAACATCAAGAGTAGCTGCTGTTTCAAATGGTGGAAAAAAGGCAAAACAAATCATACCACAGCCGTGTTTTGCTTGTGTGAGAGATAAACATACTCTTTGCTTTACTGCGGTCTTCTATCTTCCCACACAGAATACGCACTAATCGGCTGACCAGTTTACTGAGCAGTGGGAAATCATTCACGTTATATACGTTGAGCTCCAGAGGCTCAGACGCCACCTGCCTCAACTCAGCCTCGTCTGCATTCTTCACACCTGAGAGGAGAAAGAGAGGAAGGGGCTATTTCCAAAGTTGCATAAATACAAAAAAGGGCATAAATGAAGAAAAAACACAAAAATTACACGAAAAAATCAATATATATTTGCTTTTTGTGATAAAGCATGTGTCACAATGTCTTCATTTTGGTCTGTGTAGTGAGTCTTACCCACAGCGATGATTTCCACTCCTGCACTCTTCAGTTTGTTTGCTGCACTGATGGCATCATCTTGAGACTTCCCATCAGTCAACAGCAGCAGGAAATGAGGGGCGTCTAACCGGGCTCCAGCTTCTTCCCTCAGATTCTCCTCCAGGACATGAATGAGAGCCTGACCTGAAATACGTACAAACATACATACAGAGCAAAGTTTAGGAACAAATCCAAGGGGTTTGGTGAATTTCAGACAAGGTTAAACCTTAGAATGTGACCGACATGGATCCGTGTTTTGAGCGCAACAAATGGTAAATCGTCATCATAAGGCAAAACCTCTTCTTATGTGGAAGTTCCCCTAATTTGTGTTGATGCTCAAGGTGTCAGACGTCATGCTAAGCTTTATTTGGTGTTCCTATGTCACGTAGAACCAAAGTTATTGTAATATTTAAAAAAATGTATCACTACTGTGGTTTTAAAAATCACATGCAAATGCCCATAAAGAACAAAAGTGCCCAAATTACATTTATTTTAGGTCTTACAAAAAACTCATGATCCTTGCAAGTGGGAGAACTTTCAGGATAGTCTCCACGAGAAAAGGCAGAGAGAAAGAGCAGCAAAAGGCGTGTAGGAGAACAAACAACGGTTTTCTACACCCTGAGTTGTAAGAATTAAAAGAATTCTTGTGAACTGAAGGGCTATTCTAAAAGATTTAAATCTCCTATGACGCAGAATGAAGTCTGTTAAAGATGTCACGCTCACCTGTGAAGGTGTTCCCTCCTTTGTATCTGAAGTTTCGGACAGCGTCCAGGAGCTGCTCCCTTGAAGTGAAATTACTGAGCTGCCACTCAGTGCGAGGGTCTCCACTGTACTGAGACAGGGCTGATCGGGACAAGGAAGCATACACCTTAACCTTAATGTTAGCAATACACGTTAAACATGAAAATACAACTTAAAAAGCATCTTTCGTATGACATTCGTTCAATCGTAACTCATTGAAACGTGGGGAAATTCTGTTGACACTGCAGGTCCTTTTTAATCTGTACAACCTTGTGCTAATTAGAAGAGGAGATATGTTATTATAGTTTGAGGCTGGTGAAACCTCATTGTTATACATATACATATTGTTTTACAGAAAGACAAAGCACACTTTTTACCATGCTTTTGTCATTTCTTGTCATCAAAACAAACAGATAAGCTGGAGGAGCAGACTTGGTACAGGATGTAAACTGAACAGCAAAAAGACAGTAATTACTTTTGACTTCTAAGGTTTAAAAGGGTTTGACTGGGGTTTTGCCTGTGACATTAAGATTTCAATGGCAGAGTATGAGACAACATTAACAGGAATGTCTTACCGATTTGTACCCCATCTGGGCCAATGTGGAAGGGGGTGACCAGGCCCTCCAGGAACTCTCGTACTTTTCTGAAGTTGGTGCGACCGATGCTCCACGAGCCGTCTACCAGCAGGACGAGGTCTGCCTGAACCCCGTGCCTGCACTCAAACGGCTTCCGGGACGCACCAGCTAGATACATTAGGAGCACGGGAAAGGAGGGCAACAAAGACAAACAAAATAGTTGGTACCTATTAAAGTGAAACTATCTTATTATTTCTCATAGCTCATTGAAACATGCCTTTGTGTCAAAAATTCTTGAGAAATCCTGACAAAAGTAAGATAAAATGCTATTGTTGCATGTACCATTCTGTGAAATGAAAACATCATGGCCATGGTGTCAAAAAAGTGCAGACTCAAATTCCGAGATCCCATCTCGCTTTTCAAATATGTAAAGTGAGGCATTCTGTTTTATTACAGTTTAATTTTCACTTCATTCGTAATGTCATACAGGTGTCTCAGTTATTATGGAATCCTCTACAGCTCTGTTCATCATTTTGGACACATCATTTTTACAAGTTAGTTATCACTCTACACATGTATCATGTTAACTGGTTTTATATGAATGAAAGCTAGTGAATGTGTAATTCATTGTTTAATTATGTTGTTAATATATGTCACTACATTTAAATATTACAGCAAAACAATAATTACTCAACCTCTAAGACCACGTAAAGTTCTTAGTACATTATAGACTAAGGTAGTCTGTGTTAAATTTACAAATCTGTGTGTGTGAGCTCCATGCTGTGAGGTCCCATAAAAGCACAGGTTTTAAAGTTTAGAAACATGAGCCATTTCAGAAGGATTAGAAGCATGAGCCACATTTCATTCCTCAGGCTACAGAAGGGGGCAGTTAACGACCACCTCCATCACTCTGTCATTAACCCTGTCATCGCCCCCCTCACAAACAGCATCTGCCCCTGAGGACATGAGCCTCAGATCGGGAGCCCAGCAAGCCATTAAACTCCCAGCCAGCACAGCAGAAAACAGCTCAGCTCATTAACTCTGCTAAGTGGTTCAGTCAAACCCTGAGTACTTCCCACACAGCTATCTTAATTCGCACTGCACTGTGTGTGGATAATAGTATAATCCCATCATTTTTTTTATCATTCAGAAGGATCATTTACACTTATATACTGTCTGCTAAGAATTCTGTTGTGCAATAGTTTTTATACACTGCATCTATGCTGGGCAAATGCGTTTTACCTGTAACAGGTTGGGTGGCAGTTGTTTTTCTCATTTTTTCCTCCTCCTCTACAGATTTTTCTTTGCTTTCAATCTCTTCACTCTTCTCCTCTGTTTTGGCGTAATTCCTGTCTTTCTTTTTCTTTTTCTTTTCTTCCACTTTTTCTTTTTCTTTTCTGCCACTTCTTTCAACCTCCTGGTCTTCTTGATCAGCCACAATAGGGGCATCTGGAGATACAGAATTAAAGATCATATGCTTATCAGGCATAACATTAAAGACATTAGACATCATTAGTGCAGTGTGTGGAACTCCAGTCCTGGAGGGCCGTGGTCCAGCACGTTTTACGTGATTTCCCTGCTCACAATCACCTGGTTCACCTCACCAGTTAATTGTCAGGTTAAGTGAATGTGTTTGAGGAGGAGAACCATCAAACTGTGCTGGACACCGGCCCTCCAGGACCAGAGTTGGACACCCCTGCTATAGTGCATCCTGATGCCATCTCTTACCAAGGTAAGTGACACATACACCTGATGTAAAAGAAAACATGATTAATCAGATTAGGACAACTCTTCCATTGCTCCACAGTCCAGTTCTGATGCTCACGTAAGCACTTTCAGTGGTGGACAGGGGTCAGAATGGGCACTCTGCAACCCCAAACATAACAACCTGTGCACTGTGTGTTTTGACACCTTTCTATCATAGCCAGAACAAATTTTGTTCTAATCTGTGCGACAGCAGCTCTTCTGTGGGATCAGACCAGACAGCTGGTTCACTGGTTTTCCTTCCTAGGACCACTCACCGTGGAACTCATCACAAGATGTGCTGTTTTACAGATGCTTTCACCCAGTCATCTAGCCATCCTGGTTCAGCCTGCCAGAGCTGCTCAGATTCTAGTGCATACTGATTTTTCATGCCTCCAACACTTCCTGAGTTTACATACAAATACAATTCTATCGAATAAACTTGTATTCAAACATAACTCTCCAGAAACCATTAAGCCTTCTCTAAATACCTAGAACGCCTTGAGGGTACAAGTTCAGTCGGAATCAACTGTCTTTTGTTCTACAGAAAAAGCAGTCAAAAGTCTAATTCACAGTCAGTACATCAGTGAAAGACATTAAGTTGAAGTGTCAGAGTACTCCTTTACTATATGGTTCACTTAAGGCTTAAAATTAATTAACCATTATGCACTAGCCAGCAATTCAGAGTGTAAATTTTGTGGTTCCAAGAATAATGAATAGAAGGCACCTTCATATTCAGCGTAACACTGAAGCAAGGTCTCCTGACCCTGGGCATGGCCTGCAGGGACTGTACCCACCGGCAGTAGCAGGGCTGATTACAGGTAAGTGTGTGTGTGTGATGCTGGAATAGGGCTTTTATTATCAGGTTAGTGAGAGGCCGGGCACCACTCCAGCATCTGTAGCTCCCCTCAATAAAACACATGTAGTAACAGAGGGAGTTAAAGACTGTACTGCATCTCCTGTGCATCCCAGCCAAGGAGTGACAGGAACTATAAAATGACTATAAAAACGATTACACTCTCTACTAGACGTTCATTCATTTCAGTGTCATTTGTAAGTGGGTTAAGTGATGTAAGCAGTGCTGACAGAGTCTAAGGTTTAAATAAAAATCCTATCGGCAGTGTGACTGGGTGTGTGCTGAAGTGGCTTTGACCTGTGGTGGTGGGCTCCTGGTACACCATGGTGGGCAGCAATTCCAGCACCTCTGTCACATCATCCACCTCTCCGGAGCCCGAGCCCACAGAAAGTGCTTTCTTCTTTTGCTCTCGGTTCCCACTGCGCACCAGCTCCTCCTCCCGAAGGCCGCTGACTGGCACACACAACATAGATGGATATGAGGCGAGCAACAAGTGGATATAAAGGAGGGAATTTAACCTGCGCTTAAGTGTACATGTCGGTCCAATTCTTTCAGCTTTGCACTTTAGAGGTTTAAAGGCTAATGCAAGTAATGTAAAAATTAGGGCTGGGCAAGTCAACCTGTTATTATCATGTTATTATTCACTTAACCGCGACAATTATTTTATCACGCATTAATGTCGTTTTTAGAAAGTTTGTTGATTTTTTTGTGCTCAACCACTTCACCTCACACTAACAGGGACACTTGCTATTGACTGTTTATGCTGCTCCCTGATAAAAGGAAAATGTTTCTGCTGATACCTGTTGAGGAAAAAAAAAAAGAATTGTTAACTTGCTGTTGCTCGGAAGGTGACCGTTATCATGTTATGATCGTGCCTCTGAGTCTAAGCTTATACCTGAAGCACAGCATGCCAAGATCTAATAATATAATTACATCAAGAATTAGATCTGCGAATGTAGTTTGTGACACCGTATGATATACTATTATCTACATCTCCATCTACAGTATATATTGCATAGATAAACACGGTAGCAGTGGTCACTTTGAAGTCCGTACTTTTGTATTCATAACAATGTATACATAAACACGTGTTGGATTAAAAAAACTTTTTTGCAAATTTGAGGGTTTTTTTTTTTTGCCAAACTATCATTTTAAAGATAATAGGCCTCTCTGTTTAGCTCTAGCACCCCATGGGGAATCCAGTCAGTCACATGGAAAAACTGAGCTGTCGTCTAGAGTGTGGGTGTTTTCTTGAAGGAACAATGGAATTCTGAGCCCGGCAGGCCGGCCTCTGAGCCAAACCGCAGGACCAACCTGTTCAAACACGCAACACTCGACACAGTAACCCACAAGCACTACTCACACTCAGGTCTTCTCCTGATGACTACAGTTGAGTACACAACTTTGTCAGTGGGAGCAGTGTAGCGTGAAGTGTGTGACACTTCTCTCTCTCTCTCTCTCTCTCTCTCCCTCTCTGTCTGTCTGTCTGTCCGTCTCTCTCTCTCTCTCACACACACACAGTGAGGAAAGATGTGTATCTCTCATCTTGAAGTACTAAATAGCACTCATCGTCCTGAATGTTGCATAAGCGCTTTCTATTTAGTAGGCTATTACGCACTTTTGCTTTTCTTCCTCAGTGATTTCATGCACCCTTCAGCAAATCTGTTTACCAAGGAAACTGCAGAGCTCTAAAACATTCCTAAAAGTGTTATGTTCCTTTAAAGACACACATGACCTTGTTGAGAGGAGCACAGCCTGTAATTCTAAAGGATTCCAACACTGACAATTACAGACGTTCCATGAAGAGGAACATATGGTGTGTCCGAGGATGTGTGTGTTTTTGTGCATACCTCTATATGTCTGTTGGTTATGTTAAAAGTGATGTATGCTATGTATGGTGCTGAAAGAGGAAACTGTATTGACAAGCCCTGAGCCCGCCAAGCATTCTGGAAATTGTCTTACTGTCTCACTGCCAAAGTAATGTATGTTGTTACTGTTGCTGCCGTGTAGTTGAACACATATGAACACATACTATTATTATTAATGATCATGGTGACTGATCATTAGATTAGGACAATATGGGCAAAATATGAATATTGTGATTATACTACTGCATATTGCGAATGTGATCAATTTAAAAACATATTAATGGGCCCATATCACCAAGCCTGTTTAATCCCAGAAAATGCAAATATGATTCAAGTTTCCATTCACTCCCCCCTCAATACAAAATATGCAACATATACTGCAAAAACAGTTTTCAAATGAAGTGACTTTGTGACTCAGTTTTGTTCCCCAATTATGTGGTTCTAAGGAGTGTTTTAGCCAAACATATATATCTATATACATATAAAGGTCTTAAAGGCACAGTAGCAAAAGCAGCCTGTTTAATTCTAAGGGATGAACAGAGGTTGGAAAATGGTCATGAATGAATAAATCATGAACTATACTTCTGGTGCACAAACCCATACAAACATCATGTAAAAAGCGGAATAGAGGGAAGAATGGAAAGTAGAATATGGGCCCTTTAGAAACATTTAGGCCAAACAGTTTCTTTAACGGTTAAAATAATTTTACTTTTGTTACTTTTGTGATCAAATCTTAATGTGAAACCCAATAAAACCAATGATCATACAGAGCAACAGTTTTCATTCAATTATTAAACAAATTGAGCCAACATTAAATGTCTAAAAAAATATGTGAACCCCTAGTTTGACTGGTTTGAGTGTGGGTGGCCCTGACATATTGTTTTCCTCAGTTTACAATATTTAACTACATCAACCTGATCACATGCCTCAGTCAAAAGAGATTTCTGAGAACCACAGAAAAATCAAGTATCAAGACTTAACAAGCTAGAGGGGACTTATCAAGCTAGAGTTGACAGGTATCTGCCTCAAGAGTGGTGGTCCACCAGAAATCAGGCATTTAATATTCCAGGAGTATTTCACAAAGAACCTGCTGGCATCTCCTGGACAGGCTAAAATCAGCATTAATGAATCCACCATTAAGCAAATGCTGAACAAAAACCGTATCTGTGGAATGAAGCCCACCTACATCCCTGAGTTGAAGCAGTTCTGTAAGCTCATGTGCAGGACAGGCCAACAGCTACAGGAAAAATCTGGTTCCAGTTGTTGCTGCTCAAGGGGGTCACATCAGTTGCTATAAGCAGAGGTTCACACACCACTGCCTTTGCAATTTTGTTCAATAAATGAATGAAAAACTATGTAATTGTCAGCATTACTTGGGTTCTATTTATCCATTTTCGTCTAGATCTGATTACATGTTATGGTCAAATTTATGTAGAAATTCAGAGAATCCTAAATGATTCATAGGTGTTCTAGCATCACTGTAATTAGTTCAATCCTAAAATCAATCCAAACAGATTTTTTTCCCATTCTACCATTTGATCTTTGCCCCACCTGTTCTTCCTTTATCATTTTCTCCATTCCTTGATCTCAGAGAAGCTTTGAAGTCAATTTGTATATCCTTTCTATCCCTCCCCAGTTAAGACACCTGTGGTCCGGCCTCATCCCTCTAACTCCTTCCCTCTTTTGTCTCTTACTGGTGAAACGTCTTTTGGCGATGAGTTTCTCTCCGGTTCCGTTTA
This sequence comes from Hydrocynus forskahlii, assembly GCA_037974365.1. NCBI lineage: Eukaryota > Metazoa > Chordata > Actinopteri > Characiformes > Alestidae > Hydrocynus > Hydrocynus forskahlii. The sequence goes on along the minus strand of JBBPCX010000141.1, from coordinate 24,687,873 downwards.
GCACCAGCACCTGCAGCAAGTATTCCTGTCGGGAGTCCAGCCCTACCACTGTAGCCTTGCCCCGTGTGGTCGTCAGCATCATCTCAGGCTGAGGTACTTCTGGAAATCAGAAATACAGTGAGAGGTAGGCAGATAAGCATCAGGAAAGCAGAACTCTCTGCACTTAATCCATTCACCAAGTGAAGCAGTGGGCAGCCAGGAACACAGCGCCCGGGGAGCAGTGTGTGGGGATGGTACTTTTCTCAAGGGAACCTCAGTGGTGCCACTAGCAGTCCTGGGATTCGAACCCATGACCCTCTGATCACAGGGGCAACTAACCACTAAGTCCTCAGATACCACCATTATGCTATCATATTACTGTATTCAAGACTCATGTACAAGGATTAATTTGTACTTAGAAATTGACAAAATACCCATTTACATTTACCAGACGCTTTTATCCAAAGGGACTTCCATTCTCTGACTATAGGGGACAGTCTCCCCGGAGCAACTTGGGGTTAAACGTCTTGCTCAGCAACCCCGTGGAGGTATGCTGAAGTTAGGATTCGAACCCATGGCCTCTTGGTCCAGAGGAAAGTATCTTACCCACTAGGCCACCAACAAACACACTTATAACAGAAAACAACAGTACACATGTTTCAGCACCTGCCCATTGGTTTCTATAAGGATGTGAATGCGTTTTCTGGTGTCCTGCTTTTACCACCTGTATTCTACGCCTTGGGGTAAAATTATGTATCAAGTCGTCTCCAAAAAATGATTCATAACTTGAGTTTGGTCATGGTGAGGTCAGAGGGTTTACATTCCTATTTACAAAGCACTGTTACTAATCTGGGCTGTTCCACACCGATCCCAATGCCCCATCGTCTCCATTCTCCTGAACTGTAGTGAAGGTGTTTGTTTTTTCGTGTGATATTTCTCAGCATTGCAACAGACCTGTCTGAACTGATCTCTGCGAGAGGGCGACGGGAAGAGAGATAAGAGAGAATGAGATAATGAGACAGAGAAAGACAGAGAAATAGAAAGAGAAAAGAGTGTGAGAAGAGTGTGTGAGTCTGCTGGGACAGCAGGATGTGCGGATGAAGAGGAGTTATGGCTGGCCACATGCCTATCTCCATTCCAGCACTGATAGGATATATCACTCCCCCACACCCCTCAGCTTTAGAGATGTCTGACGACATGACAGGGGAAGAATAAGATTATCACCAAAAAAGAAAAGTAAGAAAAATGGCACGAACCAGTGCTGGGGGTAACGTGGTACGAAGTACTAAGTTACAGTGAAGTTTTTTCCTTATATTGAAGTAGTTTTGAAGGCATTAAAGATGAAATTTTTGTAACACATTAGAGTTGCTGACTTACAAGAATTCCATTACTTGCATTATTCATATATATCTGAAAGAACAATATTAATTTTGTGCAGCGACAGTGTAATTCTTAACTATGATTTAACCTTGTAAAATGCACAATAATATTCATAATAATGACTAATATCACTAAGCCTTAAACTAAAACATTCTATTATCTAAAGAATTCATTGGGTGATACCCTTTGTCCAGTTACAAGATTCCAAGAAACTCTCCAATGCTTTTGCATTTTTGCTCTTTGACTATTGTGATGCATTAGTTACAAGACTTCCACTACCACAACAAACAACTGCAACTTGTGCAAAATGCAGCAGCAAGAATATTTAAACTAGAACACCGGAGAACAAGATTACAATTTTAACATCACTCTACTGGCTGCCCATTTCCTTTAGAAATGCCCAGAGAACATAATTGCTGTTTTTAAATCTATTTATGGTAAACCATTTTCATCTCTGGCTGCCTGGTAGACTATGTTTTAAATCATGCCTTAAATCACCCAGTGCTGTCCTTCTGCACATTCCAGCTATACAACTTAAAAAAGAGCGGTGAAGCTGAGTTTTGTTTTTATCTACCAAAGATCTGGAACATACTTCTAATGAATATTCACTAGTTTCCAAAAATCGGTTAAAGACATATTTTCACTTTAGCATTAAATCTGGCTTTGATTACGTTCCTACTTTTAAAATGGTACATTTTACATTACTCTCATATTATTTAATTGTTGTACTATTACCCTGTTTAAGACATTTTAAAGGTATTGCTTCTTTGTTTTTGTTTTCTTTTTTCTGTCATGGAGAGAGAAAGAAAGAAAGAAAGAAAGAAAGAAAGAAAAAGAAAGAAAAAAGAAAGAAGGAAAAGACAGAAAGAAAGAAAAAAGAAAGAAGGAAAAGACAGAAAGAAAGAAAAAGAAAGAAAGAAAAAGAAAGAAAAAAGAAAGAAGGAAAAGACAGAAAGACAGAAAGAAGAAAGAAAGAGAGAGAGAGAAAGAAAGAAAGAAGGAACAAAAGAAAGAAAGAATGAAAGAAGGAAAGAAAGAAAGACAGAGAAAAAAAAGAAAGAATAAGCGAACAAATTAGTGGAATTTACCTGAGATTGACGGGTCAAATTCATATCACAGGACTGCTAGTTACTTCCTGTTCTCGTGCAGGTGCAGCAGGGCTTGTGAAATACCTTTCCCCTTATGCTGTCTAGGTCATTAAGGTCAAATAAAACAGCACTAAAATCAGCAGTTGCCTGCAGCAAAATAAGTCTCCTGAAATATAGACCTAAAACAGTGTTCCAAATGTGCAGCAAGCAGCATTAAAAAGACATTTTAAAAAAGCACACTCAAGTCAGGTTCATCTGCACAGCAAAAGCTGGCTATGCTCATTCATAAATGTGGTTCCAGTTCTTTCGGGACCAGGCTTTGGGAAGGATCCATTAGCCTCGGGGCTCCAGCAGCTACACAATCTTACACATGATCTCAGTAATTCCTCCAGTTAAGCCATAAAAATTCCGTGACCCCTGCCTCAGCAATCTGCGGAATCTCAGACACACAGCACTCCCAGCATGCCACATGTGTGCTAAATGACGTGCTATTTGATTAAAATGTCTAAAAGTTAAAACCACTGTTTTGAAATGAAGCATGTATAATGTGATTCAAATTGACGTTAGCCCTGAAAAGCTTCAAGGGTTCAAATAATTTGTAGAAAGCTGTAAAAATAAATAACCTAAAGAAAGAAATGTGCAATGATTTTCTTATGTAATGACTGCGCTGGATTCTGTACTATCTGAAAAAATGTTGCAGAGCATTAAAAATAACAAGAAAATGAATGCCCTAAAATTGCTCATATTACGCTATTACATTATTAGTTGCAAATTAATGTTCTTGTTACTTATATATATATATTTACACACATACCAAAACATCTAAAATAAAACCTTTTAGGGACTAGTAATATTTCAGTCCAGAAATCAGTACAATGATCCTCCTGGATTATTAAAGTTTTCTGATTTTGATACTGCAATTATTCAAAATGTTCAGCAGTATACAGGTCTACATTTGATGCAGGTATTTTATCACTTTAGAAAGGGCCAGAGTCTGCTATACTACAAAGAGCTTTATCCAAAATCGTCTGACCTGAGATGGACCGCACCCGAACCCTGTAGCCCTGGACCGCCCCCTCCGCCTCCTTCCACTTCATCTGGAGCCGGTCCTCTGAGAGAACAGTCAGCTTTAATCGACCTGGAATAAAGTCATGGCTGTGTTAGTAGTAGCTGTCATCAGTACACACTAGTCAGATGTACACTTTACGTACAAAACAATTCCAAACATGGGTGAGAGCAACGTTTCTTCTGAAATGAAGGCTTTTAATGGGGAGTTTAGATGTTGGATGTAGGGTAAGGTGATACTGTTTTTTCAAACTCAGCAATAGGTCTTTTTTAAATATCCCAGTAGATGTTGTACGCATTCAAATTCAAAAAGAGACATTATATATATACAGCTCAAAAAAGCATGCTGTTGTTTAAGCGTTTCCTTTAATTTTGTGAGCAGTACATATTTACTGCCTCTTTTTGAATATGAATGCTTACAACATCTACTGGGATATTTAAAAAAGATCGAAATCTTGTTCTGTTGAAAATTTGCATCGAAGTTTCCTGCTGTACCAATAACATACTGAGTATTTCTGAAATAAACTTTCTCTATTATCTAATAAATAATTTGCTTTGCAGTCAGTTTTGTTATCTGTGCATTCATTCTCAAACTCTCACATTTGTACTTTCTGCTTTTCACAGACTCCCTACGAATGTCTGGTTTTATCTGGGTCACAGTCAACTTTCATATAATTAAACATGCTATACACTATACAGCAGCAAAGTTGGTCATTACTGTTGACATTAACACGATAATATTGCAAAATTTCCCAAGCCTACTCGGGACACCGCTGCTGGGATGTGATTTCTTTAAGTCTTGGGCGATTAGGTCTGGTTCATAATTCATGTCAAATTTCTGGTGCCACTTTACAACTCCACAGAATGTCATATAAACGTCATGCAGTCCAATGCAGGGGAGCTTCACACCTCCCTAGCTGACACTGGGCTTGTGTGTGGCTGCTCTAAAGCTGTCCATTGCTTTTCTTTGGAGATTACATGGGTGTGCCTTAAAATAGCTGAATCCACTAATTACAAGAGCATTTGGGTACTTTTGGTCCGTGTCAGTGACAAAGGCACCCAGCCTACACGGCCTTCTGCAGGACAAAAACAAGCCTGCAAGTTACAGAGTTTCATGGGAAAGAAGGTCATGGAGTGGGGGTTCTGGAGGGGGCCGGGCGGGACACAGAGGAACTGCCTCAAGATCAAAGTCATTGACAGCAACAACATCTCAATGCCTTCTGTTTGCTTCTCCACAGAGAGGTTGTAAAACGCTGGGAGCCTCTTGCGGTCACTCCTCTCTTTTCCTCCCTCACAAATCCCCTCCTCAACTCTGCCCTTGTCTTCGGCTGATCTGCATAATTTCCACACGCTGTCTCCCAACAATCCTCCTCTTTCATTCTCCTGTCTCTACGCATCCCTCTCCACTCCAGCTGTCCGTGATCACTCAAAGCAGGGTCTTTACTGTCCTACAGGGCCACAGGGGGACGAGGGGCACAGGAAATCCGTTTTTCGAGGGGTTGAAGGTTAGCATGAAGGCGCCTTGGTCATGTGACGTCAGAATCCGAGTGCAGACAAGAGTGAGACTGGCAGCAACGCTGACCTCCAGCAGCCCAAAGGCCCCTTTTTGTGTCAGCCTGTCTTTTGGGCTCTGTCCTCTTTTAGCAGGGAGTGGAAAGAGGAAGAGAGTGGAGGAGCTCTGAGTTTCAGGAGCAACTGGCAAAGGATCAGACACAGCATAAAGTTTTCTACCCAAAGTCAACAAAGCCATCAATCTTGATGACAGACACACTATGTGAGCAATAAATAAATCACTGTGATGAAAGTAATATCAAAAGAGCCTTGCAGCTGTGAAGTGTGTCATGGTGGCGGTGGCACAGTGAATAAGACACCCATGGACCTAAACAAAATATTACTGGTTCTAGTTAGAGGAAAGTCTCACCAAGCTGTCTATAACACCAACAGCGGCCAGCAGTGCGCCCCCAAAAGGTCTCAAAATGTGTGTAGAACTCGGTAATAAGACAGTATTATCGCAATTTAAATAATTACCAACTGCAGATGAGAGCACAGTTAGGTTTGTTTAACTAGATTTAGGGCAGGACAGTGAGTAAAACAGCATTATTTATTTATAACTGTATTTTGAAATATTGAAATGTAGCATCACTGTTGTTTTTCTAGAAATGATCAGATATTTTGATATGCTGTCTATTGTTACACTTTCTTGAAGCATCATGATATGTTTTAAATATCATATATAAAATATCATTTATATATGATATACAAAATAATTTAAATTGATATACAACATACTTACTTACACATCTCATTTACAAATATATATCACCACATAGGGTTCCTCTTATGTTATGAGTGCAAGCACAGAACCCTTTAAGAGAGTGTATGAAACTTGAGGGAAGACAGTATCTACAGTTTAATCAATGCTGAATTAGCATACCTGAGTTTACCTGAATATTCAAAGGTACAATGCTGATGTATTTATACATATTATGTCCTGAAAGGAAGGATGAAATATCAACACTAGAACAGCATCAGATCCTTTAATTAAAAATGTAATGTGTGTGTGTTCATCCAGGCAACATCAAACACCAAAAACCATATTCACGCTTTCATCTTCAGATTTCCTCCATGCAGCAGCATCTAATACAGGTGGATTTAAAATGGCCTGTAATCAGTTGGGAAGTGTATAGTCTGTGCCACAAACTGATCCTAACCATTACTTGCAGGCACTTCTCCCTTCCTCACACACTACAGGTTGTGTATTATCAGCATAATGAGAAAGCACAGTATAGATCACACCTTAACCTTACGACTTATGCGTAAGGAGGGAAAGGGCAAGTGCGTGAGTGCAGGAGAGTGCTCCGAAAGACATGTTATTGTACAATGCTGTGTTTCAGTGAGCTTTTCTGGGTGAACATGATTACTTACAAGAGCCTGCATGTCAGACAAACCTGTCTAAACTGTCTAAAAGTCGCTGCTCATGTGCAATGCTGAAGGCACTGTGTATGTCATGGAAAAAAGGGAAATCAATTTGAGCTCAATTATGGAAATACAGGAACTTCTCCAGGTCATTCTTTCTTCAGGTGTAGGGAGAAAGCAGTCAACATACCCTGCCTGTCAAAAGCCTGGGAACATCTTGTTTTATTTTACATTTTCTGGATGCTTTATATTTCAATTTAGCAAGAGGAGAAACTTGAAATGGTTAACATAAAACAGTCATTTAGTATTTACTTTATGTGTGTTCAAAATGTGTCTCGACTGATCAGATCACAGGTAGACAGCAAGAGCTAGAGCAGTTTACAGCTGGTTATTAATGTGTCTCGATTGTGTATATTTACTACGTCACTTCCATTGAGTCCTTGTTCAGGTCGGTATATGTGCAGTACACATATAAGATCGCATGGGCTGCTGGTGCATCTTATAAACTAACAGGAAAAGAGAAAAAGAACGATGCTGCCTCTTGATTTGTTGTTGTCAGGCATGCTTTCACACTACAAATGTTATGGGGGCGGTTGTCTTTGGGCAAGACTCCAAATGCTACATTTCCCCACCTCTGTTATATGGTTAGAAGTCTAATCTCTCTGGATAAGAGCCAAAGGCATAAAATAAAATGTAAAATGTGGTCATAAGCATCCCCTCTGAAGGTTTGAGTGACAGGATAAAAATGTGTATCCAAGACACACCGGACCTAGTTCAAGTCTGTACATGCTGTCCACATATGTTCAAATCATTAGGATGTTAATACCAGGTGTGAACCGGGCCAAAGTGTCTTCCCTGGTAAGAGCAGGTTATGGTTAAATAATTATATTTTTGTACCAACGAGTGTTAAAAGCAGACATTAGAAGTCCTTATCCTAAAAATTAACTTCTGAAAGGTTGGAGTGCTGGTGAATGACATACAACAAGAGGATACTGCATTTTCCCAAGGTAACTATCACCCACATTTCCTCAAAATAAACCTGGTACATCTTTAACATACAAGTTATTCCAAATTTACTCAAAGTCTTAAGCAAAACTGTAAAGATCAGTACCCTACCTTGGGTGTAAACCTCAGAGGCCAGCATTAGGAGAATTATCCCAGTGATGACTGCCATTGGGCCTGGACAGAGAGGAAAAGAGATGAGAGCAGCCAAAAGAAGACGAAGCAACTGCAGGACATGAAAAACAACCGTATAATCGTAATGAGAGGATTGAAGAGCAATTACATGCTTCATTAGACCCCAACTGTCAATGACAAGTAGTTAACCAGAAGTAGAAAGTGGCACAGGGACTAAATAAAGGAAGACTACCATTCTGAAACCACAGAATGATGATCAGGTCACACATTAAAACATCCATAAACCTCTGAACCAAACAGGCACGTTCTCAAATCCTTTGGTGTCTTTGAAGTAATGCAGTCTGGATAACGACATTAAAGGCTGGCAAAAAAAAACAAAAAAACAAAAACAGTCACATAGTGTCTGCAGAAGCAAAGCACAGGATAGATCATAGTAGCACCATTCCTTTAGTCAGTTGCTGAAGTTAATAACAAGTAGTCAGAAAAAAAAGAACACCTATTAAAATATTTACAAATGTGTGTTTGTAAGTAACTGAGAGAAAGTAAAACTGCTAAAGGTCTGTGATTGTTCCCAACTGTGATCACATCACTCCTGTTAAGGCGTCACTGCACTGGCTCCCAGTAAGCTTTAGAATTGATTTCTGATTACTTTTAAAGCTCCACATGGCCTCTCTCCCAGCTACTTATCTGATCTCTTAGTACCTTATACACCTGTACGTAATTTAAGATCATCAGACAGTGGTTTTTAACAATTCCCAAGGTCAATCTCAAAATTAAAGGAGATTTAGCGTCAGGGCTCCTGTGCTCTGGAATGATCCGCCTGATGAAATCAGGTCAGCCAAGTCACTATCCTCTTTTAAGTCCCTCCTTAAAACTCATCTTTATAAGAAAGGTTTTCCTAGTTTTGATTAAGTTATACGTTTTTTTTTGATAAAGTTTTCTCTCAGAGGTTAATTTTATTTCTGTGTTAAGTTTTATTTTTTGATATGTTTCATTTCAGAGTTTAGTTTTTGATTTCAGTGATAAGTTTAATTTCAGAGTTTAGTTTTATTTCAGGGTTAAGTTTTATTTCAGTTTGAATAAGTGTATATCATTATATTTTGATTGTTATATTATTATTTTCTCCTTAATTACCTTGTATAACCTGGTCTATTACTTAATGACCTTTACATCTTAATTTTGTTCATTTACTTTGATTTTGTACAGCACTTTGTAACTTTGATTTTGAAAAGTGCTATATAAATATAGATTATTATTATTACCATTATTCTCCAATTTAGGATAATAGGTAACTACGCACAACATTACAATTATATTGGTATCATGTGAAACATAATATCAGGCAGCTGATTAGATTTCACTGAAATTCCAACATGATATTTGTTGAGGCATTTACACACTGTAGTGCGTAAGAGCAGAATGTTTATTGATGGTGTGCAGCCATGCTAAAATGTCTGCATTTTATTCATTTTACAGCACTTGTAGCCCAGAAGGAATAAATGTCATATTTTCTGATTAGAAGAGCTGACATCATTTGATAGATAAGGACTACATAAGTAAGACAGGTTAGCAAATCACACACGTCTACTGGAACTACATGTGCAAGTCATCTAACATTTAGGTGAAATTATAGCCCTACACGTGAGTCTTTACACAGAATCAATGAAAAGATATGTGATGTGTATGATGTGCAGGTGTAGATCACGTATGTGAAACTGTTACTAATATTTTACAGCGGATTTACACCAAAATGTGTCATTGGAAATGTATTCACACTGACATGGTCTCTCTGACCTACAGAAACATCACTGAAGAACGCATTACTGAGAGATGCAGAACTATCACAACACAGTGGTGTTCAGTAGAGAAAAGAGAAGAAGAGTGTCACAAATTTAGTCACACGAATAAAAGTTCATCCCATTAATATACATTCAGCAAGTGGGAAAAAATGGAATCACCACACTAGATGATGTTCACCCAGCTATGTTACTTGGTAGTAGTAACTTACATAATCTTGATAAATGGCATTTGTTTTCCAGATCAAGAAAGAGATTAGGGAATCACCACATAATTTACATTCCTAAAACAAATACTGACTAGTCTTAAAATGCAGATTAGTTTGCAGTTAAAATGAGAGTGCCTGCAAATATTACTGAGCTGTTGGACTCTGGAAACATGACCCCAACAAGAGAGCTGTCAAATGAAACAAAGGAAATGATCATAAAAGTCCCTCACGAAATAAATCCACTGAGAAGGGCGACAAAAGAATAGTGCCTTACAAACGTCAGTTCCTACGCTGTTAGATGCTGGAGGTTTCACTGCAGCTCTGCAAGGAACACTTGAGGATTTTTGGACCTGAAACTCCTCCTTATAGATAGGTTTATAAACTGCTTATAGATAGGTTTATAAACTGCTTATAGATAGGTTTATAAGCTGCTCAACCCATTGGCCCTTTTGAGTTTCGGGTCACACTAGTTCATGTGTTCGGGTGAGCAGAAAAAAACTAAAACAAATTCATAAAGCAGTCTTGCAGATTTTCGATAGTTGACTGAGCAGAGTCAGAGAGAAGGAACCTCTCTTACCTGAGGCTGTGCTTCTTTGTCCGAGTTTCCAGGCTTTAAGTGTTCATTTGAGTTCCTCAGGTGGGGATGTGAACACACGGGGGCTCCGTTCGTTCCCCCTGTCCGTTCCCTTATCTAGCCCTCTCTCTGGTGTGGTTTTAGGTGACAAACTCTACACCCTCTACCTTCCTCTGCTGAAATCAGGGCGGGGAAAAGTCTGACAGTGCAACTTTGTGAGAAGAATGTGCTAGTACTGTCTGCTGGAAGCCTGTAAGTACTGCACTGCTGTTGGAGTATACGTCTTAATAAAGTGATATTTCATACATTTTGTGGTTTATACAAACGCTCAAATGGTCCGAGCTGCCTGCAGGCCAACAGTTAGCTTGCATTTGAAATCTATATGTAACAAATGGGCATCGGTTCTGCAGGCTAACACAAGGCAAATGACATTATTTTATATTACTTATATTAATAAAACAGTTGGCACCCTATTGATGATAAATAATGAATGGCAACTTCACAATGTGGACAAAAGTATTGGGACGCTTGACCATTAGCAGAGACTGTGATGAAATTGCGTATTTAGACTTTAATATGGAGTTGGTCCCCCTTTTGCACCCATAACAGCTCCCACTCTTCTTGGAAGGCTTTACACAAGATTTTAGAGTGTTGCTGTGGTAGTTTGTGCCCATAAAGCATTTACGAGCTCAGAACTGATGTTGGGTGAAAAGGTCTGTCTCGCAATCTCCGTTCTGGTTCATCCCAAAGGTGTTGGATGGGGTTGAGGTCAGGGCTCCGTAGGGGCCAGTCAAGCTCTGAACTCATCCAGCCATGTCTTTATGGCGCTTACTTTGTGCACTGGGTCACAGTCATGCTGGAATAGAAAAGGTCCTTCCCAAAAAACTGTCCACAAGGTTGGAAGCATGGCGTTGTCCAAAATGTCTTGGTCTGCTAAAGCATTAAGATTGAGCCTTTCACTGGAAGTAAGGGGTCTAGCCCAAACCCTGAAAAACAGGTGTGTTCCAGTACTTTTGTCTATATAGTGTACTGCTTATCTGCACCACTTCTGCAGGCAAACACAGAGGGCTAATTATATAATTTTATATTACTTATATTAATAACATAGTAATTTGGCACAGTAATGTTGATGAAAAATAATATAGTGACAATGACAACTAGAATAAAGAAACATAACATGCTTTTTAATTAATGCCATTTGTTTTCCAGATCAAGGAGCCACGGTGGTGCAGTGGTTAGCACTGTGCCTCACACCTCCAGGGTTGGGGGTTAAAATCCAGGTCCTAGCTTTGTATGTGCTGAGTTTGTGTGCAGTTTTTTTCCTCGTGGTTGCGTGGGTTTCCTCCAGGGTCTCTGGTTTCTCCCACAGTCCAAAGACATGCACGTCAGGTGGACTGGGGATTCCACAAGTGACCAAGTGTGCGAGGGAACAGTGGGCGGGCGTCCCACCCAGGGTGAGTCCCTGCCTCATGCCCACTGGATAGGCTCTGGGTACCCACAGCCCTAGTGACGAATACACGGTTACAGAAAGTGAGTATTCCAGGTCAAGTAAAGAGATGAGGGAATCGCCTTGTAATTTACATTTCTAAAACAAATACAGGTCTAAAAATGCAGATTATTCTGCGGTGCCTGCAGAAATGAAGGAGCTGTTGGATTCTGGAAACATGATCCCAAGAAGAGAGCAACAAAGGAAAGGATCATAAAAGTCCTTCACAAAATAAATCCATTGAGAAGTGTGACAAAAGATTTTTTTTTTTCCCAGTCAGCTGTGTGTGAAAATGTTACAAGTAAAAGGAAAACATGTAGGCCGACTAGGGAAGACATCAAAACCTCAAGATAGAAAACTTATATCAAAGCAGTATCAAAGCCTTGAGAACAGAAAACTCACAGAACAAATAAAAAACAAAGGGAAACAGGAATCAGTTTATGTAAGAAATGGGCTGAATGAAATGGGATTTAGACACAGAATTAGAGCAGCATTAACACCTAAACAAAAGAGAACAAGGTCACATCATGGAGTGTGAATGACTGGATTGAAGTGATAGCGATGAATCACGAAGCTGGAACTTTTGTCTGGTGCTGTTCTAATGAAATACAATGATGACGGCCTAAACAAAACAAGATTTCCTCACTCATTTATGATCCGGGGCTGCATGTCGGGGAAAAGACTGGGGAGATCAGTATAATCAGTCGATTCACAGGTTTTAGACACTTTTATGCTTCCACTGATAGAAAACAGGTTTGGTTATGAAGACGTTCTTCAGGATGATCATGTATCTTGCCCCCAAGCAAAAGAGTGTTTCTTGTGGAAAAGCAGATCACTGCAATGACCCAGCCAGCCAACAGTCCAGACCCACAACATCCTGCAAAGCTGATCTGATGCCTGCTATTCAAGAAACCCGGAACCAGCTTGATGAAGAACATTGCTTTTCATTAAAGTAAAGTTACCCCTTATAGTCACGCATGAACATACCACAGCACAGCACACAGTGTGAAATTCTTTCCCTGCATTTAACCCATTTACAAAGTGAAGCAGGGGGCTGCCACCAATGAGGGTACCCCAGTGAGGACACTAGTAGAGTTGGGATTCGAACCCACAACCTTCTGATTGCAGAGGCAACACCCTAACCACTAGGCCACCAGCTGCCCCAAAGGTGTGTCAGAAGTGGGAGAAGTACAAGTCCATGCCTCAAAAAATTCTAATTGCGATATTTCCTGTTTTTCCTCTTTGTTCTGGAAGAAATATACCATTAATTGAAATAATGTAATTTAATTAGTTTGAGGTGTGTTTCACAAAGCAGTACTGTTCAGCCATTAAAGAAAATGGTTTTGTGTCATCTGTTTGTTTGCTACGAACTAAAAAAGCTGGGTGAACATCATTAAATTGCTGTGTTCATTTTTGCAAGGACTTGTTTCAAGCAAATCCTAAAATTAGCCCACACGTTTGAAGCCGTATCTTACATATTAGATGAGGTAAACCACTCGATTCACTTTCCAAAACCACCATCATCCTGTTTCGTGATCATGCAGACTGATGAATTATGAATAGGCCCTCTGACTGCAGGTTAATATGTTAAACACTCAAATAAACCAAGTTAGCTCAAGCCTTTGCAGACTTCCTCTTTGCCAGGGGCATCCTAATGAGTAAATCTAATTCCAGCTGCCTGCTTGGTAACCTTCGTCTGCATGTCAGATGTGAAGCTCACACACATCAGGGTAACCTGTGCATTTCAGAGACACTGTTAACACTGAATGTTTATTTTACACCAGTCAAGATAACCAGTCCTTAGTACTTGATTTTCTGACATTTTTGTAAAGTTAAATGTTGTTCAGTAGTAAAATGAGTCTGTTTTCATGTAAACAGAAAGACATAAGGCCCCATGGAATTTGTTCCTGAGTCCAGACTGATGATGTAAATTTGGTTAAGGCTGCACAATAGAAATAAATAAACGTAGTGATGTGTTACAATGCCATGTACCTGAAATGGTCCTACTGACATGGCTGTAATCACATTTTGGACCATGAGCATCCTATGACGGAAGAATTCTGAAATGCATATAGCAGTATAAATTAATCACACAGCCCAGACCTCATTACAGTCTTTTAGCTGCCATTGCAGCATTGCTCCTTCCAGGAAAGGAATGACAGGCAGCTCTATTCTAGAAACATCACTGGTTTTGTATAATCCACGCCTTTCAGCGTGAGGTCTACTCAACAGCTTCTTTTCGTTGTGCCATTTCGTGCTACTTGTGCTACTTTTCCTGCAGACGTGGTCGACAAGTCCATCTTGCCAGATACGAAGGAGAGGGTTTCCTTTTTCCTTCATTCTGGACATTAACTATTTCATACTGTCTGTTCAGTTCAATCCTCCTCTTCCTCCATATCACCGGCATCCTCTCTGGATGTAAGAAGAGGGAGCTCCATGTCTGGGTTGTCCCTGCCTGATAGTGGTCTTAATGAAGGGCCATTACCTAGAAAACAAGCAAACAGCCCGAAGATAAAATCACTATAAAGAATTTTCTATTGTTTGTGCATCTACAAGAATAATTACAGGAATATCCCAGCATTTCAGTCTCTGGTTGAAGTGTTGCAGTTTAGACTGCAAACTTTGTGGCTTGGAGTTTCCAATTACTTAATGTCAATTTAAAAACCAGAGTGACAAACGACTGCTCAAGTAATTGAATTATTCGGGCCAGCCCTACTGAGAATTGGAACAGAGAATAATCTCACAAGAGCAAGTATGGTTCCAGCTATTCTTTTATGTTACTGAAAATTATTTGCACATGCCCCTCAATAGAGTTGGTACACCAGAAACACACACAACAAGTTTTCATGGGGAGAAAAAACCCCCGCAAACGCTACCTTTGTTGTAGTATGTCTTCAGAGCCACATGTAGTGAGATCCCGCAGAGACAGACAACAAAGCCCAGCCAGTTCACTGTGCTCATTTTATCACCCATCAGCCCTACTGCCAGCAGCAAAGTGCACACCTCCTAGACAGACACACAGAGAGAGCTTATTTAAGGATGGTTTATTTACAGCTGAAAATGTCCAATAAGTAACTGATAAACAGCTTTACTTTATTTTGAACACCACCTGTGCATAAACAAACAAAAAAAATACAAATACAGGGAAACTTCATTTTAAGTTTCAACTTCACTTTAAGTTTATCATTCATGGTGTTCTAGTATTTAGGTATACAGGATAATAAGCTCAATAGAGTCAGCTGCAAATGCCTGGATTCAGCACATCCCTTTCATGGAACAGAGGCAAGCTAGAGTTGGATTGGTTAGTGTTTCTTTTTTCATTTAACCTTTATTTAAATCAGTTTTGTCCCATTGAGATCAGAGATCTCTTTTGCAAGAGAGACCTGTTCACCAAAAAAACTGTTTTTGTCAGTGATGTGTTTAAGGAAAATCACTAATATACTCCTAGTAATATACAAGCCTATGAGTATAACAGCTGGGGACATTTGTTCTCTTTTCTTTGCTCAGCAGGGCAGCACTTAAGGAACATGACATCTACACAACATTATCGGAGTTGCTGCTGTTCCTTTCTTCATATAAATTAAACAGTAAACTGTAAGGAATATCAGTAGATGCCCAGAATTATGTATTTGTATTCACCTTAAAGATCCCCGCGATGGAGAGCGTAAGGCTGGAGGTCCGGGAGACGAGCAGAAACTCAGAGAAACCCAGCCCAAAGGCAAGTGAGCCGCCCAAGGACAGAGTCAGGAGAGAGTAGAGCAGCGGGTGCAGCTCGCTCACCCGGAACAGCTTCTCTGTGGTGCCCAAACTCAAACCTGCACACACATTTACAGACTTTATTTAGACCCAAAAATTAAACACATAACAAAAGGGCCAAACCCACTTCCAGTTGCACATAAACATAAGTGACCATACAATGCCATAAAATGTATTTGTTCCTGATTTCCTGTGTTTCTGCATATTAACCACAACTGTGTCATGAGTGCAACCAAATAGTTCCTCTAACGGAGGTCAGCTGTGCTTTGAATTGTTGGCTTGGCCAGTCCTATTGTGTTTAAGTTTCACATCAAGGACTGATGACCACATATTCTCCTGAGAGTTTCTGCAGAATTCCTAGTTCTGTCAATTACTTCAAGCCGCTCAGGTCCAAGCAGCAAAGCATCCCGTACAATAACTAAAAAAATTTTTTTTGCCAGTAGGTGCGATTACAACTGCCATTATAACTTTAGCCTGAAGAGGAAAGACACTGACACGGCCAACCCAGACAGAAAGAAAATGACAGTAGCACCTGTAAACTGTACCTGTACACCTGTACCTGTACACTGTACCTGTACACCTGTACCTGTACACTGTACCTGTACACCTGTCATGTAAGTGATAAATATGCAAAAAAGAGGCACAAACACTTTCTAAGGGCACTGTTATCATATTTACATCTCATTTCATACACACATTTATCTAAGAACTTTTAAGTGATAAGTAAAGCATCCTCCAAATGTGACGACTTCAGACTATAGAGGATAACAAATGAACATTAGCTCTGGACTGTACAAGTGCCTGGTATTACAATAATGTCATTAATTAAGTTTCCTCCATGCAAGATGCAAAAGAACGCCTGCAGAGGAGGAGAAACCCACTGTGAATGAACAAAACTATACTGATCTAATAATTCAATAGGGGTCTAGACGTAAGAGGTCTACAGCAAAAAGCACTGCATAAATAAAATGCGACAGAATGTTAGTGCTAGTTAAAAAAATGATAGCAGCGAGTCTTATCCTGGCTATATTAAGAATTATTTAAAAAGATCACTAAATGGCGAGATGTGTAGCAAAAGAAAACTGGTTATCCAACTTACCCTCATTCACAATAAAAAGAGGAAAAAGACCGACAAACATCAGTGGTTGAAGGTGATACATGGTGTCAATGGGGTTCTGGAGTCCTGCATAAAAGATCACAGAACAATTCTTCAAATAGAAACATGTAGAATCTTTTAAACCTCTAGAATCTTTTTTAATTGTAGGACTTATCCAGTAACCACTGTGAATTATTTTTAACTCCTTTCACATTAATAACATACATAGTTATGAGATTGACTGTGGACGCATATACAGACCCTCAGACTCTCTTCTCCCTGCCAGCAACAGACTCACCAAGCTCTGCTTTCTGCATGAGGACTTGGGTGAGGGTCCAGCGGATCCCACCAATGAAGGAGGCCAGCAGGACCATGATGAAGCCCTCCATGTTAAACTGAGTGGACTTGAGAGTGAACATGAACAGACCACTTGCTATCAGCAACACCACCAGGATCAGGAATGGGTTCTGAAAAGTAAAGGTCACCAAAAGATTCTCATTAGTATACCGTCCCAAGAAATTAAGGACAGTTCGATCTGTTAGGTGTTACATGATCAGCTAGCCATGAACCAATAGTTTGATCCCTGGTGATGCCACAGCCATCCATTACCGGGAGGCCTGGGGACGATTACACACAGCAGGATCAACGCAGAGTGCACCTGACCTCTACTGTACCATAGTCACATACACAGCTTTGATACTCCTTTTAAAGTAAGTTTAAATTAACATTTTTTATAATGCTAACATTATTTAACAAAACAATCAATGTATTTATAGTTTCCTTTGTGAAGTTACAGAACTTTATAAACCTCAAAAAACACAAATTCTGTGAGATATATTTTGTGTCATAAAAAAGTAGTGATACTGGAGTGCCTAAACAATAAACAACTTGGTTTATCTGAGGTTTGTCAAAAAGCTGGCATTTTTTAAAAAAAAAGCATGAGTGATGCAAAAAGAAACTACTACTACTAATAATAGTAATAATAATCAAAATAAAACACCACCTCTCATAGATGTGTATGTCAAAACACACACACACAC
>JBBPCX010000141.1:24657726-24670251 GCA_037974365.1 Hydrocynus forskahlii | reverse complement strand
ACACACACACACACTGTGTTTTAAAAACACATTAAATCTGCAGTGAATTGAGAAATGTATGCACTTCCCCAGACAGCCTCACAATATGTACACAAAGCCACATCAGCTGCTCACCGGTTCCTCCAGTTTGAAGATCAGGGAGAAAAAGAGAATGAAAAGCACAGCGGAAGACTTGGTCATCGTGTACCTGCAGAGAGCGCATAAAGATGGAGTATATCCTGTTAATATGAGCCTCGCACCGAAGATGCAGACTTCTGCTACTACTAATAATAATACTACAGTTTTGAATTTAACTATTTTAAAAAAAATCATCCATCAACTTTAATGAAACAATGCAATGAAAAGTTGTCAGTGATGTCAGTGGACGTACTCACAGACTGATAGTGATAAAAAGGAAGCTCCAATTGGACAGTCCAATGTCCAGTGCAGTTGCCAGTGCTGAAAGATAGTAAACATGAAAAAGAATTGATTTCTTTTTCATGTTTTTTGCATCACAACAAAGGTCTGCTTTGTCAGGGTTACTGTCCAATTAATTCACATAGAAGATGTTAGGATACGAAACAATTGGCTTTCAGACATTATTTTATTTACTACTTTATTTTTAAAAAAGGTATTCTTTAATCAGTCAGCCACTGATTCCTTAAGAGCTTTTGAACATGCCACGCAAGTAGACTCAGCACGGACTTTGGCTCTGGAGTGATAAGACCAGCTACCTCATCACACTCAGCTCGCATACGATGATGTTATAACCGAGTCCTACCTGTTGGTCCCACTTTGTACAGGTACTCTTTCCAACAGAGCGTAACTCTAGGCTTTCGTGTCCAGCACTGCATGGCACATCGTGTCAGCATCGACAGGCAAAATATTATAGTGAGGTGGACCAAGGTCATGAACAAAGGGAAATGAAAGTCCTAGAAATAAAAATATAAGAGTGGGAGCCAAGGACAAAGACTACTGACAGAACCAGACAGAAGAAAGCATGAGAAAGTAGAACTCAAAACAAAGTCCTTAAGTCCTTGCTGTCTAAAGCATGAAAGAGTGGGAAATGCCTCACCTTCATAAGCCACTTGTTGTAGAAAGTGATTCCAATAGAGAAGACATAGTAGAAGAGCACCAAGCCCACAGTGCGGAGCGCCCGACAGATGATGGACACCGGACATGCCATCCCCACTCGCCGGCTTTTGCACGTTTCCACAGGAACAAGATGATTAACTGGAAGAAAATTTTGACTTTTAAGGCTCGGTCACAATAATCAAGACTAATCCTTCTTGTGCTGGAGGCCTTCAGCACTTAACTACGGTTAAAGCCAAGGTTTGGGTACACTGAGTGCTAACGCAATTTTTGTGTAATTATTTTAAAACAAAGCCTGAAAAATAAAGACTCAAAATCACATAAATAAAGGGTGAATAAGTGCAGAGATCAGTTTGCGGTGCGCCTTAAAATTCTGTGAGAATCATAGGAATATCATACATTCTAAAATCTAATAACAGCACAACACTGTACTGGCATACTTATGTACTACTGGCCTGCTGAGTTAAGGAGGTATTTCCCAAAGCAGGACTTCTCATTTTTAACCGGCAACTTAAGCCTAAAGTTGAGCCTGTCCAATAGGAAAAGGGCTGAGGGACATTCCTATTGGCCGAGTCTGAACACTGAGCTTACGTTAACTCAAAGCTTTACCCCTCGATTCTCACACAACATATACTATCCCAGCAATAGAGCTACTGTTTGCTTTTAGATAAATAAAGAGATAGTAACGTGTAAGTAAACTGTCCATTTGACATACATTAACACACCACAGCACAGTGTGAACAACATTTAACCCATTCACCAAGTGAACTAGCCAAGAACACAGTGCCCAGGGGGGCAGTGTGTGGAGACGGTATCTTGCTCAGGGGTAACTCAGTGGGGCCACTAGCAGTCCTGGGATTCAAACCTATAGCCTTCTGATTCCAGGGGCAACTCCCTAACCACTAAGTCCCCAGCTGCCCCAAGATAGATTCGATTATAGGTTATATTTCCTTACTGGTACTCTAATCAGTCTAATAAGACAAACAGAAATCAACAAGTGAACACATGGGCCACAATGGGCAACGTGTCAGACAATCCTGGAACTTGGCTCAGACTGTTTTGCCTAAAACTAAACTTAACCTAAGACCAACTCTTACTGTTCAGCATCTGTACAGGTCAAAATCTGTAACAGTGCAATCCGTAACAGGTCAAAATCTGTAACAGTGCAATCTGTAACAGGTGAAAAACTGTAACAGTGCAATCTGTAACAGATAAACAGCAGTGATCTTACCTTAACATTGTTCACTGAGAATCTGGATACGGGATCAAGGCTACGTTACCATAACTGTATGCCATGAAGCGCCACAACCGTCTGCTGATAGTGAACATATGAAAAGCAGCCCTCCGGACAAGTAGGACCCAGAATCACTCAGACCTGCTGGAAACTGAAATATTTAGTGTTTCGTTTTCAGCAGCAGCAGCAGCCACGCACCTCTGACGTGTACATGCAGTGCACCCCGGGAAATGAGGACCACTTAAACATAACCAACAGACCACAGCCTGCCTGAAAGTAACAAGTTACTGATACATATTATTTGGATCGTGTTTTGTCATTGCTGTTTTTTTCAGCATTAAAGTGACCACACTTCACGCTCCGTCAGGACTGTGCCCCCTCCGGAACTCTAGGAGGCGCTCTGAGTGAAAACCTGCTCCATCACTCAGTCTGTTAATGGGACCAGCAGTTTTTTTTACCACTGACAGACACGTGTTTTTATTATGCATGTAACATATTTCAATGTATCCACACATATCCTGTCAGGCATATAGCAAAGTATCCGCATGTGATGTATATATTGCATATTTAGCAGGTGTATGTAATGTATATATTGCATATTCATAAATATAAAATGTATTACATAAAAATCATATACTACCTCAGCGGGCAGCTTTTATTGTTAAAAATGCTGTGTGTGATATGCATGTTTTATATTAAAAATGTGGGCATATTTTATACCACACGTGCATATTTTACATTAAAAGTGCATATTTCATATGCATACACACATTGCTTATTTTAACCATCAAGTCTTAATAATCTTAACTTATTTGTAATTTAATATCTGTGTGCTAATAACTATAGGAATATTATCCCTAAGCAAAAAAGGCAAGTCAAGCCAAGTCAAGTTTATTTACATAGCACATTATCATATGTGGTCATTCAATGTATGCTTTACAGGACTAGAATTAAACTAAAATTGAATAAATCGATAAAAGAAGTCTGAACGTGCAGTAGAAGTATAGCTATTTAAAAGAAAGCGGAGGAGAAAAAGGTAAACCTCTTTCCCTCTTGTTCATTTTCTCTGTGTTGTGTCTCTAAATGCCCTGCAGGGGGCTGCAGAGGTTAATCAGAGACCTGTAGAACCAGAGAGCAGAAGAAGAGGAGCAGGGCTTGTGTTTTGACTGTTGTTCAGGTGGGTTTTAGAAAACTGTCCTTTTTTGATGCCGTAAGGGTAGGAACCCGTGTTTTGATGTGCTGTGTGGATGTTCTTGTAGGTGCTGAAAGGACAGGAGTTTCGGGTGTTGTCCGTTTTTCTGGTTTAAACATGGCAGAAGAAGATGATGAGCCGGGTTTCGATGAGGATCTGGAGGACGGAGGGAACGGGGTGGAGACGGGACATGGGAGGAGAAAGAGACTGTTCTCTAAGGAGCTGCGCTGCATGATGTACGGGTTTGGAGACGACCAGAACCCCTACACCGAGTCCGTGGACATCCTGGAGGACCTGGTGATCGAATTCATCACAGAGATGACCCACAAGGCTATGTCCATCGGGCGGCAGGGCAGGGTCCAGGTGGAGGACATTGTCTTCCTCATAAGAAAGGACCCCAGAAAGTTTGCCAGAGTCAAAGATCTGCTGACCATGAACGAAGAGCTGAAGAGAGCTCGCAAAGCTTTCGACGAGGCAAACTATGGGTCCTGAGAGATCATCATACACATATGGTCTGATGATCAATCAGGCATGGAAGAATCTCTTCACAAAGATCTTTTTTTCTGTAGAGATGACTCGTTTTATTATTTTGTTGTTTTTACTGTCCTGCAAAGCTTGACACAATTAGACGTTTCTAATATGAGAGTTCACGTTTCAAATAAAACACACCTGTAAAGCTCCAATGAAAATGTTTGTAATTGTTAGTCCTGCTATAATCTGCCTCAGATCACTAAATTTGTATTTAATTGCTGTGTCTCTACACCATTGATGGCCCACTGCACCCAACAGACTTGATTCAAGTAGTGAGCCCTTTAACAACCCCTTCCTCACATAGCTGCTGTGGGTGTGTTAAAGCAAGGAAATCACTAAAGTGTGCAGGGTGATGTGGACTAGGACCAAGGGTGGGAAGCACAGCTCTGCACATCTGTACAGTTTTGCACTTGAAATTAGTTTTCTTCTCAATACCGAAATGTATGATGCAGTGCCATGTGGTTCAAAGGGCATCCAGTAATTCAAGGAATACCATAATGCTAATGTTGGTAATATATGAGAGGAAAAGCATCATGGCATTTCAGCAGGAGTATATTCTGACTGGGCACAACTTATTTATACTATTATATATTGAATAGAGCTTTGGGTTATAATCTAAAATTGTCTTTCGGAAGACCAACATTTCTTTGTGTAAGAAATGAAGCATCTCAGTGTTGCATTAGTAACAATAATTTATCCTCTTTTGGGACAAAACTGATTTATTCTTTAAATCAAAATATTAATTTAAAGAAACTAAATTCTAAAGCCAAATGAAAAAAAAAAAAAGATGTTCACCACCACTGACAGACTGATGAAATATACAGTACTAAGACTTGGGTTGAATAAGTCAAATGCAGAAAAGTTGTCTTTGAGAGAATAGTTTGATCAAAGGGTGAACCTGAATTTCAGAAAACCTTTTTAAACAGGATTGATAATTTAATTGATATTTCAACATTTCTGCTTGATCGAACTGATGCATTTGAATATAGCCTATCCATTTTACCTGCTGTCCAAAACCTACACATACCCTCTGTGTTTTTATAGGTAATTTTGATCTAGATGAAATATCACTATACCTGAAATATTTGGGGTACTGTTTTGTCTTGCAGCCCATGAATGTGCCTCTCTGCCATGAATGGAATTTTAAAAAATATGCCCAAGGTATCAGGGAATGCATTAAAAACCATTTCATGAATACTTTCTGTGAGGGAGCTTTTAGACTCATTAAACACTTCAGATGTTTTCTTTCACCAACACAGTGAACATTTCTTTTTCTACGTTTCTCTAGAACAGCATTTCACATCAAACTGCCCAAAGTGGTAATGGTAGGATTTTATCATGTAAACAATGCAGCCGAGAGTTGGAGATGTCTTGCTGAGTTAAAAAAGAAATAGTTGAACAAAATTACAGAATTACTCATTACAAAGTGAAGTGGGGTGATTTCCCTGGCAGCCAAAAATAAGTATTAAAAGTGACCTCTCTTTGGACAAGTAGAGATGGTGTTTTTTTTTTTTCTTTTACATAAATAAGAGCCTGGAGCACAACCAGTAATCTTAAATCCTATTTGGGTCAATGAGACTTTGGGGAGAAAAAAGAAAAAAAACTTTATTGATAAATTCCTCAGAACAAAACCTTGCAGATCTGACTAAACAGACCAACTAAACACGAGCATGTATTTTATTCTTTATTTTGTACTTTCAAGCATGTGTTCTTAAATACAGTGATGTGTGAATAGCATTGGTCTAAGCAGCGATGATAAGCTGCTGATCTAGTCTAAATCTAGACTGAAACGGCCAGCAGTGTGGAGGTCTACCATGGTATGTGTTTTCGATGTACATGGCACCATTATGCGCCACACACACCACAGTCAGGCTCTTGCAGGAAAATGGGGGGGGTCAACCACACCCCAGGATCATGATCATTTGCATGCCGAACCTCGCGAGACCCCACCTGGGTGTCTGTCTGTCATGTCTGTTGATGTGGCAAAGCTGTGTCAAGATGGAGGAGTGAGAGGTAACGGACCAGATGGCGGACAAAAGGGTAAGGGGGGGCATGAGTGGGTCTGAGAGGATGGGGTTGAGTCGATAGGGGATCAGAGGGGAGAGGAATGTCCATGAGTCTCTGTTTTACTGCACATTCTCCATCATCTTGAGGAATTCTGGAAAATAAAGAGCACAATAGAGCTCAGTGAAAATGCTTCAACCACTGTAATTTGCTATATGATGAGCTGTAAGTGGTCTTGCACATCCATTTGACTGTGCATAATAGACCTGACCCTTATAGAGCACCCATTCACTCATCAGAGTATATAACTGACATAAGAGCTCGACATCTTATTAACGTCATTAGGGAATAAGGCTGTCGTACCGTCAAAGTCAAGCATGCCATCTGCGTTCTTGTCTCCGTCCTTCAGCAGCTCATCGATCTCCTCCTCCGTGATGGCCTCACCGGTGCTGCGGATGATCTCAGCAAACTCATCTCTGTCAATGTAGCCGTCAGCATTCCTGCAAAACGAAAAAGAAGTTTGATGTCAGTTGGACGCCGGATGTCACATCTTTTCCGCCTAGAAGTATTTGCATGTGTCTCTTGACATACTTGTCGAAGACACGGAAGCACTCTGCCAACTCTTCCTCGCTCTTGCCAGCCTGGTCCTCCTTTAGGAGCCTCACCATCATGACCAAGAACTCTTCAAAGTCGATGGTTCCGCTACCTGCGATTTCATGAGATGAAGTGAAATTCTGTTTAGTCTGTGCTCGCTTGCTGACATCCTAAAACGTGCACTGGGCCTGTTTATAAGTGTTGGATTTGTCCTTACCATCCTCATCGACCTCCTCAATGATTTCAGCCAACTCCTCTCTTGTTGGATTCTGACCCAACATCCTCATGACAGTACCCAACTCCTTGGTGCTGATATCACCGCCACCATCAGTGTCGAACATGTCAAAGGCAGCCTTGAACTCTGTCACGGGACGGGACAAATCCATCATTATACAGCCATCAAACACTTCAGCACTCATTTAGACTGGACTAACACAAATATAGCTACTCACCGGCAAGCATCTCCTCGCTCAGATATGAGCGGGCCTCCTGCTGTGCGTCAGTCTGCAAACCCACATGGTAGCATTTAGTGAAAATGCCATATTTTTAAATCTTCATTAATATATATACATTTTAATTCAGATGACTTGCTGGGAGGAAACTTTTTTTTGTTTGTTTTTATATTTTTGAACCCTTTAAACATTAAGGGCCTCTATGTAGGCCCACACTATATATGTGCCAAATTCCTCATTCCCCAAATTAAATAATGTGCAAATTAGTGTCATTACAGTCATGAGATTTGAGTTTGTAATAGAAACTGAATAATAATGAATAATAACTGAATAAACAATAAGCCAAGACTTTAAGGAGCTGAGGTAAGGCCCTCTCCTAGCTATGTGCACTGCAGTTGGTGCATTATTGCTATTTTAAGGATCAACGGGTTTAAGGATCACTAGTCATTGACTCTACATGGCAATTCCGAAATTTAACTCCCGGAATGTGTCGCCTAAGCAAGTAATCTGGCAACACACACACACACACACTCCGCTGCCTGGCTCGGTGTCAAATGGCAGGTCTCCACCCTGCTCTCACCTCAGTGGGGCTCTGCCAGCTTGGCTCTACTACTACATTACAACCACAACAGCAGCGGTGTTAAGTGATCTTTATCAAATGCACAGATAAAAGCTACTCAATTTACTAGGGTTCAAATCAGTCTACCCTTTATGCTGAAAGCTTTTATCATGTTTGTAAGTAAATATTTTAAATTCCATAAAAAAGCTTATGCTTAATTTACAATTTCTAAAGACAATCCAGTCTACTATTCAACATCTGCATGCCTTCATTAAACTGACTGTATACAAAATGATAGCATTTGTACAAGGTTGATTCAGGTGTTATGGGACATCAGTTAATGCATGTCACAGGCTCTAGATAACTTGTATTCAATGTGTAACTTTCATTTAAGGAGCCTGTGGGGAATCGGTGTTTTTTTTTTTTTTTAACAAAAAAAAACCGATCTACTATTATCTGTTGGCCCAAAACACCTGAATTATTTTTTTCTGATTTCTTACCATGGTTGTGGTTTAGCTTTCCCCACTATTATCCACCAATCAAGGCCAAAGGAGTGGTCAATCCGTGCGCACCTCAACAGCCAGACTAGACGTCAAGTGAGAGTTCAGACACACTTTAAACGGGTGGGCGAGAACACGCCCCCTCCAGAATTAGAAGGCTGCTTTTTTAGGGCTCTTCGGTGCTGCTAGCCAATCCAAATCTGCAGTGTGTACAACCGAGGCCCTTAAGACAGAATATCTGGTTTTGAAAGGGGAAAATATTCGAGGCCCTACATTCTTCTCTGCTTCTTGCTGAAGAAAAAAGAATATTTTATTGTCTCCAATCAGGACAAGCAGTGGAGGGTAGGAAAGTTGTAGGCTTTGTCCTGTGGAGAAGCATGAGCCTCAGGACATAGCATATCTACTACCATCAGTTCTCCATCCAACATTTATGAACCTGAGACATGTTGCTGTTGCTCAAGGCTAGTAATCAGAAATCATGGCAACTGGAATAAGGAATTACACTTTAAAGCCAACATGTGCAAGCTGAGAACATCTTCAACTAAAATAAAATCCAAGAAACTGAATGGGAATGTAGTTTAACTCTGCAAAAGTTTTCAACTCATTCTGACTAGCCATGCTTTGGCCTTCTGAAAGTGGTCCAGGAAACACTCAAATATTGATAAGACTTATAGCCCTTTTTCCCATGGATGTGTGTTGAAAGTCATGTGAATGATGGCATGAGTAGAATATTCTTGGGGAGAAGATAAACTCAGAGGAGGTTCTCTGTCCCATGTCACAAGCAGAGTGAAACCATAACCCTGGAGGAAAAAAAAAGTGCTGTCGTGCAGAACTTCAGTGTGCCCTGAATAGCAAATGATTGAGGGTCTCTCAAACTACAACCCACCCTTCCCAAAAAACAAACAGCAGCGCAGGTAGCCCTCTGCCCCGAAGAGTCCAGACCTGGCACTCCTTTTATGGCATGTGTTTCCTGACAGGGAGATCATAAGCGAGTGGATTGGAGAAATGGAAGGAGGGATGATGAGCAGGGGATTCAACAGTTGCAGCCTAAAGCTCATAGGGTGGGGAAGGGGAGGAGGTAAAGGACTATATACCCTGCACCAGTAGCGCAATGTTTCAAAAGGAGAATTTCATCAGGAACGTTCCTCAGCCTCGCGTGTGGCTTGCAGCGCCTCATTACGGCTCCGCCGTTCTGGAGATTACATTTGTTGGCATGGTGCACGAATCACCACCCACATCTGCTGAAGACATGCGCATGTCAAAGGATCGTATGGCTAGTCATCATGAAGAAAACACCTGTGCAGAGCAAATGTGAGGGTTTTCTCTCCCCCTTGTGCACCTCGGATGAAAATTACCGTCGTCAACCAAAGTGGTTGGCGCTGGCACAGTATGGTCTCTGGAGATGAATTTTTATCGCTTTGCATGATAACATGCAAGTTTGTATGAAGTCCCTGAAAGTCCTCTACTTCAGTAGGTAAGTATGAGAGGAGGAGGGTCCAGTGTTATGTTTAGAAAAGTGGGCAAACAGTGACTCAGCAGAAGACGATGTCAAGGAGTAAGTGAAAGAATGATAGCATGATGGAAGACAGCATGAAGGAATAAACCTAGTTGTCTTCACGATGTGATGAGGTAGATGAGTTGGTAAGGGGTGCTTTGTCGCATGTCCCTCAATAATAGTCATTTAAAACCATCTGAAAGATAATCAACCCCTAAATGAATATTCATATGAAAAGTCAAAGGACTCTTAGAGGCATCAAATAAGTGAGATAAATGGTGTATCAATGGCATTTAGAAAAAAAAACATTTCTTTGTGCAAATACATTCTTAATGAGACTACATACAAAACTAAATTGATTCAAGCTGGCGATGTACAGAGAAATGAAGTTAATTAATGGAAAGCATGATTTCTCATTCACCATCACACTAAGACATGAATGTATACTGAGGCTGATTTATTTTAGAACACTACAGGGTGGGGCACATAGGGCAAAAGTAGGTTTGACGGGGTGGTAGATCATGTCTTAAGAAGGAGCTGGGGTAAAGGGGGACAGCTGGGGCAAATGGGAAGTGACTTTGGGGTGGGGGGTGGGGGGAAAGTAGCTCCCTCTTAAAAGGTTTGGACGGTTATTTATAGATGCTTTTACAGTCCAACAGCCAGCGTTCCAGAAGGATAGCTTGTCTCTGGGGCCTTCAGGCCATTCCTTATTGTCTCTGAGACACGATTTTCCATGAAGTTAACCTTCCTCCAAGTTGCTTCAAAATGTTTATTAGATTTAAATTTGGGTGATGAAAGGGTGGAATGTAGGATCTTTACTGTACGTTCTCCATCATTTTCAGAAACTCTGAAAGAACAAGATAAAAAAAATTACACTGATGTGGTATGTTTGTGAGACAAACACATGTTTCAATTCACAGTTTGGACTCTGGAAATTCATAACCTCTGTTATGCAGAATGATTACACTTGTATAAAACAATTGTATAAAAATGCTATTGAATAAAAAATGTTATGAAAACAGAAGAAATCATAAAAAGTAATAGTATATGAGAATGCAAACACAAATTAATGAAACAAAAACTTTTGCAAGTAAAAAAAATTCAAAGGGACCCACTTGGTATATATATATGTATAAATATATAGATGTAATTGTGACTGGTGCTGAGATTACCATCAAAGTCAATTTTGCCATCTTTGTTGGTGTCTCCATCTGTCATGAGCTCGTCTATCTCCTCCTCTGTTATGGGTTCACCAGTGGAGCGCAAGATGTCACCAAACTCCTCTCGGTCAATGAAACCATCTCCATTCCTGTATGAATGAATGAAAGCAGTCAAAACATACATGAAGCCTGCTGGATTTTAAGATTAAGTGAGCAATTGTGATATATTAGGTCTGTTTAAGGTCACAGATGTTAGTAGTTGTTTTTTCTGTTGTTTTATACATTAATCAGCCAGTGTAGCATGAAAAACTCGCTAATTAGTTAAGACGCTGAACCCGCAATCAGGGGAATTACTAAACTGAAAAGAAATAAATTTCTTTAGAAACACTAAAACACTAATACTAACTCTCCATTTGTAATACTGTTTGTATCTCACAGTAAGAGATTATAGAACACAGAATGCGTTACATTATAAGCAGGACTAATTTCTCATCGGAATGCAGTAAGAATAATGCCAGACAAGCTTAATGATATATAGTCTATGCTACACATGTCTGATGTATACTTTAAAATATTCGTTCATAATTCACGCAGTAAACTGACTACACTGCTGAACTGTTTCATGCTTGCTGTTACACGACCACAACCACACACACACAGACACACACACACACACACACACACACACACACACACTCACAAAATAATAAATCTGTCTAATACAAATACCTTTACAATTAGTCTAATACAAATACCTTTAAGTAACAAGTGTAAAGTGGAACATAGGCAATTTCATTTTCAGCAGTGAGTGGTGCTGAAGGTCAGCTATAACAAGGACTAAACGGCTTCTGCTGCTGTTCTGCACTACAGATGAACAGGTAGACACATAAAAGAAACCTTTGTTCTGCTATTTTGAAAAACTACACTGAAAAATACTAAAATATGTGTTACTTGATTTTAACGGGCCACATGTAGGTTGAGTGCTTCTTTGTGATGTTTTAATTCTGTACTTACGTACTTAATCTGTACTTTACAAATAAAGTAAAACAGGTCCACAATTATATCTCAGTGGCTAATGTTTGTTGATTTTCTGTAGGTCTCAGGAGCTTTTCATAATGAATTCAAATTAAAGTGAAATATCTCTCTCTCTCTCGCTCTCTCTCTGACTCCATGTTTTCTCTGTACAGTGATAGTCTCAGTTTGCCTCCACTTGATGTTACTTTATCTCTTGAAACGCTTCTCCTGTATGACATCTGAATTGTCCGTTTAAAAAAAACCCACAAAGATACATGTGATTTCATTACAAATGTAGTACCATATGGGCCTTAACCAGAATCCAGATTTTAGGAAGGTCTATTTTGCAGAAATGGTAGATGAGTTGGGAGGGGTGCTTTGTCGCATGTCCCTCAAGGATAGTCATTTAAAACCATCTCTGAAAGATAATCAGCCTCTAAATTAATAATCAAATGAAAGCAAGTACTCTAAAGACTCTTAGAGGCATCAAACAGGTGTGATAAAGAGTGAATCAATGGTATCTTAATGAGACTACACACAAAATTCAACTGAGAAATATGACCTATTTTACATGACAAATAGGACAAATGTTAAATATTAGGGCTGGGAATTTAACGCGTTAATTAGATTAATTAGTCACAGAAAAAAATAACGCGTTAATATTTTTAACGCAGTTAACGCTTAAAGACCTGCCACTATTTGGCAGACATGCAGTACTT
>JBBPCX010000141.1:24630756-24653343 GCA_037974365.1 Hydrocynus forskahlii | reverse complement strand
TCTATCTATATCTCTATCTATCTCTATCTATCTCTCTCTCTCTCTCTCTCTCTCTATATATATATATATATATATATATATCTATATATATATATATCCGGAGGAAAAAAACAAGAATGCTGAGAAAATGTTCAATTTCTCAGGTTTTCTTTTAATAGGTGCAAGTATTGAACTAAACAGCTTTGCCTTAAGTTTTAGGAACTGCTGACAATATTTCTCATTTCTAAATAAAAATATTGTTCCTTATAGCATAATTTTAAAGGAAATGACATCAAAAGAGAAATGATGCAATGTTTACAGAGCTTGAACACATGCAGGTAAGTCAAACTGAGGTCAAGGGGCAAAAAGTGAGGGGTAAGGAAGTGAGAGAACTCAGGTTATGGGGTGGTAAGCAGAAAATTTAGAGTGTACTGTAGGAGCCAGCAGGTGTTCCTGCAGAAATGTGAGAAAACGGCATCCTTGTAGAAAATCATAAACCAAAAAAAACACCTCCTTTGTTCCTAGGGGATTTTAATGTCTAATGGTTAATAGCATTTTGTGGGTTGATATCACAATATACAGGTCTCTAAAGGTTATCAGGTGGTCTTTGACTAATTCTAGACACATTAGACTGTTTGGAATCTAAATGGTATCTAAAGGAATTCTGCAAGAAACAGGTGGTCTCTTATGGTAACCATGATGTCAGTTCTTATTAAGAAGCAAAGGCATGAGGTTGTGATGGAACTCGTAGTCTTTTTTTTTTTTTTTTTCCCCAGCAGGGATGTAAGTACTACTCCTCCCCATATCCGTCATTCTGCACAATATAAATAATGAAACCCAGTTTAAACCTCACACGCTTGAGTGAGAGCGCAGCTGCAGAGAAAAATGGACAGAGATCTCACCTGCTCGCTTAGCATCGCCCCCAGCTCAAGCTGAACACGTTCCAGAGAGAGAGAGAGCGAGAAAGCGGATGCAATGGATAATGGAAGGGCTTCAAACTACACCAAGATGTGTCCCAAACTGCTGGAGAGCATCAACACCACCACTTTTGCAAGTTTTTTTCCTGGTCTAGATCTAGGACATTGTCTTTTTATCTCCATCCTTCCTTCAGAAACAGCAGCGCAGATGTTAGTTTTCATCTTTGTGGTGCTGACCATGTTCTCCCTGCTGGTGAACGGGTGCGCTCTGCTGGGCCTCGGCCGCTCTGAAGATCTGTCCTGGGAGCCTCGCTTTTCCTTGCTCAAGAACCTTATCCTGAGCGATCTCCTGCTCATCTTGAGCCAGGGCCCCACCATCATTGGCTGCTTGCTGATGAGGCGCACCATATCATATGGCGTCTGGTGCCTTACCCAGTTTTTCCTCAACTCCGTGTGTATCTTCAGCGCCATGTTCACCATCACCTGCATGGCATTGGAGCGCTACCTGTATGTTTGCAAGGCCATCTACTATCTCCACATCCTCACCTCCACACGGCTCGCTCTCCTCATTGGGCTTATCTGGTTTCTCTCGGTGATCATTCCCACAGTGTCCGTCGTCCTCATGAGTTTGAGTCATAGGGCAGCTTTGGTGGGATCCCCCACCACTGGGCTCCTGTGTGAACCGGATTCGATAGAGCTACACCTGGGTTTCCCACGTGCCGTGGCTGTTTTCCGCAAGTTATCAGGACTCATGGTGACCATGCTTTGCATCTTTTCCTACTCTTTCTCATACTTTCACATGTACCAGGATGCTTGCAATGCTGTGCAACCCTTCCATCAGGTGAACCACAAGGCGCGCAAGACTGTGCTCTTCTACTGCTCCATGCTCCTACTCCAGCTGCTCCCTGTGCTCCTGAAAATCATTTCAGATGCCTTGTGGGAGATGGCGGGCACCACAGCCATGACCTCCATGCTGAGGCACTCACAGGGATGGACTCCTGCCAGGATTCTGCACATCCTGCTACTGGTTCTCCTACAGGTGCCTCCATGCATCAACCCGTTAATCTACGGACTTCGCAACCAGGAGTTGCGACAAACTCTACCCAGACTGCTCAGGTGGAACAAAGAGAGCCAGGAGATAAACATAACCAGCTAACATGGGATGTCCTTTTCATATTTGTAGGTTGGTCCACTAAACTTTATGCACATGACACTAGGAGGACACACTGGGATCACAAGTACACTATATATTTTGAAAGGACATTTAAGTAACGACATTTGGAGAACACCATGCAGTACAGGAGTCTCGAAGTCTGGTCCTGGAGGGTCAACCTTGGAATCCAGCACAGTTTGATGATTTCCCTGCTCTAACACACCTACTAAACCAAGGAATTAGCTGTTGAGTTGGATCAGGTGTATTTGAGCAGAGAGATCTTTAAACTGCACTGGACACTGGTCCTCACGAAGCAAAGGATGTAAGACTACTTCATTTTCAGTACATATTCTTTAAGAAGTGATTTATTTCCTGTTCCTTATATTCGATAGTTTCTCTTTCCTTTGCTGTTCTGGTTGCAGCTTTTGATAGTAACTGAAATCAGTAGTGTCAGTAGTAACTATTGCCTCTATTGTACTGTGGATTTTGATTGTTAATACAAAAATTTGTTAAGACGTGAGTACCACACATACTAATCCAGTTTAGTTATATGTTGATTATCTTTTCTCTTTTTCCCTCTCTCCTGTGTAGAAGTGCAGCAGCACAGTAATTATATATATATATATATATATATGAGAGAAAGACTGAATAGCTTTAAACAGTTGATTTTACAAATATGCTGATCTTTAAGGAGGTTTGATACTTGTATATACCTTAAGAATGCGCTATAAAGGTGTTCACATGGTTTTAATGTAGTTTCTCCTGTTTATTTTCATGTATCTGCTTTATTTTTTCCATGACAAAATTAGCACCTGTGTGGTCGTTTTTAAGAGCAGTTTCCATTAAAAATGTTGAAATTAGTTGTACCCAGCAGCATGCAGCCTTCCTGTATGCAGTTAATATAAGCAGATGTACATGTGCCTACATTCAGCAGCTTGTGTCTGTGTAGTAGTCCAATGTGCATGTGTTTAATTTTTGTGTTTCTTTTGGTGCAGTGGGAATCATGATCAGATTTCTAGTATAAATTTGGGAGAGTTGCCCAGGATATTATAACCTGTGACTCCTCCACTTGTTTAATACCTGATCAATATCATTAAATTTGAAGTGACAGCTAACAATAACTGGAAGTATTCTTTTGGATCATGATTTGCAATGTGAATAAACCTAAGCAGTAATTAACCATACTAAACTATCTGAATTCAGCTTAAAAAGTGGAACCTCATAAGATGCCTGATCAACAATCACATGATCAGGAAGTCTTCACTCAAAATAAAAGCCCTGGTTGCTGGTATCATTGTCAGCCACATTACTTAAAAATGCTCACCAAATTTTCTATGTGGCCATAAACATCAGCAAATGCACACAGTAAGGACAACTTCCAATAAAACCTTGAGCCATTTCTCGCACATATACAACTAAGCATACACAAAACTTCCCATTCTCTAGGTGTGATGCATTCATTTAACGCTAGTTTTGATCACAGTTAAGACATGGCTTGAAGAATTGCTCATCCTGACTATCAGCCATTTCTAGCTTTCACTCAAATGATACACAACTGGACATAAGCATCCTCTAAAAAAAAGGTACTCACATTTACAAATAAACACTTATTACATAAAAAAAAAATACATATTTATATTTGCAGGAGAAAGGAGCTCGTGGGACTGTGAGTGGGCGTGTGCTCTGCATCAGCACCAGTGGCTTGTATCTCCTTACTGGGTTGGCTCTGAAACTTGTAGCCTAGAAAACAGTCAAACAAAAGAATACAGAAGATACAGAAATAAAGAACTTCCAGCAATACAAGCCAAAAACCATGTCTGCCAGAGAGGGGTTAACCCTGAACACCACAGCATTTTATATGCAGATTCATCATAGAAAGTACAATTGCATATAATTTTGTAAGTCGCTTTGGATAAAAGCTTCCACCAAATAAATGCAATGGAAGGAAGCCATTGTCCAGGCTTAATACCATTCTATGAAACTGACGCACAGATACAGCCCAGGTTGGACAGACCTTGCTGCCATTGTAATATACAGCACATCTTAATAATCCAAACCAGGCAAACACTAGTGCACTGCTAGCATAGTTCTTGCATAAAGTGGTCACATCTTTAAAGAATACTATAAACCTTGACAACTGTTACAACTTAAATTTTAGCTTCTAGGGCATTAGACCTAAAGGCAGAAAAATCAGTGATTCTAGCTGTAATTTTAAAGTTCCTCTCTATCCAAAATATGAGTACTTGAACAATAATGGAATTAGACACTGTCGTGGCAATTCTCCGTTGAATTCCTTTAAGAATCTCCTTTATTAGTAAATGGCTAAGTAATAAAACGATAAATGAAAGTAAAGAGTGTCTGAGCTAATCCTGAGATCTGTCCCTTATATGGAAGAGATGGTACTGATCCTAACACCTTCTCTCCCTCAGGCTGTGAATTAGTTATTTAGTATCCATGTTCTTTGTTACTTGTTCTTCAGTCTCATGAATACCAGAAGAATGACTACACACATGAACACACAATGTAATGATCAATAGTAAGTTAGTGCCTTAAGCACAGTTTGCCTTAAGCAAAAGTTCCAATACAACACACAATTTCATTCCAACAAGCCAAACAGACCATGTCAACACTACCTAGGAATTTTATTACAGCAGGATTCAACATTTTACTGCTAAGAATCCAGAGTATTAAATACTACAGATAATCCAGTTACAATCTCAGCATAGCCACAGTTAGTGTCTGAATATGTAGACACTAATTCTGGATATACAGAGATTTTAATGTGTACATTTAAATTCTTACTGCTGAAAAATTAACTGCACATGCACAAGCAAGTATATACCATTTGTTATTTACTCACCAGTGGAAAGGGCTGTATCACGTTAATACTAGCAAAACTTGCGCCAGAAAAAAAAAACCTAATTTTCTTTCACACTGAATGTCTGGTATAAAATATTCATGAATGGATTAAACATTGCATGGTCCAGTGAGGCCTACCTGAGCGGAGAAAAGCGGACGTGGGATGATGGGGGCGTTCGGCTGGTCGGGCTTGAGGGTGAAAGTGAAGATGAAGATGAAGACAGTGCGTGGTCGACCTAAAAACGGGTAAATCCCCCAACTGAACAAGCGAACTACTTACTGAAAGTGAATAAAGCACTATGAATCAGACTGCTATTTATTACCGTCAGAGTTTCCATTTCTTAACAAGAGGCGGACAGTTGCTACTTAAATGGGACGTGTACTGGAGACCCACTGAAATGCACGTGCGCACAGCTCCTTTGTTTCTGATTTCTGTTCTTCTGCGCAACAGAATAACACGGCGTGTCAAACTCCATGACCTGACCCGCTCAAAATAAACTCACACATCAAAGTCAGAGACCAACCTGAGCAGACATTAACTTCTCTATTTACATCACTTTCCGCCATCCTTCCCCAGCAACCACCAGCCCAACCATGGCTGAAGCCGTGAACCTAATCAGGATTTAACGCGTGAGACAGCGCCACAGGGCGGAACACGTCAATTTCGAATAATTGGATATAACCTCCTCTCCTCTATGCGCTCCTTAATTTTCACTGATTTGGTAGTCATGTGGATTCACTTGCTAGTCACGTCTACCGTCATAGTACCGTCAAAGGAAATGAGCTACAGATCAGGCAAAATTGGGGCGCGGCAACCGGAAACAAAAGTTCTCATTAAAAGTAGTATTTTCTAGAATACAGGTTGTTAACCATTGTTGATGAGTTTAATTGCACAAAACAATTAACAATGGGTCTATTTTTACAGCTCATAGCAGTTTCGATAAATATGGACTGTGGA
The DNA here is from genome assembly GCA_037974365.1 of Hydrocynus forskahlii. Lineage (NCBI taxonomy): Eukaryota > Metazoa > Chordata > Actinopteri > Characiformes > Alestidae > Hydrocynus > Hydrocynus forskahlii. Next base: position 24,647,477 of record JBBPCX010000141.1, on the reverse strand, counting down.
GAGATGTGGACCATTTTGGAACTTTAATTTTTTAAATTATCAAACATCAAACACATAAATTTTTTTTTGCATGAAATGAGCCCTTTAAATCTCATGTAGCACCCAATCCAGAAGCTAATACATTTGGCAAGATGGAATAATATAGTACAACACATTAGGTTAAAATATTATGCATTTTTACATCGCTACATATTGTTGTTCACTACTATCGAACAGCATGCCAGCAACTACTAGTTTTTTCGAACAATTTGTCAGATCTGCACAAGTTGTGTCTCCTGTGAGTTGACAGCTCTGGTTTTATCTGGTTTTATTTTTGTGTTTAACCAAATAAGCACGGAATTGCCATAGACCATTAAGAAATTCCAGACGACTAAGAAGAAGGTTACAACACATTTTCTGTCTTCATCACAGGTGAAAGGAATGGGGAAGTAAAGGACAAACCCATGCCTGCATTCCTCTCATGCTGAGCTTTTACTGTCAGGGAAACTATGCACATTCAGGCTAGAGGCACTACCTGGGTCCAAGGACAAATACACAGGTAAGAGATCATGAGTTACTTGCCTACACACATTATAATAAACTAGCAGTTTTCCTTCAAGGTCAGGTGGCTGTAGTTGTATAAATGCAAGTATGTGACCTTTTTTCCTCTAAAAAAAGATGTAGAGGATGAAGATGAAATTTCCAAGCAACATAATTCAGTCAAGGACTTCGATGCCAATTAGAAGAAAAAACCAATAGGGTCAGCATGAAAGATAAAACAGGACTGTTAAAATTGTGGTGTTAAACTGAAGTGTTTATTTCCTTTAAGCAAGTATTAAAAGTGGACATGCCTGGATAATTGTGCATTTTTTTAGGTGAAATATTTGATGCATCTTTTATTAGTTTGTGTATATATATATATATATATATATATATATCTTTTGTGCGAGTTTTGCCTGGCTTTTTATTCATATGTAGCGTTTGATATGAGGAAACTGTTTTAGCAAGCTCCCTAAAATGCGAGTAAGGGAAATGTAGCGAAACTAGTTTTGTGGACGTCTGTTTTCTATACTAGTCATTCCATTACTTTTCAGTCTAGCAGTAGGCCCTCCTAGGACACATTACTTATGGGGGCAAATTTTTGAAGGGTTATACATTGTATGTGTAAAAGAGAAAGACATTTATTATGATAGAAGAATGTCAGCCCATTACTCTTTCATTTGTATGTATGTGTGTGTTTATTTGATGTTGCACACATCTAGTCCCTTATCAGTGATCAGTTTCTGGATACAGGACATTATTGGCTGAATATTTTTGATTGGTGTCAAATGAGTGACAATAAGTTGCTGTGGATCATACATGTGCAGAACACACACATACATGCACACACACACACACACACACACACACACACACACACATACACAGCTGTACACACACATACACAGCTGTAAGGATTTCTTTATACTACAACCTTAAATAAGGAGCTGATATTAATATACTGTACTTACTGTAAATCTGGGTTTCTCAACCACTGGGCTGCGGACCACTGATGGGCTGCGAAGGCTTTTGAATGGGCCATGAATCCAAAATCAAGACAGGCCATTGGTCCGCAATTCGTTATTTAATACCATCTAATGTGGCCCAGTGGGCCTTGGCAACATGCCGTGATAGACAGGTGGGCCTTAATGTTGAAAAGGTTGAGAACCATTGCTGTAAATGGAGCAAATTTCTCCTTATGATGTCATTTCTGTTCTACCTAGGATGGACATGAAATGGGAGCCATATCAGCGGCAAGTCTCCATATCTAAAGAGCTCCTTGAATGTCCATGCTGGTCTGACAATTGCCTGGTGTTAATGTGCAAGTTACCAAAGAGGGAGTGTGCCCGGGTTGCAGAAGACCAAGAAGCTATCCGAGTCAAACTCCCGGCTCAGTGCACTGTTCATCAGCTCCGCTTGCAGCTCTGCAGACTCGTACAGAAGACCAACAGGTTTCCAGACTCATTTGGGCTCCTGGACCCTGAGAAATATACTCTGCTGTACACCAAGGGTGAAAATGACTTTGAAATTTATGATGACTATCAGGTGTTGCGAACACTGGATGCCCCCTGGTTCCAGGACGCTGAGGGACATCGGACAGTCTGGATTACAGTGTTGCCGAAACAGAGTAACTCGGAAGAGAGGGTGAGCTACCAGAGGCTTCTGGATGAACTGATCGGTTATGATTTAGACACCGCAGCAGCTAACCGCTTAAGTGAACTAAGTTTTACCCGTAGAAAGTTTGCCACATCACGTAAGGAAGAATTAAGAAGCCGCGATCCTGTGGTGTACGCAACAGAGCCCTGGACAACTTCTGTGCCAGTCTCAAAAGACCAGCAAGATCAGCTTAATCGCAAGCTGCCAACTACTCTGCATTATGATAATATGAGCCTTGATGTAAAGGCCAACCTACATAATACCCCTTGTGATCTCCTCATGATCGTTTGGGAATCTATTCCTTCAAAAGAGCAGTCTTTTAAGAAATGGTCAGCTCGTCATGTTCTTAAAGTCTGCGGTAGAGAGGAATATCTGTGTGGAGATTTCCAACTCTCAGAATTCCTCTGGGTCAGGGACTGCCTGAAGAATGTGCTGGAGCTTCATCTGGCAGTGACTACCATAGCATCACTTCCAAATGATACAGTGAGAGAGGAGTACTGGCCCCTGGTTGACAGTTTCACAGGTCCGTCTAGCGCCCATGAAGAAATCTCATTTGAGGGTAAGGAAATCGAAGAGATTGTAATGATTTCACTTTGGGACTGTGAGAGGAAATTTAGGGTGAAGCTCATAGGATTCGATATCCCTGCTATGCCAAGCAACGTCCCTGACTTTGTCCATGTAGAGGCCACAATTATTTATGGCAGCAAGGTGATATCATCGGTTTGTTCCTCATCACAGATCTTTGCAGAGGAGGTTCTGTGGAACACCTGGTTGAGCTTTGACATCCTTCTCAAGGATATACCGCGTGGGGCGAAATTAGGTTTCACAATTAATTCCACAATTAAATCCAAGTCTCCAAGCACTGGAGACGCAGTTCCTGACTTCCGAGGAGCAAAAGGAGATGTGTTATACTTTGTAAACCTCCAGCTGATTGACCACAGGTCTCTTCTGAGCCAGGGCATGTACACGCTGCATATGTGGTCCTTCTCAAAACAAGAAGAAGCAGCATTCACCTACGAAGCAGAGAAACTCTCCACTGCCACTAACCCTGATGTGTCCAAATCCATGGCAATCACATTTCTGCTGGATCGCTACAGCTTTCCAGTTGTCCTGCCTCAAAGTAGAATGTCTTCTGATACCTTGCATCCTCCTAGTGCCGCATCTCCTTCATCTGATCCCAGCTCACTTCTTCATACATCCTCTCCAACTATGACTTCTCCAACAGCACCTACAGTTAGAGATAGTCTAAAAAGGTTTAGGGAGGAGAGTGTTCAGTATACTTCAAATCTTCCACAGTTTCTCCAATCTGTAGACTGGTTACAGTCAAGTGTGGTTCAAGATGTTCGCTGGCTTCTGGAACAGTGGAAACCTCAGGACTTGGAATTACCCATAGCTCTGGAGCTGCTGAGTGTTGCCTACATAGATGAGAAAGTCAGGAGACTGGCTGTCCAAAGGCTAGAAATGATGTCCAATGAGGAGGTACTAAGGTACCTATTACAGCTAGTCCAGGTAAAAAAAAAAGATACAAGTAATTGAGTCTGATGTCTGATAAGTGCAAATCTGAAGGTCTCAGAATGTGTTAAATACACTATTTCTGTCTGTAAAGTCAAGTGAAGTAGGTGTTTATTGTCATTTCAACACTTTACACAGTACACAGTACAACGTTGCTCTAGGACCATGGTGCAATAGATAGAACAAAAACAGAAACACCACAAGACTACATGGGCAGGACAATAGCACAGAGCGAGTGCAAAAACACAAGAGCAACATATAATAATCCAAAGATCTGCATTTTTTCTGTAAAATATATTAAATCCAATATTAATGAATACTTAGAACCCTAATCCTAACCTAACCGTGACATACAAAGCAAAACCAGACTGCCAGTCAAGAATAAAGGGAGCTTCTGTCTTGAAATGATGTATGCAAAATAGTGTTGAAAACTGGTGAAAGTCATTTATCTGAGCAGTAAGGGGCTTTCTGTAAGCAAATATACATTTACATTGGAATAAATGCCAACAAACAAGAAACCACTAAATAAGATCAAGATTTGTTTTGTGTGTAAAAATAATACTTGACAGTTTGTGAGCTGGTTAGAAGCATACAGGTTGGTCTCCAGCCTTGCATTTGTGAAACTCCGTCAGCAGCTGCTGATTTACCAGGTATTTCAGGTATTTGATGAGAACTACAAAGTAATACTGGACCCCCAAAAGAGAAGTTCTCAGGATAATGAAACAAACACATAGACATACATAAAATAACAACTTACTGTGTTATCATTTGAATGCAATCTAACATTAGGTTTTAAAAACCCTCTGCTCAGCTAAATCGATTTTAAATATCACATTTTCAGGTTTCCACCACTTTTGCATGGTACTGTACTAGATCTGTGTTCATTTTATGAGCTCTGTAATACTAGGTCGAATCTTCTGTGCCATAGACCTTGAAGGTAGAGCCGTACCATGACAGCAGTCTGGCAAGATTCTTAATTCAGCGGGCACTCAGGGTAATTTATCAGTTTTTCTCCTCCCACACTGGTAGATTTGAGTCTCATGATGTGGTGTGTTCTAACTTTCGCAATCTGTTGACCAGAGCAAGCGTGTGGGGCATTTCTTTTTCTGGTACTTGCGGAGTGAGGTGGACGTTTGTCCATATTTTCGTCAACGGATGGCAGCCATAATGGAGGCGTATCTCCTCGGCTGTGGCGAGGCCATGCTAACAAGCTTTCAGCGTCAAGTTCAAGTTGCCAAGTCCCTAAATGATGCTGCCATCAAGGTTAAATTGCTGTATCCAGAAAAAACACCCCTTTCACCTTTAGGTAATGCGGGCACACGTTCTATTAAATCTGATGAATATTAGCGCAACAAAAAAGCAAGAGTATCCAGTAATAAAGGTTGTGTTGTGTAATGTTTGTGTCAGCTGCACAGAAACTACAAGAAATACTGCAGGAGTATGACTTTCCTTCAGACTTCCAGGTGCCCTTTGATCCACGGGTTGTAGCAGGCAAGCTACTCGTGAGTTCTGTGTAAAAATATTTTATGCTATACCGCTGTAACATTGTTAAATCTTACATGTTTGTTTCAAACAATTCTGAGGTTTTGCAATAGCCTTGCTCTTCTTGATTGTCCTGAACTCCTTCACCTTTTGAGTGCTTTTAATCTGACACATTATACACGTTTTTACAGCTCAAAGAATGCAAAGTGATGGCTTCCAAGAAGAAGCCCCTCTGGCTTGAGTTCTCCTGTGTGGAGTCAGAGGCTCCAGATGGACCTCAGGTTGGTATTATCTTCAAGCAAGGTGATGACCTCAGACAGGACATGCTCATCATCCAGGTACGTCTTTCAAAAATGGAATCTATGTTGTTCAAAATTAGACACTGTAGTTATGTACCCAACATTTTAAAATAGAAAAATAAAATTAAAAAAATGCATCTTATAATTGCAGAGAAATATGGTACCATTATATTTTAAGATATTGAAGGTGTACAGTTGAGCTTACCACCACTGTGGCAGAGAAATCACCCCAGTGACAGTGCAGTGTAATTGCTTTTTCCGAGAATGTGCCCAGAAAATTTAAGAAGAGCATCCTAGATGTTGGCCAAGTACTGGCTCATATGCATTGGTACCTTCATATTATAGTTCCTGTCTGCTCCAGTACTTCTGCTCTACAAGCTCATTAATGTAATTTTCATTTCTGAATCAAAATTCAAAAGTTGTTTTATTTATTCATGAAATTTTATTTATCTCATACCTTGGAAATAACTAAGTCTGACACACAAGACACATAGAGCTGAAAGCTGACATCATGGTCACCAAGTCACCAAAACTAATCGTGTTGCGATTTTTGTCCGTTTTAGAGGAAATGTTTCTGCTATGTGTGATTTTCTACTGTATTTTAGACACTGATGGTGATTGACTCAGTTTGGCAGAAAAACAGCCTGGATCTCAACCTTGTTCCCTATGGCTGTATATCTACAGGATATAACGTAGGTATGTAAAAAACATTATTCATTTAGTTGAGCACGGGTATTAAGAGCCAATGTCCTACATTCTATGTACATTTTTCTGCACTTTTTTGGACATATGTACCATTTTAACATTTTCCAACCTCTCTGTACCCCTCAGAGTCAATCGAGTTGTTATTGTTACTGGTCTCTTAAGAATGGTGTATGTAAATTATCTTTGTTTTTGGATTGTTGCTCATTCAAAAGGCAGTGTGGGCTTTTAGGTGAACTTTCATGTGAAGATGTCGATCCAAAGTGCTGAATGCTGACTAGGCGGATATGTAAATGTGTGGGGTTTTTTGGGGGGTTTTTTTGGACATGAGAAAAATAATTTAAAATGGGCTGTGTTTCCTTTTATGGATACTGTATTTTTTTGCATGATGCACTTTAAATTCTGTATTTTTCTGTAATGCAGGTATGATTGAAATTGTGAGGAATGCTGTTACCATTGCTGCTATTCAGAAGAATCGAGGAGGGACGACAGGGGCATTCAAAAACAATGCCCTTTACGAATGGCTCAAGGAAAAGTATCCCCTGCAAGAGATGGTATGATGTGATTTATCCACTCAAACTGATACTTTCCGTATTTTATTAATGTGAAAAGGCTATAAACTGGATGCATCACTTACATCCCTTCCAGTACACACTCACACAATTGTTGTACGACTCACCTTTGATTCCCTATATCCCTTCCCTGGCTCTCTTTTGGTTTTGCCCTCCCAATAACCCTTGATGCCCCAGCAATACCAAGCAATAGAGAAGTTTGTCAGCTCGTGTGCTGGTTACTGTGTGGCCACATATGTGTTGGGCATAGGTGATCGACACAATGACAACATCATGATTACAAACAAAGGTAAGAGTGAGGTGAGGTCTGTTAACAAAGCAGTCTATAATTACGAATTAACATTTCAATAAATGTGCATTTAAAAGCTCAAGCTTTGATTAAACTGGGCCTCAAGCTGCTCCTTTTGGTTATGATGTACACTGCATTCCATAAGTACTCATGCTGTGATAAGTGGACTTTAAGTGGAGAAATTAAAGTCCAACTCAGTAGGTTGTACTCTAATGGCTCTTAAAAAAGAGGCAATTCACTCACACAGTGCCAATTCATACACCATATCCTCAGAGTGCAGACTTGGCAAGAAAGGGAATGAAACTAAAATAGATCTAAAATGGCCAGCATTAGCACTAATTGCCGTAGCTAGGTGACTGGAAAGAAACTCTGTTCGTTCTTCTTGATTTGGTCTGTTTTGTTTTTGAAAGGGAATCTATTCCACATTGATTTTGGACACATCCTTGGCAACACCAAGAGTTTTTTGGGTGTGAATAGAGAGAGAGTTCCCTTTGTCCTTACTCCTGATTTCCTGTACGTCATGGGTAGAGTAAAAGGAGAATCAAGCCTCTACTTCCGGAGGTTTAAGGTAAGTAAACATTTAGATTATATATATATAATCTAAATATCCCATATAAATATAATCTAAATATCACATATAAATATAATCTACAGTGCTGTCCTTCACTGAAAACCAATATAATACCTGGACCCATTAATTAGCAATGCCTGAAACTACACATTTTTCCATATTAAAGCTATTCATACAGTAATCATACAAAACCTTGCTCTCATATGTGCACATTACATTTATATTAAGTTCTCTCAGTGACACATTAAATGAGTCAAGCAAGCTAGTGCCATGAATAATTTTTCTTTTTCTTATGTGACACTGTAAATAAATAAGTTAACAATCTCCACACTCTTTCTGTGGATACATTTTCACAATTATGCTAAAAAATATCTTTCCAGTTGTGGCTTTTTGCCTTGTACTTTTTTCTTCCAATAATTACATAGAACCACAAATGTCTGTTTTTAACTATATTTATTTTTCAAAAAGTTTTTCTGCACTTGGTTTACATCTTGGTTTGGATGGAAGTTCCCACTTATATACTTATATGTATAATATAGGTACTTGTACAGTATGTCCACTTCTGAATCCATATCCAGGACTCCAAAGCTCCCACCCAAGCATCAGCTTAATTAAAGCTGTGCTCTCATACACTGCTGAGTGGGCGTGTATGAGAGGATAAGACAAAATAAGATAAATCTTTATTAGTCCCACAAGTAGGAAATATGCATTGTTATGGCAGAAAGAAAAAAGAGCAGCAAAACAATAGATTAGAGCTATACAACAAAACAAAATAAAATAAAGTGCACACTAAGACTAATACAAAAATATGAATATGGACAAAAATATAAATTGTTTGTGTTGTCTATAGTGGAAATACACACACACACACACACACACACACACACACACATATATATATGTATGTATATATGAACACTGTGGATATACATAGAGATACACATTGAAGTCTTCAGCAGGCATTGGCAAAACAGGAATAATGTAACAAACAGTTACAGACTGTTCACAGTAATAATATAGCGCTAAAAATGTCCCTCCCATTTGTGCTGGTGCCGGCTGATGATGTAGTACCTGAGTATTGAGAGTCTAGTTAAAATGCTCAACAAGACTGTTGTTCTGGGTACACAGTGGCATGGTCCTGGTCTCTCTGATGCCCTGTTAGTGGCACATTTTCCCCATGATCTATACCTCTACACAGCAACTGTCCCTGAACTGACAGAAAAATTCTTCTGTCATTGGAAGCATTCTGGTCAACTACAGCTTGGTTATCCATCATTGAGGGGCAGGGGAAGAGGACCAGTGTGGATAAGACATCCCCTTCCTTAGCTGGCTCTCTACTCTGACCACAAGCTGCTTTTTCCTGAACATAGGACGAGTACTGTATATCAGTTCTCTTGGCTCTTTCGACAGATTGCTGACAGTGATGTTGGCACCGCAAGGCTAACATGGCACTGGAGGTTCCCCAGCAACAGGGCGCTGACAGGCGCCTGAAAGGTTAGATCTTACTGTGCTTCTTTGGATAAGCAGGGCGAGGCCTGCCTCACCAATCTGCATAGTTTTGTTTGCCAACAGCACCATTTTTTTCTGCTGGGTGAGACTTAGCTTAAGCCTTCCTGTAGTGCAACTTTTTCTGTTCCAGTGCCATGTTCAGCTGTGTTGCTACTAATTCCATTTACCACCCAGAAAATCAGAGAATCTTGTCACCACATGTAGTGGGCAGGTGGATGGTTCCAACTGCTGCACTTGTTTACTTTCAAACACCAATCTAGCTCTGAGCAGTCGCTGTTGTGCTAGCTTGCAACTCCCAGACAGCCTCAGTTTTTTTTTTCCAGCTGTCAGCTGCCAGTAAATTGCTTAGTACTCCTAAAGCCACTGGCTGCTGGCCGCCATGGCTGAATGGCCTCATCAAGAAGGGCTGAGCACTCATATCGCTAGGTACCCGGACAGAAATGGTTGTCTTCAAAACTTTCTGGTATCACCATGTGAAATACCACTATGTTTAGGTTTATCCAAGTCTCTGCACATGTCTTCTGTTTCTTTACAGCTGGCCTAATAATGACCATCACAGTCATGCAGTGTTTGTCAGTGTTTTCTTTTCCCTGTGGGATCTTTTTCACTGTTTCTGTTCGACAGTGTCATAGAGACCTGCAGTGATTGTAGCCCCACATGGCTGATAAAAATAAGAAGGTTTGTGTCCCTGGGTGGGCTTGTCCTTTCATGCTAGTGCACCCTTAATAAATCTCAGTAGGCACATTCATAATGGCATTAAGATGCTGTTTACATGATTTCAAACAAATCAGCCATCTGTCGCTACAACAAGCTACAACATGTTTGTGTCTGTTTATCAGGCAAGGTTTAGTCTACTTTAAAAATTCATTTTGTCCTTAAATCTTAATATAACTAACACATTTCAAATAGTCCCCTTTCACCAGTTGAAGCAGTCAAATCATTCAACTCTGCTACGGGGTCCCAGTTCGCCTTAACTGCTCTGGTCATATTACGTACCACCAGTTTGTCTAATCTTTTTTGACGGTTTGTTTTTGTCCTGTTCTTTAGGACACGTGCATCCAGGCCTATTTGTCTCTGCGCAGCGAGTCCCGAATGCTGCTCACACTCTTCTCCCTCATGCTACTGACGGGTATCCCTGAGCTGAGTACAGCGCAGGACCTGCGCTACCTGCGGAATGTGCTGCAGGAGGAGCAGAACGAGGAAGAGGCACGTCAGCATTTCCTGCAGCAAATCAACCTGTGTGTGGAGAAGGGCTGGACCGTCCAGGCCAACTGGTGGATCCACTTGTTGGCTGGAATCAAGTAGAGCTGGGGGAGAAATGTAATCAACTTTTCTACTGATGATTGTGTGTTGGAATTTTACTTTTGCATACTACCTTGTAGTCACTTTCAGCTTTAGTGCTTTGTTCAGGCAGCATACTATGCCATAATGGAAGGATGTGGCAGAGACTAATGAATTTAGCTTCTTTTAATAAACTGACATTATAACTTTCCAAATATGCAGCTGTTTTTCCTCCCCAAAGTCACACTATACAATCCAAGATATGCAAAGTGAACGCAAATAAAACCTCTGAACCTGAATCTCTTTGTAGTCTTACCAGATGAACCAGATGAAACTGAGCATTCCACCACACAAATAATATCTGGTCATATGATATCGGGGGTGGTGGTGGCCTAGTGGGTAGGATACTTACCTTTGGACCAAGAGATCAGGGGTTCAAATCGTACCTTCAGTACACCACCACTGGGTTCCTGAGCAAGACCCTTAACCCCAAGTTGCTCCAGGGAGACTGTCCCCTGTAGTTAGAGAATGGAAGTTGGATAAAAACGTCTGCTAAATGCCGTACATGTAAATCTGGTCAGTGGTGGTCCTATATTGGTCCCTTTCTATTGATGGATAAAGAGGAGGCCTCTATTGTGCAGCAACAGATGCCTACAGTCTGCAGCTGTGTGCCCACAAAGTGCTGTACACAGGGGTACACTGGGGTTTTGGAGTTAATGGAGACCCTTCAGAATATGTAGAATTACATGGGCTTCACAGGACTAACTTTATGGACATGCAGCTAAAACTAATAGCTTGTTTGTTTATTGTTTGGCTTTTTAAGTCATTTGTTTTTGAGTGTTCCCTATCCGTCAGTGTTGGCATAAGAATATCTTCTGATTATCTGACAAACTCACACTAAAACCTTTATACTATCCAAATGAACTCACTTTTATCCTACAAGTTGGCACCATCTTTTAGTACTATCCATTGAGATTTGGAAACATATTTCTCAAACCCCAGCCTTCCTACCTAATATACCCAACTATTAAAGTGATGGAGCTGATTCTACAAACAGTGGTGAAACACACATGCTCTTTACAGGTTATTTTCATTGAGGGTCCTGCACTAGTTTTGTAATATGCCTTTTATGACTACAGAGGGCAGTGTAGATCATGCTGCACAGGCATCTTAAGTGAGGCACAATGTGAAAAGTGCAGCACAATGGCCTAAATAGCTAATGGTAATGCTGGTAATGACTGGAAAATGCCTCTGATGTATCTGTGCATTGTCATTTTTCACAGAGCGCTGAATCATAGAGGCCCACATACCTCAATTTTCACAGGGTAGATTTGGTTTATATATTGTGTGCCTCCGTTTAGATGTTCATGCCATGTCTGTGTATGAGCCATCATCTGAGTGAAGCAAATATCAGTAAAACATTCCATAAATTATGCATGATTCAGCAAATATTAGTATAATCTTCTGTAAACCCCAGTCATTTTTAGGAAACAACCCACTACTTACTCACTTACTTTATGTATAATGTATTGAATATAGTTAGAGCACAAAAAGCACCAAGGCTGCTGTTGCTGTTAAAGTGGAGGCAGTAGTGAGAAAGAGGAGGGGTACTGGGGGGTATCTTTGAGGGTGCAGGGGTGTTGTCAGTAGTTAAGGGGGGCATGGGGTAGGGGGCTGTCAGAGCTGTCTGAATGGCTGCAGTCAGACGAGCTTGCATGCAAGCCTCTCTTCTACCGCATCTATGCCCATCTTCCTTCGTTCTACTTGATTTCCATCTTTTCTTTCATGAATTTAGTATTTTATCTACCAGCTTGTTTATTTATAGCTAGATTTTTCCTTCCTTCACCCATTTTGTCTAAATTTTTCCTTTCTCCATCCATGCTTCCCCCTCCTCCCCGTCTGTCTGTCTGTCTCATGGCTTAAACACACACACACACACACACACACACACACACACACACACACAGACTCAGTGCAACTGATGTGGTGAGCACATGGTCAGACCCCACAGTGACTGTATTGCTTTTTTGGAACTGTGCAATACTCACTCACAGAAGACTTTAGATGCTGACGCCGCACTCTATTGCGAGGTAAGTCTCTAATGAGTTTAAGTCTTGATGAATCTTTTCTTTTCTTTAGAGCAATGTCAGCATGCCAGTCTAGCATGGCACCATTCACTACACCAGCCACAACAGCCAAGGGGCATGGAAAGCACAAGATGGAAACGGCCATCAACAACATGAATTTATTTTATTTCAATAAAATAGGCACTTTTAAATATGGATGCAGATACACATACATACAGATTGTAACTGTCCATAATGTGGAAATGTCCTTGGCTACCCATGCAAATGGTACACATGCAAATATTTCTTTAGAGCAATGCCATAGAAGAACTCATTATGGTTCCCTGTAGAACCTTACAATGCACCGTTCTTTAGAGAAAAGGAGATCTCTGAAGAAGCACAGTTCTGTGGAGAACATTTCTACAGATTTAAACGACTAATATAGTAAAAAAATAACATGAAGGTCTGACACCAGTCACACGTTTTCCTTGGGAACATATGTCCAAGCCAAAAAACATTTAAAAACATTTATGAGTGTAAGGAAGCCTGTGCTCTTTGTGTGCAAAAGTATATGAGAAGGTCAGCTTATGGAAGGTAACCTCTAATTTTTTCTGATTATAAAGAGCTTTTGTAGCAACAGTCCATTTATTAAATGTCCATGAACTGATGTGCAGCACAAAAAGAACTTGCAGCACAAAAAGAACATTTTACTGTTTCTTAATTAAGGTCGACTAATATGAGCTCAGGTGGTAAAAGATGAGGGCGTTTTTCTATGAAACTGCAGAGCACCATTTACTATTTTCATGGTCTTTGAAGACACTGTGTTGGTTATCCTATTCATTCAAGCATGTCAAGAGCACAGCATCACACTCTACTTCACCTTTCAGAACCACTGCAGCCCTCCAAAAATCCATGTGTCGGAACTCAAAGAAAAAAACTGTTGCATGCATTTAACTTAATATAAAATGCCGTTCATGTCAACATAGTTTTTCGATTGTAAGGCAAAAGGCAAACAGCCTCTTTGGTTCTGTGTTTTAATGTTTATGAAACTGTATAAGACTGTAGTCACTGCATGAGCACTCATGAAATGCAGCCTGAGTGCACGTGGCAGGCTCAGTGTTGACCTAATTCATGTCTGACTGATGGCACTCCCCGCCCTCTGAGTGTGTGTGTGGGTGTGTCTGTTTGTGTGTATGAGGGTTTTACTATACAAATAATATATTTCAACAAGCTTTCACCTGACCATTTAGGTATTCATCAGTTTCAAATGCAGTCCACATAAATTTGGATTAAAGCAGAAATCACTGCAGTAAACAAGTCTCACTGTAAAAACCCCTCTGGATTGAAACATTTTAACATTCATTATGGATGTCATATATGAACTGTATGGACAGTGGAATTAATGGTACGTTTTGAAGTTAACAATGCTTGCAGGCCAGACTCTAAAATATAAAATGTGAAAAAAAAGTTTTTTTTCCTTTATGCAATAATGTTTCATTGAACGTCAAACCTTATTCCTGCACCAACTGAATATTGCTCCAGCGCACTCTCTCCACATGTGAATGGTCAGTACAGATCTGACATTACAGAATGTACAGTATATATTACAGAAGTTAAATGTAAAATTGCATGCAAATAACTGTAAGTAAGGTTGTCTTTATGTAAAGACAGTTAGGTGATGTAAAACCAAATGATGACGTTAGACGTTTAAAAACTTTAGGAGCATGCGCCTGCTCATATGCCGTGGATGATGCACGAGAGTGTGTGCGTTCATGTGTGAGGATGTAAACATGCGTCCTCATTACTGCTCTCCTCTCACACAGGCCTGCTGCACACGCTGGCTCTGGGAGGTCTCTCTTTTCATTGCTGATGGTCCGTGTCTAAGCTGCTATGACACACTTCAGCGTCCCACACCCTCCCAGGAAGGGGTGCAACTTTGGACACAGGAGGCCCCGACACACTGTATGAGACAACTGCCACGCTCCAAACACAGTGAAGACTCCTACAGTCACACAGTCCTCAGAAATCTAACCTATGATATTCTTTGGGAATCTTAAGGACACTGAGAAGACCTGCTTTTGGTTTCCTGAAGGACCTTTCAGTTGATGGTGTAAAATAATACAAAGAACCTCCACATGATGTTAAGACTCTACACCAAGTAGGCCATGCAGAAAGTCAGACGCCTGGCTCGTTCCTGAATGTTCACTTCATTTGATCCATGTGCTTGCTCTGCACGGCCGCACCAACAGTGTAGATGTAAAACACTTCACCCTTCTCCAGCCTGACTGATTTCCTTTGGTGTTCAGAGTGGACTGGAGTTTTCTAGCACCATTTGAAATCGGTCGGGCTGAAAGGCATGCCGCCCCCTGCAGACGAGGAGGCTGCGTTTCCATGTAGACTGACGGGATTAACAGTAAATGTACAGTACTTCGGTTTAGAGATGTTCTTGTATGGTTTGTCTCTTTGTTGATTGGTTTGTTTTAAATTATGAATATATTGGATAGAAGGACAGAGATTTGATTCGTGACTCATAGCTGCACTCTAGCCAGACAATGTACTTTTAACGAAGGGCTGATTAACCGAAGCCGAAAGTGAAGCATGTAATTGTAGAGACGTTGAGGAGAGGTTTGGAAATCATTTAGTGAACTTATGCTAATGCTCGGGTTTTTAAACAAATAATAGCTTTCATTTTGAGAGCGAGGCAAAACAGCCATTAAATCTGAGGCATTCATTTTTCAGGAGATATTTCTGAGGAGATTAGAAAAAAGAGCAAGCACCCATGAAGAAGGGAACATTTAGATTTCCTCTAACATGATTTTTCCAAACTCGAGTTCGAATAAAATCATGAAAAGATATCGTGAATGACTATACGGTACACCCTGCTCACTGCGCGCCCCCCGTTGGTGTCAGCCCCCAGTTTCACTTGGAGTAAACGGGTTAAATGCAGAGAAAGAATTTCACATTGTTCAGACTGTGTCCCGTGCTGTGGTGTGTTCACGCGGGACTATAAGAGGCCACTTTACTTTACTTTAAAGCTTCCTTCTTCAGGAGAAAGAAGAAAATCAATATCTACTTTTGCCTCAGCTCTAAAAACAACCGCAGGTGTTTCTACCCTTCCATCTCTGTGGGTCTGATAAAGTGTGTAGCAGTTCAAGAAACTGTAGCTTAACTGGGAAGAGAAAGCAAACAGGACAAGAACAAATCAGACATCTGAGATGTGGAGTAAGGTCAGATTAATTTTGGTTATCTGAAAGCACGTGTCTAAAAAGAAAGAATGTTATAAATACACATCCTCTACACACATAAAAAATGACATTTTTCTGAAATTTATACTAGTGTAGAAATAAAGCTTGAATTAATAATGTATAATTTTGCACAGGCAGCATTTTTCTTTTCATAAATTAAACAGTAATTATGCATTAAATGTGCAGCACTGTGTTCACTACAGGATATGTACACTTCACTTAGAAAGTTAACAAAGCACGCAAACTAACATACTTATATATAAACACACAGGTTTAGGATTTTTTATGGAAAGAGATGGCTCTCGCTTTCAGAATCAGAATCATTAAGCACAAACATACACATTCACACACACACACACACACACACACACACACACACACACACACTCACACACACACAGTTTCTGCAATAAACACTCCCTGGGCAGCAGAAGGATTCAGGTGCTCTTGTCACTGGGGTAACCGGGTCTCCATGGACATCACAAGCCACCCATCGTCCTGTCAGTGGGTCGGGCTGTTTGACTTCAGTGGAACACAGAGCTGAACTGCTGCAGCCACCGGTAAGAACACTTCATTTTTGCATTCACTATAATGCAAGTGATGTAGCTGTGTTTTAGTTCTTATTGGTCCATTGATCCTAAAATGGTTTATACAGTGTAACAGACATGGGGATTTAAAAAATAATAATACAATTTAAAAAGAAACAATAAAAAGAAAAAATAACAATAATAATTATAATAATGATAACAACAACAACAACAATTATTTGTTTTATTATTATTAATTTTTCACTGAATTGAATGGTCTGTCTCCACTGCAGTGCTCTCTCTGTGTCAGAGGTCAGTCGTTGCTACAAACATTAAGGATGACTGACCAGAACGCAGACCCACACACTGCCCACTCAGGCAAGGCACTGTCTCTGAGGGACTCAGATACCAACTTCCCACACAGGTACTCCAGCACATTGTGTGTGTGTTTGTGTGTGTGAATGTTTAAAGTGCTTCACAGAGCCGTCCTG
>JBBPCX010000141.1:24584574-24619473 GCA_037974365.1 Hydrocynus forskahlii | reverse complement strand
GTGTGTGTGTGTGTGTGTGTGTGTGTGTGTGTGTGTGTGTGTGTGTATGTGTGTGTGTGTGTGTGTGTGTGTGTGTGGCCTATAATGGCAGGACAGGCGTGCTTGCTTTTGAAAGTCCTTAAGCACACAGTCCTGTAATTATCAAAGCTAAAATCACAGCAGATTATTTTAAAACACTACTCTTTTGGATCAAACCTGCTTTTAGCTGTAAAGCTGCATGAAAGCTGTTTGCAAAAGAATCTTGAGCATTTGCTATTCTTTATGTTCACACATACACACACAAACAGTTGTTTTCGTTGGCATTTCTACTGAGAAAGACCATGGAAAACCCACTCTACTCTGAGTGTGCTGCACTGCGTCGATGGAGATTTAAACACGTACGTGTGTGCACTCTCACTGAACTTTTTAAAAGCCCATTAGTGCAGTATCGGTGACTTGCACTGAGTTTCGGGGCATTAGCAGCATTAAGGATGAGCGGAGAGGAGAGAATGGAGAGGAAATGACCTATCCATGCTCTACTCACAAATGCTTTCTTTCATCGCAGCTGCTGTTAAGTTGCTGAAGTTTTACAGAATTCTGAAAAAAATCCCATTCAGCCTACAGAACTGAGGTTGTAATTTAGTTTTAAGGTTAACTGCTGTGCTGAGTTGGATGGCGTTTCTATAGTTTATAAAAGCTGGGTAGACTGGATGCTTTAACGTTAGCTGGATTATACAAAAAGAACTTCACATTCAAATAAATCCTCCTATTAAAAGAATAGCAAAGCACCACATTTACACCACATATCCATACTTTTTAGTATTGTTTAGGTCACAGTATGACTTGATGTGCTGTATAAAAATGAACAAAACTTCACTGTACAGACAATTTCTTTGGGCAGCCTTTTTACATGACAGGGTCTGAAGTGCTGATTTAGCGTCAGTTTTTGTGACAACAACTTTGAAAAATATGGAGGAATCTGATCCATGATCAGCTTAATGAAGAGCTGGATGCAGTTCGGGTGAGGTGAGAGAAGTTTTGTGTCTGCATTTTGAGTGATTATTGACTTCTGATGTTCGCTACGTTAGTCTTGCTGTTCTGTGCTAGCCTCAAGAAGATAAGATTAGTTTTTTTGCTCCTTTAATGTCTGTTGACAATACATTTCTGCGCTATGGTGCCACTTTAGGTTGAATAAAGCTTGGTTACATTAGGTTAATTAAAGTTTGTCCAGTTGCACTAAACTACACATTTATGGGTTTGTTCTGACTCATCACCTGCTCTCAGATGATTGAAATAATTAATTAGTGAATAAATGAATGAATGAAGTAAATTATTAATTTTGATTAAAATACAACATAAAACCTTTCCACTGACAATTCACACATTCAGATCCCCCAACAAAAAAAACTAGGACCACTGCCGTCCACATAACAAAAAGTAACAATACGGCTTGACCTGACAGTGTGCATAAACAGTAGAGCCCTAGTAGCTCTTAAGTATTCACTCAGCAGGCCTCGCTGTGCCCTGTTTACTCAGGGCGAGTCGGATGTGCACAGACTGGCCTTCCAAAGGTCAGGCAGTTTTCTTTAAGTGTTATGTGTAGGTTTACTGTATGTGAGCTGCCAAGATTTAGTCCCAAGCCCCCTCTGTTCACTGCAGCACAAATTCCGCCTCAGATTGACATTTCGTCTCATTGTTATCCAGCAGAATTTGTGGAATGTGTTCTGGCTAAATCTTTTGCTTGAAACTGAGCCAAGTCTCAATTTAATTACCCTGCAGGTTTATCTGTAACACATGAACAAGGTGGAAAAGGGCAGGGTTATTAAATCATTTACCATATCTTACAATCAGTGCATGTGTGAGTGTGCATGCACTTGTGCCTTTTTCTGAGTAGATATAGGTTATACGTACATTTTAACTTTAAATGGAATGTTACTCACTTATATCATCAAACCAAAGTCATGTACGTGTATCTGCAAGGACCAGGAATAATAGATTGTGCTATTGAGTTTGCCATGTATAGGCTAAATATAGTTCTTTCTTTTTTTTAACCTTTTTTTCTGAGATGTAGGTCATCTTTTCCATTTGCTGGAAGAGATTCAGCATTTGTAACTCTTTCTATAGTTTAGTTGGTCTGCATATTTTCCTTCTACTTTTTACTTTTCACCTTTTCTTCTGTCATCTTAACTTTCTCTGTCACTCCCCTATTATCATTCGCTCTTCTGACAGCATTGTTAAAGTCAGTCATGTGTGGAGAACCTTATCCTGTACATTTTAGAGCCCTGCAGTGGACAGCTTCTCAGTGCACTGACCCTCTGCTGCTTCAGACCCCGCTGTTAACAGCTCCAGATCACACTCTGTAAAATTAATCTTTCATATGGCTATACATTATAAACACCAGGAATGACCCAGGTAGCATTTTGCTGACTTTAAATATTCACTTGTATTTTCAAATGGTACTGAAAATCAACCCTAATAATAAATATTGGAGATTTGTTACAAAATGTTACCCTCCTACCTCTTGAAATGCCAAAGAACCTGTCTTGCTAGGAAAACAGGGTGGAATTTTGGGTTGCA
This sequence comes from Hydrocynus forskahlii, assembly GCA_037974365.1. Classification (NCBI taxonomy): domain Eukaryota; kingdom Metazoa; phylum Chordata; class Actinopteri; order Characiformes; family Alestidae; genus Hydrocynus; species Hydrocynus forskahlii. Next base: position 24,616,917 of record JBBPCX010000141.1, on the reverse strand, counting down.
AAGGAAAAACAGAAACCTATCCTACAGGTTCTGTGTTATCGTTATATTCATACAGTATATTGATAATGTCATGCTTCTGTCCACGAGCAGCAGTTTGGTTTAAATAGTGATGGGGACCGTGAGAAGTGTGTTTGTGGACTGTGGGGGAGCGAATGAGAGATTAAGTGTATTTGTTGCCGGGGGAAGGGGGTGGCTGGTGGTGAATGTATTTGTCGATGTTTAGGGTGATGACAATCATATTTGAGGACTTAGAGGGTGGCAAACAGTGTTGTGGCAGTTCACACTGAAAAAGAACCAGTTCAAAATTTAGTTCATTCAAATAAAAAATTTTGAACGTCTATTTGAACCTCATACCACTGAACAATCACAGACATAAGTTACATAAAAAAAACAAATTTGAGGTTGAGAATAGATCTTATCACATAAGCAATACATCATGTTATGCTGAAAGTGAAAAAAATGCGGTGCAGGTATATTTTGTAGGGAATTTTATTCAGACAATATTAAAATGTAAACAAAACAGGTCTGGCTAAAACGCAATATTCAGGCAATATCTTTTCAAGTGCTCAGAAAAGAACATAACTAAAAGTAAACAAAACATGTGGTTTTCCCCATCTAAATCTACAGCGATTTCTAAAAACTGACTCAAATGCTTAAACAAACTGCCTCCTTCAGAAGCGTCTAAACTCGAAGCACCAACCATGCTAGCCTATAATCAGCAAACGTAAAACGTGATCTGCGTTCAGTCTCGCGAGAGACTCGTTCAGTTCAGCGTTCATGAAAAATAGGAACGTTTTCAATGAACGCTGTTCATTGAATGCTTTCGTGCACAACCCTGGTGGCAAACATATTTGTCCATGGGTGCGAACCTTGTTTGAAAAACTAGCGGTGGGGACAAAATGGCCCTCAACAAAAAGTAGTTGAGACACATTACCGGGGTCCCCAGCATAAATGACGCCTATGCTTCTGTCTCTCTTGTAGTTGTCCATGCTTTGGCACAGGAGCTTCCTTCAGGACCTCATGGCTGCACAGATGGAAGCTGTTACCCAGCTACTGGGAATCTGCTTATTGGACGAGCTGCTAACCTAACAGCCACATCGACCTGCGGCCTGGAGGAACCAGAGCAGTACTGCATCGTCAGCCACCTACAGGTGAACCCAACCTGGGTCAATTAAACGAACACTCACACCCATTTCAGGGCCTTTTACCATTAGTTCCCCCTAAAGTGGACTTTCTTTATTTCTTTCTTTCATTCTTTCTTTCTGTCTTTTGTTCTTTATCTATATCTTATCTGTCAAATGCATGCTTCAACATTGTGCACTGCTCATATTTGTGTGATAATCTCGTTCCATCATTCAGTGTGGCGTGTTTTCCTCTTCTTTCATACGTTTTCCCCCTCCTGCATGTGTGGTCTTGCCTGCTGTGTGGTGGAGGCTTCTATTGTGAAAGCAGGTTTCTATTCCTGCTGGCTCTGATTTGTTTAGATTTCTCCAAAAGTTTTTTATTGAAGCGTGAAACACAGGCATATAGTCAAAATAATGTTGCTTTCTAATTCTGTCTCCACACACACACACACACACACACACACACACACACACATTTGATAAATTATTATTCCATTCAGTTATATTCTAATATGCAACTGCCACTACCATTTTACTTCAGAAACAAAAACTTTATTGAAAAAGTAAGAATGCCAAAAAACATTTGAAAGGTCTTAAAAAGTTTACTTTGGTCCATTCATCATGACATTCTGAAATGAAATAAAGGGCAGATTATAATTTTTAAAATGCTATTATGAAGTCAGTATAGGAATTGATTTCTTTTTGTGTAAGTCTGTGTGTGTGATTGCGTAATTGCATGAAACAAATATGAATGAAAAATCAACCTTTTCACAGAACAGTAAACAGCATAAATAAACAGTGCAAATTAACAGTAAATGTGCATTAAAATGTGCAGAAATATCTTCTCTGTAGAGGATGTGTACTTGTTTTCACTTAGAAAATCCACAGAGCATGTAATTTGGCCAGGGGCACCTGAACTTTCTCATGCAACTGTATTTTGTTTTTCAATGTTTTACTGCCCAGAGGCACCACTATTTCCAGACGCAGAGATGTGGTAGCACTCATTTTTCATTCGTCCAGGTGTGATCTTTCAACTGCCTGTCATCTCATCCACATTCAGAGCTTCCGCACTTACTACACCCCCTCATTACACACATTCAGCAGATTTCATCCTTTGTCTTTTGGTTTCTTTTTAGTGACTCTTAATGTCTACCTCTGTCAGCTAATTACAGGTTCATGGAATTAATTCACGCTCCAGTGATTCATTTAGAGATGATGAACTCATGTCAAAAACTGCTTTAATTGGAGGGTTAGCTGTAATCACGATTTACAAATACTGGGTGTTGCTGATGGGTGTCATTCTGAAATAACCCATTTGGACATTCCTGCTGCATATGCTTTTCAGTTGTATGGGTGCCAGTATTGTATTGCTGTTGCTCATCGTTTCTAATGTGGGCCAGTTAAATGCAAATAAAGCCTCTGATTATCAACAGCTTGCTGGCACATGCCTAAGTGTATGGTTCTGTGTGAGCATGCTTGCTAGTATGAATATGTGGATTGAATGCATATGCATAGTATCTAATTAGATCTTAGGCCAAAATACTATCCTATTTAATGCTAAAATGTATTTTTAGCTCTTGTTGCATGTTTACCTCCTATTCTTTTTTACTACTTTCATTTAGAAAAATCATTCCACTTATCATTTGCCATAATCTTATTAAAATGGAGCATTTATGCTTATCACTTACCCTTTCAGTGGGGGTAAGCGATAAACGGCTGCTACTGTTTGAGTCCTCACACGCACATACAGTAAAGAGCAGGGAAAGGCAGGGCAAAGGTCTACAGCAGATACTGTATACAAGAAGCTGATATAGCATCTGTGTGGCCTTTAAAAGCCCTTGAAACAAGGTCTTTTACTTTGTTTCACTGCCTCTAAGCTTTAAAGCTCCTCATAGGCAGGTCACTGTTGGAGATTTTGTTATCCTTGACAAAGACAAAGCGAGCTGGCTGTTTTCCATCCAAGCTCTCTGCTTGGCTTTGAAGGCCCAGCTGGACCCAGTTCCTGCACCTCCTCCCTTCTTATTGGACATTTCTGCCAAACTCCGCATTTTTTTGTATCCAGTGACAGCTAACTCACAGAAATCTGCAGTATTAGTAGTAGTATTTGCATTCAGGCATTTATTGTTTGGAAACTACTAACCTGAGCTATTTCAGAATCTTCCTAATGTTTTATTGCTTTGTAAAAATGTGCTTTAAAAATGTATTGACTGTGCTGTGACTAAAGCCATTGTGAACATTATATTCTTTATGTTGCTTGGTAGCTATAACTTGCTCATAATGAAGTATATTGTTTGGTGGAAGAATGATTTATTGTAATTATTACTAAAAACACATGTAATTTATTGAACTGTGTATTTGGTCATGTTAATTGCTGTTTTGGAAATGGTAAACCACTGAAGGCAGTTGGAATGAATGCAGTTATAAGAGTTTAGGTTCTAGGTCTTATTGCTTTAATACTGCAGTCTACATTAGGAAAGATCCTGGCCTAGCTGATGACTGCTAACAGCAAGTTGCATTCAGAACAATAAATAATTTCCTACCATCACTAAAGCTTTTGTCTCCATGCGGAAAAGGTAAAACTAGTCAGAAGTTCTTGTAAAATTGTTTCCAACTGTAATGGTGGTCACATGTAATTTTTAGATTAGGAATCCATACATACATTCTATTATTCTAATACATTTGTGATGCATTTTCCTTTGCCAATGCAAACTAGTACAATCTTTCCAAAAATTGAGCAGCTCCTTTGCCTTTATTTGACCTTTTGAAAGATTAATAACTGAATGATCGATTTCTGCATTTTGCGGTCTCTCCATTGCAGGAGTCAGATAAGTGCTTCAAATGTGATTCTCGAAGGCCCTATGACCCCTCCCGTCACAGAACCAGCCATCGCGTGGAGAACGTTATTTACCTGAAAGACAGCTATGGAGATCTCACCTGGTGGCAGTCTGTCAATGGTGAGCGTGAAAACAATATGTGTGTTTGCTTACCTGAACAAACTCTATTGGAAATGCATGTCTCTGTTTATCATTGCACATGTTTTTCATTCTGAAGATGCTTTTCCTGCCTTTGTGATGATATTGAGTGGTTTTAAAAGAACAGTCCAGCTTTTCTGCACCTGTAGTGTGTACTCAGTTACCTTATCTGCATGTTACATGTACTTAAAAAGATGCTATTGACAGATATAAGAGAATGTCATACAAAAGCTGTTCATATGTATCCAACATTAAAGTTGTGGAACAACAAAGGAAAGACCAAACATTTTCTGCACAATCAGGTGTGAGCACTAATTCATTCCTCCATAAAAATAGTCCTTTGAAAGGGTACATTTTAAAGATTTACAGCTTAATTCACAACTACCATTGACTATAGAATTTACTACGTTTGCATAAATGTTTACTGATGAAATGCAACAACTGGCCTTTGACTATTATTTTGATTGCATTTTAGGTCATAGGATTTTCTGGGTGGTAAACGATGATACAGATATTTGCTTGTGTTCTCAGGAGAGGAGACTGTCACTATCAGGCTCAATCTGGAAGCGGAGTTCCATTTCACTCACCTCATTATGAAGTTCAAGGTGTGCCATTGTGTTCATATGGAATGGAGGTGTTTGAATTCTTTCCAAAATTGTTGATATCAATCAAAAAGACACTGTGTGTGAAACTGAGCTTTTCCCCCATCTTCTTGGTTCCTCCTCAGACTTTTCGGCCTGCAGGCATGTTGATTGAGCGCTCTGTAGACTTTGGCCGTTCCTGGAGGCCGTATCGGTATTTTGCCTACAACTGCTCCAGGACCTTCCCTCAAGTCCCTGCCCGCCCTCTGCAGCTCATTGATGATGTCATCTGTGAAGAGCGCTATTCTGATATAGAGCCTTCCACAGAAGGAGAGGTAACAGGACACAGGCCTTCCCTGTTTGTTAGAAAAAGTACACATGGTTATTGAGGTACCACACTGCTCAGACCTCAAAACCCTTGAAACCTTTTCTTTTGCCAGCTGTTGTTGCTGAATATACATAGACCTGTTACAGTTATTTCATTTACGGTTTTCACAGTTAAATTGAACTGCCTGCAGGTATTTAGGCTGACCATTTTGAACAGATATTAGATTTTGTAATCATGTTGTGTCACAACAAGAAACATGATCGGCTGAGTTGAAACAAGTTGTTGCATATATTTTTATACCCTCAAGAGAAACATGTAGGCTTTGATTGACATTTGTGTGTGCTAGTACAGAGCTGTGAAGTCATTTAATGTAGCATAGTGTCATTACAATGTAATGTTATCTACAAAGTGAAGGTAGCCAGGAAGCAAGAGTTCAGTTTTTTTTTTTTTTATTTCACAGTTGTGACAGGCCTAAATCTGTGCTCCAAGAACTCTTGTGTCTTGCTGAGCTCCTGCTGATATGGGTTCCTGCCTGTTTTCTCCCTTTCAGTAACTACATAACATGCACATTGGCCTGAAATATGTTTTAACTGTACTTTAGCTTAACTCGTACAAGAGCATATTCATATCTTAGACAAGTAGTCTTAAACTAAAGTCAAGCCTTTGTTGTGCATGTAAATACTGGTACTGATGAACACGAAAATTCAACTTGAATACTTTTAGCATCTCTTGTGAACACTCTTCAACCTGTTTAACAGTGAGCATTTGATAGATTCTGGCCATCTACATGAAGTGCATGTGTTTCTGTTTTGTTAAACTGTATCTTTTGTTGCATGCCATATACTACATGAAAAATGGTCTTCATTTGATTTGCTTCAGGTCATTTACAAAGTGCTTGATCCTGCAATCCATGTCAGTGACCCTTACAGTACTAATATTCAAGGTAGGTTGTAACTCTGAATATTTGCCACATAGGAAAACAAAGTTGAAACATCTGTACCTAGCTAGTAATCACAGACCAAAGTAACAGCCTTGTCTGTATTTGCGTGTAGATCTGCTGCGCATCACTAACCTGCGCATCAACTTTACCAAGCTCCACACTCTGGGGGATAACCTGCTGGACCGGCGGCCAGATGTGCTGCAGAAGTATTACTACGCCCTGTATGAACTGGTGGTGCGTGGCAGCTGCTTCTGTTACGGACACGCCTCTGAGTGTGCACCAGTCCCGGGAGTGGGTGCCAGGGACAGTGGCATGGTGGGTTTGCACTGTTGGTTCTCATTCTGTAAAGCAACTGATAAGATACAGAAAAGTAAAAATCGAAAAAAATGCCATCCCAAGCTTCAGATGGGCAGCATAGAAGTAAAATATTGTACTTCCATTTTGTCTCGCAAGGGTGATATGAAATAACTAAACTTTGATAGGAGGACCACACCGCCCCATCTCATTCCTGTTGGGGGATTTGGACTTCTATCTTAAAGCAAAGTCTGCCCTGAACTCTTGCCTAAGTTCTCAGAGCTCGCTCCCTTCATATAGTGATAATTCTCAATAGTCAGAATTCCTCTAAATTCCTTGTGGGATTGGGTGGAATAAAATGTGTGTTGAAGCAGAATGTGTGATAAGAATGTTTTGTGATTGGTCAGATACATGGGCGCTGTGTGTGTAAGCATAACACAGTGGGGCTGAACTGTGAGCGCTGCAGAGATTTCCACCAAGACCTGCCCTGGAGACCCGCCGAGGCTGATAACCCTCACACTTGCAGAGGCAAGACACACACACACTCATACTTGCAAACACAAACATGCACATGCTCTTGTAGGTCAAATCAGTTTTTATCTCCTGTCTTTAATCAGAGTGCAACTGTAACAGACACTCAAGCAAGTGTCACTTTGACATGGCGGTGTATCTGGCCACGGGCAACGTTAGCGGAGGTGTGTGCGATGACTGTCTCCACAACACTATGGGCCGCAACTGTGAGACCTGCAAACCGTTCTACTATCAGGACCCAGCCAGAGACATCAGAGACCATGCCGCATGCATTCGTAAGTTAAGGTTTATGCAGATCTTTTTGCATTGCTTCAGCCTGCAGTGTTCTGAAGGAAGAAAGGACTGACAGTTTGTCATTTCTATTGTCAAGTACATGATGTATTGTTTTAATTCAAATAAATCCGGTTTAGTTAAGTATATTTAATGTATATTTAATGTGTCATCATCAAGACATGGCAAGTTTGATCCAAGATTTGCAGTTTTTTTATATTAACTTTGCCTTCTAAAAACTGTTTTGCTGGCTTGGTTTGGGAAATATATGCCTGTAATAAAAAAAAATCATTATTTTAAATTAATTAAAAAGCAACTCTAGTACAATTCCATTTATATATTTGTTTTTCATTCTCTCTCATGCTCTCTCTCTCTCTCTCTCACTCACACACACTTTCTCTCTCTTTTTTTCTTCTATGGATAGCGTGTGACTGTGACCCGGTAGGCTCTCTGGAGGGGGGTGTGTGTGACAGTCACACTGATTTCGATCTGGGCATGATGAGTGGCCAGTGTCGCTGTAAGGCCAACGTCATGGGTCAGCGCTGTGACTACTGCAAGGAGGGACATTATGGTCTCAGCCAAAATGACCCTCTGGGGTGCCAACGTGAGTGTGTGTGTGTGTGTGTGTGTGTGTATGAGTAAGTGTGATTTTGAATTTTCTACTGATTGATAATTTAACTGGGAAAATGTCCCACGTTTGTGTGGGTAACTATGTATGCATGTTATGCTGGAGCGGGGCTTGTATGTGTTTGTATTTGTGGTGGATCCACGCGTGATATATATTCCTATTAATGTGTTTGACAGCTTGTAACTGTGATCCACGTGGCATCACCATGCTCGGAGCTCCATGTGATCCAATCAGTGGAGACTGCTCCTGCAAGAGATATGTGACAGGCCGCTACTGCAATCAGTGCATAGTAAGATCTTCGCCAATGTTCCTAATGTTATGTTCACATTACAGGGCTAAAGCATGCAGTGAAGACCATAGAAACCACTAAATGTTTTAAGTAAACATTTTTTTTATAATGCTGCCTGAAATGAATGATTAAATAAATCCTTGATTAACACAGATTTTCAGTGAGCTTTAAACTATCATATTAAAGATTACATATGTTCTATTTGAATAAGACAATTTAATGTTATTTGAATAGTTACTGAACATTGTACTAATATTATTATTATTAGTAGTAGTAGTAGTAGTGTAATCATATATAGTGTGATGCCAAAGACAAGCTAACTACTGTCAACTAGCTAGTAAATGCATCTAACTGCAAAGGGACAATTCTGAAATATACTGTATATTATCGGTATTCATCTATCAGCCATAAAGCTCTGGTCCATTAAGGTGTGCAGCCCACAGGACCTCTGAACGTGTGTTGTGACATCTATCACTAAGAAGCAGGTCCTTTAAGTCGTGTAAGTTGCCAGTTGGGGCATTCCTGCATCTGACTTATTTGTCCAGCACATCCCACAGATGTGCTGTGTAATTTCCTTGAACTCCTTGTCAGGTTCCTCAAATTGTTCCTGAACATTTTTTGCAGTGTGGCAGGATTGCTCATTATTTTGCTGAAAGAATCTACAGCAATTAGGGATTTTTGTTACCATGAAAGTGTGTGCTCGGTCTGCAGCAATGTTTAGGTAGGTGATTTGTGTTAAAGTAACATCCACACAATAGCTGGGGTTTCCCAGCAGACCAGAGCCTCACACTGCCTCTGCCGGCTTGCCTTCTTCTCACAGTGCATTGTGGTGCATTCTGCAGTGGACAGGTCAGCATGGGCACTCTGACCTGTCTGTGGCTAACCAGCCCTGTGCAATATGTGCTACAGTAGCTCTTCTGTGTAAACGTTCCAGATAGTCTAGCTTTTGCTAGTTGTCCTCTCTGATCCATTTGTCTGGTCATCACTTACCCATTTTTGCTGTTTCTAACACATCAAATTCAAGAACTGACCCCTTGACAGATACTAATGTGACGAGCTGATCAGCATTATATACTTCGCCTGTCAGGGCATGCGGCTGATCAGTGTATATCCTATCCTATTTCTTGCATAATCACTTGCGTAAGAAAGGCCCAATAAAGCGAGGCTTGCTTAGTCTTGTTTACATTTCTATGCATACACATATCTCTACAGCATTTGGCAGTAGCAACTCTATAGAAAAATGTGTGCATGGACTTCCTTTCCCAGAGAAGGCATCCGCACTAATGACAGAGATGGATCACTTGCCAACATAAATGTGTAGTATTAAAGCAGAAGGATCTAATCTGAATCCAAATTTGTCAATAGGCTATAATCCCTTATTGCATGAAGTTTATATGCCAGCCAGTAATTGTTCAAATCCAGTGGTAAATTAATGCTTTTCGATGTGTTAATATGTGCATATGTGTGTGTGTGTGTGTGTGTGCAGCCAGAGTACTGGGGACTCAGTAATGACCTTTCCGGCTGCAGAGCCTGTGATTGTGACTTTGGTGGAGCATACGACAACAAGTAAGGTTCTTTAACATTTTTGCAACACATATGCATTTGTATGTGCCAGCCTGAGCAATAAAGCTGGTAGCTGGTTGTACTGTCAGCAGAATAAACGCCAGTCCACCTCATCCCAAAGATATTGGATGTCACTCCATCACTTCAGAGAATGGAGTTCCATTGCTCCATCCTGTAGCTGAAAGTCTTTTTAACCTTTACCTAACTCTTGCCTCTGGGCACGGTGATCTCAGGCTCCTGTATAGCTGTACTCCCTTCCTTTGGCACTGATTTTCTATGAAGATCTTACAAGCCATGTGTGTGCAATTAACCTGTCAGTAGTGGGTGCACCTTAAAGCAGCCATATTTAGACAAAATCTTTCTAACCCAGCTGCTTCTGATCACAGGTGCAGGATGGACAATGGTGAGTGTGCCTGTCGGCCCCATCTTGTTGGCCGCCAGTGCTCAGATGTGGAGCCTGCGTATTTCTGTGCTGCGCTGGACTACTACAAATATGAGGCCGAAGGAGCAGTGGGTCATTCTCCTGATGACTCTGCTCTACCCGTGAGTACGGCAAATCCAACCAAACCTTACAGTCTGTAACACAGTGTTCTTTTCTAGCACTGAAACATTGATTGAGTTCCTGATTTTTCATGTGATCTTCTTTACATGTTGTTAATGAAGCTCAAAAAGTCTTCTAGACCTACTGACTTGAAATGAAAGGGGAAATGGTGTGAAAATGTTTTTTTTTAAAATCTCACTTCATTTGTTTTCCTTTCTTGATTATTTTAAAGGGAGTTTTAGCCTATAATTGCAGAAAAAATGTCTAACTGGGCCCAGTGTGATTTAAACCAAGTTACTTGAGCCAAATGGTCATTTAGCTCATTCCATTGGAGAAGGGTTCAGTACTATATAGAAGTGAAATTACATCTTTCACTAAACAAAAGGCCTCTCATACTGAAACTTGCTTGCACTCGAGTCAAAACAACAACAGTGGGAACTGGAGCTTATCTGATATCATCATCACCATATCACCTTTGTGTCCCCAGGGCAGGCCCAGACACACACAACTATACAGCACATCAAATAATGGAATGTAAACCGTGGGGCTCTCTGGGTTTGGGTGGGTGTGAGTAATGTGAATAGAGATACAGTACTGTGCCACAGAGTGTTTTTCGTATGGGGTTAGTTTTAAGGGTGCTTTAGGGGTGGTGATATGTTGCTGCTGGTCTGTTGGAGAACTCATCTATAAATTATATGTATCCAGTCCTGCTACACTGTCAGATTCAGTCAGGTTTCACTGTTACTGTTACTGTCTTGATCACATTTTAAAGGTACATTACATTCAATTTGTTGGATATAGAGGGACATTTTAGCTTTATTCATTTATTATTATTAATATTTATTATTGGCTTTTTAAAACTATGACAGCAAAGATGCAAGAGTGTTTATTTACAGTCTGTTAGCATTAAACCACGATAATAATGTGTTAACTTGCACAGCCCTATTATATAAATATACAGATACATGTGTCTGTGAGTGTGTACAAATAATTCTGAATTAGTAAATTCATGGTTAAATTTGAAATTTGACATTTTTCCTTAAGAATTCATCCCAGTGCCATACAGCTTTCTAAATCACACAGTGCTGGTTTTGAACCGAACACACATACTGAACCGAACACACATACATCCACACACTGAGATGTGAGCAGGCCATGGCTGAAGTGACCCAGAATAACATCTGAAAACAGAGGAGATACCAGCCTGTCAGACAGAGTTAGTTATGCCTGCCTCACTTACAAACACATGGATTCCCCACCTATCTTTCACACATGCATACTCTCTCCTTTTTGTCTGTCCTTTCTCTCCTACAAAAACATTTTTTTCTGAGCACCCCATTGCAACACATTCCTTTATTTAACGACTGTCATAACATTACCACCTCGGACAAGTTTGTTCCCAGGTCTCCGTCTCTCTTTCTCTTTCTATATGTCTCTGCTGTCCTGCTCTCTCACTCATTCACTGCCATGGAGCAGTGTTCTGCTTCACACTGCTGGTTGTACTTGTCAGCCTCCTGCCCAAGCACTTCAGGCCAAGGGTTTTATGAGCCATTTGATGGACAAATGTTGTCATTGTCATAAAGTCCTGTATCTAGGAAAGTGTAGCTCTTTAGAAACATTTAAGAAACTGCTCCTATAAACTTAAATAATAAGAATTTATTCTATTATTGGATCATTTCTGTTATACTCAACAAACAAATGTTCACCAAAAGAGAAATCATAGAGAGCCTTACCATTTATAACAGTGACAATATACAAAACATCCCATGGCCCACTACAGGACAGGCAGGTCAGGAGGATGGTGGGTTCATACAAATATAACCTAAAGAGGGTCACAGGGTCACATATTAACTGCAACAGCAGTCTATTGCTGAATGCCTGGACGGTCTGGCAGTTTGCCAGCATCATCGTGATCTTTTCTTAAAAATGCTGAAGGTTCGCATTATATAATACTGAACTACTGCCGAAGATCCTCATTATATAAATGACTTTTGACATTAGTAGGAAGCTCAGCTGCCTGGAGTGTAATCTCCAACTTGCAGTCCTGATTGTCATGGACCAGGTTCGCTCAGTAAATTCCTGTTACGCACATTACAAAAAAAAATCTGACAACATGTTATACCACACATGTGCGCAAATATGGGAAAGAGCAACACTTTCACACATTACATCAGGCTGTTTAATATGAAGCTGCAATATGGAACTGTTCCAGAAGTGATGTATGTTTTTCAGTTTGCATGTAGAAATTAATTTTCTCCTCTCTGTTCGTCTCCGTCTTTCTCTCTCTCTCTCTCTCTCTCTCTCTCTCTTTCTCTATCTCTGTGCATCATTCTGTCTCTCTCTCTCTATGTCTCTCTCCCTCTCTTTATGTGTGTGTCTCTCTCTCTTTCTTTCTCTGTCTCTGTGTGTCTCTCTGTCTCTCTATGTCTCTCCTTCTCTCTCTGTTGTTCAGGGAAATCCGCGACCGCAGGCGGTGAACAACTGTGCGGAGCATCTCAACAACCAGCTGAGGAGACACAAGCGTCACCGGCGTATCGCGCAGCAGCAGAGGGCAGCACTGAGACGCATCCGCCAGCTGCAGCAGACTGTACATCTGAGTCTATCACTTTACTCTGCTTCTCTATCCTTCAGCCAAATAGTTCAGCCAAAAATCACATTCACATAGCTTTTCCACTTACACCCAAATCAATCAGCCAAGACATGCTTGACATTTGCACCTTTAGTTTTGAACTGGAACTGTAAGGCTGATCTAGCTAGAAAGTGAAGGAACTGCTGTTTCGTCAAACTTATTTGTTCTTAAATGCAACAGAATGTAATACAGTGTCAGAAACCACGTAAATCAGTCTTTTTGAGATGATTTAAATCAGCTACATTTGGGCAAGGAAAGTTTTTATCTTATTAAAATGGACTTTTTTGGAGGCTGTCTGCCATGCTAATGTGTTCACTCGTGCCTTTGTGTTGGTGTTTCTACAGCCTGATGTGACGATTGTGCACAGAGAGTTGTCAGGTCAGTTGGTCACATGGACCGGACCGGGCTTTGCACGGGTTAAAGATGGCGCAGGGCTTGTCTTTACCATTGACAACATCGCTTATGCCATGGAATATAACATCATGATCCGCTATGAGCCAGAGGTCAGCCCTGAACTTGGCCTTGAACTTGTATACACACTACCTGTCAAATGCTTGTGGACATTTAGTCTTCTCTAGATTGTCAGTGTTACTTGTCATTAAAATAAGAAGGAAATCCTCAAAAACTGATTTTTGGTTGCTTGTTTGTTTTAGCATGAAACAGAGTTACCCAGTACTTTGACTATATCTTGAACATTTATGTTTATCAAAGTGTTATTCATAAGCTATTGCCATGACAAATACTGTCTCAAGTATTTACATGTTCTCTTGAATTGAACCTTAATCTTAATCTTTAGCAAGTTAAAGACATTTTGAAAAATTTTGTGTCCTCAAACTTTTTGCTGGCAGTGTGTATCCTGATCAACATTACTGTTTTATAAAAAAAATGTTACTGACACTTGTTGGAAACAGTCCACAGAAGACTGGGAGGCTATTGTGAGTGTCACATCTGTCTCGCTGCCCACCAGCCCTCGCTGCGGAAACCTGCTGCCCACTGAGCAGCTGTACACAGTCACCCTACCCCACCACAAGAGGTAACAGCGCCCGTCTGCGTCCAGCGTGTGTGCGTGTGTGTGGGCATGCATGTATATTTCTGGGTGCTTGTATGTGATTGGGTGCTCTTTGTGTAAGCGTGCCAGGCTTTAAGTGTGACAGGCTTGTGAGTGTGTGGAGGAGTATTAGTTAATATTCTTATAATAACTGATTCTTTAAGTGTGCTAATGATAATGTCATTTGATTTTGCACTAAGCACAGAACATCCTCGACCAGGTCCAGCTCTGGTTCCACCCCAGAGCTTTTAGTTACTTCCTGGCACAATGGAGTGTGTTTATATGTTTTGTAATATGACTAATCGGATCTCTGGCTCAGACCCAGGAGTCTGGCAATGCCTGCCTTCAGGGCAAATGAAACTCATTGTGGGGCTGTAAGTCCTCTTTACCAAACTCAGAGTGAAATAAACAGAACTCAAGATGAGGGCATAGAGATTTAAGTGAGTTCTGTGAGTCTGGAGAGTTAATTTGCGAAGGATTAATTGTGTGTCTTGTGATGAGGCATATAAACACCTGGCGGCAGATACCATTTCACAAGTGAGTAGAGTACAGCAGCCACAGCTCTTTAACAGGGTGGTACAGTGTTATGAGAGGTTATATAAGACAGTTATCTGTCTCTTGGTTCATCTTTGAGAAAAGAAGGGCTTATTTGGAGCTGCTAAATCCTGTCTTCCATGGAGAGTTGTAGATAGATGATAGGTGTAGACAGTTTCTCAGCATTCATTCCAGGCCAGAGATCTAAAGGGACAAAAAGAGGTGGATATGTTGTGCTATAATGACTAAGGAGAGATGTTGTGTCTTATTGAAGTCTGTAATCTATAAGCTGATTTTGGGGGAAATAGTGAAAGTGAATTCCAGCACAGGCTGTGTGTGTGTGTGTGTGTGTGTGTGTGTATGTGTGAGATCCAATGGGCTCGCTGTGCTGTGCTTTCCTCAGTTCCGGATGTGTGTGACTGCTTCAGTACACCGTGTTTCCTCCTACTGTTGTGTCCTGCTGCTGTGGGCTCAGGCAGAACCAATTAACAGGCTGAGCTGAAAATGAGCCTTAGAGCCAGGAAAGGCTTGGTGTGTGCAAGAAAAAGTGTGTATGTGTGTGTGTGCGTGTGTGTGTGTGTGTGTTTGCATGTGAGTTTGAGCAGTTGATGCACAAATTGAAGTCTGAACTGCATTTGAATTGAACTGGTGCCAGTATCTGATGAAAATGAGCAGTTGATACCTGCAACAGCAAAATTGTATTTAAGCCGGTCACAACTGGAGTGAACAGTTTCCCCTTTTAAAAACACTTTTACGCCTCTGTTTATTCTGGTAGAGCATTAAGGAGTTAAAGCAACTGCCCCTACATTCTGTTGTTTTCCTCAACTCTCGCTGTATTTTTTAAATAGAATTCAAAACAAACATTATATATTTATATTTGCATATATATTTAGGCAATTTTACAAAGTGTGAGCTCTTTCAAAAATGTAGTCACTCCACGTTGCCTGATGAGTAAGCATTAAGTCTGCGTTGCTTTGTGCATATGATCGGAAGCTTGGCCTGGACTATTGAAGTCTTTAATTGTGTCTCGTCTGCATGACTTGCAGTGCCAACAAAAGTGTCTTTTCTATCTTTGTTGTTTAATTGTCTGAGGCCACTCCTGTGTGGTCTAGATAAGTTCTTTAGTGTAGGCAAAACATGGTCATATGAGATGGGTGGGTGCAGAGGAACTGGGGCCTTTTCTGGAGTTTCTTTTGGTTTTTAGACTGAACATAGAGTAAATAAACATCATTCCCATGCGTGAGCAGCTAAGGATGGAAATCAGTATGGGACCCTATTATTTTTTCACAATACTTGTGTGAAGATACAATTCTGTTGACCACCAATTCTGTTAGGTCGTCTAACAGCACCGGCTAGCTGCGTGATGGGGGGCATCCCATCAAACTTGCAGTCTTCTCATGATGGGGAAATATTTGAGCTATGACATAAATTGCACTTTATTGCACTTGATTAAACATGAAAATGCTACATTATGTCATCAGAAAACAACAGAATTGTGAAATCGTTCTAAAGCCTTCTAAACATTTCATGTCTTGTGTCTTAACAAGACATGGATTAACAAAATCTTAACAAAATCTTGGATTTTGTTATCTTATTAATCTACCAGTAGGTTTAATACACATTTGAATATTAGAATGCAATTATAAAACATTGACACTTGGGCCTCTTTTCAGTTCAGTACTGTTTTATGGTGTAAAATAGATTTGTTTTCCTCTCGACCCATCTAACAACATGGGATTCTCCACAGGTACGTGCAGATGCCTCGCCCCTTCTGCTTCGAGCCCAGCAACCGCTATGTGGTTTCTATCCGCTTCCAGCGCCATGCAGTTTCTTACAGACACCTCACTGCCTACATCCTCGTCGACTCGGTAAGTAAGGACTACAGCACTGCAGTCAATACTCAGAACATGTGTTTTAAAAATGCACATAAAACTTAAGTCACCAAAGTACATGCAAACAGCTGTGTGACTTGCTCATTTACCCTGAGGGATTTCACTCCTTACACTTTAAGAACCACCAGTGGGTTCAGAACTCTAGTCCACACTCCTTTAACATAGAACAACCTGTTTACATTGTTTTCTATGTAATTATTGAGGATTAATTCTTAGAATGTAATGAAAGTCTCAGAGTTTAGGAGTTTAAGTAAATTAAATAATTTAATTTAAAAATAGCTCTTAACAAGTTTGGAAAAAAAAAACCATTTCACTCTGATGAAAACGGCTTCTGTCCCTGTGGGCTATAGAGCAAGGCCAAGCTATATATAGCAGTGTATCGCCATCTTGTGGTTACACAAAATAGAAACCTTTTTTTTGTGTACTATCCTTAGAAGGAATTGCACTTAACTTCCTACTACCTAATGAAGTACTGTCCCAAAGTAATTGGGAAGGGGTTAACTTCTAATGCTTGGTTCACATATAACAATGTATACATTTTTTAGATTCGTCTTTTAAATCAGAAATGACAAAACTCGGGTGATTTGCCCATTAAAAGTTGAACTAACAGTAAAATTCACCAATAATTGAAGTCAAAGAACCAATGTCACATACAATGACTTTTAAGTACTGCCACTCTCTCTGTCTCTAGCTTGTTTTGATCCCCAAGTATGAGGAGCTGCCAGGTTTTCAGGGTAACGACCCCCTGGCGCAGCAGCGGCGGGAAGAGATGGTGCGCTATATGTGTATGGAGTCCTTCATGGCTGTTCCCATGCCACGCCTGGCTGACATGTGTATCAAACTCATCTGCAGTATCTCCTCTCTTATCCACGATGGAGCACTGGGTGAGTTCAGAGCCCTCAGGGCCTAGAGTCTCATATTAGAATGGTTAAGGGTACTAACACTGTCATATGAAATAGCACAACTATTGCAGGTATAACAATTTTGAAACAGAATCAAAAATTTGAAATTATCTCTCATCACTCATTACAGGTTAAAGGAGTTGCCATGTTTATGCTTATTTTGTTCCAAGGTCTGACATTGAAAAAGTTGTATTTCAGAAGAGACAAGCTATATATATTCATAAAGACATGTATGATTTTAAGATATTGAATTGGCTCTTGACTTCTTGTGTTGTTCTTAAAAAATATGCGCACCATGACAAGATTAACAACTATGTGACTTTTCACCTTCAGCTTTCAACAAGATCTTTAGCTTGATGATTAGACATTGAGAACACACCCTCTTTTGTAGTTACTCAAGGGTTTCTACACTGTTACTCCAATGGTTGTTTGTGCTAACTCTTTGTTTTCTCTGTAGCTTGTCAGTGTGACCCTCAGGGTTCACTAAGTGCAATGTGTGACAAGGTTGGAGGTCAGTGTCACTGTAAACCCAACATGATTGGCCGTAACTGTGACCAGTGTGCACCGAGAACATATGGATTTGGACCCCATGGCTGCACTGGTAAGATGCTTTAGGGCTTTAGCTCCTTAAGTCAGGACTGGAGCCCTCAAGCTCTGCATATGGTCATAAACAATAAAAAGTTACAGTGATTTTAGTTTACGCTATTTTATGTTATTATTTTTTGGGGGGTGGGTGTTATTTTTGGTTGCACTATTGTTATTGTCTTTTGCTTGCCTTGTTATTGTTTATCTTGCTTGCCTTGTGTTATACTTCTTGTTGCATTGACATAGTGTGGAGTCCACAACTGCTTCCGGGCTTTTGGGTTACATCAGTATTACATTTCAGTTTGAACCATGTTACATCGAGTATGGAAACTAAGACCCTAGCTTGAATTCTGATGACGCTACATCCTTCTGTGGATGGGAGTTAGCTCTGGTGCTTTCTGTGTGAAGTATAATTCTGTTCTTCTCTCTCCTGCTAGCCACTAGTTGGAGCAAAGTTCATGTCTACTTTTGCCTTTACCCTTTCACAGTGATTGGCACTGTATAATGGCAGAGATTCAAACACCAGGGGGGAAACAATGTACGGCTACATATTAGAGATGCACAATTATAGTTCAAACACCGATCTCAAAATTATTACTACTACATACTACATAGTAGAGCTGCAGAATTATGGCTAAAATAACAATAACAAAATGGTTATTAAATTGTGCCAGACACTGTTCCCCCAGGACTGGAGCTTGATAAGGAAATGCTACAGTATTTCTGCAAAGCTGTAAAAAAAGTCCTGTTTGTATTTTCTATTTCCCTCAGCGTGTGACTGTCACCATGATGGCTCAGCGGGGCATCAATGCGATCCCTCAACTGGACAGTGCCCATGTAATGCCGGAGCACGCGGACGCCAATGCTCCGAATGCCAGCCCGGTCACTGGGGCTTCCCCAACTGCAGACCGTGCCACTGTAATGGGCACGCAGAGAGCTGTGACCCACATACTGGCACCTGCATCAGCTGCAGAGACCACACAGCAGGTCTTCTGTGTGAGAGGTCAGTCACAACTTTCATCTGCAGTTAATGTCTCTCATTCAGTCTGCTAACATACAGCCATGGAAAAAAAATAAGAGACACTTTTTTTTCTGGTTATTGCTTTTGTAATTTGTGTGAGTGTGTCTGTGTAAAATGTGCAGGTCACAATTTTTTACACACTATTGACCACACTTGATTCAAAATTCCAAACAAAAGAATGTTTGGAGAACATTTTAAAATAATACATATAAAGAATTTATTAAACCTTGGAAATGTTAAACTACACAACATTCTTACAATTATACTTTACAATTGCAGCAATTAAAATATACCGTGTGCATGTGTGACTCTGTTTCATCCCATCAGAAACTGAATCAGGAGTGAAGCTGCTGGAATACAGACCATAGAAAAGCTGCTATACAAACACTACTGCACTCACAACACATATGGAGGCGTTTCTTATTTTTTACACAGCTCTCACTGCAATAGTTCAGAAAAGAATAGACACCTGTGCATTTCACACACACACACTGCCGCAAATTGTACAAACAGTGAAGAGAAAAAGGGGAAAAGTGGTCTCTTATTTTTTTTCCATGGCTGTATATCCTTTATACTCACATTGTCCTGTATTACCATACCTTAGGTGCATGAATGGTTTCTATGGGAACCCCGTGCTGGGTTCAGGGGATCACTGCCGGCCCTGTCCGTGTCCAGGGAACCCCGGCAGCGGTCACTCCAACGGGGAATCTTGCCGTGTAGACCCACAATCCAGCCAGATCATCTGTCACTGCAAGCAAGGATACACAGGTCAGCCAAGCAATCAGTGAACGCATAAAGAAATAAATCAATGAATCAATCAATCCATCAGATCATTTATTTATAAACGACATTTAACAACAACAAAACGTACAGCTTTAAAATATAACCACAAAACAGAAGAAATAAAACCTGCTCTAAAAGGACAGCTCAGCAGTAATAACATAAAACACTGAAACATATGATGACTTAATTCACTTTTACTGTGTGCATTAGTTCCACATGTTTCATACATTTCAACAAACATTTTTGTCAACCATAAATAAACTGCACTATGATTTTATTCGTGTGGAAAAAATGTACTCAAGCAAATTCAGTCATTGCTTTTTCAGCGTGTCTCTTTTTTATTATTAAAAATAAAAAATGTATTTGAAAGAAATAAAACATAAAAGCTACATATAGATTCAAAACACAAAACATGGACCAAAAGAAAAAAGTTACGTTTAAAAGGATCAGTAGTTGAAGCAAAATAAAGAAGAATTAACCACAAGGTTCACTGGGTTTACTTAAATAAGTCCTAAAATGGAACCAATCAGTCAGACAATTAATCAGTTAGTTAAATACATCCTAGTTCCCATCTCTGGTATTCTAGATATTGTACCCATTATTCCCTGTTAGTATCCACTGTGCATCCAACTCATTGTTAAATATGGATATTTTGACTTCAGAGATCTCTTTCAGCTGTATAATGTGCATTTCTCTGAATTTGATGATTACGTTAAATAATGACTTTGCTTCTCTCAGGATCTCGCTGCGACCGCTGTGCGCCTGGTTACTATGGTAGCCCAGAGCAGGCTGAAGGGGCGTGCCGCCAATGCGACTGTAACAGGAACATAGTGGCCGAGGACCCGGACTCGTGTGACCCTCGTACCGGCCAGTGCCTGAAGTGTCTGTACAACACAGACGGGCCGTCCTGCTCCGAGTGCAAGCCTGGTTACTATGGCAACGCACTGTCCAGGAACTGCAGGCGTAAGTGGATTCAAAAATCTCTCTCACGCCCTTTTGTTATGTAGTTATCAGAATCAGAATCAGAAAACTTTATTGATCCCGGAGGAAACTGCTTAAGCTGCCCTGTTCACTCTCTGGCAGCTGGCAACAGTAAATCTG
The DNA here is from genome assembly GCA_037974365.1 of Hydrocynus forskahlii. Classification (NCBI taxonomy): domain Eukaryota; kingdom Metazoa; phylum Chordata; class Actinopteri; order Characiformes; family Alestidae; genus Hydrocynus; species Hydrocynus forskahlii. Next base: position 24,596,361 of record JBBPCX010000141.1, on the reverse strand, counting down.
ACTTCAGCGGTGTATTTGAATTTATCTATTAATTCTGTTATTATTGATGTACGGTACATTTACTTTGCGTTATTATTTATATGTAGTTACATTATTTACGGTGGCCCTGAAGTGCAAAAACAAATTACTAAACACAACAACAAATACAAACTAATTCAGAAACAACAACAAAATTGAGAAACACAACAAATTGAGAAGCACAACAACAAAACTGAGAAACACAAAAACAAATTAAGAATCACAAAAACAAAATTGAGAAGCACAAAAACAAAATTGAGAAGCACAAAAACAAATGGAGAATCACAAAATCAAATTAAGAAGAACAAAATCAAATTGAGAATCACAAAATCAAATTAAGAAGCACAAAAACAAAATTGAGAGGCATAAAAACAAATTAATAATCACAAAAACAAATTAAGAAGCACAAAAACAAAATTGGGAAGCACAAAAACAAATTAAGAATCACAAAAACAAAAGAAGAATCACAAAAACAAATTGAGAAGCACAATTACATTAAGAAACCGGAAAGGGTTTCTTAATGTAATTGTGCTTCTCCAGTCAGCAACAGGAGACATCACTGATTGGACGACTGCGCTGTTCGTCTTTGGAACCGGAAGTTACTCTGCCTGTAGCGCATTTTTCCAAACATGAGTGGTGATGTGGTTTGCACTTCAGGGCCACCGTAATTATTACTACATAACTACTTATGATATTAATTACTGCACACTTCAATTTACTTTCTTTACTTACAACTTTAAGTCCACACTTTTTTTTTCTTGTTTTGATGTAAACAAAAAAAAACACAAGAAAGACAAAGTTATTTTCTTTATGCTAAACCAAATGTATGCACAAGATATCAATAATACAACAATACGCTGATGGATTGTATCAACAATACAACAACCCAGTCATAATCTGGATCTCCACTTTTAAATGTAGGTCCTTAAGGAAAAAACTGTAGCTTTGAAGTTTTGACAGCATTTGTCTGCCTTTTTTTTGGTGTCCATGAGTGAGAAGCATGAGTGAGTGAAAGTTGTGATAAAGCTGCTAAGGAATGAAAGAAACCTGCTCTTCACGGTGCACTGCAGTGATTACCTTTATGTGTCTCTGACGTTCTCATCTTTGGCCTGTATCCCTCTGTTGTGCAGGTTGCACATGTATGACCCTGGGGACTCAGCAGGGGTCCTGCAGTGATGGGTTGTGTCACTGTGACAGGGAAACAGGGAGGTGTCCCTGCAGGCCCAATGTTGAAGGCCACAGCTGTGACCAGTGTGCCCCTAACCACTGGAACCTGGGCATGGACCACGGCTGCGAGGCCTGCAGGTGCCACGCACAAAACTCCTTCAGCCCGCACTGCAACCTGGTAGGACTAGCATCGGCATCTGCTTGGCATTTCTTGAGCATTTGCTGAATGATCACTCACTCGCCATCTTCCTGTGTGTGTGTAGATCAGTGGTCACTGTCACTGCAGGCCTGGTTTTGGAGGGACGCAGTGCACTGAGTGTGAGCCACTTCACTGGGGGGATCCAAACGTGCACTGTAAAGGTAAGGGTTAATTCAGCAAAGCTTTTCAAAACACATTTTATATCTGCGGTTGTGTATTTGTTTTATCTGCGGTTGCGTATCTCTTTCTTTTTTGTTTTTCAGTGAAGAATACATAAGCCAACAACAATACCATGTAGTACAAAGATAAAATGATAGCATAAGGAAATGAAGAAAAACAACCAAGGAAAAAAAACATATTGTCAAGGTTCAAGGTTGAGTCGCATGGTCACAATGTTTTAGAGCCAAATGTTTTATCCAACTGCATTGACATCTTACAATTTTCATTCCTAAATGCAAACACACACATGCTGGTATTACTATATGTGTGAGGACATTGTGTTGACTTGTTTCTTTTTGCTACATCTAAACCTTACCTTAACCGCAGTGACCAAACTGCAGTGACCAATCAGTTTTCTGCTTTTAGTTCATCCTGAAAAAAGTTTAGTGTGTGGTGAAAACAGCATGTTTCCTTGCTGTTAGCTGCCTTTTAGGCTAACCAGTTATGTACTTTTCACTGAAGTATGCAACATTTTCCGCATTACAACCAACTTCTCCTCTCTTTTTGAGAGCTAACTACTCAAAACTTTATCCAGACATTGTAACAGCATATTTACAGAACAAAATGGTAAAAAACCTTACTAACGTTTATCAAAAGGAAAAAAAAAATTCCCAAGTCATTTGGGGTTAATTCTGTTGACCCATTTTTTCCACAAAGGGCAGATATTCTTGCAAAATGTCAAAAAATTTAAAAGCAACACAAATGTAGAGCGACAAAATGTACATTAAAAAGTGAAATCAAATGTTTGTGACAAAATATGGATGTAAAAGCAAAGCTTCCGAACGTTTTCTTTGTAAGCCAGTTTGCCGTAAGCTGGAATGTTACATTTTGTGCATTTGATACATCTGCCAAAGATCAGAGTCACAGAAGGTGAGGGGCTTCCAGCCTTGTCGCTATAAGTCTAGTGACATTGCAGCCTGTGGAACTGATTACTGATTTTAGCCTGGAGTGTTTAAGGGGTTGAAGAAATAGGAAAACTTAGTAGCAAATAATGTGACAATTTGACCAGATCCACCCCACAGTTTGGCAGATGGTAGGAGTTCGTTTTAAACTCTGCTTACGATAACCATCAGCAGATAAAGTCATGCTGTGCAGTCCATGCTGCTTTTTCTTAATCTTCTTTTTCTTTACCCCACTTTGTTGTATCTCCATGTCTGTGCAGAGTGCAGGTGTGACCCGCTGGGTGCGGAAGCTCTTCAGTGTAACCGGACCACAGGGGCGTGCCTCTGCCGAGAGATGGCAGGTGGGCTCCTCTGCAACGAATGTGCCCGAGGTTACACTGGAACTTTTCCCAAGTGTGTTCGGTGCCACCCCTGCTTCCAGCATTGGGATGACATTGTGTGCCAAGTTCAGCGTGATCTGGACACCATCCACTACCGCATAAACAGGACCCTTGAGACGGGCACAGTGCCTGGGGTTAGTGACGCCCGAATACGGGAGCTGGAGAAGAAGCTGGCCAAGGTCCAGGACCTTCTGAATGATGGAGACAGAGACAGGATGTACCATCTGATCAGCCAGGCCATTGATGACCTCAGGTATTGTAGTTAGGCAGAGCAACCACTAGAGGTTGTGCTTTACAAAGCAGTTTCTTCTTTTTCCCCCATCCACAAGTACTGTAAATACAAGTCAGAGAAAAGAGCCACCTAAAGACATAGACCAGTGGCTTAAGAGAAACAGAGTAAATATAGATATGAAGCAATATACAGCTCTGGAAAAAAACAAGAGATCACTGCAATTTATTTTTAAATCAGTGTCTCTAAGTGTGACAACCATTCCATGCCAGTGTCTGTTAAATTCCTACACAAGCACCTCATTCTGCTTTATGAGGTACTGATTAGTGATCACCTGAATCACATCTTATTTAATGAGGAAAAGTATAAAAACACTGCTGGAATCAACACTCTCCTCTCGCAATGTGACCAGTTGGATGGTAAAACACTACTAGAAGTACCTCAAAGGTAATTATTGCCATTTTGTTTAAGAGTGAACAAGAGATTTGTGTTCTCTGAATTATTCAAGTTCTGTAAACATGCATAATTTCTCTTATTTTGATGTTTTGTCATTTCCTTTAAAATTAAATAAAAATATTTTGTATTTAGAAGTTAGGATACATTGTCAGCAGTTCTTTAAAACTATAGCAAAACCTGTTAAAGATAAAACCTGAGAATCTCAACATTTTTGCAGTGGTCTCTTATTTTTTTTCCAGAGCTATACATGGATATTTCATCGAGAACATACGATAATTCAAGTACATATTTACTTAGAGCAAAAATATGAAGTAAAAAAAGTAGGGTTGGAATTCAGTACAGGAAGACGGTAAAGACAGGACATGTATCACATCATTTATGTGTATCACACCATGTTTCACATCATTTCTAGTATAACTGCATTTTAATAAGTACTGCAACTAAAGACCACTAGATCTTGAGTACATTTGTCCTTTTTGAGGACAAATACATCATTAAGTTTTTACTTTAACTTTACTTTAACTCTAACCTAAGGATGTTGTTTATAATGTTAACTAGCTAATTTAGCGATGTAAACTAATGTAGCAGTTTAACTAAGTGAATTATTTTCTCTATTGATACATTTACACATATTCAAGTAAATTATTATTACAGTGCAGAAAAACTTGCACCTTGATACATTAATGGATTTTCCCAGTTGAATTTAAAATGTCCTAATTGTGACCTTTCTGTGGCACAGGGCTGAGATAGCCGTCACCGATGGCCGTTTGATGGGCATAGAGAGAGAGATGAATGCCACAGCAGGGCAGGACATCATCCTGAAACAGAATCTGACCTCAATGGAGCAGGAGCTCAGAGACCTCAACGACGCTCTGGCTCAACGGCGTAGAGACTTGGACAACTACCTCACTGCGGGACTTGCAGGTACCAGCAAGAAAGGCTTTTTATGTATGTGTGTGCTTAGTATAACATTACAGTAACCCCCCACTTATACGTGGATCAGCGGTCGCGATTCCAGTCTCACGCTGACTTTTTCTGAGAACCAAACTAATTATTTTTCGCGGAACCCCACGCACATGCGCGGAAAAGGCAGATATCCTCCGCATTTTTTTGCCTTTGTGACGTCGGGGCCCTTTGTCCTTGTGCTGGGTTGCTAAGCACCTCGCCCTAACATAAACCCTGCGCGAGGACAAGGGGGCATGGCGGATGAGGCCTAGACCCCACTGCTTTTCTCGTGGCAATATATAAATGTTAGTATATTTGTGTTAAATTAGACAAAAATATAATTTAATAATTTTGTAACATAAATATTAACGTAAATTCAGCTACATTTCCATATAAAAAGAACTATAAATGTTTTGGTACTGTGGAGATGTTTTGGGACGGTGAAATACCTGTACTCAGAGACGGGAGGTTTGAAAATAGCCAATCCGAGCACGCTCTTTATTTGTCCTTGCTGCTGATTGGCTGCCGTTCTTTGACGCATCCCTCACTGTACTCAGAGGCGGGAGGTTTGAAAGTAGCCAATCTGAGCACCTTATTTATTTTTCATTGGTGCTGATTGGCTGCTGCCCAGAATTTCCCCCTTGGAGCGTCTCGAGTGTTCTCGTGTTTTTTGTTTTGTTCTTAACGCCCTGCATTTTTATTACTGTAAATTTAATTAATTTTATTACTGTATTTAACTGCTTATGCCAATGAAAATGACAGCGCACACCAAAGAAAATGCCTGTGCATGAATTATAGTACAGTCTATACTGGGGTAACATCTGTATTTACATTCTAGCACTGCTGGAGTTCAGTGTAAACTGTATAGTACGGATACGGGTTTAAGTCTAATGAGTTTAAAATGACATTAACGTGTTTTGGGAGCATATTTTGGGGCATATTTACGGTTTACACTATGAAAATAGGCATTTTTAGGCATTACCACAACACAACAACGCGGTTTTTCACTACACGCGGGTGCTCTTGGAACATAACTCTCGCGAAATTGACATCACAAGACAATTCAAAACGCATTTGTGTTTGACAGGTTATATTAACAACTTTTTCACTTTACACAGCATCAGTGTTTATAAAGTAGGTGATAATGACACGGTACTTTAGGCTGAGTGCTGCGGCAAGACAAATTCCTTGTCCATCTTGTGTTTAGGGCATTAAAATGTTTTGGAAAAGTGTTTCTAGTTCTGATTCAGATTTGACCATATTCTGAAAATGATGCCCTTTCTGTCTTCCCATGCCCAGATAAGTTTGAGAAGGTGAAGAAGTACTACCAGCAGTCCCTGGATGCTGAGAAGCGCTGCAATGCCTCTGTGTACGGGCCTGAGAGCCCTGTGGAGCAGTCTCGAGACACACGCAATATCACAGAGACTCTCCTAAAGCAGAAGAAAGACCAGCTCCTGCGCACATTCACCGCCCAGAACAAGTCCCTGTCTGAGCTGGAAAAGAAAGTACAAGATGTAGACAAAAGGGTCCATCATCTCAGCCAGAAGGTGAATACTCTTCTCTCTACTGAGAGTGTTTTGTAAAGACAAAGCCATTCCACCAAGAAATTCCCAACAAAAATGCTGAGCAATTCAAAGTGTTCTAAGTAAAATGGATGAGGTTCACTGAAGTCCTCAGCATTAGACTTCAAAAATATTTTCAAAATATTTCAATTTTTTTAATAAAAACCCCAGTCTCTTTTTGTTCATTGCCATTTTTTACATATTTAATTACAACTAACCAGACTTATCTACAAAAAAAGTCACATTTGTGTGTCACAGCATTTACAAACTAAAACAAACTAAAATATATTATAGTAACTTTTTTTACAATTTGCCAATATAGGTTTTTTTATGATAAATATTTAAAACAGTTGTGATGCATCCTGGAAACTAAACCTGATTACTATAATATGTTACTATAAACTGACAAACATTCCCTGAACTTTTGAAAGGCATATTTGTAAATTTCGTGCACTGCTTTGACACTATGGCAGTAACTGGATTTGTGTTTGCTTTCCAGCTTTATTGTCTGTTTTTGCTCTTTGTGCAGGTGTGTGGTGGCAGTGCCAATGATTCATGTTCAGACAGCTCCTGTGGAGGTACTGGCTGTAAAGACAGTAATGGTACGCTGCTGTGTGGAGGACGACTCTGTAACGGAACTGTTGGGGCATCACTCAGGGCGCTGCATGATGCTGATGAGGTCACTAAGAACCTGACAGCTGCCAGTGATGAACTCATGAACATGGCCAAGAAGGTGTGTGTGTGTGTGTGTGTGTGTGTGTGTGTGGGGATACTAATAAGGCAATATAAGACAGTGTATTCTGTTATTCCCTGGCTTTAAAGATGTCTCTAAAGTACTTCGAAGAAAGGTCATTTTAAGCGATGCTGTATTGCCTGAACAGCTTTTCAGGCTGCAGAACAAAAAGTAAACAAGAGGCAAATATTTATTTTTTTATCCAAATGGGTGCAAAGGACTCACTGAACTCATTTGGGACCCTATCAGAACCTCTTTTGAGAGGGTGAGCTATATACATTATATGGACAAAATTAGCTTAATTTTAATGCTTCACCATACCAATACATTTTGGACGACGCTGGACACAATGTTTGGGAAGGCCTTTTTCTATTCCAGCATGACTGTTCCCCAATTCAAGGTCTATAAAGACATGGTTGGATGAGTTTGATGTAGAAGAAATTGACTGACCGCACAGAGCCTTGACTTCAACCCCTGTAGAATGTTGTACAGAATGAATGGGCACAGAAACTCTCCAAAATCTTTGGAAAGCCTTCCAAGAAGAATGGTTATAGGTGCAAAGGGGGGACCAACTCCATATTAAAGTCTATGGATTTGAATGCATTGTTATTAAAGTCCCTGTTGGTGTAATGGTCAGGCGTCCCAATACTTTTGTCCATATGGTGTATCTGTGTATGTATGTACATGTATATGCATGTAATATGTCTGCTTCTAATGCTTTTCACAGCTGCAGGACATTGCCACACTTACTCAGAATGTGAAGACCCAAGCCTTGAACACCCTAGACAAAGCCCAGAAGAAGAAGCAGTTGTTTGAAAACTCCACTAAGGACCTGAAGAACTTCATCCAGACGATCAGGGACTTTTTGATGGGTCAGTGCTTCATCTGTTCGTTACAGAGCTCATGCCATGTTTTATTAAGTGGATTTACTGTTAGCTGTGAACAGCCCTAATACACAAGTACATGTGTGTTCAGAGGAGGGAGCAGATCCCGAGAGCATAGAGAAAGTGGCTCAGCAGGTGCTGGCCATTGAGATGCCAGTCAGCCGGACTCTTCTGGACCGCGTAGTGCAGCAGATCAAAGACAACATCGCCAACCTCACTGACGTGGAGAGAGTCTTCAACCAAACCTCGGCGCAGCTGGCCAAGGCCAAGGAGCTGCTCGACAGAGCCCAAAATGCAAAGTAAGAGATTTATGGCAGGTTTCAGGCACAGACAGAACTTACTCTGCCTGAAAAGCCCTGCATGTTAGGTACGACACTGACATATAAGAGTAAATGTGCCATTTGAGTGGTATCTACACTGAATAAGACAAAATGCACGCCTCTCCCATATACATTTGTGGGAGGACCATGCAAAAACTTGGAGAGCCTGGAAATTACATCACATTACAGAACATTACATTTATTGGGTTTTGCCAACCACTGTCAATCTAATTAGCATGGAATTTTCTTCACCTCCTACTATCGGTCAATTATCAGTGGTGTCTAGACAGAAAGATTCCTTTAACAATAGAAGTTCTTATATCAGCTAGACAGAGGTACAGTCTTCAAACACGTGCTTAATCGTTATTTCTAATATAAGAACCACTCAGTGACTTGTATGGCTTTGCCTTTCCATGTTATTGTTTCCCAAATTCAGTTTTTGAGCTAGAATAGAATTATGGCCACGCAGAATATTTTGGTGGAAAGGACTTGATTTTTTTTTGTGTTGCATGATGATAGCCCCACTGTTTTATACTTTAAACCACGCGCCTGACTAGCTTAGTTCAATTAGTAGGCGGTTCTGTTCGCAGAAATGTGAATAGCTACAGGGTGTAGTAAACTTGAGTGTTAATTCCAGATGCATTGCAAGCACAAATTGTAAAGTTATTGTATAACACCTGCTCATGAACATCTGAGCCAGAGTGTCACTGGAAAGGAACAGTTTTAAAACAGTGTGTGTGATTGTGGTCTATGTGTGTGTAGGACCCGGGCAGAGGGAGTAAGTGATGCCATCACTAAGACTAAAGAGGCCCTGAACTCCTCTCAGGAGGCTATAGAGCAGGCAGAGCAGGCGATAGAGGTAGCCATGGAAAACCTCAATGCCACACGGAACGCCACCGCCATGGTATGCTGTGCTTGTTTTCATATGAGTGCATCTGTATTGATGTGTTTGCACATGTGCTTTTTTTTAAACAAAGGTTTACTGTTTTCTCACTTCAGAATAATAGTGCTGAAATTCATAACAATAAAAACAACGATGAGATGAGGTGATCGAAAAGATCAAACAGATCATGACTAATATTTTCCAGCCCGTTTTTGCCTTTGCATTCTCTCAACCGGCTTAGTCAGACACCACCTGCTTCTCCACCAAGCTGGAAGAAGATGCACATATGCTGATGCACTGAGAAATTAATTAAATGTATATATTTAAAATATTTGCCATGGTAATAATTGATACATAGATGTCTAAGGTTTTGTCTTAAAACCAAATTTCCAGCATTTAAGCCCTAGTCTTTAGATCAAATTATCTAAAAATGATGAGAAACATACATTCATTAGTGTGGGTCCAAACCTTTATCTAGTATTGTTTGTGCATCTGTTTACTTGCCTGTTACATTCATCTGTGTGTTCACAGACTTTGTCAGGGTGTTGTCACATGCACCTTTATGAAGTGACTCTTTCCATACCTTGTTTTTCTCTTTGTAATCTCTAATACTTTCATGAATGCTGCTGTTTGAACAGGTGGGTAACAAGCTCACAGATCTAGAGAACAGTCTGATGGATTTGATGTCACGACTGGCCAATTTATCTCAAGGGGTGGAGATGTTAAAGGATAAAACGGAGCAGAACAGACAGCAGGCACAGGAGGCCAAAGCCCTGGCAAATAATGCCACTCAGGCCGCCTCTGAACTAAGCAAGGTTTGTTTATCATGCATGTTTTTATCTGGATTCCACTACGCTAATTAGTTAATGGGTTTATATTGTGGTTTTATACATGTGCATTTTCATACCAGGAAATGTCAAAAGCTGAGAGTCTATATAAAGAGCTGAAGGATAAAGTAGACTCTCTGGAAGGTTCTGGAGCAGGCAACATCACCCAGAGAGCGATACAAATGAAAAATGAGGCAGAGGCACTCCTGAAGAAGGCTAACAAGGACATGGAAACGCTTAAGAGTATGTATACTTATTTGTGTTTGCCAAAAATATGTGCTTTGCATGCTTTTGGGGTAGCTGAGCTGTCTAGAGCAGGATCTAACACACAGACCTCATGGATTTAAATGGGGAGGGATATCTATGCCAATTTAATGTAAATATGTGGGCTGTGAGGGAGCTAAACTGCAGCAGCCTCTACTGCCTCCTTGGTGCTGCCAGTGGTGTTGGGGGCACCAAATACTGAAATATCATTATGACCACCTTGCCTGCTTTGTGTCCAGAGCTGGAGAGAAAGTTCCTGAAGAACGAGCAGAAGATACAACAGCAGCGGGACGAAATAGAAGAGTTGGAAAAGAACGCTTCAGATGTCCGAGAGTTCATCAGAATGAAAGTTACTGGCTACAACAACTGTTAATAACAATGGAAAACTAATTAATAGGAAATAATAATGTCAGACTTAGCATAGCCCATCCCAGAGATGCAAAACGTTATCATCTACCATTGAAATCTTTTACGAGTGGTTAAAAGTGCTTAAGTGACTTCTGTCACTATTTATGGTGTCTTTCACTGGTTATGATGTTCATTCTACCTGGCTGTCCTCTAAAGACCCACCAGACAAGTGTTATTGCCCTGAAATGGTTGCAAAAGAATTAACATCAGATATGGTTTATTCTGACCACTTTAGATTTATATCTAAAAATGTTCAAAGTGAGAGTACAGTTACACCGTGAAAAAGTGATGAACTGGATATCATTTCCACATGAAGCTTCACTGCAGTTTCCACATCAATGCAATAAATGCTAAAATTAGCTGCAAAGCACAGCTGTGTTGCTGTATAATATTTTTTTTATTCATGTGGAAATAACATAAATCTGAATCAAAGATGTTCAATGCTGTACTTTATCAGTACATGTGTGAGCAATAACACCTTGGCAAATATATACAAAATGAAATTAAGATCTTTGATTTTAATTTGTCACTTTAAAGTGCATTGTCTACTCCAGGCCCTCAAGGGTTCATTATCTTGGAGACAAATCTTTTTGTCTCTATTTAAGATAGTTTTGGTTGGTTTTGGTAAACATACTGGCCACTACTTTCCTCCCACTTAACACAAGGTCACTTGAGGCTCTGATGAAAGTGTCCCCAACACTGAACACTGTAGCACCTAAAGACAGAAAATCATCTGTAGTGTAAAGCTAGTACGGTTTCATGTTTGGACTTTAATCCTTCAGTCACTGTGTCATTGACTTTGAACTGACATAGCTAATATGAACTGTCACAAGTATCATGTGATGCCATCACATGCGGAACAAAGAGATGTGCCTTAACCACACAGGTCCATGCCTTCACCCGTGACCCTATCTGTTCTTGTGGGAGATATCTACAAATCAAATAAATGTGCATTTGATATGATATTTCAAATGAATGGTTCTTTTTCATTCCTCTCTCTGTCCTTACTGAGTCCACATCAACCTGGTTTTTGCTGTAATCCGCTTCTTGTGTGGATCAGTGCACTGATCTGGAGGACTGTTTCCCATCATATGACTCGATCACACACTCACTCCTCATGCACATACACTCGGGAACATTTTAAAAACGGCTCCTCTCTCACAGAGCTTCTTGACATGGTGTTTGGATGTTTTCCAAAATAAGCCGTGTACTTTGGTCACCTAAATATGAATAAAATGAATCTTGTATAGCACTGCAAAGAATATTATATGTGTGCTGTAATGTCATTGTAAATTATTTTTTCCTACATTTTTTTTCAGGAAAATACATTTAAAATTGCTCTACAAATAAAGAATTATTAGGATCAGAAATCCCTAAGAGCTCAGATACTT
>JBBPCX010000141.1:24565136-24584474 GCA_037974365.1 Hydrocynus forskahlii | reverse complement strand
TGTGTGTGTGTGTGTGTGTGTGTGTGTGTGTGTGTGTGTGTGTGAGGGAGAGAGAGAGAGAGAGAGAGAGAGAGAGAAAGGTACTTGGGGTAGTAGCATTGAGTAAGCATTAGAAGTCTCCTTAATCTCTGTTTAGTTTATAATACACTATAAGGGTTGGTCCACAGTTCAAACCCATTTCCCTTTTTAACCTCACCTCTCCTCCAAACTCCACCATAGACAGATCAGAATAAACAGTATTCCTAAGTGTTTCTGTTCATGCTTGTTTGATTAGATTAGATTAGATTAGATGCCTTTATTGTCACTATACAAGTTCAGCGAGAGAACATTTGAAGCAAACCAGCAGATGCAAATTTTTTTTTAAAAACTGTGTTTATTCTAGGCAACTGCTTCATTGTCCATTTTTGTTCTTTATTCCATCTTGACCCCTCAGTACACCTGTTGCTGCTCAGTAACAGGGCTAACTTTATGGCCAAAGCTGCCCACACTAAACCTGACTCCACTTACTGCTTCCATGAGACCAGTCTGGGTGTTATGGGCCCCCTCAGGCTGTCAATTTGTCTTCCCTGTTATCTCTTTACAGTCTCAGTTAGCAGCTGAAATTCGTTTATTGGAGCACTAAAAGGGAAACAAGAGGTCAGCAGGTCACAGTGAAGGTGTCCTTTAATGATCTTGAGCATTAAAAACAGGCTGTCATGGCTATCTTCAGAACAAGATTAGCTGCTCTTCCTGTGTTGTCTCATCTCTACAGTTGTAGTTGGACATATACTGGCCTTACTGACAAATGTGTTCTTTTGTACATAAATACATTACACCGACAGTTTTCTTTTAATGTTGTACAAATATGGTGCTGGTCTAATATATTCATCACGCAATATGTAGTAATATTTCATTTATGTGCACAAGTAAATCCTATGCATTGTTTTATTTCAGCGTATTATGTCCTGAGCCATGCTCTTTTTTTTCCTCTCAGCGACAGATTAATACTATTTTTAGTCTTTCTAGCCACACAATTTTTTTTTTTAAATTTCTGTGGGATGGGAAGACACATTAAAAGTTTAGGTCTTTAATTGAAACAACTGAAAGAGCAAAACAGTTTATTTTGGTTCATTAGGTAAAGGTTAGGGTTAGGTTTAGACAGTTATTATTTTATATAGGGAGATTATGCAGATATAATTCACATGGGACATATGTTTAACCTCATATTCGGAAACAGTTAGAAAACTGTACGTGAAGGGGTTTTTTTGGTCAGGGGCATTAAATATGTTAGAGGTTTGTAACCAGGTCTTTTTTTTACAGTAATCAGTTCATCTGTTTTTCTTTCTGTGCCATTATCTGGCAGTACTGTCTGTAGGTGACGGGCGGCAGGGCTGGTGAGGAGCTCTCGGTGAGAGGTGGATGATAAAGGTGACGTACTGAGGTGGAGAATGTGTAGATTGAAGGGGCTGAGCAGAGAGGAGGCAGGGATGATTATAGCTGGGTGTTATTTTTGGTGGGGTAGAGCTCTAATGAACATAGCGCGAGGCGAGGGCTGAGGGTCAGCAGATGCTGAGACGCATTTAGTTCCAGTTACATTCACTGTCTGATGGCTGTCTGAGGCAAATTAGAGTCTTTTGACCAATCAGACATGAATCGTGTGACCGTAACCTCCTCTAGCGCACGTGTAGTCATGATGGTGTGTTAACTTCAACCGGAGGATTTGATTTCCTCAGCCAATTAAGTTGTCACATGAAATTACATTCACTTTAAAATTGAGTGGAATCAGTTTGATTCTGTGCAACAGCGTACTACACTCCCCTGTGCTTTAGTTATATTTAGAGTCAGGCTATTAATACCTTAATATTTAGAAGAATGCAGGTATTAATGTTTTGCTATTTTATTATATGGTAATACTAGAGCTGGCATAATACAACATTTTCGTTTATCTGTGCCCTGAATGTCAGCCAGTACCCATCCAATATCTCATCATTGCAGACTAAGCTTCAAAATGAGTTATTTTACTCAAGATGGGCGTCTAAAAGTAGTCTGTCTTGCTCTATTACCCCACAATAAGAATGGCTAAAATTACTAATAGCGTCACAGACTGTTTAAGTGTGCAATTTCAGTCTAGATATGGTACAGGATTGGACAGAGCCGACCCTGATGACCCTGGGGCCCAGTGCAAATCCTCCACCTTCTTTCTTCAGCCTGTTTACCTTCCACTTACTCCGGCTGCAGGAGGCTTTTTGTAATCTGTGCACTGTGCAGTTGTGTGTTGAGAGGGAAAGGGACAGGTAAAGATTTGACGCAGGCCTGAGTCCACAGCGCAGGCAGAGTGATCCACAGAGACAAAAACCAGCCCTCCGGAACTGCACCCTGCAGAACAATGGACCAGCCAGAGTCTTTGATAGAGCTCTGAGGGGAGGAGGAGAGGGGGAGAGCGGTGGAGAAATGAAAGGAAAGAGGGTGTTGAGGGCCAGAATAGTTTTGTTTATGAGAGAGAGAGTAGTGTTGAATAAGGTTTCTCCCTTAGGGCCTGGAGAGAGAGAGAGAGAGAGAGAGAGAGAGAGAGATGAGACGTCAGAATAACCGTACCTTTCATGTACAAACACTGTCAGCAGCATGGAACCCTCATATTCATGTCTTCAGTACATAATACCACATTTCACTTGTTTTTTTTAAAAGTATTTTTAAGTTGCATTCACTCCTAATGCCACATCTTTGTGTCCCTTGTCCCTTATTATCTCCTGTTTCAGTCTTTCAAAGAAGTGGGCAGTCTCACAAAACTGTACCTGCCTGAAGAGTGTTAACCTTTAGCTTTAGTTACATGTTTAAGGCAGATTTTTTATAGCCTAAGCACATTATCATGTTGAATATCCTTAGTTGTCGTAGTCAGTTTAATTATGTTGTCTGTTTTTTTTTTATTTCTAGGAGTTCTTATTTTTTACTAGAAATCTATTTTTCTTGTAAAAACGCTTATTTCAGTTTTATGGCCATTTTCCTTTCAGTCCTTGACTCACAGCTGTGCGTTTTTATCCCTTGGTGATTTTGTATTAAACTCTTTTCAAAGCCACTCACCTTTATCTAGCCAACCTTACCATATCAAGGCTGACTCTGAGCAGAATACAATTTTATGAGATTTCCTTGATTTTGCCTCTCTTGATCTGTAGCCCAATGCCTCACTTTAACATATGTTGGTAGTCCTGGCGTAGCAAAGTCATGGGAAGCAGATAAAGACATTTCATTCAGCTATTCAGAGGCAGCCCAGATGTACTGGATATGCACTGAGTAGAACGCTGCTTTGACTGGAGCACCTGGTGAATCAAGGGATTACAGGAACGTCTAGAATGATCTATAGCAGAGCTGACCCAAATGAGAGACTGCAGATGCTAAATGGACTACAGAAATGAGGTTAATGTGACATTTAGAAAAGAAGAATCACTCACTACGTTCACTCAGAGACATGATGCAAACCTCTAAGAGTAAACCCTGTCTTAGGTTGGATGCTAGCTTCAATGTAAATGAAAAATTGACAATGAAAGTACCTGTCAAAAATGTTTTATTGTTAGCATTATCGTTAATCTTAAGTAGTTGTTTTATCTCCAGGAAAGTGAATGAGCCAGAGGAAAAGGAGGAGAGAGAAAAAGAAGAAAAAAAAAAGAGAGAGTCCACTGCAAAATCAAACACAACAAAGCTGGAGTAGAGAAGTCAGACAAAGAGCAGAGTCTGTTTTTGTTTTTGTCTGTCATGCTGGTTATAGTTCAGTCTGCATGACAAGCCACCAAACATTAACCTGTCATATTTTGTCTGTTTCTTGTTGGTTAGCGTGTGTGTGTGTGTGTGTGTGTGTGTGTGTGTGTGTGTGTGTGTGTGTGAGAGACTCCTCAGCCCCTGTTTTCCGGACAGTCTTGGCTGGAGTTCAGAGCGCTCTGTGTCTTGTTGTCAGTATTAAGCTACGGCTGTGTATTTCTGCAGTTCACTTTAAACATGACACCCAACTCAAGATGAGTCACAACTATCCATCGTACAAGAAGTTGAAATTTAAAAGTATAATAGACATTTGTGTTTTTCCAGCAGGGATGTGTGTGCGCAGGTAGTTTAGTAGTTGCTTGACTGTACTCAAATACTAAAAGTTCTTGTCTTGTGATGCATCACTGGAATAAATAACGGTGTTGTGACCCCCAAAGGAGTAAAGACAGATGATAGTGAGAGTATTCTCAATGCTAAATGATTTTAATATTAAACACTAAAATATTTTTCCCCAACCATGCCAGAAAGACGAATGTAATACAGTTACACGCATTCCTACAGAGGGCTCTACCATTTCTTACCTGTTATCACTGTCTCAGTCTTGACATCCTCATTGCAAACATGAGATTCTTGGTATGCAACTAGGTTGCCAGCTGCCTCTAACATAGTGGTAGCCAGGCCTCTTTCGTGCCACTTTGGTGCCAGTTGGCTGCCACTACTAGTAAATAATACATTGAATTTTCTTCGGTAAATTGCATTTTTTTTCCCCGAAATTATAACACATGACAGGTAGGTCACTAGGTAGCTAGCTTGCTGGCGAAACATTTAATGGGTGAGATTTTTGTACAGTTTCCTTGTTTTACTGTGCCACTAAAATCTCTGTACAATTACTATGGGGAAAAAAACATCACAATACAGTTCACACTGATCACACTGATGAATGTGTGCATCTCAGATATTTGTCAGTAAAAGCACTGATTGAACATTGTAATAGCATTAGTAATATCATAGATCAGAGCAGTTTACCATGTACCATGAGTAAGAACGACAGTATGGCCTGCTACAAGGTTCTGCTGACATTCAGTAAAACTTTTCTTTGGTCAGGACGGCTCTCTCTCCTGTCTGTGCTGCTTCTCCTCTAAAGCAGGGCTGCTTGTGAAAACTCAGTTAACTGTCTGAGAAAAGTTCTAAGTTTACCAAACTGTTTGCCAAAACGCAAATACTGAAATTACTGCTTGGGGGTTACATGTTTTATTACTTTCTGACTGAGAAAGTATGCAGGCTGCTGATGCAAAATGAGGGGGTTGAAGTTACACAAGATGAATGGACAGTCGCGGGACGGTCAATAACCTATGTAATTGATAATACATATTTAAAAGTGAAATTTCTATAAAATCTCTTACTTAAACAGATCATTTATTTACCCCGTATGATAATCTATTTCTGCCTTTTACCATTACTTAGCTTACAAAGTAAACAAATTGTGTGATTCAGGACTGTTATGTGCCATAATATTTAACAGTAATAGCATGTTTTGCTTAAGAAGCTTTATGTTTGAATTGTTGTTTGTAGACTGTAGCATCCCAATGTGAACCCCCCTCTTCAAATTTACACCGCTGATAGATGAGGCGAACACTTCATTAACAGTTCATTTAAAAGTTTTGTTTTTATAGGACTGTAATCTGACAGTTTCACTTGCATTTACAAGTGTTAAGGAGATGCATTGCAGCTGACCCCCAAAATGTTTGTGGTTTGTGTCGAAATGTTTGTGGTTTGTGTCGAAATGTTTGTGGTTTGTGCTAAATGTGGTAAAAAAAATGCCTATACATGCCTATTTTTATAGTCTAAACCCTAAATATGCCCCCAAATATGCTCCTTAAACACTTTAATTTCATTGTAAACTCAGATTAATACATGTAAATGTAAATTCAAGACACTCCACGTGGGAAACTGGTCTGATCCAGAATGCTGGACTGTATCTGCCAGAGATGCGTCACAACATTTCTACAGTTATATTTTGTATGAAAATGTAGCTGAATTTACATTCATATTTATGTTACAAAATGAGTACATTCTATTTTTCTTAACAATTTAGCACTAAAATGCATGAAAAATTCTATATTGCCATGAAAAATGCCCCGAAAATGTGGAGGACATTTGCAGTTGCCCCGAATTTTCTGGGGTTTCCACAAACAATTATTAGTTTGGTTCTAAGAAAACGGCGAACAACTGAGGCCACAAACTCTGAACCGTGACTTCGCAGGGCTTGACTGTATATTATACTTAGCTACTACAAGTTATAAGGGCCTCAGTGTGAGCTCTCAAGGATATGACTGCTTAAGGATATGACTGAGAAAACTTTACCACTTGATTAAATGAAATAGGGAGTAAAAATACACATAAAAGCACAGCTGGCTTTTGTTTTCTGTCGCTCACAATAACTACGATTGTCACTGGGTTAAGGAAGATGTACGTAGTAATTTCCCTTCCATTATGCCTGTGCACATCAGTTTAAATGACTTGAATCTCTCCTCCTCATCTCTCCTCCCTTTCTCCTATCAGCTTGTAATGACAGAGCACAGCTAACAACTTGTAAAACCCACTCACTTCTGAACAATGGGGAGGCCGTTGGTGTGGTTTTCCTACAGGTACCTGGCACAGGGTCAGAGAGCACCTGTAATTAAGTCTGAACACCGGGAGACGGGGTCAGTGATTCATTAGCTGTGGGATGTGTGTGTACTCAGCATAAATGCAGAGGAAAGTCTTGAGGAACAGCTTGGATGGCTGTATGTATATTTATGTTGATATAGTTCAGGTTTGAAGCATTGCGCTTTGTTATTTTTAATCCTAGTTTTGGCACATTGGGCACACTCAGGTAGGGGTGGGGTAGATGATGAAACAAGGTGTGTAACAATGAAGTATCAACCCAGATACTAGCGAGATTCAAGTAGAAAGCAGTAGCAGCACATCTAAAGAGAGCGTAAGATAATCTGGGTATATGTTACAAAAAGTTTAAGCCATTTCGGGTCCATATCGGTCAAATGACCCTTTTCTGTCAAATCCAATATCCTAGCAGTAGTCAAGAGGAAAGACTCCATTCCTAAGTGTCTGAATTAGAGCTTTTATTTGGGATGTTATTATCAGTCTCAGTCATTCACTGCGGTCCAAAAGTTTTTCCTACTGCACTAGATTTCTAACATGCTCTCCAGTGCATTCGTTTCAAAGAATAAATAGAATGCTGGTTATTCAGACTAACATGGTTGGTCTGGAGTGTTAAACTCATTCAGACTGCACGAGGTGATGACTAATACAGTGGAACATGTGATGTTCAGTTTTCAGTTTTTGAGAGAATGTGGTTGAAAAGATTGTTTCCTCTGCTCTTCATGTTGTTTCATGCGGTGGTGGTGGTGTTTTAAATGGTGCTGTTTTCCTGGTGCTTGTTTACCAACCTCAGAAAAATGAAATATTGTAATAAATCCCGTTTTTTTTAATGAATGAGTTACATTTCTGCCACGCCACTCTCATACATTCCTGAATTAGTGTCTGATTCTGTGTGTTGTAACATTTTGCCTGGCTACTTACCTTACACACTTTGAAGGAAAAAGCTAAAAGTCAGTAGTTCGTCTAGGTTCACTAATCCAACAGTATAGAAAAACGTTTACACACATGTACAAACTCACTGAGTTCACGTAGATGTAGGTTTTGCTCCAAGTACTTTTCAAAAACCTGACCCAGTCCTGACAGTGTTTGTCCATATTCCCATGAGGACTGGTCTTACAGACTGGGGTTAGAGCTGTGTGTGTGTCTGTGTGTGTGTGTGTGTGTGTGTGTGTGCTTTCAGCCACATCTCTGTATGTTTTAAAAGCTGACTAATTGTCAAGCAGTAATTGTGTTTAGTCTTGATTATTTGTTTTTCAGCAGTAAAGAGGAAGTAGTTTGAAATGTCTTAATGACAGGAAACGCTAGTAATTACTACGGCTTTGAAATGACCAGTTTTGGCAGTCACGTGAAGAGCAGTATGGATGTGAACTGTGAAATTGTGTTGCGTTTAAACAGTTTTAATGCTAGGACAGGATACATTTAAGGCTGTTGGCTGAACAGTATATTGAAAAGCTGAAGTTTCCGACAGGCGCTCAGACTTCTCCTCAGCACCCGAATAGATGTTTTAAATTGTCAGTCAGCAAGCAATTTGCTGTCCCTCGGCAAGCCTTTGCTTATAATACTTAAGTACATACATCCAGTATTTGTACCAAGTAATGTTTGTCTCAGCATTGTAACATTTTAACAGTGTGTCTGTAGATTGTTGAGTGATCGTCTCATGTAACTTTTCTGTCTAGAAAATTATTCTTTTTTTTTTGCCAGACACATATGCACAATGGATTTGACGAAGTGGATGCTGTTTTTTCACATAGAGAGTTTTTTGAGTACCTGTGTACGTCTGCAGGCAGCAGTAGGCTGGGACGGAGGGTTTAATAGTGGGTAGCACTGGAAAAGAGGAAAAGGTAGAAGTGGAAAGAGGGCTGGACTGAGAGCTGGAAATAGCAGTGTTAACGAGAGAGCAGTCACTGAGACTGGCCTGTGGACTGGAATTAACAGCCAACTCATCTTCAGCAGCCTGGATTACAGTAATAAAACAGTACAAAATAATATTAGTGCAATTTTCAAAAAGAACACCAGTATCAACAGTGGTTAAAGGTTTATCACTCAATAACTACTCTGAATTATTCAGTAATTATTCAGATATTTCTTTGAAACAACTGTGGGGGCTATGTAGTTGTGAGAAGAATGGAAATTTGAGAGGAAACATTTGGACATTGAGGGGTTAATGCTATGGAGAGAAATCTCCCTGGTGAATCTCACTTACCTTTTGTACAAGTTACAGCCCTCCATTTCAGCTTCACATTCAGACATGGAGCAGGTGCCTCCGTGTAAGCTGGGGTTTTATTTTTGACTGTGATCTCATGGGAGGATCAGAGGTCGCCCACACAGGTACAGAACCTCAACTTGGCTCGCAATCAGGACTTCTTGACTGCATCCACTCTGTATCCCCAGAGGATTCACGGTTCAAGATACACATTTCCCGAATTCTTTCCACAACCTAAATGAGTAACCAGGTCTCAAGCTGGTTAAGATCAGTCAAGACATGTTAGACGTTTGCCTCTTTAGTTTTCCTCTAAAGGCTATTGGAAGCTATTGGAAGTTTATATACTACCAATTAACATCTTGCAAACTACGAGCAAACTCACATATGTGCCTCAGACCACATAGAGTTGTTTAGTAAGGTCATACAGACTTGCTAATGTGGCCCTGACACAACGCAACATACTGTTATCTTGGACTGAACTCCAAAAAAAGCAAACGTGTTGGAGGATGTTCGATTTGAGACTGTTGTGTACATTTTATATTTGACACACCATTGCTTCCGAGTAGATATGTCAAAGAGAAAAACACTTTTGTGAGTAGAAGACCCAAGTGAGAAACCGTAACCTAATTAGGGAGGTGGAGAAAATGATATTGACATATGGTGCACACTGTATTCCAGAACACTTAAAAGTCGAACTCAGTTCCGAGTCAGGACGGCGTGTTTGTGAGAGATGCTGTGCCTCCTGGGTGGACTGTTTAGGAAGTTCTCAGTTGCTCAGCAGGTGGAGAATGTGTTGTGTAAGTGTCACATTTCAGTTCCACTGTGCAGACAGAGCCTAGCGCTGTGTCGCCAAAAGCAGACCGACTCTCCGGAGCTGGAGACAGGCATACGGAGGGGGAATTTTTTCAGTCCACTCTATAGTGGAACTGTTCACCCCCGAAAGTTGAGCTGGAGGAAAAAAAAAAAGAAAAGGACTCACTGGTGTCCAACTTTATAACAAAGCTAACAGGCCCTGCAGTGATAATCCCCACCTGGCACACTGTGCCAAGCCAAGCCCAAGGCAGCAGGAACTGAGGACAGAGGAGCAAAACACATACCAGAGAGAAAGAGAAGAGGGGGCGAGAGATAAGTGAGATGAATTGAAAAATTGAGAAGAGGATTTAGCATGGCAACAGACAGAGAGAGCGAGAGGAAGAGCGAGAGAAGCCCTTTCTTTGTCTCATCCTCCAGCTCATTTCGGGGAGATTAGCTGGGATGGGGCAGACAGGAGGTCCGAGAGCATGATGGGAAATGCCCAGTCTAAACTCATTACACTTGTTATTTAAAGCAATAGAGATAGCATGCTGCCCCTCGACCCAACCGGGCAGATTTACTGAAGGCTTCAGTGGCCTCTAAAGGAGTTCGAGTTTTTCTAGTGTCTCATACAGAGACTGAGCCTGCATACCTCAGCTGCTAGGGCCATTTGTTGATTGTTATCACAATATTGGCTTTTTCAATACTAATATTGCTGAAGGCTGCAATGTCCAAATGAGCCATCTAAACAGTCACAATGTTCAATTCAGTTGAATTCAATTTTATTTAGATAGCGCTTTTTATAGCCAAATGGCCACAAAGCAACTTTACAGAATAATGCTCTGTTGTTGTGAGCATCCACAGTTCCAGATGAGCATTTCTGTGTATTCATGTAGTCCTACAACGACAAAATAATGCCACCCAGTTTTTAACAATCTCAGATTACTGATTCACCAGTCACTTTTAATATGTAACAATTGATATCCCTATTATAGTATTGCAGTATAGTCATAATAGTATCTTGTCCACGTTCTTCATCTGAATATGGTCTTTCTGAATGTCCATGTGAAACACTGACGTGTCATTTTAAAACATGATGCATAGCTGTCCTGGCTGCATCAAGACAGGGAACATGTCCTAGACATCCTATTATGTATTTGTAACTGTTTCTCTATGACCAGTGCATTTTGAGCCTCCCAGGTTAATGGACTGCGTGTCCTTCTCTGAAACAGCTGACTGCAGAACTCTTTTTATGATTTATGTTCCCCAGGGCCGACAGTAAGCCAACAGCAGGGCTTTGTTAGCTGCCTTCCCTGCCAGCTGTCCTCCTACATTCCTGAGCCTCCTGTCCATGTAAGGAGAGAGTGGCAGAGGAGCTGGGAGACGGCCAGCCCCCCCGACCCGATCCTCAGATCTTTTCGGAGTTGGGCATTTGATTGAAAATCACCTAGCTGAAGTAATGATGTCCCTGATTTTTTAAACGGCCAAAGTAATTGCTGAGCTTTAGCACAGGTGTTAAGTTTTATTCACACCAATAGAACTGACATTATTGATCATAGTAGTAGTAGGGAAACCTCCAGCAGCTGGCCTGGTTATATTAACAATAATATGAGGACTGGAGTTACTTCTCAAGTATCCTGAAAAGGCCTAGACATGTTTAAGGGAAAGTACGCTCTCTTTGGTCTCCAAGGCTCCATCCATATCTTTTCTCTCACTCTCTCCACCCACTTTGTGCCAGATTAATCAGGAAGGAAGTAAAAATAGGAAGTAAGGCAGAAGAATCTTGCGGTCACACCCTATTAAAACCTAGATTTTCCCACAGTCTGCTTCTTTATATATTCCTGCTTGATTTAACTGTTAAGGAGATTAGATGGGATGTTCAAGGCAAGATTTGCCAGTGATCAGTAACTATGTTTGCTGTAGCTGGAGTTATCGCTTGGAAATGCATGAAAGAAGGAAAGACAGCTATTCCCTGGCATTAGAGTTTGTTTTTTGAAAGGTCCTGCATGTTCTGCCATTTTTCCACTGTGAATCTGAGTGCATGTTAAGTGGATGATTGTTTACAGTTAACAGAGTCTGTCTACTGCGTGTGAAAGTGTGTACTGTCTACTGTTTGTTATAGCTGTCTGTGTGTGCTGGTTTGGGGTGGGGGGCGTTGGGGGCTGGGGGGTACAGCTTGTGGTGAACCTGGCAACAGCACAAGAGATGGTGTGGTGCCAGACAAACACAGCTGTCTGGTGTGAAGACTGAGACTGGTCTTTGTTGATATTGAAATTCTCCTCTACAGATTCTTCCTCTTCAAAGTCCACTAAACTAAGAGTGGTTTGACATATATGTTTAATTTCTGTGTTATTCTGTGCATTCTGTTTTGTTTCTGTCCTGTTCACTCATGTAATTTCATTACACTAAGGCTTAGCATATTGGATTGTAATAGGTGTGCGTGTGTGTGTGTGTGTGTGTGTGTGTGTGTGTGTGTTTGTGTGTGTGCCAGCACCTCTTTCAAGTGCTCAGTTTGTTCTGCCTCAGGCACCAGGTCTCTATGACCCTTTGATGTTTCACTTTTTTTTTAAGGAGCCTTAATGAATTTTACTTATTTATAAAGTTTATTTTCCCAACATGAAGGACATGGAGACCCAAATGCACCAATGTAAGCATGTACTTTCTCAGAGCGAAGGGACTCCATTTGTATGTAGCTAAGGCTTAGTGAAACGGTTTTCTGAAAATCGTCAGAAGGGCTACTGCACTTCATCCAAAGATCAGAAATCAGCCAAGATCGGACATCAGACAATGTTATTTTTATTTTGGCTGATCTTACCTGCAGTGTCGTACCTTATCTGTACAACCTTTGGAAATATGATTGTGTGTTCTAGATGTTCATTTAGCCCACACAGTGTGAGCTTCAGGTAAAAAAAAGGGGGTATGAAAATTTGGCCACAAAGACCGTCATTCTCCGTAAAAAATTAGTGTTGGTGCATCCATGACCTGGATCACACTTAATTCTTCACACACTTAATTCTTCACACTCTGAACTAAACAACAGAAATATTAGTTGAATGGTATTACTTAAGATAAGTGATTGATAAGTCTGCATTTACGGGGCTGATGGGAGGGCTATTACTAGAAAATCAGACCCAGTTTTTATTTTAGTTTTTATTTAGCAAACTTAATCTCTCTTTTTCCCCATCATTTAGCCCTGGCGACCACCGTTGCTCAGGAGCCTGACCATGCACACGGCTGCACTCATGGAAGCTGTTACCCAGCAACCGGTGATCTCTTGGTGGGACGAGAGAAGAACCTGAAAGCTTCATCCACCTGTGGACTCCATAAAAGAGAACCCTACTGCATCGTCAGTCATCTACAGGTAGAGCTTCAACCAGTTCCAGCTTGACCTTATAATATGAATAAGAATCAGAATCAGAAAACTTTATGATGCTAGCTGGCATTACTCAAACCTCTAGTGGCTTTCAGATCCTTTTCAAATTGCTACCACGTGGACCCAGTTGAACTTTGATCCTAAAGGTTGCCAACATTTGACCTGCTGTAGGAGGAGAAAAAATGTTTCCAGTGTGACTCCCGCAGGCCATACGATCCTAAATACAACACCATCAGTCACCGCATCGAGAACGTCATCACCACCTTCCGACCAGACCGGAAAAAGTGTTGGTGGCAGTCAGAGAATGGTAAGACCATCAGCAGTGGAATTTTTTCTGTATGTATTTAGAGGTACGTTCCGAAAAGGCAGAAGAATAAAATGATGAAACCATTTTTGTCCAACATTATTAGCAAGGCTGTGATGAAGTCAAGCATTTGCCAGTAGTACTAAATCTGCCAAGGCAACTAAACCTTCCAAATCCAGCTGCCTGGCTGGCAGCCACACCAAAAACACTTGAGTTGTATTATTAGACACTAATGTTCAGGACAGTCTATTAATACCATGAGAGGAGTCCACAGTCAGTGTTCGTTTGCATTGAAGTTGACTGGCCAGATAGTTGGTTTAACACCCATGACATTAAAACCACCTGCCAAATATTGTGTGGGTCCCCGTCTGACAAATCAGCTTTGACCTGTAGAGGCATGGTCTTCACAAGACCTCAGAAGGTGTGGTGTGATCTGTGATCTGGCACTAAGACCTGTAAAATGCTCGATGGATTGGACTAGGTTGTCTGGCACATCCCACTGATACTCAAACCACTCCTGAAAAAAATTCCACTGGGGCAGTTTGTATTATACTGCTGATATGAAGAAGTGTACTTGTTCTACAACAATGTATGCCTCCCTCCCATCGTGCAGGCTGGTGCTGTCTCTTTCCCAGATGCACACACAGCCGGCCGTCCACATGATGTAAAAGAAATCATGATTCCTGAGACCTGACAACCTTCTTCCAGTGCTCCATGTTCCATTTCCAGTGCTCAGATGTCGTGTATGCTTTTGGCAATGGATGGGTCAGCATGGGCGTTCTGACTGTCATGTGACTGACATCTTTCTATCATAGCCAGCATTAACTTTTTCAGCAGTTTGTGCTGTAGTAGTGCCTTTGTAGGTTGGGTTCAATGGGCTAGCCTTCAGTCCCCATGTGCATCAGTGAGGTTTGGGGGCCCATGACCCTTTTGCGGGTTCACCTGTTGTCTTTTCTTGAACCACTTTTAGTACGTACTGACCACTGCATCCAGGGAACACTCCACAAGATCTGCCATTTTGGAGAAACGCTGTATCCCACCCACCCTTGGCATATGATGAGAGAATCGGTATTTTTCACGCTACCTGTCAGTGGTTTTAATGTTATGGCTGGTGGTGGAAAGGAAGCCGCAGAAGCAGTAAAGAAGGATGTAGAGAGAGATGATGGGTGATTTGCTCGATTTCAAAGGCAAAACCTCCACATCCAGCAAAGCTCCCCAGCACATACCTCTCAGATGTGCTGTTGATAGAATTAATTACAGAGTAGGCCTCCTGCTGGCACAGCAACAGAGAGTGACAGCAACTTGTTTTAGTCTCAGATTAGCCATAATCCGGGTCTGGGATGCTGGCCTAAAGTAGTACAACCCAGTATAATTACTTGCTACTTAAAAAAATGCTACTTTACCCTGGGCCTCTGTGGGAAATTTTGTTTCGTTAGCTCTGATCTAAAGGTGGTGCACATTCACTGACAAAAAATGTCTTGTGATGTGGGCCAGGCATAAGTGTCTTTGAAATAAGGTTCAGTTAAGATCACATGGATAAATTAGTTATTTGGGTTGAAATATCTGTTTTGTGTAGATGTGTAAACTAATGGATTTCCACCTTTTGTGCAGTCTTGTGAAGTACATACAGGTGAATTGAATCGGTGCAGTTTAGTTAAAGACGCAGTGTATAAATAAAAGTTCTGTTTGGCGAGACGCTGCAAGGTTTGTTGTTTGGTATTCTAATTCAGTGGGTACATGCACTTGTGTTAGAGCTGACAGTACCAAATGAATTAAATTATTATAGCCGATAAAGTCAAGTGAAATCTGATTTAATGCTCAATTTAGATATTTTCTAAATATAATAACTACAACAAGAGTCCTGTTTGAGATGTGTATGGGTCTGAATGCTCCTGTGTTTCAGTCAGCCATGTTACAGTACTGGAAGCCATGAACAACTTGGAAAGTTGGGAGTTGACAGGAAATGGGGGCTATTTTTGCTCCTGGTCACCATGGCGTCAGTGCTTTTTCAGAGAGTATGTCATGTAGTGAACAGTAGGTCACTTGTCAAGCGTTTGTGTGCTGCTGTTTGCTCCCGGAGCTGAAGAACTACAGAGGGAAGTTTGAGTGGGGTGGATGTTAATTAGTCTGGTTGCCTGCTGAACAACTAGTGCCACTTGTCACTGGATAAGAATGAAGACAGGTGCTTTGTGGTCTTGAACAAGAAAGCAGTCTATTTATGCCAGTTTGACTTCCTCGGCATTAAAACTCTTGTTCTTAATGACTGTTCCCATTAACTGGGGTTTGTTAAAAAGCTAATGATGATTTTGTCTTACAAAGTGCTGGAAATGTGCTAGTGTATTCACTTTTATTTAGCCTGAGTTTAAAAAGGCCAATGAAATCGACTCAAAAAGTCACCTATCAATCACACTGGCTGCAAAGAAATAAGAGCCGGGATCAGACTCGATGCATTCCTACTTTTCATTGCTTTAATTACTATAATGTTATTATTTCTTGTGAGATGCACTGTTGTTTAGTTTTCATGTATTGCGTATGCTATTTTAAAAAATATCAAGACGTTATTTTGTTATGAAACAGTCATTGATAGACACAGTTTGAGTTTTGCAGTAAGCAAAATGGCAAAAATATATTATACTTTAAGACATTTTTGGAATACACAATATGTGAACAGTATTTTGGGGATGGGGTCAATGCACACTGGCTGGGATGCCAAACACAAACTCAGAAAGATGCACCCAGACCAGTGGAAGATTTGATATACAAATCTGATATACAAAAAATAAAAAGCAAAGAAAGCAAAGTAAAGCCTACTCGTTGTCCTCTCCAGGAGAGTCTCAGTTTTTAAAGTGTTCTGGCCTCCCCTAATTCACTGCAGCTGTCTGTTGTTAGGGGAGGAGCCCTGTGAACATTCTGGGGTTCTGATAGCAGGTCAATCTTTCCACCCCATTTAGTGTAACAGTCCGTATTTGTAGCCATAGCATGTAGCATGTTTTGGGGGTGACTTCACTGAAGCTGGCAGTTGCTTGTCAGTATTGAATAGGATGGCGTATTGTCCACTGATTATTTTTGTGAATCGGGAGTCACAGCAGGCACATTCACGCAGTTTAATCTGTAGCAGATAAACAGGATAACTGTTTACATTTTATAAGCAAGCAGCTTGTTATGCCATGTTCATATCGAAGATAAGGAGATTAATACCATCCATTACAGGTTTGAAACCACTTGAAAACAGAACATCCCACTTGCTATGCAGAATACAGCAAAACAACAGAAGAAAATGGAGGGTCTTTCTGATACCATCTGCAGCCACACTTTTGAAAATGACAACAGTGACAAAGTGTAGCTAAAAATATAATTATCATATTCCCTGGAAGACCAGCTACCTGAACAACTCTGTACAGTCAGAGAAAAAGGAAAGTCTTTTTGTCTGCAGAATGGGGGCATGGTGATGTGACCATTATGAACTGGGTCCAAAAAAGCAGGAAAGTCAGTTTCCTTACATCTTCAACTCAACTATCTCTATTCCTCTCTCTTCCTTATTCTTTTTGGGCTAGGACAGACCCCACCTCTCCTTTCCTCTCTTTCTCTTTTCTTCCTGTTTAACTCTGGTTGTAAGAGTCAGGTTAAGTGTAGTTCAGCCTGCGCACAGCTTCTGCTGCTATAAGGGATAAGGTTACAGCTCTCAGATTGAAATAGAGAATGGAGCAGGTAGCTTACTGCACCCTTTGTTATCTTCTGACCGACTCTCGCTCCCTACAGACTTCTAGACAGAAATGACTTTATCACAGTGCTTCTGCACAGTATAAATGTAAAAAAGACCAGTAGCAGGACTTACTTTGTGATCACAGGATGTGAGTAATCTGTGAGTAAAAAGAGAGAAGAAACAGGGACCTCTTATAATTTAATATGTAAATATCCAGGTTTTCCACTTCTCATCTTAGATATGCTTATTTCCAGTGAACCTGTACGTGGGTGGTTTAATGAATGAAGAGTCTTTATGCTGTGAAGTCTCTCAGTTTTGGAAGTGAAAAAGTTGAAAATGACCATTTTTGTCACACGTGAACACACCACAGCACACAGTGTGAACAGCACAACATTCTTCTCTGCATTTACCTCATTCACCAAGTGAAACAGGGGACAGACAGGAACACAGCGCCTGGGGAGCAGTGTGTGGGGTTAGTACCTTGATCAAGGGAGCCTCAGAGGTGCCACTAGCAGCCTTGGGATTCAAACCCACGACTTTCTGATCATAGCGGTAACTAACCACTATGCCGCCACCAGCTGCCAGCTGTATTTTATTTGCTGTTGTGATTATTTGTTCAAATTCATAGTTATAAATGAATCAGTAATAACAGTGCTGCTTAATGAAATTCATAAGTGTAATGTTTTAGTAACGTGAACTGGAATATACTACAAGCTGAAAATGCATTGTGTTACCCAGTATGTCATACAAATCATGGGTGGCGGAACCATTATAGCACTTTTTGTTTCCCTGCATGATGCCCCTCCCCTCCCTTTTGCCCCGGACAACGACCAAGACTTTGCACACGCAGCAACCATGAACCCCCCCAAAAAAAACATAGACCAATGCGCCCCCCACCCTTTAAAAATCCTTCTGGCGCCTCTGATACATAAAATTTTATAAGTTGCCAGTACACCAGTATAATACATAAATATATAAAATACGTAGTCATATGGATGGATATTTTGACAAATACCCATATGTCCACTTGCTGATACATTACAGTGTATGTTTATTATATCATATTACAGTAAGCTAACTTGATAGCTCAGGTGTAAAGTTTGTTGTTTTCTTCTCAGGAAAGTCTGATGTTTACATTCAGTTGGACCTTGAAGCAGAGTTTCACTTCACTCATCTCATCATGACTTTTAAGGTACAATGAAACTGAATAACTTTTTTTCCTTGGTAGGTCATGAGATCGGTACTGTCATGTTTTCTTTTTCTGTGTTCAGACATTCCGACCTGCAGCCCTGTTGATTGAGCGCTCATCAGATTTTGGACGTACCTGGCAAGTGTACCGCTACTTTGCCTACGACTGTGGCTCGGTCTTCCCTGGAATTTCTGAAGGTCCCCTTCGCAAGGTCGATGATGTGATCTGTGAGTCCCGTTATTCGGATATTGAGCCATCCACAGAAGGAGAGGTGAGGAAAGTGGAGCAATTCAGTTACTGGGTGTCAGTTTCGGACACAGTTTTAACCATGGCTTCTTTGTGAGATCCCAGAACCGTCAGATGCCCTTGGGTTTTTATTAAATGAACTGCATTGTTTAAAAATCCTTATTACTCTTCTTCTCCTTCCAGGTGATTTTTCGAGTTCTGGACCCTGCTATACGAATTGAAGACCCCTACAGCCCCCGTATTCAAAGTGAGTGAATTTGAAATGTTTATAAATCCCCTCTGCCTTACTGTAGTTTATGCGTATTTGGCCCACACTACACTATGTAGTTGACATTGTTTTCATTGGATCAAACATGAATATATTTTTTACAATGTTTAGTATAGTGCAAATGGGAGACAATCCCCTGTTGTCCACTTTAAAAGCAATGCTCTCTTTGTTCTGCTGGTTCTCTAATTTTCCACTTCTAACTGATGACCTCAGTGGCTCAGTCAAGAGTGTAGATTCATTTATGCCCTGATTCTGCACCAGGGTCCACGTCTGTGTTTCACTGCGTGCATAAGGAGAGCAACAAAGTAGAGGGATGCTGATGGGAAATCCAGCTGTTCCCTCCCACTCAGTTTGTCCCCTGTTTATTTTGACTGGCATGATTTAACTGTTTTCCCAGGAACAATTTGATTAAATATTTCCATGTTGTGGTGAAGGTGTGCTTTCTGGCTGACCAAAAACAAGATTCCTGCAGAACAGAAAACAGCTAAAACACAGAATAGGTCTAGAGTTGATTTTGCTGTGAAGCAAGCATCATGAGTCTGCAAAATCAAAGCAAACACATCAAAGAGATAGGAAATGGGTAGGTATAGACAAATAAAGTTGTTAAAATTGTTACATAGGAAAATAAAAGGATGCATTAAGCTCAGAAACACCAAAAGGTCTGGAAAATGATAGAAAACAACTGTGATGAGTAACAGAAGAATTTATTTTCTTTTGACCAGACTCCCTCCAAGAGTGTAGGGCTAGACTGTCTGCTCAGATTCAGCCAAATGCTTCAAAATCTCACTTCACAGTGTTACGGAGAGAGGGAAGGGGATGACGCACACGCACCAAAGTAAATACAAAGGAAGGTTTTAATGAAACAGATAG
>JBBPCX010000141.1:24541608-24563656 GCA_037974365.1 Hydrocynus forskahlii | reverse complement strand
AGTATAAAAACACTGCTGTAATCAACACTCTCCTCTTGCAATGTGACCAGTTGGATGGTAAAACACTACTAGAAGTTCGTCAAAGGTAATTATTGCCATTTTGTTTAAGTGAATGAGAGATTTGTTTGCTTTGAATTATTCAAGTTCTATAAACGCTGCATCATTTCCCTTATTTTAATGTTTTGTCATTTCCTTTAAAATGATGCTTTGAAGAGCAATATTTTTATTTGGGAATTAGGAGAAATATTGTCAGCAGTTCTTAAAAATGAAGGCAAAGCTGTTCAGTTCAATACTTGCACCTATAAAAGATAAAACCTGAGAAATTGAACATTGTCGCAGTGGTCTCTTATTTTTTTCCGGAGCTGTATATTTCAGCTGAAAAATACAGTGGATGCCAAACATTTGGGGAAATATAGCTTTTCACAATGTGTTGGCCAGTCAGTCTATAAGTCTTTTATCTGCTGTCGGTGTGAAATACAAAAAATACAGATTAAAATTAAATGTATCATTAAAGCATTTATAATTCAGAGGTACTGGATGGTGCTCCTCTCAAACTGACAGGTTAAATATGTTTCAGGATGTTTCGTAAGTCTTCTCCAGGGGTGCCAAACATGCTCCGAACAACCTTCCTTCGAACCTCAGTGTTCAGTCAGCTGAGTCCAAGCCTGTTCACAGGGTGGTTCTAGACAAGGAGGAGTCACAGAGATTGCATGCAGAAAAAAATTTGAGGAAACAAAATAACAAAAATGATGAATCCGAGCCTATTCTACACTTTTTACACTCTTTTATAACTACCTTCAACTTCAACATTTACATGAGAAACCTAGCTTTGTGAAAAAGTCCTGCATGTGTTCTCAAAGATTATTAGAACACAAAAGAAAACAGCTTTAGAGCTATGTATATAGACATAGTCATTTTAATATCTTCTATTTGTTATTGGTCTATACTGACCTGATAATTACCTGGAATTACCTAGCCATACGCCAGTATGAAATTTCTGGGTTGGCACATTAATCAGTAATTAACACCCTGCTGCGACAGATAGTGATACAGATAACTGATGATATCATTATTTAGCATTTTAAAATACAGTGAGCATAGTCAGAGGTGCTGGGAGGTAGTGGAACAGGAACTGTCTCACTGGACCTCCACTGTGGCTATGGTGCACGTGATGTTTCAGCTTGCCTTTGCATTTAAAGTTGGTGCTGCAATAAGAGCGTTCTCAGTCCATGTTCCTTCCATTTGTCTCCCTCACAGATCAACTAAAAATCACGAACTTGCGTGTGAACTTCACCAAGCTCCACACCCTGGGCGATAACCTGCTGGACTCAAGACTGGAGATCAAAGAGAAGTACTACTATGCCATGTATGAGCTGGTCGTGAGGGGCAACTGCTTCTGCTATGGCCATGCTTCCGAGTGCGCGCCCATTGAAGGGATAAGGGATGACATTGAGGGCATGGTGAGCTATTCATCGGGACAGGGAAAAAACAATAGAGACCAAAGTAGAGTGAAAGTAAAATGGACTTGTAATACTTCGCTATTGTGATTCTAATTCTGTCTGTGTGTCGGTAGGTACACGGGCGATGTGTGTGTAAGCACAACACGAAAGGGCTGAACTGTGAGCAGTGTGATGATTTCCATAACGAACAGCCCTGGAGACCAGCTGAGGGTCGCAATACAAACGCATGCAAGAGTAACTAAAGCTTCTTACCAAACTCTACCTTTAGATATATAATG
This sequence comes from Hydrocynus forskahlii, assembly GCA_037974365.1. Taxonomy (NCBI): domain Eukaryota; kingdom Metazoa; phylum Chordata; class Actinopteri; order Characiformes; family Alestidae; genus Hydrocynus; species Hydrocynus forskahlii. The sequence goes on along the minus strand of JBBPCX010000141.1, from coordinate 24,561,918 downwards.
AATGAAATCACAGGACAACATGAACAGTATTCTGAAACGTTTCTCCCAGAGTGCAACTGCAATGCTCACTCCAACAAGTGTCACTTTGACATGGCGGTGTATCTGGCCACGGGCAACGTTAGCGGAGGTGTGTGCGATGACTGTCTCCACAACACTATGGGCCGCAACTGTGAGACCTGCAAACCGTTCTACTATCAGGACCCAGCCAGAGACATCAGAGACCCCCGGGTGTGCATAGGTAGGAGCTGTGCGTGTTACACGAAGTGTACAAACTAATTTTTTTTGTTTAACGTGGCACAGATCTGATTTTAGTCTGGCCATGCATCATTCATGAGAACTGTCAGATATGAATTTATGTTTGTGCTTTTCTTTTTTACATATCGCCATGAGAGATGGGTAACTTTCTAACATGAATGGGAACCGTCCAGACCGAAAAGTCAAATCTAAAATAAAAATGTTTAAAGACCCTAAAGATACCAGTACTTTCCTTCATTCTTTGCCTCTTTTTTGCTTTTCCAGCTTGTGACTGTGACCCAGATGGCTCACTGAATGGCGGTATGTGTGATGGGCACGACGACCCCTCTCTGGGAATGATCGCAGGTCAGTGCCGCTGTAAGGAGAATGTGGAGGGCCCTCGCTGTGACAAATGCAAGTCAGGCTTCTTTGGCCTGAGTGCTGATGACCCACTTGGCTGCCAGCGTGAGTACTGTCTGTTGTTTTCTCATCCTTTTCACACTGGGGTAGTTTAGTGTTCAGCGAGTTTTGTTATTGTAAGAGATCATTCAGGTCAATTCATTTAGTGTTTACCTGATCAACAATTTTGATGGTTAATGCATCTCCTCAGACCAGCCTCCCGTGTTTTTCCTTCTTTTAGGATGTAAGTGTGACCCCAGAGGAACAGTTTCTAGCAGCTCCCAATGTGACCCTGTCCAGGGAGACTGCTTCTGCAAGCGCCTGGTCACAGGCCGCAGCTGCAACCAATGCCTGGTAAGTACAGGCAGTGGTGCTTTTGTCTACACAGAAAGGTGAATTTAGATCATTTATTGGTCAATACTGCTTTTTTTCTCTCATCTTCCACTTGGCCAGTAACAGAACCTACAAATCTGAGGAGAACCGTCATCTATATTTAGCCCCAGGGCTACAAGGCCCCCCGGATGGTGTTGGTTTACATGGTGCTTAAAATGGACAGCAAGTAAAGAGGCACATCCTGAAATTAGACAGGCAGTGGATGCTTTACACCTCACTCTGGTGTCAGGCTCTGTTTAAGAGGGTATTTTGAATCTGCTTGACTGGTCTGCCAGAGTTATATGCCAGCTGATTGTTTTACCTTTTTTTTGTTTTGTTTCTTTGTTTTTATAGTTGCTATTCTAGTTAACAGTGAATTCCATGAATGCTTTTATTTTGGCACCAAGAACTCTGTTATTGTTATAATACCCTTTGGTGATTATAGCTGTCTATGCTTTCCCTTAGCCAGAGCACTGGGCCTTAAGCCATGATGCCAGTGGCTGCAGAGGATGTGACTGTGACGTAGGGGGAGCTGTAAACAATCAGTAAGTGCAGTGTTTAAGGGTCTACTTCAACTACATTTCGGTATTATTCATGCAACCTTTCTAACAGGAATCCATTTATTCTTTATTCTTGTGAAACATGTATAAATATCCATTCAGAATAATAATTAATATACTTTAACTTTGCCAGGTGCTCCATGGAAACAGGGCAGTGTGTCTGCCGCATTCACATGGTAGGACGTCAGTGTAACCAGGTGGAGTCTGGGTATTTCTTCATGGCCCTGGATTACTATCTCTACGAGGCTGAACTAGCCAAACTGGGTCAGGTAACAACAGACCAAAAAACAACTTGCTGCATCTAGGTTTTAGATGTATTCATGTTAGACCATTATTTACTAGTAGTGTAGTTTTACCTCTGTATACACTGGAACAGTGATTTATAAGCAGTGTAATGTAAGGTCTTAAAGTGAGAGTTGAGTCAGTCAGCCAGGGCATGAATAAAATAATGGTTCCTAAGCCTCATACGGTGTAAAGTAATAGCTCCACTCAAGGTTTATGTATGAATTCACAGGGTTGCACTGTTGAGGAGAAGGAGCTCCAGCTGGGTCGGCCAGCCTCTTGGACCGGCACAGGGTTTGCACGTGTTCCTGAAGGAGGAACTCTGGAATTTATCATCAGTAACATTCCTTACTCTATGGAGTATGATGTTCTCATTCGCTATGAGCCTCAGGTAATCAACACATTTATGCCTTCTCATATGTCAAAAAATTGACTGTATGGTGTGATTATGTTTAAAACTGTATGCATTGTTGTGCGTTTTTGTGTGTGTGTGTGTGTGTGTGTGTCTATATGTGGATGTTTTTGTTTGATAGATGCCTCGAGACTGGGAGGAAGTGCGTGTGACTGTTGTTAGACCTGGTCCGATCCCCACCAGCAGCCCATGTGGAAACACTATCCCCGCAGATGATTTACTGACTGTCTCCTTACCCTCTGGATCCAGGTGTGTGTGTCTCTCTCTCTTTCTGTCTCTCACACATATACACACACCAGCCAGAATTCTTACCATAGCAGATCATTTGTGTCTTGTACTGAATGTCATCCCGTAAGGATGACGAATCTTCAATTTTGTGTTTCATCGGCATTGATTATGCCAGACTAATTTTAAATGTGAAAAGTCTGAAAACGGGAAAGAGGTCAAAGATTTGCTTACTTATAATGCTCATGATATGTATATGGTTGTTGTTCAAATAATGTGTAAATGCAAATAAGGATGTTTTTCCTTCTTGCCATATCTTGCCCCACTTCAGCTCTGATTGGTTACTGACTTGGAAGTTAGTGCCTCAAAGGTTCTTAGCTGGTCTTGTTAACTTCTACAGGTTTGTGGTTCTGCCCCAGCCTGTGTGTTTAGAGAAAGAAGTCAGGTACACTTTTCGTCTGGAGTTTGTTCGCTACGCAGACAGAAACAGCATTCCCAGCTTCAGCAATGCAAACATACTAATTGACTCTGTAAGTAAACAAAACCTTTATTTTTTTAAATCCACTTGAATATACAAATTGCTGCCCCCTTACGCTAGTTCTTCTTCTTCTAGATTGCCCTACTCCCTCGTTACTCCTCTCTGGAGATGTTTGTAGCAGGTGACTCTGCCTCTCTCGCACGGAAGCAGAGTTATGAACGTTACCGATGCCATGAAACTGCAAAGAGTGTGTCCCGGCCAGCCCTGAGTGATGTGTGTGCCAAACTCCTCACCAGCATGTCAGCCATCATTAACAATGGAGCACTGCGTGAGTAGCAGTAGACGGAAGAGAGGAGTCACTGTGATTGTGACTGTAGTGCAAAATCTGTATTATGCATTTATTTGTGTGTATGTGTTTGCTCTCTCTTCACTCAGCTTGCCAGTGTGATCCACAGGGTTCAGTCAGCTCTGAATGTGATGTGCATGGAGGTCAATGCAGATGTAGACCAAATGTGATTGGGAGGCGCTGTGAAAAATGTGCTCCAGGAACCTATGGCTTCGGCCCTTCGGGATGCAAAGGTGAGATACACTCCAAACAAAACCACATTTTAAAAAAATTTTAACTGTTCAGCCTGATCTCGATTTGTCACATCTGTACTATACTGTTGATTTGTCACATCTGTACTATACTGTTGATTTGTCACATCTGTATTGCACTTCAGAACTCACATAAACTTATTTTTGACTTGCACATCTGAAAAGGGGGCTGGGGCAGTGGGGATGCTACTTGTGTGTCCGCAGAGAGAAAGAGTGTAAAGAATTAAAGAAAAAGATCAGTTTAGCACAAAAACTGCTTGCCAACTAAAACTGTCCTTGAAGCTCAATATAAACACATTTCTCACCCAGAAAGGTTAAGACACAGCCTTAAATCAGACATCTGAGCTGGGTAGCAGCTTCCTGGCTAACTAGCAGCACTAAAACAAGTGTTTACGGGATGATTACTCTGTATAAACTTTACTAATGCTGAGAGAAGACACCTCAAACCACTAAGCCACTCTCTCCCTCTCTCTCTCTCTCTCTCCGCATTTATTTTCATTGAGCAATTTCCAGACAATGTGCAAGAAATGACATCCATAGGGGCCAGGTACCATGTGGAAAGAGGAGCACACAGATATTGGTTTTGTCTTATAAAAAAATCTTCCCACAGCAAAATTTGATCTGGGGTTTCTGCCTGTCTTGCCCCACAGACCAGCATGTTGCCACTGGGCCACAAAGGGGGATTAGCTCAGTCCCCATTAAAAGTGCAAATGAATGGGTCGGGGATTTGGACATGACAAAGCACAAACATTTTAAAATGCTCTCACTGACACCAGTGGATCATTTCTTCATTAATAACCAATACAACAGTTATAAATGCGTCTCCTGATCCAGCGCTGCCGTTGTGCTTTGCTCTGTTCGGCACTGCGGGTTTATGCTAGCCATCAACTACCATTTAGGTCAATGGGAGGGAAAAAGCACTTTGTATACAAGCACTTTGTGGGGGATGGGTTCTAATTCACATGTCAGAGGAACTGTGCCAATATTTCAAAAACTGTAAGAGAAGAAGCAGTGCCAAAATTTATCTTAAAAAAAAAACTTAAGAGAAACAATCAATAATTATTTTGATGCTTTCCTCTTAAGATTGTCTAATGGATTATACTTTTGACAACTGACTGTATGCTATGGACGTGGTAAATAGAGATTAGATCAAAATAAGATTTAATTTCTTGTATTTCTAAAAGTAAAGACATGTTAAATTCTCTCTCTCTCTTTCTCTCTCTCTCTCTGTGTAGCGTGTGAGTGTAGTCAGGAGGGTTCTAGCAGCCGTTCCTGTGATGTGTATACGGGGCAGTGTCCATGTTGGCCAGGGGCATTCGGTCTGCGCTGTGATGGCTGCCAAGCCGGACACTGGGGCTTCCCCAACTGCAGACCATGTCAGTGTAACGGGCACGCAGAGGAGTGCCACCAGAGGACCGGAGCCTGCATCAGCTGCAGGAGCAACACTGCAGGGGATAAGTGTGAAAAGTAAGTAAAACATGCAAGAAGCTGTCCCCATAGGAGAGCATGATATAGAGTTGGGTTTAGGGTTAGTATACATCAAAAAGCTTAACGCTTTTAACGCTTGGATATCTAGAGTCATTGTCATTTTGTTGGATTATGCAAATGTAATTACATTATTGTGTGCATAGTTAATTACGTAGATGTTTACGTAAATAATTACATTTTATCTGCATTTTACATGCAGGTTTGAGTCTGCACTTCTGACTTTTTTCCTTTTTTTGTTGTTTTTTTCTTACTTGAACTGACGAAATAATTAATATTTGATTACCAAAAGGTTTTTTCATCACCAGATAAAGTTAATCAAACGATCTTGTTGTGTAAAATGACAGATAAATGTAATTTCTATGATGTTTACATGACATAAATATGCTTTTTCTTTTAAAACGTTACAGACTGTCTGTTTGTAAATGCCAATTAAATGTTAAATGCAGGTGTGCCAATGGATTCTATGGAAATCCAGTCTTGGGTTCAGGAAACCAGTGTCGGCCTTGCCCCTGCCCAGATGGACCCAACAGTGGACGGCACTTCGCTGCCTCCTGTCACCAGGACAGCCACAACAGACAGGTGGTCTGCAACTGTAAACAGGGCTACACAGGTGCGTGCCCCTCTCCTGTACAGGACTGAGACAATTAGTAGTGATTACCCTTAGTGCAATACTCTATGCAACAGCAGGGGTTGAGATGGAAATGAGAAAGAACAGCATGGTTCTAGGCAGCTGGTGGCCTAGTGGTTAGGGCGTTCTCCCTGCGATCAGGAAGTCATGGGTTTGATTCCCAAGATACAAAGATACCATCCCTACACACTGCTCCCCGGGCGCTGTGTTCCTGGCTGCCCGCTGCTTCACTCGGTGAATGGGTTAAATGCAGAGAAAGAATTTTGTGGTGTTCACGTGTGACAGAATGGTCACTTTCACTTATATGGTTTGGCATCCCAAAAATGCAAGGTGCTGGGTTGGTGGTTGATCAAGTGCCAGTTGGCAACCTTCCCTGAGTCCAACAGCATTCACAGTGATGCAGTGAGTACAGTCATCATACCTGAAACCCATTCAGTGACTTTGGACTGTTGTGAAGTGATTTTGTGTGTTGTTTCCCCCTCCTCAACTGCACACAGGGATTGTTAAGCGCTCTGGAGGAACAGTCCTCAAGCGTGAGTAGCTATGGAGACCCCACCCATACCTCTGCCCTCCAACCCCCCGCCACCCCCTCTCTTCCCTGTGCATGGCTTTCAGCACCCTAGTCCTTTTTTTTTTTGGTGCTGTACCATCACACATGCCCTGTCATTACACAGAGCCCTGGAAACTGATCCAAGAGCAGTTTTGACTGAAAATGAAAGTGCAGCCTCTGTACCTGAGCCAGTGTTTTGGGCAGAGAAGCTGTCTCTTGGAAGTACTGACTTGCTTGCGCTGCCTGTCTGTTAGCCATTAGAAAAGATGTTTCACAACATATCAACAGAGTGGGCAGCTAAGTCAATACCTGAAGCGGCCCCATGCATTTGCACATCACTGTTTTCACAAGAGAGTTACACTGACTGGCTATAATTACTGAAACAGAACATTCATTATATTATTTGTTATCTGTTTTACTCACTCTGATGCTATGCATTGTAAACTGCTTTCTAAGAGATGGTTTTCAACCCTCTTACATCTATAAGCCTTGTGAATATGTACCTAAAGCTGGCAGCTCCTGGACAGTAAGTCCTTCAAGGCTTGGCATAATGTTTTTTGTTTGAAAGCTAAAATTCTAAAATGTCGTCCATGAGGACACAGCTCTAATATAACAACCCCTATGTGGCTTACACAACTTGCTTAAATGTGCTCCCACAGTCTTCATGCATCCTATAATGCTAAAGACATTATGTACACATTTAGGTGCACATATGTGAAAGGGTTTCCAGATTATCTGGGGAAAATGCCGAAGTACAGTAAACTGTACACATAATTGTGTACCTTTGTTTCTGTCCACTTTCTGCCATGACAGAGCAAATCTCCCACATGTGGGACTAATAAGGTTTATCTTACCTTAATTGCAAAGAACCTCAGTTTATTAATGAACAGATTATTCAGCTGGTATTCCAATCAGTGTGTTGTGTTTATGCCACAGACCAGGTATAACGGAAAAGAATGCGAGTGATTTCAAACCCAGTGTTACAGAAACGGATGTTTTGTCAAATCCAGCATTTGTACCCCCTAGCACCCCCAACAGCTGGAAAAAAATAACAAAAATGTTTTGTCCTCTTTCCACATTTTTCACAATGTGTTTCCATCAGACCTTGTTCATTTAAATGCACTTTATAGTCACCTTTCTTTGGCCCTGCCCTTTCCTTGTGTAAGTGTTCGTTTCTTTGTAACTTTAAGTCTGTCTCCACCAGGCGTGCGCTGTGAGGAATGTGCCCCTGGTTACTATGGTAATCCCTCCCAAGCTGGTGGGCGGTGCCAGCCCTGTCGCTGTAGCAACAACATCGACCTGTCGGATCCTGAGTCATGTGACAGACGGACTGGGGAGTGTCGCAAATGTCTCTACAACACTGAGGGGCCTGACTGCAGTGTGTGTAAGAGTGGATACCATGGAGATGGCTCTCGCCGTAACTGCAGGAGTGAGTCACTAACCAATGGCCTACTTGACAAAAACAGTGACTCTGTTACTTTTATGCTAATTTTAAAAGAATGGATTGGCTGACTGACTTTGTTTGATGTAAAGACTGTTTTTTATTAAACAATTTTGAATGGTTTTGTTTATGGCATTTTTCCTCATCTTCCCAGAGTGCACTTGCAACTTCCTTGGTACAGAGCTTAGTCAGTGTCTATCCCGAGATGATTGCTTGTGTCAGCGTTCCACAGGACAGTGTCAGTGCCTGCCTCACGTCACAGGCCTTACTTGTGACCACTGCGCCCCCAACTACTGGAACCTGGCTAGTGGACGGGGCTGTGAACCCTGTGGATGTGACCCTAATAATGCATACACTTCTGCCTGCAATGAGGTATCTCTCTCTCTCTCTCTCTCTCTCCCTATTTAGCACTCAACACTTTACACTCTTTAGACTGAAGGAAATACCTCCTTAGGAACTGACTCTGATTCAGCTCAGATTGGTTTCGGAACACAGAAATATGTGACATCTGAATCATTCAGACATGTTCTCCCACAGTTCACAGGTCAATGTCAGTGTCGTGATGGCTTTGGTGGACGGGCTTGCAGGGACTGCCAAGAGAACTATTGGGGAGATCCCAGAATCCTGTGCAGAGGTAAAACTCTGTTACACTGCATTAAACTGTATACTGCATTAATATTAAATTACACAATTAAATTGTGCTGCTCTTTCTTTTGTATACCCCTGTGTAATCTGCCTTTGTGTAATGGATCATTCACCTCTCTCCGCAGCCTGTGACTGTGACCGTAGGGGCATTGAGACCTCTCAGTGTAACCGTGTGACAGGTCACTGTACTTGCCGGCAAGGAGTATCTGGCGTTCGTTGTGATCAGTGTGCCCGTGGTTTCTCAGGCACTTTTCCGGATTGTCAGCCTTGTCACCAGTGTTTTGGGGACTGGGACCGTATCGTCCAAGATCTAGCCGCGAAAACTAAGGCACTTGCAGCCCGAGCGCAGGAGATTCAGACCACAGGCCTGACAGGAGCCTATGAGAAGAAGTTCAAGGATTTGGAAAAAAAGCTAGCACAAGCACAAAGTATTGTCAATGCACGCAATGCCACCGTTGAAGCTGTGACCATTTTAATGGGCATGATTGAGGAACTCAGGTAGAACATGTTGCTACAGTTTACTCCATTACACAAAGATTTTTCTTATCCCTTACATCAGTACGGTCTTCTGCTTGTGACATCAACATGTGCATTCTTTGATGGTTTGCTCTCCCAGGTCTCGTATCGGAGAGACCACAGACACAATGAATCGTCTGGAGGGAGACCTGACCAATGTGCAGGACAGCAACTATGAAGCCAATAATGAGCTGAGCACACTAGAGAGGGAGGCCAAAGAGCTCAACTTCACCTCTCAGCAGCTGAACCGCCAGCTGGACATCCTGAAAAACTCAAACTTTTTGGGTGAGGCTTAGATCCACATCAGGGACTCGTGGATGCATACCCATTCAACAGACAAACGATCCAAAAAGTTTCAGTCATGCACACAATTTATAAGATTTGGGTGTAGATAATGTATTTCTGAACTGAAATCTGAACAAAGCCTTATTCAAAACATTTATAGTTAAAAGTCAGAAACATTTACAGACATTCTCCAAACATAGTTAGTCCTTAACAAGACAGAAAATGTATTAAATGTATATTTTCCACAATAAGACACCTGTACATACTATATAGTTTGACTATTCTTACCTTTTTGAAAATTGCCTAAATCTATAGAGTTTTTGCTGTTTATGTTTACAAGGACACTCATCACCAGGATCTTCCTACTACAGGTGCATATGATAGCATCCGTGCTTCCTACAACAAGTCTCGAGATGCAGAGCGCCGTGCCAACCAGTCCACTACTGACACTCCCAGCACTGTGAGCCAGTCAGCAGATACTCGCAAGAAGACAGAGCGACTCATTTCAGAGAAGAAAGATGACTTCAACCGCAAGAATGCTGCAAACAAGCGAGCCCTCACTGACCTAAATGCAAAGGCTCAGAGCCTTGACATAAAGAAGCTCAATGAGAAGGTCAGAGGCTTTAATGCTGCTCCTGGAAATGAGAAACTCTGTTTTGACCAAGCCACTATAAAATCCACACTGAAAGATGCCATCCATGTTCATGTCTTGTCCATCATCCTAGGTCTGTGGAGCTCCAGGTGATGTCCCATGTGGAGAGAGCCCTTGTGGTGGCGTTGGATGTCGTGATGATGAACGGAGACACTGCGGGGGACTGAACTGTAATGGAGCTGTTTCCATGGCTAATAATGCTCTGGAGAGATCCAAACATGCAGAGAAGGAGCTAATCAAAGCCATGGGAGAAGTGGAGGGACTCTTCAAGCAGGTGAACATCATTCTTCTGCTTCCCAGTACAATAGTTTTTACATAGGTTCACTCAGTGAAAGCTGGACCAGGACCACAAGAGCAGATTGTTAAAGTATTTTATCCCTGTTGGCTCATTCAGGTTGCAGAAGCAAAGACGAAGGCTCAAGAGGCCAAAGATAAAGCTCAGGCTGCCCTGAAGAAAGCCAGCGACACCAAGAAGAAGGTGGAGCGTTCCAACAATGATTTGCGTGACCTCATTAAACAGATTCGGGGCTTTCTTATGCGTGAGTTTCTGCATCTGGTGAAATTTGCAAATCCATAACTATTGGTTTGGTTTCATTTCCGTATTATTCTAAGACACAGATCACATTACAAGTGCTCTCAACAAAGCATAGTCTCTTTAAAGTTTACTGACTAGGCAACACTTTGTAAATGCTACGTAGATGCTGAAAGTAGCCAATCAGAGGCTGCATACAATGAGATTCGAGAACACCTCTCTGTCTCAGAACAATTCTCCTCACACATTCTAAAAACTTTCATGCTAGAGGGGCTGCTACTTGAATAAATTGAGAAAAAAAATGTTTTTGGCAGTAGACTGTCAGTTACATCAAAACTAAACCTTGTTTTATTCCCACCTTAACCTGACTGTCAAATGTTTGTATTTCCACAGAAGAAGGTGCTGACCCGGACAGCATTGAGGCGGTGGCCAATCGGGTTCTTGAGCTGTCCATCCCAGCCTCACCACAGCAAATCAGACACTTAGCTGAAGAGATTAAAGATCGTGTCAGGAGTTTGTCTAATGTGGACGCCATTCTGGAGCAGACACAAGATGATGTCCGCAAGGCAGAACAGCTCCTGATGAATGCTAAAAAGGCCAGGTATACATTCACATTTCTGTGTTTCTCTGTGAGTGACAATTAGCCTTTGTGCATCTGTTGCATAGCAGTGACAATGACAGTGGCGTTTTCAACTAAGAGGTTTTTATGGTTCTCTTTTTCCCTAAGGAATAAGGCAGATAGGGCAAAGAACACAGCAGAGAGTGTGAAGCAGGCACTGGATGACGCTAATAAGGCTCAGACAGCTGCTGAGAAGGCCATCCAGAGAGCAAGGGATGATATTAGAATGACTGAGAATCGACTGGCTGAGGTACACCTTCATAAGCTTTCAGGTTAAACTTGAGCTGTTAAGGTTTATAGTCAAATATAAATACACAAATATTCTGTCTCTGAAGATTCAGTCTGAAACATCAGCCAGTGAGAAGGACCTGAATGATGCCATGGACAAGTTGGACAGTCTGGGACGGCAGATAGAAGCCTTGAAGGCCAAAAGGGCCAGCAATAGCATAGTTGCCGCACAAGCTAGAGAGGCTGCTAACATGGCTCATGACAAGGCTAATGAAGCAAAGCAGGTATGTTTGTTGGAATCTTCTTGGTGATTGGTATTTCCTTTTTGACTTTCACCGGAACTGACGTCTTCAACTGTCTCTGTCCAGGTTCTGGATGGTGAACTTTCAGATAAGTACCGCACTGTTCAGGATCTGGTAGGCAGGAAGGCAAATGCAGTGCAGGACGCCAAGAAAAAAGCTGAACAGCTTAGGGATGAAGCAAAGCAGCTTCTAAAGGATGCACAGGACAAACTGCAGAGGCTGGCAGGTGAGTGGGAGAGAACATGCTGGTGAGGCTAGAGGGGACTGTGAAATTCAGTATTTGTATCTTCCAGAAATGAGGGCATTAGAGATAGGATAAATTCCTCAATTCTTTCTCAAATTTTGAGTAAGTTGCATTGGATAAAAGTGTCAGCCAAATGAATGTAATGTTATATAATGAAAACTCTGTTATACTGTTTTACTTCTTGAGAAAACTATGGTTCAGCACTTCACATCATTCCAACACAGTTTTGATGTCTTTTAGAAGCATTCTTAAAGCAAACAGAAAAGAAAGGGCTTAACATAAACAAAATAAGTAAACAGAATCACAGATCAGCTACAAAGAAAAGCTAACTCACATTATCAGTATCTCTTCTATTCATTTTAGTGACACTTGAAGAGGTAATATGGCCTAAAATTCATGTGATCTTGTTTTCTTATTGATATCTGGTAGGCTAACATGATTATTAAGTGACTTACGTAACTCTTGCTTTCCTTGGTGTGTTCTTAGTACTTGAAAAAGGCTATGAAGACAATCAGAAAATACTGGAGAGCAAAGCCAGGCAGCTCGATGGACTGGAAGATAAAATGAAGGCAATTCTAAATGCCATCAACAAGCAAATCCAGATCTATAATACATGCCAGTAAACTGCCAGATGCCTGCAGGACTGATGCCACCGACAATGCAATACTGCCCACAAAGGTCCGGAAGCAAACAGAGGATACCAGACTGGCACTAGGGCGATCAGTGTCTACAAAATCAACTATTTTCACAATCACCATAATAGAGATTTAAAAGGATATTTTTATGAAAGATGTTTTTATGAAAACCTTTAGGAGTTACAACTCAGATCTAACACACCCAGGTCTTTTACAAAAGTTCCAAATTTGGCCAGTAAAGTTCAAACAAAAGTTTTTTTTGTTTTTAAATGAGAGAGTTGGTGACCAGCATTTTACCCTGCATGCCCTAACTGTCTTTACTGGTGACCAGCATCACTGCACAATTTAGTTATTTCTTTGCTCTGTCCCAGGGCATCAGATTTAATTATATCTGATAATGATTTAATAAATTAGTTGTATCCGAGGACATCATAAAACTTTATACTGCTGAAACCATCCATGGCTAGCAGTGTGGAAGTCACAGTCGGCTCATTTTAGTAATATTTACCAATCGGCCAGTAATAAGTGAAGCTGATGGATCGCTCTTGAAGCCGGTTTCCCTGACCCAGATTCAGCCTGAACCTAAACTAAATTGCAACTGCTGCATCTTTCATTTGGAACTGTAAGGTGAAATTTAAGTGGTGATTACACACATTCATCTAGAGTTTTGTTTTATTGTGTTTTATGTGTAAAAACAGTCTGTATACACTGGTGTATACTGGGAAAGACTTTAATACAAGAGCACTGAATGTAGCCATCACAGGTTCCAGTGTCTCCTTTCGTTTGTCCTGTACAACTGCCTGATTTCATTAAGACCACCTTCCTATATGGAAATGAATACAAGAAATACTTGAAAACACTATAGCTCTTGAAGGACTGCCTATAAATCATATTGGTGTCTCAATAAAACTATTTTTAAATCATTTTCCAGTATTGAGGGTTACTTTATACTTGTGGGGAAAATGACTATACATAGATGTTGTTCACTTTAATACATGACATAAATACTGTGAAGTGCGTCTTCTTTTATATATATATTAATGCTGGGCAATGATAAAAATTTTCATCGTGATTAATCACATGGTTTTCTGCGATTAATCGCAATTGTTATGCACAAAATGAATAATGAATTCAAAAGTAGTGTATTGCGCACTTTTATTTTTATAGTACTGCTGTATCAACAGAAGTGCAAGAACATTTCGTTTGCAAACACTTTAAACTAATAAGGAACTTTTTAACAGCAGTTTTCTCTTTAACACAGTTACACAGTTACAGTTCAAATATTTATATAATCAAATCAAATATGAAACCAAAGACGTAGAGCGCTGCATTGTGCGTGCACTCACGAGCCCAAAAAAGCAAAAAACGTTCAAAATAAAAGTAATTTACGAAAACTGCGATAATATATATTTATTTACTTGCATACTTATTTATTACTTCTAAATTAAGAACAGAAAATGTTCATATTAAAATCAATATTGAGCAATACTGCATGTCTGAAGGCAGTGGCCCTTCTGCCTTCCGATTTCAGGATTCGAAAGGGCTTAAATGACGTAGTGGCATGGGGAATGGTCTAGAAACCCCTCTCTTGCAGCCTCAACTCAGAAGAGTCACCCGTGTCAGGCCTCTTCTTGGGGTAGAAAAGGACCCTTCTTTCTCCTGCAAAGAATAACTGCGACACCTGACGGGCTGGGAACTGCTGTTTGATGGAGAGCCTCTGAAGAAGTATTACTTATTTTAAGTGAACATTTTTGGTCTTACAGCACTTCCTCCCTGTATTGAGGGGACACCATGGGCGACACAATAACAGTGCAAATACAAACAGCCAGGGGGGCACACGTTCCCCTCCCCTTCCAAATCTGTCCTACTCCATTCTACTGAGCAGCAGCCTTCACTCCACTCAGGGCGTCAAATGTCCCAGGTTATCATCCTGGGGACAGACTTCCTCTCTGAGAGGCCACCCAGAATGAGAATGGTGTCTCCATCTAAATGTGTTGGTGCAGACCCCTGACTGGGCTGGCAAGGCCAGTGCAGGCTCTTTGCATCAACAGAAAACATAGACTGTCCTGTTTTGTCTCTTAACAGTACACAGCACACCTCTACAGTTAATATGTATATGGACTAACACAAGCTGGAATTTGGACCAGTCAGCCCTCCAGCCTTCATTCAGGTGCAGGGTAAACACAGGCAAACTAGGCAGCAGCAAGGGGCAGCGCAACTTTCATTTTCCCCTAAAAAACGACTGGCCTCTTAGGGTGCCCCCCAACGCCATTGGCCTACAGTCTTCTGACAATCTGACAATGTCCTGCACCTTTGGATCAGGGCGCTATGAATCGCCACATGATGTGTGATGTGGAATCCCAGTACCACGTGGAGAGCCTGTCCACCAACCTGCTGCCGTCCCTTCGCCCAAACAAATAAAAGATAATCAAATTGTACAACGATGATGTGGGACTAAGTAGTGTTGTGGAATTTTTTATAAAACTTGGGAGAGATACTTTAATATGTTAAATCAGGTCTGTGTGAGGAGGAACCAAGCGCAGTAAAACACACAAGCATAAATACACCACAAAGGAAAGAGGACACAGAAGGTGTCTAAGAAAGGCTCAGCAGTCAAGGTTGTTGGCTGTGCCAGCACAAAACGTATTATTCTTCTCTGACACATACACTTCAACAGGGGCGGACTGGCAATCTGTACATTCTGGAAAAGTCCAAAACGCCTGTCCGGTCCACGGCTGTCGGCCTGTCGTTCTCCTTAACTGAGAAGTCAGCTAACAACAGCAGAGGGCACTTATACAATCATTTATCATTTAAAGCCAACGTAGACCTCTGCGCATATACCACCCCACTGACGGCAGAGACATAGACCTCTGCTGGATGATAAAATATTACATCTGTAGCTCACACACTGTAGCACCACATGTAAAAGTCCCTTCAAATCAGACAAATCAGTCTTTTTGAGAGAGGAAGGTGAGTAATTCTCCCTTAAAAACAAACAACATTAACTTCCTGCATTTCTACATTGCCTTGCCAACATGTAAATAACATCAGGTTTTAATGTGCAATATTGTGCCACCATAACATTAAATTCACCATACTGGGTACTGATCAATATTACTGTGCGTTTGCATAATTTCAGGGCGCAGGGACTCTCGGAACACGGATATTTTTTTAATGTTAATTCAGCTTGATCAAGTGCACTCATGTGCTCTTAGAGATCAAAATGTTAAAAAAAGGTAATATGGGGGTCCCAGGTTGTTTAGCTGATCCCCAGAAGTGAGTGTCTAATCTAGGAAATAATAAGAGGGTGCCAAAATCTGCTAGATTTGTAGGATTTATGTTTATTTAAATACATGCACACTCTCCACCAAAGGCTCAAATATTCGTTGCCCAAACAGTGAATAGTTTGTAGCCTAAATGGATGGAATAAACTTCTTTTTTTTTGGTGAAGGTAGGTTTATTTGGTGTATTTATTCTTCTATGCTCTATATACAGTCACTGGAAAACAACGAAGAAAAATTCCCCTTTAGTTACAGTAAAGCTTGAAACATAGACAAAATCAAACACATTCTACACATATAATGACATTATATGATACTATCACTCCTCTCGCCTGCAGAAAGACACTTGATAACATGACGAACATAATTTTTGTCAAAGCAATCTAACCGAAAGTCCTTATTTTAGCTGTTATTAAAAGTCTTGTGTTACACGGGGCTTGAGAGTGCCCGATCGTGCAGTTCGGTGTACTCAGCTTTTAATGCATGTGTTTTACACTCAAATTCCATGTGATTTTTATTCTTCCGTTTTCTTTTATTTTATACATTTATGAACTTTTAAACTGGCAGCATGTTTGTTTCTCAGCCGCATTCTTGATTACCTCTCCTTTGCATATATCGTTACTGTCAGAACAAAACGTACTTTAAAAAAAAAAAGTTTTCCAGTTTTGGTTTTTCATACCATTTGAACATGCTAACGGCCCTTTACTTCGTGAGAATAATGTATGCTGAACAGAGAAGCTTTTTTGCAGACGTTTCAACAGCTTAGATAAGATAAAATAAGATCACCCTTTATGAATCCCACAGGTAGGAATATTTGCATTGTTACAGCAACAAAGTGGACAGAACAAGAGAAAGTAGAAGCAGCATAACCAATAGAATCAAAGCTATAGAACACAACAGTGTAATATTAAAAGTACCCTATACAAATAGCCTATTATCCAAAAATGTAAGTTGTAATATGTATATATACATACACAGTGGAGATATCATTGTATGTACACAGTGGAGTATCCGCACACAGTAATACTGTAGCAGAACATATTGTACATGTTGCATGAGAAATACTGCACATGAGACACAGTCCTTGGTTTACTTATTTACAGCTTTATGTCTTTACAGTAATTCTATATTTGGGTGGTTTGCATGCAGTGTCTTTATGCTGTAAATTTAATGGTACATCCTTTACATAACTTTTCAGAATATAGTGCCATTTCATTGTATTTTTTGCTGCATTGTGAATATTAGTGGTAGGCCTATATGTTATTGCACACATGGTGAATGACAAGTTTGGAAATGTGCTTGGCGTTCACTCGTTCCCTACATTCTAGGAGTGGTGGGATGTAGGCCGCAGGAGTAGGAGTTGATGATTAAACACATAACCTCTCCAGTTTGGAGTATGTAGTAGCTTACTCCCCCAGCAATGCAAATGCGTCATATATTTGGAGGAAGAGGGAGTGTAGACAGTGATTCCTCTCTAACAGCTGGAGTGTTTAAGGAAAGAAAAGGCTGTGTTTATTCATTAATCAGTTTATTAATCATTTATTAAAATGTGTTCATTAATTGAGGGGCTCACAAAAATTCAAGCACAAAAATGGCTGGCTAACTTAAACTATCACACTACCCCACGTTAATGCCCTTAAGGCTCAATATGAACACATTTTTCACCCAGAAAAATGAAGATATGGCTTCCAATCAGATAACAAAGCTTGCTGGTAAACTGGCAACACTAAAACAAGTCTTCACAGGCTGGCTATTTTATAAAGCACAACAGTGACACGTCTTTCTTTTTATAAATGACCTGTGCTTTAGAGTGTCAAAGGCTGTTTATGAGCCTGTCGTCTCTGTAACTTGCATCATGGCTGCTTTTTGCTCCACGCTGCTGCACGTTTGCCTCCTCATGCCTGACGCAGCTGGCAGAGTGAGCTGACGCCACACAGCTCACTTAGAGACTCGCTCTTCGTATTGATTTCCTCCGCTCTCTCCCAATGCATTACTAAGGTGACTTGCATACAAATATTGGAATTAACTTCAGTACTGGTCATCTAATCAATCAACTGTACCAGTATTTCAAGCAGCCTTGGAGAAAAAAACAATTGCAAAACTCCTATAATAAATGGCTGGCATAAAAGAGCTCGCTCACTTAAACACTCAAACTAATGCACTGTAGTCTCCTTAGGGCTAAATATGAACATATTTATCACACATGGAAGCCACATTTTGTTATGAAAAAGACAACATTTAGTGCAATCAACAATAGCTACTGTCTGGATGAATACCCATTTGTTAGCCCACACCTTTGCAATGCCCTTCCTAATCTTTTTAAGAGTTCCACTGTCAACAAGTGGTTTTAAAAATGGTTCATTATACTTACAACAGTATTGGTTTCAGTAATTTTAAGATTGTTTTGGCATCAAATTGAGATCTACATTTCATTTTAACCGGATGTAGTGTAGGGGTTACTACTATGTTACTATCTTCCATGTGGTACACGGGGCTTCGAATCTCTGCCTGGGCAAGAACAAAAGTCTATAAGACTGTTCTTGACTCTTAAGACAGCAGTTGCCTACCTCTGTAACATGAACAAATACATTTTAAAAGTAAAGGTTGGATTTAGATAATTTATCAGTCAGTACTGCTTATTCTTACTCATCTGCCATTTGGCCAGTAACAGGATCCACACAAATCTGAGGAGAACAGTCAGGCTGTCGTCTACATTTAGCTCAGGAATACAAGCCCCCCAGATGGTGTTGGTTTACATGGTGCTAAAAATGGACAGCAAATAAAGAGGCACGTCCTGAAATTGAACAAGCAGTTGATGCTTTCCACCTTACTCTGATGTCAAGTCTCTGTTTAAGAGGAAATTTACACTCTAAAAGTGAACCCATGTTAAATTATCTATGTATCTATCTATCTATCTATCTATCTATCTCTCGCTCCCTCTTTATCTCTCTCTCTATTATGAAAATAAAATTAAAACTTAAGAAAACAGTCAAACTAATGATTTTGATGCTTCCCTGTACTTAAGATTGTCTAATGGATACTATTATTTTGACAACTGACTGTATGCTATGGATACAGTAAATAGAGATTAGATCAAAATAAGATTTAATTTCTTGTATTTCTAAAAGTAAACACATGTTAAATTCTCTCTCTCTCTTTCTCTCTCTCTCTCTGTGTAGCGTGTGAGTGTAGTCAGGAGGGTTCTAGCAGCCGTTCCTGTGATGTGTATACGGGGCAGTGTCCATGTTGGCCAGGGGCATTCGGTCTGCGCTGTGATGGCTGCCAAGCCGGACACTGGGGCTTCCCCAACTGCAGACCATGTCAGTGTAACGGGCACGCAGAGGAGTCAAGCTTGATGTGCTGCAAAAGTTCAGGAATGCAAAAATGTCAAAAACTTGTCCCTCTAAAAAGTTGAACACTGACCACGTAGGGCCATGTAACTACTTAGCATGTCAGAGCCTGCATCAACTGCTGGAGTAACACTGCAGTGGACAAGTGTGAAAAGTAAAAGAAGCAGGCCCTATAGGAGATCAACAGTGATGCGTGATCAGTTTTCTTACCATGTTGGGGATATGATATAGAGGACACGTATACAAATCAGAGGGAAAAGGCTGTTTAACCCTTGGAGTCATTGTCATTTTGTTGAATTATGTACGTTCCTTTTTCAGTCCTGTAACACCATACATGCCATGTTATTACCGAGAGGCCCAAAAAGTGCTCCAAGACTCATTCTAATTGCGTGTGAATAAAAGTGCAGCCCCTGTACCTGAGCCAGTGGTTGAAGCAGAGAGGAAGTACAGTCTCTTGGAAGAACAGACTTACTTGTGCTGCCTGGCTTTATTTCCAAAGGAGAGTTACTTTAAACATTGTTTAGGCTATAAGTACTGAAAAAGATCCTGTTACAATATTTATCTGTTTTTCTCACTCTGTTGGTATGTATTGTAAGTTATTAGAGACTTTCTTACATCTAATAGTCTTGTAAATATGTACCTAAAGGTTCAAGGTTCAAGGTTACTTGAATTATGACAGCAGTGTACATCAACAGTATAGTGTGGACGCTATGTAAACCTTCCAGAATTATTAGTATCACACCATAAATATGATTATTGCACAGGGGTCATTTAGCAGCATTGAACAAAGTGCAGGGAATGACAAACAATACAATAAATAGGAATGTTACAGCAGTGCAAATGGAATGCAAATCTGAAACAATACAACAATAGACAATAAAACAAAGTTACAGTAGCAAGAATGTTATCTAAAACTGAGACAAAACAATAAATAGACAATACAGCAGTATAACATAGAAGTGGGAACTGTGTGTAAACCTTTCAGAATGAATAACATTGCACCATACATATAATATTGCACAGGAGACATGTAGCAGCACAGGACTACACTGAGTATGTGTAAAATTATGGCGTATCAAGTCGAGACACAGGAGGTAAGAGTGCCTGTATTGGCAATAAACAGAGGTAACATAAAGTAAGATAAGATAAACCTTTATTAGTCCCACAAGTGGGAAATTTGCATTGTCCCAGCAGAAAGTGGACAGAAACAAAGAGTAAAATAGAATAGAATGAAAAAATAGAAGTAGAAATACTATTGTAACAATGTTTATTTTAGACTGTGTATATATATATATATATATATATATATATATATATATGTGTGTATATATAGGAGCTTTATTTTGGGCCTCTTT
>JBBPCX010000141.1:24524254-24541508 GCA_037974365.1 Hydrocynus forskahlii | reverse complement strand
GTGTGTATATATATATATATATGTGTATATGTATATATATATATATGTATATATATTAACACATATGCGTGTATACATATACTTATATACACATATACACGCACTTTATATATATATATATACACACACACACTATATATATATATATATATATATATATGTACACACACCCATATGTGTTAATAGATATGTATGTTTATATAATGTGTAAGAGGAGTATATAAGTGTATGTATGTACATGTGTGTAATGTATTGTTCTAATAACATGCCCTTATTTATCGGCTGGTAGGCTTAAAAACATCAGCATCAATGCATGTAAAGTGCATAACGTAAAATGGTAATTGTCTCTTTCATTCCCCTTGTGTTGTGTTTAACTGACATTATTGACATGACTACTGTCCTCTCTCCAGCATCCCCCGATTCTGTTCTGGGAGTATTCAGACTAGAAACGCCGCCAAGATAGCTGGACCGGGCAGGAAGCGACCCAGCTCAGAACCGGACCCCAGTGAAAGCGGCCGCGCCAGCGGGAGTGAGGTGGCTGACAGCGGACCCATTAGTGGCAAGTGTCTTAAGATGGCCAGCAGTGGCACGACGTCCAGTGAGGCAGACCGCAGGAGAGCTCAGAGAGGATCTGATGATTCTACCAGCACTAGCAAGAAGAAACAGAAGGATCGGGCTAACCAAGAGAGCAGGGAGGCCAAGCGGGCCGCTGCTGTCTCCAACACAGAAGCCAAGAAAGGTGAGCTCAGAGTGCCATGTTGAGTCTTGAAAGTAAAGCCCTGTTTTATTAATCACTTCGTAGTTGTTTGTTCTATGACTTGGTGCTTCTGATTCATCTGACCCTCTAGACCTTATCCTTTGGTAACCCAGCATTAAAAAAGAGCTAGCCAAAGCTGGTCAGTTGAAAAGAATTGTGGATATTGTTGTCTCCTTGTCCTTTGTCTTCCTAATATCTGGTATCATGTTCATTTGTTCTGCAGTTATCGTAAAATACATTATGTACCTGCACAAGAGTCAACCAAAGGCCAACTGAGAAACTACATCATAATTAAGTGATTTGCATTGTCATGGCGTAATGAAATGTCATTTAAACTAGAAATTTACTGCACCAGTTCACTGAATGTTGTTAACAATCCTTGGGGCACCCCAGACAGCGCAATTCTTTTGCTCTATCCCTATGTGCCCTGAACTGAGGAGGAAAAATGGGCCTTCTGGGTGTTCCCTTAGGACTAGTTTAGGAACTACTACTATGCAAGAAAGCATAGTTTGCATTTGATTAATTAGTTTAATCTAACTTTGGTTTCCACACTTGGTTACTGTGAGTTGTTTGTAGTCTTGCATTCCCTTAAGTAATATTAATGTTGAAACACAGCCATGCAGTTCTTGTCAAGTTTATCAAGTTTGTCAACATGACATTAACCAGTCATGGATGTGCATTTCTGAATGGCCTGTAGGGACTGTAGCAAATTGCAGGAATTTCTGCAGGGTTGTTGCTAATATTTAGCTGTTCCCTGTTCATTAAAAATGCCAAGTTCATAAACGATGATTAGTTGACTAATTGAAGCCAAAAAAGACATGCATATTTTCTTCATGTCAATCTAGGGTATTTCTTTATTGATTGCTGTTAACACCCTTCAATTTTGCTGTGGTAGAAAAATATGTAGCTTTCAAACACTCTGTGTAATGTTCCTGTTGCCAGCACCCAGTTTTAATCCTAAAAATGCCAAATGCGTCTTTGGCAGGAAGTCCCAGTTGGCCTGACTGTCTTGAGTTGGAAGGATGGCTTGGTCTCGCTCTCTTGTCTATCTTTGGCTGGCCAGTTGTGGGTGTCCTGGAGCTAATGTAGAACTGGGCAGTGCTAACCTACAGCTGCCTTACTACGTTACGTCTACCAGCTGCCATCAGCCAGTTTCACATGTCTCAGAGGAAGCATGTGGTTGCCTTAAGGCTTGTATACCGGTCAGTGCAGTACAGTGGGTGGAGAATTAGTTATATTGTAATTCTGGGGTCTCATCTATATTATAATATAACCAATCATTGTGTAGCGTATTAAACTTCTTTTATGTGTAACTGGAGGACTTGTGAATAAAACTGTGAACTCCAATTAGAATCAACAGGCATACCGTTGAACATACGGTTATGATGGATTTTATGAGTCTGCAGTGATGTGTGTACAAGTGTGTCTATGGGATGGCAAAGGGCTGAAAATTAAGCCGTTGACAGAAATGGGGAAAAGAAAAACAATTTACATAGAACGCAAATAAGGGCACACCAAGGAATGCTCTCAGAACTTTGGGCTTAACAACCAGTAATCATCATCACAATTCACAATTAAGTGTCTGGTGACAGGGCAAACATAGTCTCTTAGCTACAAACATGGGCAATTATGTGCTAATAATTAGTATGTTCAAAAGTAACTAGCCATTGTATTCAGCACAGAAACCTGACACAATGCAGGCAAAAACATGTTATAGTTTCCTCAGTGTTGCCTTTATGTCTGGTGAGTAATCACTTCATAATACTACCACTGGCTGACTTAAAAGGTATACATTCCAGAAGAAGTGTTGTCTAAAATTGTCTTGTGTAAATATAAATGAACACTTAAAGTAAGCACTAATGTTTTTTCATGTATAAACATACTTTATATAATATGTTTGAATATCTCAGTCATAGTTTTTTGTATTAAGGTTACCGAGGCAGAGCTAATAGACCTTCTCTATGGCCAAACTGTGAGAACCTGACCTATATTCACACCTATATGAGATTATTGGCCATCTTAATCCAAAACTGTGGGCATTAACATGGAGTTGGAAGCATATAATCATTTTTAAAATGCTGCAGTGTCATTATCACTCTCCCTGCACTGGTCATGCAGTGTTAGTTTATTTAACTACATCTAAAAACTGTAAACACTGATGACTGTCTCCACCGGCTTTGTATTGTAACAGAGTGGGATTTTAAGTGGTTTTGTTTAACCTTGCTGTTTTGTGGTATATAATGACATCATCTGTTGAAGCTGTCGCAAACCTACTTTGCAGTCATTTAATTTCCTGCTGGACGGGGTCTTGACTTTTAAAAGATAAATGTAAACTTGAGTACCGCTTCTAAGTTTGATCATGTGCCCAAATGCACCTGACTGCATCTGTTGTATTTGGTTTGGGCTAAATATTGCCAACACTATGTTTAATGTACTGAGCTTTAAATGTGTGGGTTTTCCACTCAAAATTCCATGTGAATTTTATTCTTCCCTAGTCTTTGAATAGATCCGTTTTTAAAGTTTAAACTTTATCAGTCTAATAAAACACTTTTTCCTGTACATGTTACTGCTGTCTGAACAAAGCCTCATATCTTTCTTAATACTATTTGAACATGCTTGCTGCCCTTTACATTGTGATACTATTTAATGATGAACGACCAACAATAATAGTTCCTCCATTTACAGAGCTGCCATTACAGAGACATCCAGTGTGTGTGAATATCCAGTCCCAATTTTTTTTGTATTAAGGTTGCTGGCAGAGCTGATACCCTTGTGGGCATGTTCTTGTTCTAATGCCATGCAGTGTTTGTTTGTTTTTGTGTGGTGGTGTGTGTTTGGATTTGCGCTCTCTGGCTGCTGCAGTGCTTAATGCTGAAGTGTTGTAATCCAAGCCTGTGAGAGGCTGGCTCAGTGAAGCAGGGCTTTGTCAAGGTCATGAGAGCGGCTCTGCCCTGCACCAACTCTCCTCAGTCCAGCACACACACAAGCACCTCTTCTCACTCACTGTTTTAGCACTACACTGATGAGGTAGTTCTTTGTACAGCAGAAATGTGCTCCTCCAGACAGTCTTTACTCAGTTTTTTGTCTCTTTCACTGACAAAATTTATGAAGCAGAGTATAAGATGTGTATGATTTTTCTAAGGGTGGTTATGAAGCCAAAATATAATGTCTCAATACACTGTATTTGAATCACTTCTTTTGGGTTTGCAAATGCGTTAATTGTTTTTAGAAAGAAGAGTTGTAAGCACACCAATTTTGATCTTAACCACTGACAGATGGTACTTTCTTCTTCTTGGGATCATTAAACTTACTTTCATGGCCAGATGCAATTGAATAATTTATTGATATTATTTATTTAAATAATTGTCTTTCTTAGATGCTCACATTCACACTTACTGTGTTTCTATACATGTCATTGTGATTAGAAACAGTATGAATGTGCATCTGTGTGTCTGACTCTGGTGTATTGTGTGTTTGTGTAGATGTGTTTCTGGATTGGAAGCAGAATGCCAATGAGGTGATAGTCAGGCTGCGATGTGGAGAGGGAACACTGCGAGTGGAAAATGTGGCTACTGCCTTTTCAGATACAGCTTGCCAAGTCCGCTTCCCAGGTAAACATAATATGTGCTCTTATTTCATTAAACTCCTGTTTCACTTCACGTCCAGAATTCATTCCATGCTGATTAAGCTTTTTATAAGCTTAAGCTTTTAAACAGACTGTTTTTTGCTTTTATTCATTGTATTGAATGAACTGTGTGTGTTCTACTCTCAGATGGCCGTGAGTGGAGCTGTCACCTGCATGCCGAGGTAGAGGGTTCCTGCAGTAAAGTGCAGTATAAGGAGAAAGGCAGCATCCTGCAGCTCGTCATGCACAAGAAGATCCCCTTCAACTCGTGGCCCTCTCTCATGGTGAGAGTTCTTACAGTGCTCTGAATTAAAGTTCCTTCTGAATCTTTTCTTGTGGTTCTTGCTAAAATACCTGATATTGTAGAAAATGTTTACAACAATATTTGCACATTGGTAGGGAAATTAAACTTTACACATATGTAGCTTTTAACATTATTTAGCCTCATAAACCATTGTCATCAGGTTACTTGTCAATTGCACAAAATGTTATAGTAACACTGAAAACGCCTCTCAGCCAAATGTTCTCAATCAACCAGGATGTGTTTGTTATATACTTTTACACTGGAGATATAAGCTTAATGTAGCTAAATAGTTATTGAAGCCTTTGATCACATTTGGCTCAGTGCAAAATATATGACGCACAAGGCTAACAGCCATCAAGTAAAGAAAGACCTGACTGCTGCTTTTGCCAATGCAACCTACTTTTGCTGCCCTGATAGTATATGGCATACTGTATTTATCAGAATGACAAAAAGGTAATACATTGGTAAAAGCAGCAGGTGGATGATGTCTTTTCATTTGATGGCTATGTTAGCCTTGTAATTAGAAAACTAAAGAAGCCATGATATCTGCGTGATCTTGGCTGACTTCATTTCGGATAAGCCTAAACTGAGTACTTTTTTTTAAGTTGATTTATTTATTGAATCGTCTACCAAACTGATTCTGTATATGTAGCAGTGCAGACTTTTTTTTATAGACGGTTAGATTTGCTTTGTTGTCGTCTTTTTTTTCTAGAGCAACAAAGAGAATGAACCAGTGAACATCTTAAGTGACAGTGGCAACAGTCATCAGTCATCTGTACAGCAGTCTGAGAAATCTACCCTTGCCTCTGAAACACACAAAACTCCCACAAAGCAGACGCTTCCAACGATGGATCAGAAACGAGGCAAACCTGACCGCGGTGTGAAAAGAGGGATCAAGAACAAACAGACAGAGACCTCTGAGAGTGCAGGAATTAAATTAGCTGATCCTAAGCCATGTACTAAAGGGGACCAGACCCCAGAGCCCATTGCCAAACGCACGGTCCGCCCTTTGAAAAACGCCAAGGAGCCCACTGTAGCATCTGAACCTGCACGGGAGCCCTTAGCCAAACCAGTGGTCAATGGCAAACCCATCGCACGTGCTAGCCGTGGCTCACCCTCTCCATCCACTGGTGCCCGGGAGAGCAGGGCAGAACCCCGAGTTAAAGGTCAAGTCCGCCAAGGGTCACCGAGAGGGAAGGGAGCCGATAAAAAGCCAGAGAAACAGTTGCAGGTGAGAGTCATCTGTTTTTTAAGAGCACAAAGATGGAGTTAGGTACCGAAGTGATGCTTTATACCTTTTGTCAACTGATTGTAAATTAAAGTTTTTTTGTACTGCAGAAGTATGTCAAGGCAGCTATACATGACAAACAGCAAATAAATCTAAATTCAACAGACAAATATTCTTGATATTGTTTTAATTAAATGCTAGTCTAAAAGCCCATTTCCATATTAAAGCTTGCAGGTTGTCATTCACTTGTCTAATATGAATGCGTGTGTTGGCTTGTAGGTTGAAACAGATAGAAGTACAGAACTGGTACCTGAGTCGAGGGTAGTGCCAAAGGAGCCTCCTGTCCCCCAGGCAAAAACTCCAGCTCCTAGGGAGGCCTGCAAGCAAGAGGAAAGCAGCAGAGGAACAACAGCTCCTGTGGGGAGAAACCGAGAAAAGGAGGAGAGGACCGATGCTGCTGTGCAGAGCCAAGAACAAACAGACAGCTTGCCTCACCCGGGATCTGAAGGACCTGTTGAAGCAACTACTCCAAAGGGGGAGGAATCCACACATACAGATGAGGAGAAGAGAGACAGATCTAAAGAAGAGCCTTGTGAGAAGAGTCACAAGGAAGAAGAAGCAGGTTAGTTCAACACAAGGCAAATATTCAGAAACCGAACTCTACTGCACACTTTAATTGGGAAACAGTGTTTAATTTTTCGTTGTTTTTTTGTTTTGTTTTGTTTTGCTTGAACGTCTGTTGTATAGCTGTGAGTCATGACCGGTGTGTAGGACTCGAGAGTAGCACATTTGGTTCAATCAAAGCATAACAAAAAGGACCCTGTAGCACGGTTCAGTGCAAGTTGTGCCATTTGCCATGTGTGATTGTGAGTCTTGGGCGGGTTAAGGTTGGCACCATTTCCACGTTGGGGGAGGGTGCAGTTTTACACACACACACACACACACACACACACACACACACACACACACACACACACACACACACACACACACACACACCCCTAGTTTTCTCCAGCCTTTTCCACCCCTTACCTTCCAAGATTTGTTCTCAAGTGGCTATGGGATTATCAGTGATTTGAAGCTCACTAAAATTAATAGGATAGGTCTACAAACATGATCTTACAAATAAATTGTGTGTGTGTTTTTAGGCCTAGAGCCAATGGTGAACCTGGTTCTTGTGAAGAATGACTCGTATGAGAAAGGAACAGACCTGATGGTTGTAAATGTCTACTTGAAAGAAATCTGCAGGGAGACTTCCAGGGTGCTCTTCAGGGAGCAAGACTTCACCCTAATCTTCCAGACCAGGTCGGTGGAAACTTGATGACCACCTTATGCTTATAGCTTCTAGTGAGTTCCAGTGAATCTTTTGGATACAGCTACCGGTGTTCAAGGGAATCAGTCACCATCAGGCAAAACAGAGAACTAATGCAAATTTGATTTAGGGCAGAAATGTCTTAGTGTTGTAGGTAAATTAAACATTCGCACCGGTAAGGAAAATGGCAGCGTGTCTTTGAGACATTTCTTTGCTTCGTTATGGTAAAACAGTGTATTCTATCTTAATAGCTAGTATTTCTATCTTAATAGCTAGTAACATTCCTAAGATAAATTTACCACCAAGAGAAAAATGATTTTCCTTTTAATAACACATTTTGTCAGCACTGGTAATACTTCTTTCTGCCTGTTGACTTAATTATGCCATTTAAATTGTAACTCTTGTATTCCTGTTTGTAGTGATGCCAATTTTTTGCGCCTTCATCCGGATTGTGGACCAAACACTGTCTTCAAGTGGCAAGTCAAACTCAGGCAAGACCTTCTGAGTGTTACTTAGTTTCTGTATCTGTATCAACTCATCAGCCATCCTTGTCCATCATAATTTGTTTATTTTCTGTATTAATGGTTTAGGAACCTTATCCAGCCGGAACAGTCGAGTTACTCCTTTACCCCGTCACGCATAGACATTACACTGAGGAAGAGACATAGCCAGCGCTGGGGGGGCCTGGAGGCCCCAGCTTCACAAGGTCTGCTGCCTGGCTTCTGCTTGCTTCTGTAAACACTTCATGCCACATACAAACACAAGCTCACAAACACAAGCTCACTTATGGTCTGAGCACCACGATATCTCTTGTTTAGTCTTTTGTCTACTTGCTATGCATGTAGATGTAGATAGAATTCCCACATGCATCTTGGAAAAAACTAGTGTGTGTGTTTCTGTGTTTGCAGAGAGCTGCAGTATGTGAATGAGATATGTGGTCTGTGGACATTGACGTTCTTACACATGATCCATGTTTTTGTTGATGTTTGGGTGCATGTCATAAGTGTGATCCAACAAATCCTACTGGCCAGACTTTTTGAATGGGCATACAGAATGATCTAGCTCAATACAAGCCTGAGCCAGGCTCCACCCAAGTGCACAAGTTCTAGTGTGTCCTTTTCCCTGTGCCAGTCCCACTATCTGGAGAGCACCTCGGTTCTCCCCGATGGTGACAGTTCTCTTTATGATATCCAACCTTTTTAGCTTGCAGCTAATCTATTTTACGATGTAGATACAAAAATGTGAAAGCGATTTAGTGAATGTTTTTGCTTCCCATTATGAAAAGCATATTGTACCATTTCACACTGAATTTGACAATTAGCTTAGACCTTCTGTTTTCTAACCACAAGTTCCATTCTCCTCTGTTTAAGGTGCAGTGGGGGGCGCCAAGGTTGCTGTGCCCTCTGGCCCTTCCTCCATTGACAAAAGTCAACCAGGTAGTAGTCAGCATGCCTTGCCTACCAAGGAGGAACCTCGGGCAGGGGAGGAGAAGCCCAAGCCCCCTCGGGCAGCAGAGGATGCTGGTTTGGATGCGGTGGTCCCTCGCTCTGTCTCGGACCATGTACCTATCAAACAAGAGCCGACTGTTGCCACGGTGAGACACAAACTGTAATGTAACGCATCCTTAGGTCTGTAAGGGACTTTATTGAAAGCAAGTGTGTTATGGATATGTCCCTGTCTCTGGTGTCAGTGCTATTGCCAGTGGTTCGATTAAAAATACATTTGAAACAACATATGCAATGTTAACTGACAGCAGTGGAGATAAGAGTGCACTTTAGACAGGAGGAATCAATGCAGACAGCAAAGACGTTATTGGTCACATGTCTGAATACTAAAGGCAATGGTCCTCTGCTAATACTTAAATGTGAAGAATTTGTGTCTGTTTTCTTTCTTCTTTCAAGCCTTTGGAAGTTGCTCCCGTTCTTTTCAAGTGACACCTCATTGAAAACAGAAAACTGAACTGTTCTCAGAGAGCCCCGACCTTAGATTCTCGTGCTAATCCAGTGTTCCTTATCTTTCCAGCCGAAGCCCACCTGTATGGTACAGCCTATGACGCATGCTCCTCCTAAAAGCAGTGAGCGAACTGAGGAAGAGGAGGAAAAGAAAGTATGTCTTCCTGGCTTCACTGGACTAGTGAACCTGGGCAATACTTGTTTTATGAATAGTGTGATCCAGTCTCTTTCCAACACAAGGGAACTGAGGGACTATTTTCATGGTAAGTGAAATTCGGCATATCTGCATCAACTTTAGTCCTTGATATTACTTATATTCTGTAATTAGTCATTATATACACCCATTATGGTGCTTGACTTACCTGGGTAAAAGAGAGCACCAGGAGGCAGCATTTGTTCTTGGGTGTTAAAATGGTATAAATACCTTAAAGTATTCATATATGCTGTGAGAAACAAGCTATTTTATCCTTTATAGAATGTGGAAAAATCTTGCAACTCATAGGTTGCCAGATTTGCTATGCTTCGGATTGTGACGTCAAAAGGTTGCACTAAAATCAGACTTAGTTTTTGCTATATGGATTACTAATTAGTTTTTTTTTTTCTTGAAGTGCAGCCCTTTATCCTTATCCACCCAGTGTGCATTGTGCTTCTAAAAGAATGTTGACATCCATATACATGAAATTCCAACAAAGGCTTGGATTTTCATAGAAAATAAATTATACTGTGTATTTAATTTTAGTAGGTTTTGGATCTGTACCCCACATTAAGAGTGGTACATGTCTTACTAAAAGTGGTTCCTTTTAACAGATCGTGCATTTGAAACTGAAATCAACTGTAACAACCCACTGGGCACTGGTGGAAGGCTGGCCATCGGATTTGCGGTGCTGCTCCGGGCATTATGGAAAGGCACTCACCATGCTTTCCAGCCTTCAAAACTGAAGGTACCAGTCGACTGAACTTACCTACTACTGTCATTTTATACCTTCTGTCCTAACCTGACGTTAGGAAGAAATTGCAGTTCTTCTCTTGCTAGGCCAGTTTAACAGTGGGGTTTCCTTAGAGTCTGAAGTTTTAAAATCTGAATGTAAAGCCTTAAAAAGTCTTGTTGTTAAGATTTTACATTTTAGGTCTTCAATAGCTTCAATGTTTAGCTCTTACATGTCAAAGTGTATTTTAACACTACTTCTGTCCCGTTTTTATCTGATGGCGCAGTGTATATCGGTCCGTATTGCACGCTGTAATAAAACTACAAACAAGACCAAGGTGGATCTGATGGCTTGCTTGGAATTTATTGCTGTACACTAAGCTGAATGGTTTGTTGAGTAGCGTGAGGTTTTCTGTGTGGTTTTCTAAAGTTTTTTTTTATTTGGTTTGAAAGTCTGAGTGGTATGTTTGGGTTTAGTGAGTCATGGCTTGAGAATGAAGCCTTTAAATGCGAAAACTACATAAAGACAGTGAATTTTAACCCCACCAAAAAGATGTTGAATTTGTACACGCTCGGTGTAAAAGCTTTGGATTTGCATGCAAAATCAAAAAAGCAAAACAGTGCAGCGAAAAGTCTTCAGAAAGTGCAGGCCATAACCCAGTATTGTGAAGTTACTGTGGGACTCCCTCTTCACATCCCCAGCCTTTACACCTTGCACAAAGTCCGCTACAACTCCAATTTTGGTGCATAACATTAATGACAATGAAAACGCTGGTGGACTGTTTCCTGATTCCAGTACCGCCAAAACAGTCAAGTGCAAAAAGGTCTGGAATTTAATTGATAATGGTCTTAAAGGTCTTAACTCATTGAAGCCTGCAGAAACCTTGAACATGTTTCTTTCTTTCTCTCACTTCTTCTAGGCAATTGTCGCCAGTAAGGCCAGCCAGTTTACAGGCTATGCTCAGCATGATGCCCAGGAATTCATGGCCTTCCTTTTGGATGGGCTGCATGAGGACCTGAACCGCATCCAGAACAAACCCTACACAGAAACCGTGGACTCAGATGGCCGCCAGGATGAGGTGAGGCCTCTGTTTCAGTAGCTCCAGCATAGCACTGTCCTTATAAGATGCTCAAAACCACATGGTAGTTATCTCTGAATGAGTTTGGGTTGTTGTTTGATTAATGCAACACATTTTATTCTTTTTTTTTGTTTAGCTCCGCAGGGGAAAGCAGAAAGGAGGGGCTTTGGGCTTTAAATTTTGGAGCTAAACGAAAATAAATTAAATATATAGCTATATATGATCATTTGATTTTAATTACCGTTCATATCCCTGGTTTAAAAAAATGCAAAGGGGGCAAAAAGTGCAAAATAAGTGGCTGGGGCTTTACTGAGCGTAAACTTTTTTTAACAGATGACTATAAGCATGCTGTATATTCATTTATGATTTTACAGGTTGTAGCAGAAGAAGCATGGCAACGGCACAAGATGAGGAATGATTCCTTCATTGTTGATCTGTTCCAAGGCCAGTACAAGTCAAAGCTAGTATGTCCAGTGTGCTCTAAGGTAAGCAAAGAGTACTTCTCTTCATTAGATAATAAAGAGAAAAGATGGCTCTCTATATTACTGAGGCTTGAAGTAAGCGCACATATTTTTACCTTTTATTCCTCATTAGGGCTATGGTGTTTTTTTGTTGTTGTTTTTTGTCACTGTCAGTGTGTAAAGCCAAATCTCCAGATTCCTGAATGTGGGCCACTGATGCCCACATTGCTGCCCTCAGTGCCCTGGTGTGGGTGATGTCATGTGCTGTGGCCTTAGTGTAATGGTGTATTGGCAGCGATAACAATGCTAGTTTATTGAAGTAGTGAATAATGAATAATGACTTGCTTTTGATCTAAAAGGAATTCTGATTAATCTCTCGTTCTTTCTGTATCTCTTTAGGTTTCTATTACTTTTGACCCTTTCCTGTACCTGCCTGTGCCCCTACCTCAAAAACAGAAAGTGCTGTCAGTTTACTATTTTGCTAAGGAGCCCCACAAGAAACCAATAAAGGTAAAACCAAAAAGTAGTTGTATTCCTAAAGGTGCATATTATTTTTTTAAAATACAATTTTGCATGTTAATTTTTTTTTTTTAGTAACATTCCTTGTTGAAGGTTTTATTACTTATGCTTTTATGTAGTTTTTGGTGAGTGTGAGCAAGGAAAACTCAAGCACAGCAGAAGTTTTGGAGTCCCTTTCTCGGAATGTGAGGGTTAAACCAGAGAATCTGAGACTGGTAGAGGTATGGATGTTCCTCACTGAACATGTATTTTCTTACTGTATAAAGCATTCTTGATCATAAAGAGCAAGACTCCCTCTGTATGATCCAGTTTAACAGTTTATTCTTTGGCTGTTTGTTTAAAATACATGATGGTGCTGTTTTTGCTCCCCAGGTAGTGAAAAATCGGATTAGACAGATCTTCCTGCCTTCCCACTCCCTTGATAGGGTCTCCTCCTCTGACATGCTCTTCTGCTTTGAGGTTTTATCCAAACAGTTGACTAAGGAAAAAGTGGTCCTGCTAAGGGTCCATCAGGTAGAATACAGCAAGAATCAATCATTTAGTTATTATAATATTTTGTGCTGAATGTTGTTATTAATTGGGAGGTTTCATGATGATTTCATAGAAACGTTCAGATGTTTTGTTTTTACTCTCAACTGCAGAGGCTTCAGGTTCCGAGTATTCCGATACCCAAGTGCGCTGCCTGTCAGAAGCCTCCTCTGTCAAACGAAGAGAAATTGAAGCGCTGTACACGGTGCTACCGTGTGGGCTACTGCAACCAGTGAGTCATTCAAGCTTCTCACACATTTATGCACATGTGTATAAATGGCGTCCATTTATGAAGCGCTTGTTGAACTGTTTCACACTACATTTGGCCTTTTCTCACTTTCTATCTACAAGCTGCATTCTCATTTTTCTCCCTCCCTGCCACTGGCTACATCTGGGCATGGGCTTACTTAGTCAAATGTGTTTATTACCAAGACTCCTAGTTAGCATGATTCATGCATTTAAAAGTTTTCTTTCTTTATTTTAGGATTTGTCAGAAGAATCACTGGCCAACCCATAAGGCACTTTGCCGGCCTAACTCTGAGAATGTGGGGCTGCCGTTTTTGGTCAGTGTTCCTGAGTCCAGGTTGAACTATGCCTGCCTCACTCAGCTCCTGGAGGGCTATTCCAGGTGTGTTTTAAGACTACATTTCTTTATACTTTATAATTGATCTCAGTTTTAAGACTAAACTTCTGTATATTTATGCATATCTTAGAACATAATGTAGGCCTTGTACCCTAACATGCGTAGGTGTCTGCCAACATATATGAATGTCCAATTCAGGATGTATGAAAATGGAAAAAGTCTTAATACAATTAAGTATTAATTCAATGAATACAATTTAGAATTATAAATGGTTGTGCTGTTGCCCTTGTTCTGGCAGATGGTCTTTGTCCTTTTCCTTTTAATTTTGCGCTAGCCAGTTAGCGTTTGCCTGATGCACATCCCCACACACACTCATAATACGTAGCTTAGAGTTTGGTAAAGGTTCTTGTGGTAGGAGTAATTATTGTTGATATATTGATGATATATTGTATATCATCAATGTTCATAATGTTATGTTTTTTGGTACCTTTAAATTTTGAAAGTGTATAGTTATTGCATCCTTTCAAACTCTGTGTCAGGAAAAAATCTAACTCTAGGGGGAAAATGCTATGTCTTGCATCTAAATTGATGTGCTTATTGCACAGGCAAACTAAGCACTAATCACTTAAACATCTTACTTTTCTTATGTCTAGGTACTCAGTGAACATTTTCCGGCCTCCCTTCCAGTCTGGCCGGACATCTCCAGAGGCCAGCCTGTCCCGTGCTGATCAGCCTCTTTTGAGCGGGGCTGTGTCTGAGGGACCTGGGCCAGAGGAGGAAACATTTACTGCAGGTGGAGCAGGAGATGCACAAGAGCAATCCTCTTGTGCGTCAGGGCCTGAAACGGAGTCGGGGCAAGCCTTGGCTACTTCAGCTGGAGACTTGGGTGCATTCTCCATGCGCAGCACAGACTCTGGTTTCTCTGAGCAGGCATCAAGTTTTCAGGATCCTTTCAGAGAGAAGGAAACATCCTGTGAGAAGGCTTTGAGGCCAGAAGGTAACTTTACAGTTGGGCTAGCTATTAGTATCTTTTGTTCTTTCTGGGTCTGTGTGCTTTATGGTGCATGTCGTGTTTGTAGCTTTTTGTCAACTAAACTTAGAATGTTGTTCAGCAGTTTGCTTACTGTTTTAAATGTGCTTCTTACAGTTTATTAGGTTGCATTCATTAGGCTCATTCTTGTTTGTATTTATTTTGTTTTTGTTTAACATGGTTGTTTTCCATCACAGCATTCACACATATTTTTGTTTTTTCTTTTCATATGTTGAAGCTCTTGTCCCTGGATACCAGCAGCAGTCTGAGTATAACTGTGGGAGCGGTTCTCAGTTCTATATCTCAGTACTGGACACCAATGGCAAAGAACAAAAACTTGAAGACAAAGGTTAGAGTTCTTTTTATATTTACCGGTTATTTCTCTTCCTTTCCTTCTGTTCCTTCTTTAGAGGAAGAGCTCATCCACCTGCTAATTCGTTTAGTCTTTGTAAATGTCTCCCCCTACAGGTGATGGGGTGCTGGAGGTCCCTGAAGATGGCAGCTTGGAGCTGGTGTGGAAGAATAATGAGCGGCTCAAGGAGTACGTTCTGGTGCGCTCCAAAGAACTGGAGTTTGATGAAGACCCAGGTTCTGCCAGTGAGACTGCCCGGGCAGGGCACTTTACTTTAGAGCAGTGCCTCAATCTCTTCACCAAACCTGAGGTGCTAGCTCCAGAGGAGGCATGGTACGACAACAGGCACACAAACAAGTTCTGTGGGTCAAAAGTCACTTTGGCTTCTTGTACAAATTCTAGAATAATGATTAGATTTTCAGTGTGTCAAGTGTGATCATTGTGGAATTATTTCAACAAGAGTTGTCGGTTAATTTCAGTGGGAAAACTGTATGCAATATCTGTTGGTTTACTATGTGGAACTAAATACAATTTGTTTATTTTTGTGGTTCAGGTATTGTCCAAAATGTCAGCAGCATAGGGAGGCCTCCAAGCAGCTTCTGCTCTGGCGTCTGCCTAACGTGCTCATCATCCAGCTCAAACGCTTCTCCTTCCGCAGCTTCATTTGGAGGGACAAGATCAATGACATGGTCGACTTTCCTGTGAGGTACGCAGAAACTCTTGCCCTGTCTTAGATTTTGTGTTGTATTGTCTACCCTAGGTTTGTTTGTGTAGTTTTGGTATTTTAAAGAATGCATTGTGAATGAAACTTGCATGTACTTTACTTGGATCACCTTGTTTGCAGAAATTTGGATCTAAGCAAGTTCTGTATCGGTCAGAAGGAAGATGTACAGCAGCCCCCCATTTATGACCTGTATGCTGTTATAAACCACTATGGAGGAATGATAGGAGGTCATTACACAGCGTATGCTCGACTGCCCAATGACAAGAACAGTCAGCGCAGCGATGTTGGTTGGTGTTCGTTTTTCTCTTTGTTCAAAAACATTGTATTAAATACTTCCTAACTGTTATTTGTTCAATGCAAGTATTTGACTTTTAATTTGCCACTACTCAGAATTGCTGTAACTGGCAAAAAGAGCAACATGACAGCACAAGCTAACTTATGTGCAAGGGAGAAAATCTGTCAAGTCTAAACTATATTTTTTAACAGCTGTCTGCATGTATCAGTATGATTCCTGTATCATGCATCCATAGAAAGCATTCTAGACCCAGCAAAATTAATATATTAGAGAATCAGGTTAACAATTGAATGGATACCTTAATAATGTATACTTGCCCTTGCATGCTTGTACATAACATTGGTTTGATAAAACTATTTTCTCAACTTCTCGTCATTCCTGAATAAATGAATTTCGTTATTATATTAAAATGCTAATAGTTTTGCGTTCCTTCCTGCTCAGGCTGGCGTCTGTTTGATGACAGCACTGTGACAACAGTAGAAGAGAGCCAGGTGGTGACACGCTATGCCTACGTGCTGTTCTACCGACGCAGGAACTCTCCCGTGGAGCGCCCACCCCGTCTGCTTGGGCCCCTGGAAGCTGAGTCTCCTGCTGGGGCTGGAGCTGCAGCTAGTCAGGTGAGCTCAGCACTCTCTCTTCATGTCTTGTTTAAGTTCACCCCAGAGTAGGGCTCACCCCTTTGTTTATGACTCATTGATAATGTTCTAACAAGTCTGTTTTACCATTAATATATTTGGTGACATTAAAAGTAAACAGGTAAATGTCAGTCAGAAAGGTCTGTTGTGAACTTCAGTTGTTTTCAGTGAACCGTGGCCATTGCGAAGTTGGTGAGAAAAGTGGATTGTAAAGTTACCTTTCCTTTTCATGCCATTTTGCGCTACGTTTGTGAATACTAGAGTCTGTAAAGGTATTTGAGAATGACCTTTGCTTTTCTGTGTGTCAGTATCCATTAAAAGCAAAGCAATGTTTTAGTCAGGATTTGCCATTGACAGTTCTGTCTAGGTGACAGTTTTGAATGTAAATTCAAAGGAAAGTAAATTCTTTTAATATATTTTCTTTTTTAAGTGGCATAATGACATTGGTTTTTAGATCCTGTATTTGGCTTTGAGTATTGCCTCTGAGATACTGAGCATTTGTAGTGATGTCATTTTGCATTGCAAAATGCAATCATTGGTGTGATAAAGACTTTGCAGAAGCATTTCTCTTTAAATTTGACTTTACAAGTGAAACTTGTCTCTCACCCAATTATTTCAAAACCAGATGTGAAGTTTGAGAATTTGGTCAACTTGGTGATGCCGGACACCAAAATCAGTCTGGTCAGTGAGTGGAACTATAGCTTATATACCACTGTAGTGTTTCAGCTGATACAGTTCACAGGAATACTGTAGTATCTACACACAGAAACTGCTGGAACAAAACCTTGTACCATAGTAATTTGGCA
Source organism: Hydrocynus forskahlii (assembly GCA_037974365.1). Taxonomy (NCBI): domain Eukaryota; kingdom Metazoa; phylum Chordata; class Actinopteri; order Characiformes; family Alestidae; genus Hydrocynus; species Hydrocynus forskahlii. The sequence goes on along the minus strand of JBBPCX010000141.1, from coordinate 24,524,393 downwards.
AGAAATAAACATGAAATAACAAAGAGAGGCTGAGATGTCCAACAAGCCATATAATTTCTGGTTATACACACGTGGACAAAATTGTTGGTACCCTTCAGTCAATGAAAGAAAAACTCACAATGGTCACAGAAATAACTTT
>JBBPCX010000141.1:24512422-24524154 GCA_037974365.1 Hydrocynus forskahlii | reverse complement strand
TTATTTCTGTGACCATTGTGAGTTTTTCTTTCATTGACTGAAGGGTACCAACAATTTTGTCCACGTGTGTATGTATGAGTCACAAATTGGACAAACAAGCAGTTTGATAGTAGATACAGCTCCGCTGTGGACTCAGTTTTTTTTATATAATTCTTTACACAGACAGGTGTCTGTCCTTGGCCAAAAACCATTCCATCAGTAGTATAAGAATTGACAGTGCATGAAATATCCTGAATCAAGGATAGACCCTTGTTTCTTGAGTTAATATGTCAATCAAGGAATCTTGTCTGGCTTTTGACCAGTTAATCTGCTACTGTTACACTATTATTCAGGTTTTTCCAAATATCCTGATGTTTTGCTTTGCAGGAGTGCTGATTGTTCTTAATCAATGTTCTATGTTGTTCTTAGGATTTTTTTCTTTTTTTTTTTTTTTTTTTAATCGATACCCTTGTCTTAAAAAAAAACCCAAAACATCTGGTACTTGGGAGTATACTAAATGCTGTCTGTTGATGGGACAACATGTCATGTATTTCAGTAGGGTGAACTCAGAGTACTGTTGCTATGGCTGTAATGGGGTGCATTTTGAGGCCTGGCCCTATCCCAGAAGCTGACATAGGTTTCCGCCAATCGCAGGCGTCTCTGATATGGCAGGAACTGGAGGAGGAAGAGGAAGGGCAGCGAGGCACTCCCTCTCGGGGCCTGTTCCGCACTGGACTGCGAGGACGAAAAGCTAGGACGAGGGTGGAGGAAGAGGAGATGCGGCGCAGACGAGACCGCGTCTCTGATTATTCAGACGACGACCGCGTCAGATATTTCATCCTGGGCACTGTGGCTGCTGTGTTTGCACTTCTGCTAAACCTCATCTATCCACTGCTATCCAGGTCTCACTGGGCTTAGAATGAAAGCTATAACCCAATCCTCATTCACACATACTCAGTAAGGACAAAATGAGCACAGTCTGCAACCAACACGCACACACACAAATAAAATTTCTACTGCTTGCACTTTACAGTAAGTATCTGAGGGTTATTGTAGCTGGACATGTGGTTTAGGTAAGGCTTGTAGTCACCTCTGTGATGCCTTTAAACTTTTTTCTTAGCTCTGGGATAGGTGCACGGTGCACACTGTAACCTCTGATGCGTCATGGTGTGTCATACTTGTATATTTATTTATTTGATTTTAAACATGATGTACTGTATCTTTAGCTTAGCATGAGCTCTTAATTGGGTTGGAAATATTTCCTGTTTGAGTCAGCTGTCATTGTCTGGAGAAGTAATTAGTTGTGTCCTTTTGGACTAGTAGTAGTAACTGCATTCTTATTTTTATCTAATGTGACAGGTTTGTCAATCAAAGCCAAAATGTAGCTTAAAACCAAAACTTGCAGACATCTGTTATACTTAGATCCTCATTTCCATCTGCTGATAATGAATTGTCCACGTAGATGACCCTTTTCAGTGGCTGACGTACAGACGTATGATATTCCAGTGGCTGCCATGCTGAAGTATGAAGTAGTTTTCCCTACTGTATTAGTGAATTTATGTTTGCTGTATATTTATATGCATTGACATAATAGGGGAATTCTAAATGTTTGCATAATTCTTATCAGCAGATTCATCCAGAATGGTTGGAACTAAAATGTCCATTTCTATAAGACTTACTGAGTCATTGTTCACAGCAGTGGTGATGGGAACCAGACATCTAAAGCATGTAATGGCATCTCTAAAAGCTATGGCAGATTAAGTAATTGCACAAAACACTTACCAAGTCTGAAGCTTTCGTTTTATAATAATCTTAAGATTTTTTTTAATGCTTTTGAAAGCAAAATTGTACCCAAATTGTTTAGATTTACTACTATTTTACAGTATCAGAATTACACATAAACCTCAGACATGTACAGTGGTGCTTAAGAGTTTTTAATGCGAGTAGGGGAACATGATTTTTCTCCCCAATAGTCCACAATGTCACAGAGGAATCCTGGGTAACTTCTTGGCGATTTAAGGCCTCTTTCATGTTCATGTTCATGAGTCCATCTTCATAAAATCTGCCCAGTTTGCTAAACGTTGCACGGAAATAAATTAGAAAAGCTTTTGTGGATGGATAAGACACAACATTTTATTTAAATGAGAGGTGTTTGTATTAAAGTAAGTAAAACAGTGCATTCCAGCATAAGGACCTTATCCCATCTGTGAAACATGCTGGTGGTAGTATCATGTTTTGGGGCTGCTTTGCCTCTGCCCAGGACAGCTTGTCATCATTGATGGAACAGTGAATACAGAATTATATCAAACAGTTTCAAAGTAAAATGTCAGGCATCTGCCATCTGTCCATGAACTGAATGTGAATGGAAAGTGGGTCTTGAAGCAATATGATGACCCTAAGCACACAAGTCAATCTGATATAGAATGGTTAAAGAAGAATAAATGTATTGGAACAGCCAAGTCAAAATCCTGAAGAAAAATGGACCTGAAGCGAGCAGTTCACCAACGTCACAGAGTTGTACGGAGTAATGGGCTAAAATTACTGTAATGTTAAGTTGTGGTTATTGCTGCACAAGGTGGTCACACCACGCACTTTTGCTCTTGAAAGATCATTTTCCTCAATAAATAGATGGGTATAATATCTACGTTTAGTTTTTGTATGAAAATTTGATTTAGGTCATTCTAAAGAGTTGACAAACTTTAAAACACCACTGAATAGTCATTTTGGATAGCAGATATAATGGTCATATTCGTGACGACTGGTTCCTAACACCACCCCTATAAAGAAATTCACCCCGGTGCATTTCTTAAAAATGAAGCATTTTGCCTTCGATCACTCTGAGGGAGTTTGCTTATATTTTATTCAACTTTGAATGCATTTTATCTTGGAATTTTGGAAAAACCTGTGGAATTTCCTTTTAATCATAAGAACAGGTCCCTTAACATCAGCAAAGCCTGGTCAGTTCAAGTTGTTTTAATTTCATGGTCTCTGTCCCCTATGAATTGCCTTCGTGGATTTCTGTGGGATTTCAATGGGATCCTCTGCCCTTATTAGAGTAGTAAACCTATTTAATGCTTGTGCTTTTGCCAGGTTTATGCTTATGTCCACAAGTTGTTGCCTTGAGCCATATTGTCCCACTTGCTGAATGTCTGTCTTAAAAAGATAAAAATGCTCATTGTGTAGTTTTCTTGGTTAGACGATCATAACCAAGTACAGACCAGGGATTTCTGTCATTGTTCGTTGTAATGTTTTATTTGATTGCAGCGTGTACTTGCAATCTAAATCCCATACTTGAGTGACTTAATGAGGAATGGCTGCAGAGAGGTTTTACAGATAGTACAAGAAAGTAGTATTGGCTGGAGTGCTGGTGCCTCAGGGATGTTAGTGTTTTCTGTGATCATCCGTATGGCAGTGCATCCATTTAGCCCCCATGAATGCTTCAACAGATTTTTAAACCCCCCGAATCTCTTGTTCAATCAGTGTAGTGTTATGATATGCAGACTTGCACATACACCCCAACTAGGATAGTTGATGATAATTGTAAATGGAGAATGGAACCACCACCTACGTTATTCTCACTGTGGTCTATTCTGAAAAGGATTAGTAAGAGAAATATGAAGTGTGACCTTAAATGGTGATGTTTTAGAATCCTTCCTTAATATTTGAACAGCATCCTTTCTGCAAGTACTGTATCTTATACATGTAATGAGAGACTAACTTCAAACTTGTAACTGAAAAAAAAAAAAAAAAAGTTGGGGATTTTTAATTATTAATAATGTATAATAATAATGTACCAACACTGTAAAATGATGAATATTTGTCACAGCAATAACCTGTACAGAACCTGTACTTCCTTTTTGTAGAATGTAAATAAAATCTCCATCTTACAACGTCTGTCCGGATTGTTTTTTCTCCTTTTAGCTAGGTGGAAATGGATTCCCTGTTTAATATTGTGATATTGTGAGGTCTGTATTTGCAGTCTGTCTGTGTTAATATTGCAACCTGGCTCTTATGTGCACCAGACAGGTCGTGTGAAGTCTCCAATTATAACCTTGGTTTATTTTACAGGGTTCTAGCCAGGCACTCTTTGGGACCGATCTGGACCCTGAGGGACCCCCTCAGTTGGGCACGGAGGTGGCCTCTGACCTTTTCGCCCGCTCTGCAGAATGCTCCGGCCCGTCCTACACCAGCATGGAGGAGGTGGACTAAACTTGACCTAAAGCTGTGGCAATGAAACCGTGGCGCTCGCCTCAGGGAGACTTTTCCTTCCTCAAAAGAGAGACTTCAGTGCTCATCGGCTGATCAAGCACAGCGAAGGTGCTTACGTTGCTCTCATGCAACATTTTCAACTTAGAAAAGCAGTCTAAATAGAAAAAAAAGCCATTCGTTTGTCTCCCAACACTAAGACTGTATAGCTCCACGAGAAAAAGTAGGCTGTTTTCTTCACTCAGTCCTGTTCACAGAGGATGTAGATTTAACTCCAGATGCGGAGACGTGCACATTCACGAAGAGACGGGGTTCGATCCAGGGTTGATAAGAGTCACTGGGGAAGGTGCACTGCTGAGGTGTTTCAGCACCCTTGTTAATCCAGTTTGCAAGGTGTTGAGCCGCTTATCACACATCTGCACACCGTTTTAAGAAATTGTGAAACCGTTCTTGACACCCTAGCAGTTTTGGCGCTCACTAATTAATGGTTAACAGAGTGGACAAATGTTATTCACACCCTTATTGACACAAAAGGTGGTTTTCTTTGTGTATCCGTTCAGTTGTGAGCTAAACGATGCTGGAAATGATTGAGAGTCATGTGCAACTTTTTATTATTAATTAAGATCAGAACACAAGTTTGAGCAAAAGCTTTTGTCCTGCACTTTGTTCATGTGTTGTACTTTTTTTTTTTTCCTCCCCCTAACCTCACTTTCTCACTTTCTCCTCTCTGTGTCCTGTGGAAATGTCTGTTCTCAGTATGGGGGCTTGGCAGATGGAGAGACATGCATGTTGACAAATTGTAGTGTATTGTGCATCATTACCCACACCTTTGCATAATCTCTTTTAATTTGGGGTGTCTTGTTTCTTTTTTTTTTTGTAATAGACTGCATATTCTGCAGGAGGTGGGGGTTTGATCATAAGAATGCTGCTGTGAATAAAGTTATAAATGGTTAATATAAATAAAATGTTCTGCAGTAAATTCACGTAGTCTGTACAGTGGTTGCATGCAAATTTGTTTTTAAACCTCTACGTTTCAACAAGGGCTAAGGGAGACTAAGTTTGAAGTGATGGTAGTCACTTTCTTTGTTTTCTGGCCATCCCTGAAATTAAGAGGCTTCAATAGCAAACTGTATCACAGTGTAATTTAGTGTTAGAGACTTAACTTTCAGTTTCAAACTCATGCCCCTCAGTTGTTTATTTATTTGGATGCATATAATTATTACTTCAGAGGCCCAGTGGGTGGTTTTTCAACATATCGTTCTAAACTTACTTGCAAGAATTTCTCAGTAATAATAATGGCAATAATAATAATACAAATAATTACTACTAATATTAGTGATAATTATTGCATAACGGTAGATTAGTTCTACTGCAAAGACTACTTTCTTTTGATAGTTTGGGTGTTGACAATATAGAAGTCATTTGTAATTTTTTGAAAATGTAAAACTTAGTGTCACATGTTATTTACACACTATGGACAAAAGTATTGTGGCACTGATGTTGGATGAGAAAGTCTGGCTCACAATCAGTTGTATGGGGTTGAGGTCAGGGCTCTGTGCCAGCAAGTACTTCTACACTGAACTCATCCAACCGTGTCTTTATTTTTGTGCACAGGGGGCACAGTCATGCTGGAATAGAAAAAGTTTCTTTCCCAAACTGTGTTGTCCAAAAATGTCGTGGTCTGCTGATGCATTAGGAGTAAGCCCTTCACTGGAAGCAAGGGGCCTAGCCCAAACCCTGAAAAACAGGTGTGTCCCAATACTTTTGTCCTTTTAGTGCATCGCTGGGTACATGCCATGCTATGTCAGTCTTGTGCTTGAGGCCTGGGTTGTGAAGTTTGGGAAGATGATTTTGAAATCGTGTTGAATTGCCAACACTGACCTGTAGGGGGCGAAACCTACGGAGAGCTCGACTAGTTTTCTCTCACCTGTGTAGAGCAGAGATGTCACTCCGTTGCGGTGAGGTGCTGGAGGGGTTTGATTCATATTTCCTGAAAAACAAACGGAGTAGAACAACAGTCGCAAACATATTGTAGAAGGAAAGGAAGAGCAAGATGAGAGTGCACTGCTGATAAGTGTGTGTTTATTTACGACGTCATTTGTGTTTTTTTCTACTTTAGTTAGCTGGTGAGCTACCTCAGTAGCCCTGTTGTGTTTTGACAGCAAGCATTAGCTCTTTTAAAAGAGAGACTGTTTGGTTAAATTGTCTTTAGTTTAATGCCTGTAACGAGCAAGACAGTTAAAGTCGTTTCTCACTAACTTGTTAGCCAACTCCTCTTAGCCACATTAGCTATGGAATAGGGGAATCTGTTGTGAAACCCCAGTAAAAAAAAAAAAAAGTCAACATAAGCTCAGAGTCAAATCTGGATTCAATTTTAGAGTTCACCTCAGACACATAAGTTCATCACTGTATTAGTATTACTCCTTTTTACTTAATGAGTAGCTTATACTAACATTTACTGTGCTCTGATGCACCCTGAAGAGTTTGAGGTCTTATTTTTTCCCAGCAGAGTGAACCATAGCTTCATAAGTATAAGGGGAGGGTAAAAGGACCATTTGAGTGACCATCATGTCCAGCTCAGCAGATTCTTGTGAGTTACCAGAGACTAGCAACAATGAATACAAAGCAAATGGATTTAACACACACCCTGACACTGCTGAACATTCAGGTTCCTCAGTTCCAAGGTTACTATCAGTTAGGAGGAAAAAGATAGTGCTTCACTTTGATCTCAACAACACCATCCTTGTGTCTGATGCTGTCACAAATCAAGGAACAGTTGCTGCTCTTGAATATTTTCTCTCCACCGTGACCTGGGGACGGATGGCGAAAGGTACGATTTTTAAAAGGCCTGCCTGTGAGATCCTGACTTTAGTATTGTATTGTCATCTCAACCATATACATGTACATAGAGAGATGAAATGGCACACATGGTGCAACAGACATAAGATATCTTGTGGAAAATTAAAAAGTATAAATTAAGAGTAAGTGGGCAATATGCCAGTAAAGTTACCACAAGAAATACTGAATGATGTTTGATTTGACCAAACCTGTCCTGAGTGTGTGGACAGCTCTGTACAATGTATATAAATATAAGTATAACGTACAATGTATTTGAGAATTGTGTGAATAGTGTAACCAGTATAACAGTATAAACAAGTTCAAATAGCAGCCACACCTGAGCAGTACAGTACAGTCAAACTTAGGGAGCTACCTAGTGCTGTCTGTATCCCCTGACTGACAGCTAGTAAACTGTTGCATGGGTAGACTAGTACTCTTTCTGATACTCCACAATGTCGCTCTCTTCTCTGTAGGAAAATGGGAATGGATGTGTGAGACTCCATCTCTCCTTCCACCCTGTGAGGGTGCTGTCACTTACTACTCTCACTTTGGTAGAGTAACAGGCTTCACCACAGCTGGGCTGGGGAAGCGTTTCCGGAAGGTCCTTGAGGAGCACCTGGAACTCCTGCGGTGGCCTTCCCATCTGCAGCCAGACAAGGAGCTCTCTGTGAAAGGAGAAGATGGAAAACTATACCACTGGATTCTTCCCTCTTTCTTCCAGCTGCTACAGGACCTGGCCTCACAGGAGTTGGAATTTTCTGTCGTGTTCCGCACGTTTGGCACCGACCTGCCCCGCGTTCTGGCAGTTGTTCAGCGAGCCTTCAAGGAAGGAGCACATCCACTTTTTCCTGACCTGCCAGCGCTGAAGGTAGGCCTTTCGCTTGCTGGATCTTGAATAGGACACATTTGGAAAATTATTTACATGTCTTTTTCTACTTTTACTTTACTTTGTTTGCTTGTTCAAATTAAGGTTCTTTCCTATCTATAATGTTTTGTAAATGCCATGTAATCACTTCATATTGAATAATAGATTTTTTATTTAGTCAGCACTGCCCTGAATACAGGCTCTTTCGCTTTCTCAAGAGTGACACAGAAATCTTGGTATCTTTTGAACCAATCCGATGTTCCCAGATCCAGAGCATCTTTATCCCTCCTAGTCAGATTTATTTTTAGTACTGAAAGTAGATGTTCAAAGAATTGCACATAGTAACTTCCTCCTTCTAACAGTCATATTCACAAAGATTTTCTCCCCTTGTAGTTGAGTGTGAATGTAACAGCAGGCCGGATCAGGTGCAGCAATAAGGGTGCAGTTCTGACTCGAGGAGAGGAGCGTGTGTCCACAAAGGATGGGGAGCGGAGTGTATATCAGTACATGAGCTCTTCACAGGGGCTGGGTGGCTTTCAAGACCACTTTGACTGGTGAGGAGCTTATCTGATTCATTGAGATCCAGTCATAATTCTGTTTATAGTACCAGTTCAGTAATAAAATTCTGGGAGAAATACTATAAAAAGAATATGTATGGCTGATCAGCCAAAATATATCTGGTGTCCAAAGTTTTGTCTCACTCTAGTGTCTAAAACTAGTGGCAGCTTGCAGCTCATTACTTAGCACTGTAGAACTGCATACTTAAATCACCTCATGTCTGCTTCAGACCAGATGGCTGATTGCTACTGTTTTATCTATGCTGCATGTGTTTCTCAATTTATATATATAACAGTACATCAGAACCCGCATTAGTTCACATCAAAACACGAAATATACTTATTAATGTGGTTTCTGATGCAACTGCCATCAACCCCGATGGCCCTTCAGTCAAATCACTACTTTTTGTGCAAGACTTACTTGAAAGTGACTGATGATACTGAACCTCATTTGTTATAGGTGGGCACGAAACACATACTCCATTTTGGGAGGAAAACCTCTGTGGGTTGACCCATTTGACTCCACAGTCCAGCATATCTTTATTGATGACAACATCCGCCAAAACGATGAAGACACAATCGTACATCCTAAGGTATGAGAGGACTACGTCATTACCTCAAAAACTACCATCATTCTTACATCCGTGAAGCAACTGGACCTAAAATCTCTTTTTCTTTTCTTCTTCTAGGTCTTTTTGGATCCAGAAGGCTCTCAGACTCGTACGGCCTCCACTTCAGAATTATATGATCTGTGTCTGATACAGAATGACCTCCTCAGAGCCATTTCTGACCCCACGTACTTCACCCAGCGCATCCACATCTGTATGGAGAACTATGAGAGGAACCTTCAGCAGGGATTCAGCTAGATTTCACATTGTAAGCTGTGGTCTGTGATTCTGTCCAGGATGGACACTGGGAAAGAGTTGGAGAGGCTTGAGGAAAAACATTTGCAGTTGTGTGACGGCCTCCATAATCAAAGGCCACCTTTGTGTTCTTCTGTTATATGACTGTTATTCCTTATTCCCAGCAACTGAAAATGCAGCATCTTGCATCAAAGCTTGATTATCCAGGCACTTTTTTGGGCACAGTTCTGTGTAATAGGTCTGTAGCACACTGGATATGCTAGGGGGTGGGGTGTCTTTTAATCATCACTCAAGATTATTTGGGATTGGGAATGACAGAATAATTAATTAATAATCTTTCAGAATGGTTTGATGTGGAATGGTGCATAGTATGGAAACATTATAACTTAAAAAAACTTAGAGAGACTGTGATTACTTCACAGTAGAACCATGGGTTATGACTACTGTGCACTAGCTATTTTATTTATTATCCAAAGTGGTATGTGGTAAATCTAAAGATTTATTTTGGCTTACACTATCCGAAATATGCCCCTGTGCCATGGGTTTAAAAAAATATATGCTTATACTAAATATGCCAAAATCATCGGGCATCTGGTAATGTATTCGAATCCATTACCTTTTGTAAGGTAACTATTAGAGGCATTAAACTCTTCACATGTCTGGTTCCTATCTCCACTGCTGTAAACAGTTCAGAGTACTGTGGAGAATTTCATCATTCTGTTTACGTCTTAACAATCGATTAATGCAGAGATCAGTGTAAATCCCCTTTAATGTCATCTTAACTGATAGAGATAACATTCAAATAATGTTCAACCATTCCAAATTTAGTGATGTAATGCCAAGAAGATCTTATGTTGCAGCTTGTTGTCGTAGAGCTGGATAACTAGAAGGATATGGAGTACAGTATCCATTGTGATGTGGACAATATGGCAGAAATATATCACCATACTTGAACATTTTCTGAATACATATCATGAGATTTAAATACATATCATGAGATTTATTTTTTTAAGTTTGATCAGTTAGAACATACAATGCACCAGTAGTCCCCATATTGATATTTAGAATATGCACAGGAAAGCTTAGCATGATAAATTTATCATAATAACGATCATAAAAATGTATCATAATATTGTCATGCTACCCATCCCCTGTGTGTTATAATATCTATCTATCTATCTATCTATCTATATATATATATATATGTGTGTGTGTGTGTGTATATATAATATATAAATAACTGAACCGAAATAGCTTTTCATCAGTTACTACACGTTTTCCTATAGTAATTGATGGAATGCACAGGTCATTAATCTCAGGGACTGCAATGTTTGCATATGAAGAAGTATGTTTTGTAGGATTATTTGAATGATATTTTACATCTTAGGATGCTCTTTGGATCCTCATACTTGAATGTTTTTGGACTGTTTTGCTTTGAAGATGAACCTATTTTATGGGTTTTGGAAAATGTTTTAATTTCTAGAATGAAGTTCTCATTCAGTTCACCCATTGAAGCTCTGCTGTTAAAATGTGGAGTGGAAAGGAATCTTTCCCTCTGACCTGAATCATGGTGAGAGTTGCTTTATTACTCTCTGAGTGAAAAACCTTTGCACACTGAATTTCAAATTTGGCCATAAAGTTGTCTTTGTGTATGACATCTAACTGGTTTAACTGGGTTTCCAAAGAGGGATTGCATAATATTCATAAACGCATTGTTTACATTGCATACTCTGTTATACTGCTGTTTTAGAATTTAGAGGGGGGAAATGCAGCTTTTGAAAAAAAAAAAACATAAGTTGCATTGTTATTTTGAAAACAAGCAAACTGCTTCATGTCAATGGAGAGTTCAATGTTAGACATTATACAATGAATTATCAACACTTATTTATTTTTTTGAGGTTGCACTGTGGTTGTTCATGATATTTTATGATGCCATTTCTGAATTTGTTTAGGGAGTTATTCTTGCATTTTCTTTGCAAGGTGAATAAACAGAATCTTACTAATGACTGGGGGTTGCACTTTATATTAACATTTTTGGTGTTCAGTGTGTTAAAATGCAAATACACTAAAGTTCAAATTCAATTCTGAGTTATGTTGTTTTGGCTGAATTATTAATGTAATGTGATTCATTAAGACCAGCCAGATCGTACACAGCAACTTGCAGTCCAGCTCTGTTTTTACATTTTCAGCTTTAGAATATCGCAATATGTATAGTACAGCAATATAGCGTGATATAATCGTGTCATGACCCATGTATCTTGATGGGTATCGCATCGCGAGGTCCTTGCCAATACACACCACTACAAATGTAAACATAGCAAAATGGCTCCACACATGAATAAGCTCGAACATACAAATGGGTATCATGCTTGTACACTGTCCTCACCTGCAAAATAAAATATAGCACAGAACAGTCCAAAATGA
>JBBPCX010000141.1:24492313-24512322 GCA_037974365.1 Hydrocynus forskahlii | reverse complement strand
GTACAGTGTATACAGCAGGCCCATAGACGCCTGTACAGGCTCCCACAGGAAAGATGTTTATAGTAACATTAATGACTGAAATACTGGAACTACCATTTGAATGTTTCAGTTGAATTTGGCCTGTTTCACTAGTTTTGCAAACTCAGTGTGTTCTGATGATGCATGAAGCAAATTTGTCAGATGAAACCATAACCAACAGAAACCAGAACCAATGAAATGAAACCATAACGAACAAAACAAACAAGCCCATTACTTTGGACCCATCACAGCCAAAGCAGGGAAAAGAATCACACAAAACACACAACACACACCTGCTGCAGGTACACAAATCACACAACACACACCTGCTGCAGGTACACAAATCACACAAACACTCAACACACTCAAATAATAATTAACGAATTTCTTTCAACAATGAACATGAACATCAATCATGAACATGAATAAGTAAATTATGTTATTTAAATAAATGAAGTGTTGAAGATCTCTGGACACTCAGAGACTGCTAAGATCAGTGTTTCCTCCATGCTTTGTGTGTGTGTTTCGAAGGGGCAGACTGAACGCTAGCCCGCTTCGATGCTTAGATTCTATTGGTTGCGCGAAAATGCGTCACAGCGCGTAGCGCTCAAAGTTCAACAAATTTCAACTTTGACCACGGTGCGCGCGCCCATGGCTGCCGTTGCGCCGCACAAGCCATCGAAAATAATGGGTTTCAGAGCAACCCTGTGCTAAATGAACTGTGAACGTGAACTAGTCCATTTCTATTTGAATGAACTGCATTTTGAACTTGTTCTTTTCCAGTGTGAACTGGCACAACACTGAGTATGTATCTGTTACCAACTGTCCTTACATCAAACAGTCACAAAGCCTGTTAACTACATTACTGTTGCTTATGTGTTATCACAACAAAAGAATGAACTAAAATGAACTGTACCATTCATTTAGCAACTGTATAACATTTGTTTCTCATAACATGCACATAAATAATCACGCTAGACCCTTTCTAGTGTTCACGGTGGAGGATGTACACTGTTTAGGGATGAGGGAGCAGGGTTTTGGCCGAGTCCTCTGAATGGAACGTTCCCTAAGTGGCGCTGTGCGAACTTCTGGTGCCATAGTAACTGTTGTAAACAGCGTAAATAGCGGTAAGCCAAACCATCCTAATAAACCATCTTACGATAAACACAACGACAATCATTAGACAAATAACTTCAAAAAATACAATCTAAGTTAATCTTAATCTGTCGCTGGATTTTAATATTTTCACTTTGCATAAAGGGCATTACATTAACTCAGTTATTTGGTTTACTGCAAGCTAGCTACACTCCAGGATAACCATTACACCAACAGGGACTTTAATTATATTGCATTCAAACGCATACACTTTAATATGGAGTTGCTCCCCCTTTGCAGCTATAACAGATTCCACTGTTCTTGGAAGGCTTTCCGCAATATTTTGGAGTTTCTGGGGGAATGTTTGCCCATTCATTCTGTAGAACACTTATGAGCTCAGGCACTGATGTTGGACTAGAAGTCCTGGCTCGCAATCTCTGCTCCAGTTCATCCCAAAGGTTTTGAAATGGGGAAGCATTTAGATTAAACCCTTCACTGGAAGTAAGGGGCCTAGCCCCAGCCCTGAAAAAGTATTGTCCCAATACTTTTGTTCACATAGCGTAGCTGTACTTGGCTAACCTTTTACTAATTCGTTTAAGGCTGGCTAGTTTTATTTGTCTGGCTATTGTTAACAGAACTGACTAGTTATTTAACAAAGCCGACTGAAGAATGTCAGGAGTTGATGAGGATGAGGTTTTGCATGGGGATGCAGAAGAAGAGGAGCAGAAGGACGATATTCAGGAGGAGGAAACGTCTGAACAGGATCAGGTAACAGACACCGAGCTACTTAATAATGTTCATTAAGCATTCATCTTAATACAGTTCAGAAGATAGGATTATATCTCACTGAAACGGAGCTATAGTTCAGTTGATCTTTAATTATTAATTACATTACCTACTATTTCAAACTTACCTATGTGTTTCAAAGCGAACGGGGTAATGTTTGTGATAGTGGTAATGATGTCTTATATCCCTGTTTTATTGCCGTATTTTTCAGATTGAGCCGTGTCCTTTGACACAGGACATGATAGGCCAAGGCCTGTCTTTACTCTGCCGCACAGGGAATGGCCTTGCTCACGCCTTTGTCAAACTTGATATGAAAGAGAGGTAATTTTTCTCAAAAAGTAAGGATTAAGCAGAGTACGAATATGAATGCCATTTCTCAAAAGCCTAATTTCTTTTACACTCTCTTTGCCTCATTCTCATCTTAACCAGGCGTCTGACTGATATTAGCTTGCTGAGCTCATTTGTCCATCTGCGTTTTGTGGACGTCTCCTCCAATTATCTGACTGACCTTTCTCCACTGGCTAACTTAACACACCTGCTTTGGTTAAAAGGCGATGACAATCAGATTCAAGTGTTCAGAGGTCAGGCGCTGGGTCAGCTCGCATACCTCCAGTGGCTCAGCCTGGCGGCCAATCGTCTGTCTGATATGGAGGGGCTTGCTGGACCTGCCCTTGAAAACCTTAATCTTATTGGTTAGTGCCAGCTCTTTACAATTCACAAGTCTACTTTTGATTTGATTGAGCATTTCTGAGCACTATGCTGATCTAATCATATATCTTGGCTGTCAACAAATATTCGCAATCCTGGGTTTTCAGGTAATGGCATTCAGAGGGTGTCAGGTCTTGAATATCACAGGCTGACCAATTTGGTGACTCTGGAGTTAAGAGGAAACCATTTAGAAACTACAGATGGAATTTATCTCCCCAGCCTGCGACATCTTTATCTGGTATGCTGGACATTTGTGATGTTTGGCAGACATATACACATACGAAAAGTTCATCTATAATCTAAACTCGTACCTTTAATGTCTAGGCTCAGAACAAAATAAAACATTTAGAAGGTCTGGAGAAACTGGAGTGCTTAACAACTCTTCACCTCAGAGACAACCAGCTAGAGACACTTGATGGAATCAGTCCCAGTATGAAATCTCTGCGGTATCTTAACATCAGGTACGTGGCAGATGCCGCAGTGCACCATGCAGACAATAAAACCATATAACTGAGAGATTTGCTGAGGCTATCTGATGATATTTGAGCAGCCATCTCTCTCACTCATTTTTTTTTTTTTAGGGGCAACTTGGTATTTTCCCTGCAGGCGCTGGAAGCCCTGAAGGGGCTTGCCCCCACACTGCAGGTCCTGGTGTTGGCTGAGAACCCTCTCTCAGAAATGATGGATTACCGGCTCTTTGTGCTCACTTACCTCCCACTTCTTGAAAGACTAGACAAGGAACCTGTCTCCTCTAAGGAGAGGGATGAGGCTCAGAGAAGCATCGAGGTATAAGCCTTCTACTGCACTGAAAGATATCTTGAACTTTCATAGTTGTTATGGTTTAGCAGAATAAACATTTTAGCTAACATGAAAATCGAGATATGAGAAACTTTATGGATTTGTGTGTACATTGCTGAATAAAATCAGACAGGGTGCGGACTCCCGAACTGCACAACTGTTAAAGCACCATCCTTATTACTGAGAGTTCGGCTACCCCTGGCACTGCCACTGCCACTGCCACCCGTAGCAGAGAGGGTATAAGATATAATGGCCTCGTTCTCTCTGGGTGTTCGGAATAGCTCTCTCTCTCTCTCTCTCTCTCTCTTTCTCTATTGCAGTGTGAAGCTAGCCAGCACAGGTGTCTGTAAGCTGATGTAACAGTTTAAGCAGGTCATAGTCTCCTTCAAATGTGTTGAGCTGTCCAAAGATGTTTTAGCAGCAGTACAGAAAGATGCAATTGCACTCCAAGCATTCGCCTTCGCCCGCCAAGCACTGGTAGTATTGGTCGGACTCCTAACTACCCTCTGTTTCGCTAGATTTCAGTGAAATTAGTAAAAATGCGTGAACAGAGCAGAGTATATGAAACAGACATAATTCTTAACTGATCCATTGTTATTTGTCCTCATTTTTAGGAAATTCAAGACTCCACAGAACACGAGGGCTATTAAATGTGACCATACAGAACAAAGCTGCATTCATTTGTCTGCAATTCCTTTACAGAGAATACGTGCATAGTGCATAAATAATGTGTATATAGTTCACATTAAACGTAAAGATTATTCATATTCTTCTCCATTAGCATTGGTATCCTTTTGATTTAACTTCAGTTTCATTCATTACATTTTGTTTTTCTTTATATTGTATTAATGAAATATAATTTCCTTTTTTTTTGTCTGAAAAGGACCTGGACTTTGTGTGTGGAACGTTCAGTATTATTACTTCTGTTTTGAACATACTGTTAAATTGTCTAATAAAAATGATTATTAAGGAGACCAGGATTCATGATGACACCAGTTCGTTAATCTGAGGGTCAGCATGACTATAGTTTTAGAGGCGCTACTGCTTCTTTTCATGACTAATCATCTTGCAAAGGAGGTATGAAACAAAACCTCAACTTGAATGTTTTGTATTCTGCAAGAGGATTGAAAAAAAACAAAACTATTTTTAGCACTCACTTTTAAATACTACTTGTCAGTGGAATCCTCATTATAAATATTTTTTTTTAAACTGTCCTCTTAAATAAACATGTAGGTTGGACAAAAAAGCCAATAAAAAGAATCTTTTTTGTTTGTCCATTCATTTGTTTCCTTTAATATTTTATCATACTGAGCCTGCGTCTGGAAATCACACACCCTGCCGCTTTTCTCCTGTGTAAGAATGAGAGGGCAAAATTTGCAACTTCCTTGTTGAATCACACTGTGTCCTCTTTCCGTTCCCTTTTAAAGGGACAGTCACACACAATCTGATAAAATAGTCAGTCTACAGCAGTCTAATAGGTTCTGTCCTCACAGCAAAGATACCCCCCCCCACACACACACACACACACACATATTTGAACTTCAGCAGCTGTACAGCATATTAAAAAATCCCATCATTCTCTTGCGATAACAGTCAGCTATGCAGGGAATTTCCTCTTTGAAAATGAAACTTGTGGTAAAAAAAAAAAAAGGTCTGCTGTATCAAATTTGGGCTTGTTTTCTTATGCTCAGATCTTTATCACTCAGTCATCTATGACAATTTTATTAAAGGACTGCACTGAATGTACAGGTCCATCCCAGAGGTGCCTTGGGAAGGCATGGAGCATTTTGAGAGAGGCTGGTGGCCTAGTGGGATTCAAACTTACAACCTTCGGTGCTCAGATGGTTGTGAGTTTAAATCCCAGGACGACCAGGGGCACCACTGAGGTGCCATTGTTCACGGTAAAGTTCCCACACATTGCACCGCTGCGTCACTGGCTGCCTATTGCTTCACTTGACGAATGGGTTAAATGCAGAGAAAGAATTTGACACTTCACACTGTGCGTGACTATACGTTTTGGAGTTTACATTGTTTAGAAAGGCTTTACATTAACTGTAGCTGTGCAACTGTGGTGGGTACAAAAATCTTGTTCTTAAAACGAATATGGCACACAATACGAGGTATGTGAGGTGACATTATGTGTTCGTATTAAAGGACTAAGTTACTGGATAACAGACTTAACGCCTTAAATTCGTAAAGTCTTGGTTGTTTATGCACCGTTTCTCCTCTACAACCACAGTTCATTCCGTGGAGCGAAGTAAGGTTATGTCAACTCATTTAAAGCATTAAAAATCCCAATATAGAGCCTAAATGGTTTGGAAGTTGCCCCTGCGATCAGAAGGTTGTGGGTTTGAGTTCCAGGATTGCTGGTGGCACCACTAAGGTGCTCTTAAGCAGGGTACTATGGCTGCACACTGCTTCACTTGATGAATGGGTTAAAAGCAGAGAACATTGATCACACTGTGTGACTATCAGGAGTCACTTCACTTCGCTGCAATATGGAAACCTCAAAGACCTTGACCAGCTCAGGAGACGAAATACTGATCTAGAATCAGCTGTAAATACATTGACCGGTCCAAAAAAAGGATCAATCTGATCTGAATTCAGCCCTCTAATTCCAACTGCAGTCTTCGTATGACAATCTCGACCAATGAGAAGGCTTGTGGGCGGAGACTGTGTTCAGCCTCCGTTTAAAGCTGCTCACGTTGTCAGACCCCCTGCCTGTGTCACACCACCGGACGACAGCGATATCCTTAAAATAACAAAACTTAAAACACAAGTTGTGTCGGTCTCTTGTTCCAAGTATCGAGGAGACACCTGTGATCATGGACAGCTACCACAAACCCGACGAGAAGACCCTCCAGGGCCTGAAAGACATTGCTAACAAGCTAAGGATTCACTCCATTAAGGCAACATGTGCTTCTAATTCCGGGTGAGTTTTCTGCGGCTAGATAAACTGCTTATATATATCACAAACATTTTAATTCAGTTGGTATGCGACAAGGCATTTAGCTGCTACAACCACACACCGGGGTTTTGCAAGTATTTATTGCCATATTTCGTGAGTTCTGCATGGCCAGTTAGCCATTAGCTAGCTCGTGCTCGGACCTCATTCATCCAGATCAGCGATCAAGTTGTGACAGTGCAGCACCTACACTACATGGACAAAAGTATTGGGACAAACCTAGTTTACGGGGCTTAGGCTAGGCCCCTCACTACAGTGAGGAGCAATCTTAATGTTAACGCATACCAAGGCCTTTTGGACAACATTGTGGGCACTGTTTGGTGAAGAACCTTTTCTATTCCAGCGTGACTGTGCCCCAATGCACAAAGCGAGGTCCGTAAAGACATGGTTGGAGTTCAGTGTGGAAGAACTTTGCTGGCCCGCACAGAGTCCTGACCTCAACCACATCCAGCACCTTTGAGATGAACTGGAACGGAGATTGCGAGCCAGGCCTTCTCGTTCAACGTCAGTGCCTGATCTCATAAATGCTCTACAGAGTGAATGAAGTCCCACAGAAACAATCCAAAATCCTGTGCAAAGCTATCCAAGAAGCTGTTATAGCTGCAGAAGGGGGGGGGGCAACTCCATATGAAAGTCTTGTGTACCTGAATGCAATGCCTTTAAAGTCCCTGTTGGTGTAATGGTTAGGCGTCCCAATACTTTTGTCCATATAGTGTAGTTTTAGTTAACGTTATTAGTCCCTCGTAACCCAGCGTGGCCATCCGTGTTGGGAGGTGAAATTGGCTTACCTCCTATAATTAGAGAGCTAACTTGGCTTTATGTGAGACCTACTTCCCTCCTCACGAGAAACGTGTAGTTTATAGTTCGTTTATGGTAAATCGTGTAATATCCGGTCTCTAGCACTCATGTGAGTTAATACACTTGTTAATTGCTTCCACGGGTCGTGTAATGTTAATTGGTGCCTGGGTCTTACACAAGTAATACACTAAACGTTATCACGTGCAGGTAGTGGTGGCGGCACACGTGGATGCAACTGTTCATTACATCATTAGCACTATGAATGGTAGATGAAGGAAATGTGTGGAAAATATCCAAGAAAACCGTTTTAGTCCATTGATCGTCCAGAAGAGAGACTGGAATCTTAAAGCTGTTTGGATAAAAGCTGTGTGACTTTGCTTTTCATTTGTTTTTAGTGTTTTTATATTGGTCTATAGTGCAGGGACCCATTTCATTGTAGTCCTTCAAAATCGTTCAAATACTGGGTGAAATTTATGTATTTGAAAGCTTGTAGAATTAAGACACCTGAGCCCGTGCTCCTCATCAGAGAAAACAGAAATTGGGTTACGTTCCAGTCTGTTGTAATCGTGTCTGGACTCATCATTTTCAATGGAGCCACTTCCTCCATTGATTTTGTTTCCTCATTCTTTTCTTATTGTTTGATTGTCCATGAACGTTTTTCTTTTTTTTTTTTTTTCTTTTTTTTTAGGCCGTGTAAAGTAAGAATGCCGTAACCTGAATCAGGATACTTCCTTCTGGCAACCTACAATGAATCATGTTGCCAGACCTCCATGGCTCAGCACTTTTCTAGTAGTTTTATCTCTGAAACCTGTGCTCACTTTATTTCCTTTTTGCATTTCAGCATAAGCGAGATCTGTAGAACCCAGATGGTAAATCATTATTGGGATGCTGTGCAGTTCTAAATTTTGAATGTGTTGTGAAATAACATGCCAATGCATGCTTTATGTGGGGCAATAACCTTGTCTTTGGATATGTGGTCACTCACACAGTTGCATGGTTGATTTCCAAACTCTGACCTTAGAAATATTGTGGTTTCTTTTGGCCTCTTTTGCAACCTGCAAACAGACTTTTGTACAACATTCACATCTGTTCTGTGAGTAGATGGTTATAGCAGTAGTACAGTGAAAACAATTTGATGTTTTATTTTTAAAAATCATGCCCTTACCTCATATGTGGTCGGTGAGGCAAGACATGTTGTTTCCAAAATTTACTTTAAGTTTTTGCATTGGGATTACAAAAGCAGTGTAGCTAAAAAGAAATAAGCCTTTTAAAGTGGCACAGATTTATTATGATAAACTGCAAAGCAAAAGAAGCAAACGTTGGACACCAGACTTGTCTTGGCCAGATAACTGTGTGATTAGGGGCAAGAGGGCTATGTTTGTACTCCTTTATCAAGTGACTGATTTCATTTGTGTGATTTTTGCCTCCATGTGGGGGTTTTGCAGCTGAAGGACTGCTGCTCTTGTGCTGTCAGTATAGAATGTGGCCCTGCCACCCCCAACCCCCCTCCCCCCCATCTTCTCACAAATGCACTTTGGCCTTTGCGGCTGAACTAACTTGTCCAGGCCTCAGTTAAGCCTGAACAGAGACCTTTCTAGTCCTTCAAAAATGCATTGTGCAGTTGAACCATTTCACCATACAAATCAATTATTGTCCTTCTATTAAGCTACTGTATATAATATAATGCTCCCTAACTTCAAAATAGGAATGCAGAACAGATGCCATTTCGTGAGACGGTGCTTTGTCACGTTCTCCTAATCAAGACACTGATTTTACAATATGTTGAAACTAGATATTAAAGAGATAACCTGCATGTGTGTTTAGTGTTTCTAACGCATGACAACATGGTTGGCTAAGAGTTGATTGGCTTTTTGCTGACTTTAGTGTTCTCTGTTTGTAGGCACCCTACCTCCTGCTGCAGTGCTGCCGAGCTCATGTCAGTGCTGTTCTTCCACACGATGCGGTACAAAGCTGATGACCCCCGCAATGCCTGCAATGATCGCTTTGTCATGTCCAAGGTAGGCCTCAGTTACTCAGTGATGATGTGGCCAGTAGGGGCTCTTTTAGATGACTGTTGTATTTCAGTCCTTACAAAATGGTTTCCTGAAGTATTTGGATTGTTTTCTATAACTGGTTTATAAAATGTCTAAAATGATGTTTTTCTCTGTGTACCCTCCTCAACCCACTCACTCTCAGGGACATGCTGCTCCCATCCTCTATGCAGCTTGGGTAGAGGCTGGCTATGTGAAGGAGGCTGAGCTGCTGAACTTGCGCAAGATTGACTGCGACCTGGAGGGCCATCCAACACCTGTGAGTCATATTAACATTAAACTTTTTACCTTGTAAACATAAACTCTTCCCTGGAGGGGTAATGACACATGGCACATTTCCATATATTGTTGAAAAGTCCTGTTCTGTCCCCCCCCCCCAATTAAATTGGCGTCCTTCTCTAATATTTTTTTATTTTCAGAAATTAGCCTTTGTGGATGTAGCCACAGGATCGCTGGGGCAGGGTTTGGGAGCTGCGTGTGGAATGGCTTACACAGGAAAGCACTTTGACAAGTCCAGGTAAAGTGAATAAACCCAGTTCATGTTGAGTGCATTTACATGTTTAAAATCAATTACTGCAGAAAACTCTGACTTTGGCAAAAATAATTTCTACACTTTTACAAGCTATTCCCGTATCCAGTAGTCTACATGAGTCACTCAGTAATCTGATTTCTTTCTAAAATTACAACTGACCAAAGCGCAGCACATGACACATTCAAACTTACTGCCACAGTTTTCTTGTAACATAGAATTCCTTGTTACTACTGTATTTATTTGGAAGTTTATAAGGCTCCAAATTGCAAAAAACATTTCGTGTGTTGCCGTTTCACATTTATAGCTATGATATAAGCATTTATTGAGTTACCTAGGTTGCTCCCATTTATACAGGTTAGTGTCTGCACATGTAAAGAGGTTAAACTAAAGCTGGGCATACACTGCACATTTTTTTTTCAGCTCCTGTTCAAACTGTTTGACTGAATCGCAGGGGTTAGAAGTTCGTAGTTCACGATTCATGTTCTCACACTATACAGCCCGGTGCTCTGATGTGACCTGACTGCTCACACTGTACGTCCATACACGACTTAATTTTTGAATATTTCTGAAAGTGGATTTAGAGGGTTTTACATCTGAACTCATTTGCTACTAGCAATTATTGTTGCTAATCCAACATTATTCTGATGGTTTCATCAAAAACAAATTCACTCACTCGTGCAGTCACTCACAGGCACTTTGCAATCTAGACAAATTTTAGCTTGGTAGCATTAAGCGTTACCAAAGCTTATATTATATAGCAAATATATATTACACAAAATCTGTCTCTCGCTCTCTCTCCCTCTCTCTTTCACACACACAGACACAGACACACACACCCCACCATCAACAACCAACAGTTTAGCTAAACGTTTAGCAACAACCAACTTTGCTAAATTGCTAATGAAAAACATTGACCAGGCAGCTGCAATTGAGCAGCAATGTCCATCCAACTCTTTTCTCGGTTGTTGCGGTCGTGATAATTTTGTGAGGCCACATTGCCAAAGTTCTACAAGTTGGGCCTCCATCGCTTGTGTCCAGATCACACACTGCGCTGCCATGCTCCGTCTTTTTCACTTCCATTTCTGTGTTTGCGCATGCGCAGTGTGAGGTTGCGTTAAATCGGCTCGAGGCACTGCTTCTGTAGTGCGATACCCTCATGAGGGGCGACCAGGATTTCAAACAGGTTTGATTTTCTTGCGACCATATGATTGCTGATCGGGAGCTGGTCGTGAGTGTTAATCGCTTCTCGTTACCCCATGTATACTACACGATGCACGACACATGATTAAGGCGAAACTCGGGCCAATCCCCAAAATGGTCGCACGAGTGAAAAATCATCTCAAAATGGGCCAAAAATCGCAGTGTAAGGCTGCCTTTAATCAGAGTAAGGGTGTACATGCTCTGAAAAACCTGATTATTGGACTAATATCCAGATGTCTTGACTTAATACAATTTTGGGAATCAGAGCACACTGTTTACACGGCCATATATGTAATCAGATCACTGCCAAAATCCAATCTTAATTATGCCATGCATGTTCATGCATTGAATCTTATTGTGGAGTTGATTTGTGTTTGCTGGAAGTTTAACGTAGTCTCCACCTTTTTCAGCTACCGTGTGTACTGCCTGCTGGGAGATGGTGAATGCTCAGAGGGTGCTGTGTGGGAGGCCATGGCTTTTGCCTCCTATTATGGGCTTGACAACCTGGTGGCCATCCTAGATGTGAACCGTCTGGGTCAGAGTGAGGCAGCTCCACTGAAACATGACACAGCAACTTTCCAGGAGCGCTGCAAGGCTTTTGGGTGAGTGCAGTCTCCCATACACACTCTGCTGCTCTTTTCTGGGGTTTCTACAATTTCCTTATTTCAGTTCAAACATCTGTTCGTTTATAAAGGCATCTTACTGCTGATTACTCTTTCCTGAGCACCTTACTTATGTTTAGAATACAACAAAATGCCTCTCTTTGTCTCCTAAGCTGGAACACCTATGTGGTGGATGGCCATGATGTGGAGGAACTTTGTAAGGCTCTCTGGCATGCAGAGAGATTCAAAGGAAAGCCCACTGCCATTGTTGCCAAAACCTTCAAGGGCAAAGGTCTTAAAGGTGAGTCAGTGTGTAAATCAGAATTAGCAGGTAAACGGTACAAACAGTGGTGCCAATGTAATTGTTATTCCTCTGCTATTTATCACTGCTTGTTGTGAAACACATTTTTTCTAGGGCTGCAGTACATTTATTGACATTGTGTTCAGTAACATTTGCTATGAATTCTCTCTTCAGGAATTGAGGACCAGGATAACTGGCATGGCAAGCCCATACCTAAGGACCGCGTGGATGCGCTGCTTGCTGATCTCCAGGCTCAGATTCAGGCACCCAATAAACCCCTCCAGCCTCAGCTGCCTAATGAGGATGCAGCTCCTGTAGACCACACTCCCATCCACCTGCTCTGTGCTCCAGAATACAAGCTTGGAGATAAGGTAATCATGAGACAAGATTACATATTCGACAGTTTAAAGCAAAGTTATTTTGTTGGATACTGTATAATCAGTTTTCAGGTAAACACTGCAATAAGCATAGGACTTATTTTTCCTCTTTTTCTCATCGAATGTTCTTGTAAATCTTGTGTTTCATGCACTTACACAGATCTCTACCAGAAAAGCCTATGGTGTTGCTCTAAAGAAGATGGGTGATGCCAGCCAGCGTGTTGTGGCAATGGATGGAGATACAAAAAATTCCACTTTCTCTGACATCTTCAGGAAAGCCCATCCTGATCGCTACATTGAATGCTTCATTGCTGAGCAGAACATGGTGTGTGTGCGCGCATTCCTGCTGTCTTTTGTTTATACTTCTGCTAGGGGAAAAAAAAAAATCAGTAGGTGTAGAAGTTCACCGAATCTGGGTCTGAAGTTGTGGGTTTGATACGCTGACTGAGCTAAGGGTGTGTTTTAGTAATACTGATTGTGCACTAAAGATATCTTGACCTCACCCTGCCAAACTGTAATCAGCCCCAGCTCTGTAATCTCTTACTCTATACTCATTGGCTGTTCCTCCTTACTGCTTATCACTCAAGAATAATTTCTTCCATTCTCTTGCATGGAAGCATCAGGTCTTGAGTAAATATGATCCCGGTGACCTATAAAAAGAAGGGGAATTTTAGAGCATTGATCTTTTATTTTAAAAGTCGTTTAATATTGATTTACAATCATTCAGCACGACAAATGAAATCACCTGTTTAACCCTTTCTGTTCTCACATAGGTGAGTGTGGCGATTGGTTGTGCCACTCGTGACCGCACCGTCTCATTTGCCAGCACTTTTGCTGCCTTCTTTTCTCGTGCTTATGACCAGATCCGCATGGCAGCCATTTCCCAATCTAACGTCAATCTTGTTGGGTCCCACTGTGGTGTTTCCATTGGTAAGACTTTTCTGAGGGATAATATCTAATTGCCTTCTCACATAATTTATTTATGTACTCTGAAGTTTGTTTGCTGTTTCCTTACTCTTAGAACTCGTCACATTAACATTTTACATTTTGCTTAGGTGAGGATGGCCCTTCTCAGATGGCTTTGGAGGACCTTGCAATGTTCCGTGCTGTCCCAACGTGCACTGTGTTCTACCCCAGTGATGGCGTGTCCACTGAGAGAGCTGTAGAGTTGGCCGCCAATACGAAGGTGTGAACCGTCTTTACCGCTTGATATGCAGAATAGGACTTTCTGTCAATTCTTTGGTCTGGCAGAATGCAAAATGCCAACCAGCTGTGGCACCCTGCTAAGATTAAGTAATATTCCATCCATTTTCAGGGCATCTGTTTCATCCGAACCAGTCGGCCAGACACAGCAGTTATCTATGACTCGGGGGAGAAATTTGAAGTTGGCAAGGCTAAGGTAAGAGTGTACATTTACATGTTCAGCTTAGTCCTGTTATCATAGTACTTAATTGCTCTGTATTTTCAGAGTCATTTTTGTCGATCATTAATGTCAAATAAGTGTGCTTTACTTGGCTTGAGGCAAATATATTTACATAAAAGTAAGAACCATCAGTAAGCAATGACTAGGAAGACGGCTGTTTAGCCAGTTTGGTCACTTCATGCTTTTAGCTGCGTATGTTGAACAAATAAGACATTGTTAATAACAATAACAATTTTTTTTATAATACTTGATAGTCAGCCAAAAGTGTTTCTCCACATGTCTAGTGCAGATATGTGTGTAATTTAAACATGTGTTTGTGGTCTGATGACAGCTGAGTGTTACATGTACTTGGAATCCATCATATGCACACAGGGCCTCTCTGTGTGAGGCTGTGAATGCCCAGATTTAGCATTTGTTTAAAGCATTTTGGTGCTGGTTCCCTTTCTGTCCTGTAGGTGGTGCGTCAGTCTAACAGTGATCAAGTGACTGTGATTGGAGCTGGAGTGACACTGCATGAAGCCCTGGCTGCACATGACCAACTGGCCAAGGAAGGTTAGAGTGCCCTCTACTGTTCAAAACGAAACACTTGTCTGTGCAGAACATCACAATCAAACACACTTGTGTGGAAATATGCATGTGTAACAAGGAATGCTGTTTCCAAAAACCTCAATACTAATTAGTCTCTTCCTCAGGTGTCAACATCCGTGTGATCGATCCGTTCACCATTAAGCCCCTGGATGCTGCAACCATTGTGGCCAGTGCTCGTGCCACTGGAGGCAGAGTGATTACAGTGGAGGACCACTACAAAGAGGGTAAACGATTTAGATTTGCACTTCTAAAAGAAAGTGACTGCGCTTTTTGCGTTAGGAGCAATATATGCAAGTGCAGCAGTGTTATTTCTATGAAAATGATGGGGTGATAAAAAACTAAAACTTGATATTCACTGAAGAATATCAAGTGTTATTAAAGTGGCTCTCAAACCAATACCTGGGGAGCCACCGTAGCTTACCACTCCACCAGATACACGAAGGGATGGAGGAAAAGTGTAGACTGTCAAAAGTCCTGGTTTGTGAAACACTGATTTTACCAAAAAAGTGTTTTTCACAGTCACAATAGCTAAACTGAAATTAAGAAAGGGGGGAAAAAAAGCTATATTTCAGATCACATTTTCCATATGTGGTTCATAAGATATCTTGCTCTTGCCTGTTTAAATTAATTAGAACCTAGATGGATTTAGGTGATGCATCTGATCATAGAATACTTAAACACAGAAATTGGCTTTAATAATTGAGGAGTTATCTATGATTTAACAGTCATTTTCTCATCTTCCTGTGTTGGAATATTGTCTTGCTGTGCACAGGTGGTCTGGGAGAGGCTGTTCTGGCCGCCGTGGGGGAGGAGCCAGGCATTGTGGTCCATCGACTGGCCGTTAGCCGGGTGCCCCAGAGTGGCAAACCCCAGGAGCTGCTGGACATGTTTGGCATCAGTGCCAAGTGCATTGTGGCAGCAGTCAGACGCACCTTCGCCAACTGAGAGCCTCTTCTGAAAATCCGCCCTCCTTCTGCTTTATCAAGACCTTGCACTAACACCTAGAGAACTGCTTCTGTTCTGTAAGAAGTGCTTCTGTACTCGGCACATTGTACTTAATGAAATCTTATAGATTTTTCCAACCCTCCCCCTCTCAAGAGCGTGTTTTTCACTTACGTTTGCCTTCAAAACCGTAGTTGCAGCGTTTGAAGGGTTTGCAGTGTTCACATTGTTACACATTCCTTTAGAAACTTCATTAGTTACGTACTGAAGCGTTTCATTTGAAAAATGGCGCGACTATCACACAAGTTTAACTTCATTGGCATTCCAGTTTGTACATTATCCCAGGATCTTGTCACACCTGCTAAAATTTATTACTATCCTTGTCCTGTTGTCCTCTGTCTCTCCAGTACAGGTGCTTAAATGTGCTTGCAAATGAGAAATTGTTTCAAGTGGTGGTGCTTAAGAAGGAGTGACGAGAGGCCTGTGATCTCTGCTGTGTTACTACTTGTCTGTAAACTACTAAATTATGCCAGAGTTGCTTTTGACGCAGATGATCTTGTGACCTGATGAGATGTAACTCTGTGTCGTGTTACGGAAGTATTCATTGCTGGTGTGAACATGTATCTGGTTAAAACTGCCTTCAATATACTGTAATAAAATTAACTGTTCACACAGTCTGTCTATTCAGTGTTGACAAGTTATATTTGAAGGTCACTTACTGTTGCACAATTTAAGTATTTGGAGTAAAGAATGTTCCAAGCGAGCATAATGGCTTACTGTATGTGAATGTTTAATTGGGCTTGTTTTGCATTTTCATCCCAGAAAATGACGTATAAGTGATGATACAAGTGCACATTACAGGTGGTTGTTTGGTTTTCTTCCTACTTTTTTTTAACCACAAGGTTGTAGCTTCATTTATCTTCAAAGATACAGTGTTAGGTGTATAGTATTGTTTCAAATAATATATTCTAGTAATTAATATTTACATGTTTGTTTTTCCATGTTTCTCAACACATTTGTGTACATTTTATATGTTCTCCAGGGGGATGACTCTGGCAATGTCCCATCTTTGGTACAGGTAGTGAGGGAGTGAGGAAGTAGATCCAGTGGAGCTGCATCAGGGTCGTCAGGCAGGCAGTGGTTTTTACTCAACACCCTTCATGAAGTCCAAAAACTCTGTAGGTTTAAGAATACGTTAGATCAAGCAGTGAACTGAATACTAATTTTACTACTAGAATAGTTTTTCTTGTGGCCTGAGTGGAAACGTACCGTCATAGTCGATCTTTCCGTCATTGTTTTTGTCTCCGTCCTTCATGAGCTCCTCGATGTCATCCTCGGTGATTGCTTCCCCTGTGGATTCCAGCATGTTCTTCAGTTCATCTAGGTCAATGTAGCCATCTCCGTTTCTGAGAGAGAGAGAGAAAATAATCAGCCTTTAAGAAGTAGTTCAACTGGAATTAGTGAAGGATTGACTATCGTTAATTTGAATACTGGAGAGTTACTGGTTCCTTACTTATCGAACATGCGGAAGACTTCCGCTAGCTCCTCTTCTGATTTTCCTTTGCTCTCCTCCTTCATGCAGCGCACCATCATCACCAAGAACTCATCGAAGTCTACCGTGCCGCTGCCTAAACATTTACACACACATTTGAATATAAACCTTATGAACTGGGGGTAGTATGAAGTGGTTAACTGTTATTAAACACTATTAGTGTAGGTTTACTTCTGATTTTTAACAAATCTATATTGTTCAATTTGTTCTTCCAGATTATGATATTTGGGTATCAGAAGTTGTCCCTGCCCTATTTAGTAACATTTACAACTATGATAGTGAGGAGGCATGTTTCCTAGTAACCAAATAAAAACTATGACTATGGATTGTTTTGATCAGTTAATAACCTAAATGCGTTTTGTGCAGTTTTGGGGAAATGTGTAACTTTACAAGGGCCCCTAGGTCGTCCACCTTTGGGCCCTCGTAAAGTTACACATTTCCCCAAAACACACTTAGGTCATTAACGGATCAAAACAATCCATTGTCATAGCCTGGCCTGAATACACTATGTAGGCTACTTAAAATGTACTTAACCCCACCTTAATTTAACCGATCCCTTAGTTTTACCTTAAAAGTGGATTTAAGGCATGAGTGTGAAACCGCTTAATCTTAAACATATCGCATTAATTCAGGAGGTTCTATTTTTTAAGGGGCAAATTTGAAAAAGTAAGGGGAAAATTCAGCAGTTTTACCCCTTAATTCCTTAATCTGTGCACATTTCCCCTTAATTTTCACACAAATTTAAGTATCACTTCCAGGAAATAAATTTCCAGGACATTCAGGTCAAAATTAAGGTCATTTTAAGGGGTAAAATGAAGGTGTTTGGTTTCGTAGTGATATGTGTAAAAGGGGGCCACAGAGACAGCATTTATACAAAAATGTGGGATCTTGTGTGTCAGTGTCCAAATGTCTTAAGTAAACGCCACACCGTCTTCATCTACTTCGTCCACCATTTCCTGCAGCTCCTCTTGAGTGGGGTTTTGTCCCAGCATCCTCATCACCTTCCCCAGCTCCTTGGTGCTGATGCAGCCATCCTCAGCGTCCTGCACAAAGATGTCAAAGGCAGCACGGAACTCTGCCAGAGACACGTTCACACACACCAGAGGCAGACACGTGGCATGACTTGATAACACTAGAGTGTGTTTGTCAAGGCAACAGGACCAAACAGAGATGCAGGTCTACAACATTTCATCTATACATAGAGACTGACAAAGCAGGCCTTACCATTTTTCTGCTCCTCTGTCAAGTTCTCGACCTGTTACGTGGAGGAAAGAGAAACAGCTGAAGACTGGAGCTTTTAAACAGTAATCTGATATATCGTGACAAGATGTCATTCCTCGGATGCTGACCCCAGAACTTTCCCATTTTATTTTTGACGTCTACGTTAACACCTAGCCAACAGACACCAGATACTCCAGCCGTTGTTAAGCTCAGTAACTGCTGTCCTCCTGACCCTTCAATCATTCACCAGCCATTGTACGATATTTTTAGCGTCGTTAGACTGTTCTACACCACCACTGATTCACATCAAGCAGATTAGAAGTTGTACATTAGCTTAAGCCCTTTAAATTGCACTTCCCACAGTTTGACCTCATATATTGGTATAACCTCGAGCACTTGCTAGCCTGATGCTCCTGGCTACTTTAGTTCATACTTAGCTATGAATAAAAAGGACATTTGAGACATAACTGAGACCCTCTACAAAGAGAACATTCATTGGTGCCTGAGTATGTTAGATGTCAAACTTTTTCCAAAATTCTTTCAGATGTAATGATAACTTACCGCTGCTTTATATACATCATCCATGACTGTCCTGAGTTTGGGTGCCCTTCTTCAGACTGTTGCTGCAGGTTAATCCAGCACTCCTCACACCACGGTGGACACGGGACAAAGAGCCGTAGGGCCACCTTCCCCGGCCTTTATGCCTGGAATGACTGCCTCAGAAAAAGACAAAGCCTGCTGTCACTCCCCTTTCCTATCTGAGAGAGGGGCAGAGAGGGAGATAGAAAAAGAAAGAGAGAATGGAGTAAAGGATGGAATGGGCTATAAATAGGGGAAGAATGTCAGAGACAACAGGCAGGAGAGCGTGAGTTATGACAATAAGTCCTTGGCGCTGCTCCCTTTGGCTGTGCAGCCGGCAGGCCCATATCAAGCTCTAAACTTAACCGCCGGTCACCTGCATTTGCCAATCACTGTTAGAGGAGCATCAGCCCTCTGCTGTAGGCAAGGCCAATGGACGCGAACACAAAGGGAAATGGCCATAAACAGCCAGGCCTTTGTCAAACTCCAATGGCACCGTTATTTTCACACCTGTTGGCAGTCTATTAATTCAGGCTGGAGAAGCTTTGGAGTTTGTGGAAGAGACCAGGCCTCTAGAGAGCTGGGAACCTCTTCACTGATTGAAACATGTTTGGAAAACAGGATAGTCCTTGACTTTTTCCATGTTATATTCATATCTTTCACCCATTCAAATCCCAGGCTTTTTTCTTCCTAAAGTTTATGGACTTGAACACAAACTTAGTCCTTGTTCTTAAGTTGTAAATGATAATAAAAGTAATCAAAGTAATTTAAAGGATAGTCTAATATTGTAAAAAAAAAAAAAAAAAGAACCTATTGTAAAATTGTCTCTTGGGCAATATAAGAAATGAAGTGGCTCGATTGGGTAATCTATCTGGGGTGATATTTTAATCCGAATATATCCATCATGAAACAGTAATGTTTCCTTATGAAGCTCAAAGAAGTAGATAGGTAGGCTAATTATAGCCAGACGTTTGGATCCAACCTCAAATTAAAAAAATAAACGACACTGCTTTTTCAAAACTTTATTACAAAAAGAACATTAGAAATACTTTGAACAAATGTAACCGACTGCTTTTTAGTATTTTATCATATTTAGTAACACGTCATTTTAGTCACAGAGGCTCAAACTATCAGTTTTGAAGAAGACAAATCAGAATGAAAAAGGAAAAGTATCTCTCAGTTCATCACATAATTCTTTCTGGTTTACATATCTTTGGACAAAATTTCAGTTTTCAACAGGATAGTAGTTGTGCCAAAGTTATATCCAGTCCAAAGAAAGACAGAACTGTTTGCATCCATTAAATTGCAGTGTTTATTGTTACAGTACACTTCAAATGATTGTATTCATCCAAGCTGTAGCTACTGTAGGTTGCACTAAATGTCTTGTCTAGTTGTACTATCTATCTCTCTCTCTCTCTCTCTCTCTCTCTCTCTCTCTCTCTCTCTCTCTCTCTCTCTCTCTCTCTCTCTCTC
>JBBPCX010000141.1:24460704-24478789 GCA_037974365.1 Hydrocynus forskahlii | reverse complement strand
TGTACATTATAATATACATATATACATATATATATATATATGTATATATATATATATATATATATATATATATATATATAAAATGTACAAGCAACCTTATTGCTACTACAAATGAAGCTTTGTGACATATATATACTAGCCGTTATCCCCTACCAAAAAATCAACAAAAAACACATAATCAACAAGTTAAAACACATCTATTATAAGAAACAGTTGTAGATGGTTCCAAATGACAGATAAATGGCATCAACTTAGAAAAAAATTTACATTCAGAACACCAAATTAACTCAAGATAATGAAACGATGCATGTAACTATATAATTACATCATATAATTAATCATTTAATAACATTTTGATATCTAGTTTATGATATTCAAATAATGCATAAGTTGTATAAGGCATATTAAAGCAGCAAAAATAAATATGACAAGTGATTCCACACTTGGTACTGTGTATGGGGGTGAGTGGCCAGAAATAGAGCGAGAGAGAAATAGCACGTTCCTGAGGGGACATTTGTGGGATGCAGTACACTGGGCTGAGCTGAAGCACGGTTGGGCACATACTCGCACAAGAGAGAATAAAAAGAAAAGGAAATAAAATAGAGAAAGGAATATTATTAATAGGGTTGACACATTCTCCCCTTAACTCCTTTACAAAACGTGTCACACAGGCACGCCTGACGACGGGCAGTCCAGTGCTCAGTTTATAGCACAGCATTAGTAGGTCTGCACTGTGTATTAGGCTTGCTCTCCCTCTATCTTTCCCACTCTCACTCATTTTCTAGCAAAGCTTTTCTGGTCATCTTCCATTTCCAGGGTATTTTCCTCCCATGGGAAAAAAAAATCAGGCTGCACTAACACACCGTTGTATGTGAAATTTTAGTCAGTAAAACAACACATTTTGTGACACAATTTTCCAGCTGAAGATGTTAACACAACCTCTATATGGAGTATTTAAAAAAGCAATTAGTTATTATAGTATAGAGTGTATAATACTATCATAACACTTAGTGGCATTCACATTTGCATTCACAGTTCATTTTACTAGTTTACTCCTATATTATTTTATTCACCACCTTAGTGGCTGTAATAAAAGCTACATGGTGGGGTTAGCTCTAATGTAGTATTAGAGACTGCAATCCAATCTGGAATGCACAGATTCATCAGAAGCATGCTGTAGATCTCATATAATTAAAATGCATTTCAAATTTTTGGGTAATATGCCAAAAATAAATATATGATATATGGAATAAGCATATTTTTGAAAATTTTAAAGCACAAAAAAATCCTTGCAGAATGCTTGGTTAACAAATGCTTAAAATATCATGGATTTTCGATAATATTGAATCCTGCGGATATCATTTCAAAGCTTTAACTTTTTGTTTCTCGATGAAGCTTAAGGTTGATTTTAATGCATGCTTTGTTACGTTATCCATAACAATGCCCAACCTTTTTATTTCTTCAGTTTCCTTACTGACTGTGGGACATTAGCTTCTAAGATCAATTTATATTTAGTAGGAATGTGTAATTTGACCAGGGGTGCTTAGACCTTTGCATACAACTGTGCATACAACATTGCTAAATGTGAATTTATTGTAATGCGAATTATATGCACATTATCCTCTCCAATCCTTTTCTATTTTCACCATCTTTTATAATAAAAAAGCACTGCAATTCCCGTCCTTCTGTTCCAGCCATGTTTGACTGCAGAGTTTATGAGTTCTCAGTGTGGTGTCCTATAATCTTTTACTGTCATCTTCAACCAACAGGACCAATGTTAACTTTACAGGCGCCAACGACACCAACGCCGCTTAATGATGTTGTTCCCAACGTTGTGATACTTGTGTGTCTGTGCATGTGCCTTTCTGATCTTGTGATCAAGCAAACCACTCCAGCACCATGCTATTATCTCAGCATAAATCTGAGCCTTCCCCGGCTGAGACTCTCACTGTCAGCTTTCATCTTCTCACTGCCTGTGAGTGCCTGTCAGTCCGAATAAGCTCCTTAAATCTGCTCCGTAAAACCAGTCTAACTACCACCTCAATCCCTTTCCTCCCTAAACAGCCATCAGCCTCACAGCCTCCATAAAACCCACATTGTCTACCCAAACACACTACTCGTCTCACAAATCTTAATGCGTTCCCTTATTTGGTTTTCTGCAGAGTTTTCAGCTTCTTAATGCACTGAAAAGCTCCCTATAGCATCCAGTCACCAATATCATTAAAACACATTTTCCCCTTAAATCATGACATTTTTACCATCCAAAGTTTTGCTTTTTAGCTTCCAACTAAAACTATGACGCTAACAAGTGATAGAAGTAAAATCAAAGTTGATATTTTCTTGATGTCGCTGGTCTTATAAAGAACAATTCATCGTAACAGTGTATAAACAACATTCTTGTTTTCTCATTACTTTCCATCAAAATGTAGTGACTTTTGTCCACCTATAAAACATCTGATGACATCATCATGCACCAATGGGTGGGGAGAATTAATATGAACCTATAATACCATGTTCCATCTCGCCTTTCCACCATCCCCCACCTTTAACTGAGCAAAAATGCTTGTCCCAGTATGAAGGAAACATAGGCTATATCAAAAGCCTAGTTGATCAAAATAATATTAAGTAGGGTTTCTCATGTTGTTTCAGACCCTGTAAAATGGACAAAAGTTCATTCCCTGAATCAGGACTCAAAGTCAGAGAAGCTCTTCAGAACCAAAGTTTATTATTTTGGCCAGGCAAACAGAGCAGGTCTCTTTCTCAGCGTGCTGATCAGAGAGAGCCGCTCCAACACAGGTTACATGGGTTTTTACTATCTGGTTCAGACATAACGTAACTATCGGTTCCGCCCCAGGGTCATTTAACTTTCATGTTTACTCAGCCTAGGTGTGTACGTGCTATGGAAGATGCTGGTTTACGTTTACGGCATTTAGCAGACGCTCTTATCTAGAGCG
Source organism: Hydrocynus forskahlii (assembly GCA_037974365.1). NCBI lineage: Eukaryota > Metazoa > Chordata > Actinopteri > Characiformes > Alestidae > Hydrocynus > Hydrocynus forskahlii. The sequence continues at coordinate 24,475,835 of JBBPCX010000141.1, read as the reverse complement.
ACGTACATCAGTGGTACATGGTTGCTATGGACGTTGGTGCTGGTCGCTATGGGAGATGCTGGTTGGAGCGAGAAACTTATGTACTGTTTCAGAGAGGTCAGGGCTAAACTCTCCTCACCCTCTTGTACATCGTTCCTCATTCTGCAGTCTCAAGGTTTCGCATACCCCGAGTTGACCTTACAATAAATGCAAATAATTTCATATCAGATGCAGTGATAGAAAATGGGATTGATACGACACAGAAAACAGGTTAACTAGTACATTTTCCCCCACACTCCCCCGCTTTGATTAACATCAAACATGTAAAATCAACAGGATGAAAATGTACGAATGATATACAAAAACACACACACTCGAAGGATAAATGAGTTTGAAGCCTGGTGATAGACACTCTTCTATCAGATGGATGTTTGCGGCCCATAGATGACCAGATGGTGAGACGAGAGAGGTTACTGGCACTTTACCGGCTTAGAGTTCGTCGTCCCTGAAATCGCTGGCAGTGCCGTCGCCCATCATGTAGTCAGGGTATGGGTACAGGTCAGGAGCTTCGGCATCAGGGTCAGGGACGTCACCAGACTCCAGTTTCTTCATCATCATACTCCCGGCATATGGGATACAACAACAACCACAGAAAACCAACAAACATGCCCCGGTGACTATCGCTACCAGAAAAGATCGGACTAGGCCCGACCACTTCCCAAATCAGGCTTCTAGGAAGGCAAATGGAAAATTGTTCACCCTGGAGTGGATGGCCAACTCCTTGGACAGGGCTGTTAGACCCTCCAAAGCCTTGGTCACAGTACCATCCGGGCTCATATTGTTTGAGGTAAAAGTACAGCAAGATTGCTCGATCATGACACACACACCCCTTTTCAGCCAAAAGCATGTATAAAAATGGAAATCTGTTCTTCCATACCACCAAACTAGAGGCATGAAGTTGTTCTGCCAGGGCTTTCACAGCTGTGGGTGTGGTAAGCAACACCTGAAACGGTCCACACCATCGTTTAGATTTCCAATGCTTTCGTCGAAATTCTCTTACCATTACCCTGTCGCCAGGGTTTAGCCTGTTGTGGCAGGGCATCTCTGACCTGCTGGTGGATGGACTGAATGTTTTTTGTACGGCAACATGTAATCTTCACAGGACATCGTAATGTCATTTCCTGGTACTCGTGGCCTTGGTGGTTCGACCCCTGACCTCATAGGTTGGCCGAACAGAATTTAAAACTGACTTAAATTTGATCTGACCCTTCGCCGCATTCTCATGTAGGCCAGTACTATCTGCAGTACATCTGGTCATGTCAGACCTGTTTCATCGCAGCATTTGACAAGTTTCTGTCTGATAGTGCCGATTCCCCTTTTGACCGCTCCCCTGCTTTCGAGGTGGAAAGCACAGTGTTTGCGAAGGTCGATGCCTAAAAATACGTTTGTTTGTAATAGGGCTTTATTGACAAATGCCGGACTACGAGACAGTACATTTTCCCTTTTCCTGGTGTTAATTCAATGAAGTCCATCATTAAACGCGTGAACGGTCCGCTAGGTGGTGGGTGTGCTCCGGTTGTCACATTAATGCCTATTCCAGTGTTATTTTGTGGACAGATTAAACATTGTTTGCAATATGACGCTGTTGTGGCTTAGAAGCCTTTTGTAACCCCATTTTGAGATAATGGTTGTAACATCCCCCTCTTTGACACGTGGTCTTTCCCATGTGTCAATTTAGCGAAATGGGGAAAGAAATGGCTGGGCAGACAAGATAGTTTATTGGGGCCCACCCAGCAGTCATCAGTTATAGTGCAGCCCGAGCTGCACTATAAAACCACCACAAAGCCTTGTCACGATAGCTGGTGAAAGATTGAATATCTGTTACAGAGGTCAGAATGTCTTGGTCAGGAGTGCAAACTTCAGGCCAGGTATACAGCATGTTGCTGTTGGCTGAGGCCTTTGCTGCCGCGTCGGCCCACAAATTTCCCAATGTTACTGGATCTTGTGATTTAGTGTGCACCTGACATTCACAAATTGCGATGGTACTGGGCAGTGGGATACTATCGAAAAGAGAGTGTATTAGATCGGCATTCAAAATTGGCGAGCTGTCAGGAACGATCTGTGTTTCCAGATTGTTCCGAAATCATGATGACCCCAAATCATACCGGCTGTTACTGTAAATTGTCACAGATTTACCCTCACCAAGTTTGCACGCCACGGTCAGAGCCACCAGTTCAGCTTCTTGCGCAGAGAAGTATGAAGGCAGCCGCCCACTGCAGACCACAGAGCGTTCGGTAGTGACTGCGAAGCCCACTTTGTAGAGCCGTCTACAAAGAAAAGAAAAGAAAGTCAGGGTTAGTTAAAGGTTCATCCTGGAGATCAGACTTTGGGGAGCACACCTGTTCGACAGCATCCACACAATCATGGGGCTTGCCATAGTCCTCTGTTGGCATGAGAGTGGCGCGATTAAGGTTAGAATATCATTTTACGGACCTTCTAACTCGGAGTAACTGGGTATGAATGTCCGGCAGTGCAAACACATGCACAGGAAAGAAGCCAGCTGTTTTGTTTTTGGTGCATTTTTGGTGTCGGAAAGTGTAGGATGGTTTCAATAGGCTTTTTCAAAAGCGATCACCCAATGCTGTTAATGACATGGCCCAACAATTCCACCTCTTTTTGTACGAATTGTAATTTGGAGAGTGTGGCTTTCTGGCCACTGTCAACTAAATGCTGCAGGAGTTTCAATGTATCAGTCCTGCGTTGGTCCCGTGTAGGTGCTGTGATTAAAAGATCATTGACGCACTATAACAACATGCTACCTGGTCAAATTTGGAGTGGGGCCAAGGAGTCCCACTGGGCAGAGTTATAGATCATAGGGTTCTCACAATAGCTCTGAAAAAGTCAAGTGAAACTGTGTGGTTTTCTGTCGAAGTTAAAAATGAACCATCACTGGCTATCTTTGTGAACCGGGACAGCTTTGGCAAGGTCGACGACTGAGAACCATACACTATCGGAAGGAATTTGTGATAGAATGGTGTACAGGTTTGGTACCGTGGGTGCACGAGGTTGAACAGCTGCATTTACTGCTTGCAAGTCTTGAACAAATAGCCATTCAGTGGACTGTCCTTTGTCCCTCATCTTTTTGATAGGGAACAAAGGAGTTCTGGTCAATCAATAATCATCCCTTTTGCCTTCAAGGCTTCAATAACCTCAGGTTTAAGCAGGTATTGGGGCTTATGTGGTCAGTAGCCCAGAGATGAGCTGGTAACTCAGATAGGGCTGGGTCGTCTGTTAAGTTGGCCGTGACACCGATCGGTGAGTCGGTGATCGTGATTAGTCACCTGTGAGTCTCAGTAGAAACACGTGTTTGTAATGCTGTGACGCCCAACTCAGGGCTGAAGATGGTCAATTCATCCAGTTGGACCCAGTCCTGTGTGATAATGCATTCAAGAACAAAATGTCCTGCCTCTTTCCACTCGGTTTGTCTAGATTTAGCCAAAGAGACGTTCGGATATAAACCCTTTATGTGAAAATCAGATGTCTGTTCATCAGTGAGGTTCGCAGCAAATCCAACATATAAGTAGGAATAGAATAGTTTAGAAAGAGTCAGCTCCTCCGCCCTTTGTGCTTTTCGATCCACGTTTGTCTGTCCGTCCAGTCACGTGTCAGGAAAGCAGTACAGTGTAAATCAGTCAGGTTGACGCCCACAGGACAGCTGTGACTTTACCATATCTAGTAATTCAGAGATTACAGTACAAACAGGAAACACCCACACTCTGCTATAGTATTTTGTTATATTATACTCATTCAATAGTATTGCTATAAGGCTTGGCCTAAAATGTTTTTTATTTTAGATCTATTCATAGCAGAGAAGTACAGCATATTCTTGATCTATTCATAGCAGAGAGGTACATCAGGTTCAATGTAATTTCCTACATTGTTGATGTGGAAATGATTTATATATGTGAATCTATTTAATTCATGATGTTTCTGTAGCCAGACTGAAGGTACTCTGTCCAGGGTAAAGTGCGGGAGTCAGAGAACATGCTAAGCTTTAAATGGAGAACATGCTAAGCTTTTATTCAGAGTGCTAAAAACACAAGCTAGCGTTCTGCATGGTGAGATTTGCTTTAGAAAAGAGCACACAACAACAGTTTCATAATGAGTTATGTAAAAGTCCCCTGCCTGAAGGGACGTCTGGGAGCAAACAGCTGGGCAGATATGAGGCAGAATGCACTGAGCCAGTCACAAAGAAGAAAAAAAAAAGGTTTCCTAACCAGAGACCATTTTCATAATCTAGTCTAGGGACCGACTATGTACAAACTGACAAAATGCAACAACGTCTGGTCCACGGAGCCTGAGATAAAAGAAGTGAACTGGCCACGCTCAGGCCTGCTCCGCAGCATCCTGGCTGGTGAAATCTGCCTCATCATGACAGAGGTTGTCTTGGCCAACATGTGCGAGGGTTGCGTAAGCTTGGTTGTGTAACTCTGGCAATGGTGTTTGCCTGTGGATGTGTGGTGGCATCGGCAGGATCTCTGCTTCTGATTAAGTCAGCACTCCCCCAGGAGTCCCCCCATCCTATTGATTGCTTTTGGCTGACTGGTGCAGATCCATGAAGGAACTGGACCTCTGGGCTGCCAGCAGGTACAACTCCAGCCAATAACCCTGAAGATCAAAACCACTTTTACGATCTGTCACTCTGCAGTGCTGTAATTATGCCTTATTCGCTTTTTTTTACAAGGCTGTCTTTAGTGCTGGTTGACTGCTGAGGTTTTTTTTTCCCATGCAGGGTGTCCATCTTTGCAATTTTGCAACGAGGCTTGACAAAGCTTAAACCATTTGTTGATTCATTGCTGCGGTATTAGACAACTTTCGCCAAATTATTGAACACATTATTCATTTTCACTATGTATTTCTTAGAAAAACTTCAGTTCTGTTTAGATCAGTGCATCATGTTTATGTTTCTATGTCTGTGAATGTGTCATATTATAGCTCCCATATGAATCTAATTTGTTACACACACACAGTAAAACATTTATGGATTGAGACTACTTATTTAATAACCCAAAGAAGTCTCTCATAGTGAAGGAAAGCATTCTTTGTATTCATTAGCAGAAATATTAAGATGGAGCAACATTTGAACGGGAGTAACATAAGTCTATAGAATATATTCAGCCCGTAGTATAAATGAAAATGTACATGAAAAAGTGTGCCAGTCAGTGTTACTGAACTGGATGATGAGGGACCTTCAGAGCAGCTCACCCAAGGCTTCTACACATCTACAGCTGGTTTCTACCATAAGTTAGAGTCTTCGGTGGCTGCACCCCGAAAGAGGTTGTGCTATTATTTGTCTAGAAAGAGGGCATTGTTTCTTTTTGATTGACAATGGAGAGAGATGTGCTAGCCATTTGTGGTCATATACTATGTAGACCTTGTGGTCAGTACTCTATGCCAAGTGTATCAAGCTGTTTTATGATTCTGCAGGGGCTGCGGTTCAAAATCCTGCAGTGCTTGGCTTCAGGAGGAAGGTGCATACTAGCTCACACCATTGTTAGCTGCTTTGTGATATGGAAGAAACCCATAAGGGTGGAATCTGGCCATGACTAATACTGCGAGAGCCTTGAGACAAAGAGCTTTTTTTGATGATGAACATTGTTCTCATCCTCAAAATTCATTCTGACCGCATTTCTAGCAGTGTCACAGGAAATGCATCCTGCCTTCTCCAGTCACACACAACAGCATAAACATAAACACGCACACACTCCTGCTCGCACCCGTCTCTGGCCGCCTTGTGCAGGGTTAACGACCTGCCATGGGGCCCAGCCTCAAAGCAAACACTGGAGAATAACTTCCTGTCCATTTGGCATCTTCAGTTCTTCAACAAAACATCAACCACAGAGAATACGATGCAAACTGTGTGTGCTGACCATAAACGATACTTTTGCACAGTCTTGCATGAAAACGACGCACAGTCTTGCATTAAAACAGGTTTTATTTGCTTACAGTAGACAAGGCGGTTAAGTGGAAGTTTTTTTAAAGTATCACTCTTGTATGTTTATGTAGGTTTATAATTGTTGCATGTTGCATTATAAAGTCTTCAGGTTTAGTATATCAGTGTTTCTCAAACCTGTCCTTGCCACACGATCAGTTCACTTTTAGGCTGGGACCTAGTAGCCAGTACACCTGTACTAAGTGTCCTTAAAGGCCTGATGTGTGTCAGGAGCTGAGAAAGAGCAATTATGTGGAGTATCAAAGATGGACTAGTTTGAGAAATACTGTAGCATCCTCTTTGAAATAAATTGAGGTTCTTTGTAGTACTCCCCACGTTTCAGTGAATACTTCTTAAACGAAGTTTTTTTGTAAAGGAATGTGAAGGAATGGGTGGCACAGTGGCACAGTGGGCAGTTGCCTCACAGTGAGAAGTTTGCAAGTTCTCCCTGTGTCTATGCTGGTTTCCACCGGGCACTCCGGTTTCCTTTCACAGTCCAAAGATATGCATGTCAGGTGGACTGGAGAAGCTAAATTACCCCTCAGTGTGAATGTGTGTGTCTGAGTGTCTGCCCTGTGATGGACTGGCAACCTGTGACCACTGGGATCATCTGCAACACTGGTTAGGGATGAACAGTTCAGATAATTAATGCATGGATGGAGAGTGGAGAGCCTTTTTAAAGTTTGAAGAATCTCCATATAATGTGAAGATTCTACCCTATTAAAAGAACCTGTACACGCAGTACAAATACCATTTAAGGGGGAATTCCACTGATGTTTCCATGATATTTTCCTAATTGGATGATTCTGAGTGAATCAGTGTCAAGTGACTCCTTCTTGAGAAACCTACTCTGGTAGTAGGAGGTTAAAGGCTACCTTATAGGGAAAAAAGGAAATATCAAACATATGTTGCCTGCACTGTAAGGCAAAACAGTCCCTGAAGAATTAATTTTATCATAATTAACACTACACATAAAAACTCAGAATGCACATGTAGATTCACAGGGCATTTTAAATTGCAAATAAATACAATGGAAAAAATACAAATGCAATGTTTGTATTTTGTATGTCACTACCTTTGGTAAGATTCTCTATAACGAAGCATTTCATATCAAACCACTCTGAATGACGTTACAACCATTGAATTATGCGTCATTTTTGAAAAATTGTGAAATTCTCCTTTGTAGAGCCTTTACATGCTAGAGTGTAGATATAGAGCTGTACTGAACATAGTTCTCTCTCTTCCCCTACACTCTCAGGAAATTGGAGGCCTTGGACCTGTCTCATAATCAGATGTCTGTGGTGCCCCCTTATCTGCCCAGAGTTTTACGGCAACTCTCCCTCCAGCACAATCACATCCATACCATCCCCCCCTACACACTGAGCCACCTTCGTCCAGGCCTTCAGTCACTGCGCCTCTCCCATAACCACCTGCTGGAGGAAGGGCTGCTGGGGAAGTCCTTCCGGGGAGTCTACAAAACACTGGTGGAGCTTCTCCTGGACAACAACTGGATTGAAAGCATCCCACGGAACATCCGGCACTTCAAGAACCTGCAGCTGTTGCGGCTGGATCACAACCGCATCACGTGAGTGTGGGGAGAGTTTGGAGTCCGACTGTAATCTGTGCACTGGCTTAGAAGCCGGTCACTCCTAACCTCGTCTTTAGACACCACCGGTGCTCACCTCAAGCTCTGTGTTTAATTAGCCTTAAGGCAGAGATATGAGGCTGCACTGAATGACATTAGGTCCAGAAATAACACTGAATGAATTCTTACTCAAAAGTTTCCTCAATTTCACATTGTTTTGTCCTCAGGTTTGGCATGTAGCCACTGCAGCACCTAAAGTTGTAGAGTTATTGCTACTTTTTTGCTTTTTCTATAGTATATAACCCTAAATATATTTTTATATTTAGAGTTTGGGCCTCTATTCCCAGCAGTTTTGTTTTGTTTGTATGTTAACAACACCACCAACATGAGACGTCACACACACCTGTACCTGTTCATCAAATTCCAAATAGAAATGTGGTATCAACAGTAGGTTTACAACACACATTTTCATCACATTTTCTCCACTTATTATAACATAATAGAAGTGAGAAATATTTAACATAATATTACAGCGTGTTTAGTTATTCCAGGGACTTCCGTTCCTTGAAACTGAACTCAGTTTGAGAGTGAGGAGTTTGTTTTCATGCCCTATTCCCACTGTCACTCCATCTTCCCTTCTCTTCCCTCACAAAATCCACTCATAGTTTTTATTGGTTTGGATTGCATTTCAAAGTCATAAGCTTGTCGCAGCCTTCGGGCCATCCTATCCAATTATGGCAGGCGGAGCAGTGTGTATGCACTACCCGAGGGAACAGTGAACTACATGAACCGAAAACTCCAGACTAATTAGAATATTTGTGTGTTTCCTTTGGCAGCCTGCCAGTAATTGTGTGGATTCAAATGTACAGTACATCGCTCCTAATCTGCTAGTCATGTTCCCATAGTCCTGCCATTCGGAGCCTTTTCCAAATGTACATCTCCAGGGACTTGAACTGAAAAACAACTTAACCACATCATATTTGGAACTCTTTTACAGGATGGTGTTGATTAACTGTATGTGCTGAAGCACTCATCAGAGGTTTAACTTTGTATGCAATTTATGTTTTCCAGCTCTGTTCCAGTGAAGTCAGTGTGTAAAGTCAGAATGACTGAGCCCTCCTCTCTGGTGGCCCTTCATCTGGAGAACAACCACATTGATGCGAAGAAAATTCCCCGTACTGCTCTCTCCTGCATCCGGGACCACCACAGGGTCATACTAGAACCCCAGACAAATAACGAAGCCCAGTAGAGCCTTTCAAATGCCTCAGCACCTTTCCTTTTGAATTCCCTTTACCAAGTTAACTGTTAAAGATCACTATCATCTGAATTATTTATTCAATTAATGAAACAGCATGATATTTTTTGCGTATCTGTAGATGTTGATGGTTCTCTGCACTATGTAGTTTTGATGTCTTTGTCGACTGCAGCCCTTTTGTTTATCAGCCAGTCTGCTCATTCCATTCTTCATACCATACAAGACTTTTTGCTTATTCCATCAACAAGACTGTTCTTTTTAGAAGGGGCTGTCTTGGTGCCAAAGTTATTTCAGTATTTGCTGATGTCAGGGCTGATATAACAGCTCTTTTGCCAAATGTTTGTAAGTGTAAGTGTCTTTCCACAAACATTGGTCTAAGTGAACATTTCCAGCAGTGTACGCCATTATGATCTCCTGTTATGTTACATAGGTTGTGATAAACTTGGTTTATTTCAAACATCCTCTTGACTTATATGTTCATGCCAGATTGCTTGCCACATTTAAAAGTGCCACAAAGAGCATCAGCAACCTGTAATAATGATGTACATGATGATACACTTTAGCCATCGGTAACAGCATCTGTTTGGTCATTTATGTCCATGGAATGAATGGTTTATATATTGCAACAGATTTCTAAGGATTGTTAAGTAGGGGTATATCATAGACTATGCGAAATGGCATGCAGTCACAAGCTTTGCTTGAGTGACTGCTTGGGCTGATGATAATCTGAACGGCAACTTAATAAGATGAAGTTTATGGTGTGGCAGCTTGTTTCATGTGTAAATGCCTTGCTCTTTCAAGTCTGACTAGGGCCTCTTGATGAGAGTACATCCAGAGCCAGTTCCCCTGGGTGATGAACAGTTTACTTCAGTCAGACTTAAGAACCTCATATTTTTCATATGCAGTAGATTGAGAATCATTAAAGCATGAAAAGGGTAGGGAAAAAAATCCAAACCAAACTGTTTTTATATAACTATGATTTTTTGTTATAGTCTTTTTGAAGAGTGGGTTTGGGGGGGTGGGGGGGGGATCATGCTTTCCATTAACACAGTTACGTCATACTAAACCATATCAACCAGTCAGCACCACATTAATAAAAACCAGGTGGGACGAGTTTTGGTGAACGATTATGTGATTATTAGCTACATTTTCCTTGTAGCTCCAGCTCTAAACTAAAGAAGTAAAATGTGGACATCAAACATGTCTTGGCTGATCAACCACATCTCACATGAGTGAGAAAACTGTGTGAAATTAGATTTTTTGCCAAACAATTCCCTCAAGCTTGAAGATACGTTTTCCAGTGATGTGCACCCTTTTGCATGCCGAGGCCTCTGGTCATAAGCATATTTGTTTCTTCTTAAGAAAACTGACTAAAATTGCAACTCCAGGGACTCCTTTGGAGCCCAAAAAACAGTACATTCAGAACTCTTAAGCTGAGAACTCTTAAGTTCTATACTGACTGGAATAAGTAAGAAAGAATCTGCCGAAATGATGTATAATATACCACAGAATTAAGGAGCAGTTTAGCCTTTTAGTACAATTTAGTACCCATTATTTGTGTATTAGTAATACTTCTAAAGTACATGGTGTGCGCTTGTGTGCTGGGGGTGATTATTTGGCTTTGCCCATGAGGAGATGGTTTTATAACCTTGTGGCTGCTCCGCTTGCAGAATACAATGCCCATGTTCTTACAGCTGCTCTGTTCCCAGAGCAGCAGGGGAGAAAGGGGTAAGGAAATACAACAGACAAGAAATTGGGGCCAGGAATGGAGCTCCAAGCTGGGGACTTCTCCAAGCCCCTCTCCAGCACACCCAAACCACAGAAGCCCCATGGCTCTGCCTGAGCCAATCACTTTGTGACATCACAGTTCTGCGTGTTCTCTGTCCTATCATTAGCCTATTAAGCTTCAGTGTACAAAATGTACAAATCGCACAGCAATCACTACATTCTTGCCTTGGTGCTTTGCCCAAATCCAGCTTCTCTCTGAGAAAATGTTCTTGTCCTAAAACAATTATCTCCAGTTTTGAGCTTTGGGTAATCTTGCCCATGATTGTGCTTCTTCCAGGTCTACACAATGTTTCTCTTGTTTACCCGTTTCTCTCTCCTTCTCCGTCTAACTCTCGGCAGTCAGACAGCGAGCGAAGCCGGGGAGATCTCGGAGAGGACTCAGAGATTTGGTTAATCCCCCGTGTCTTCTCCGCAGAGTATATAACTCATCTCCTCTAGGCTCTCTTCTCTCATTCCTCTGCTCGTACTTCTCCTCCCACATGCTGGTTTAATTACCCAGTTTACCTCATCTTTCTTCTGAACACTCTTGACTTCTCCTCTCATAAATGAACAAACCACTGTTTTATGACAGCAAATACGAGATCTAATACATCATAATTTTGTTCTGCCTTTCCTGTCTCTCCTAATATTTCAACCTTGGGTTTTACCTTTATATCTTCACCCCCCACTGTCATAAAGGCCACACGATCTCATTTCTATGGTCTGTGTCAGTGAAAAGACAGCCATATTTTAATGCTGACAGCATTTTAAAGCCATTTCTTTTCGCATGTTACCTAAATTACTAATTGATAACTAGTGTCATTGGCCTTTGCGTGTTGGAGTAGTGGAAACAATGCCAGCACCTCCAGTGTGTCAAGGAGTGCAGATTCAGTTCTCAGCTGGAAATCACCATGATGATGTTGACTGTTTTGCAGTTTCAAGCTTAGTGTTCCACATGACAATGTTGACTTTGCAGAAATGCTGACTAAGGCTGTGTTCAAGCAGTTTTTGTCTTGAGGGCTTCTCTCTACCAAATATTTTCCTCTTTTATTTTTTTTTTCAGCACCGTGCAAAACGGCAAAGCTGGACGTGGCTGGCTTGAATTATACGCTGTGATGTTGGCACTTTGAATAATGCCTCTGCCACAGAACACATTCAACTCTAAAGTCTAACACCTGCAAGCTCCCAAATTAAGTTTTAGCAAGCCAGCAGGTCCAGCTTGCTTTAGAGTGCTGTACTGCATAATCAAGGCAGCAGTTTCACAAAGACAAAATGTACCTACTTCAAAATCATATAAACTAAAGATATGACTACCAGGTTTACACGATATATTGTTTGGTAGTCATCTCAGTACTGGCCTTTGTAATAATGATACCATAGAGCATCACAGTATGTCTGATAAGTGTTCCTGGATGATTTAATGAACCAAGGTGTTTGCATTTCATGGAGTACACCTTGTATCTGCACAGTATCTATTTTATCACATCCACTTACCATAAGAGCACTTCATAGTTTACAGTAACACATTCATTCGATTCTCTACATTATTTGTAAGCCCCTCACACTCTCTTCATTAATGGTTAGGGGTCTATCACAGGACCACCAGGGAAGAGGTAGTATGTGATTTGTGGGGTTTTTTCAGCACACCAGTGATGCTGACATGGTAGTGAAATGTTTGGGGTTGTGTGTGTGTGTGTGTGTGTGTGTGTGTGTGTGTGTGTTACAAAGAGTGGATAACAAGTAGCAGTACACCTCACCATCACTGCTGGAATGAGAAAAGTCCACCACCCAAGAATTTCCAGCAAACAGTTTCCTATGACCAGAAACTAACTCAAATTGTGCAGCAACAGATCATCAGTAACTTTACATCTGCAGTGGACCAACAGGTTAGATGTGTCTAATAAAAAGGACAGTGAGTGGACTCAGCATTTGAAAACTCCAGCAGCACTGCTGTGTGTGATTCACTCTGTGAACCATGCCAGTGTCACTGCTGTACAGAGAACGATCCACCACCCAAATAAAACTTTGTTTCACTGGTGGCTCTAGGGTTGTCCACACAGTTGTTGAAAAAGATGAAGTGGTCAGAGAAACAGGAACAACATTCAGTAATTGTGACCTACAAAGTGCACCTTTATGGTTGGTGGAGCTGATGCACACTGTGTGTAGTACAAAGGAGTACCTAATAAACTGGTTAATCTGTGTATATCAAACATATAGTTTGCATACAAGCCCATATGTTTTTGTTCCACACAGGATGGTTCACCAATTTAATTTTGCAAAGCTTACATCAACTGCTGTGTAGCATTATCAGTGATATTTTGTTTATATCGTGCAGCCCTAATGAGCACCTAACTTCCATCCTTGGAGAAAGTGTCTGGGCCTAATGAGCACCCAACCTCCGTCTTAGCCCTGTTCCAGGATGTAAGGCAAAGCGACTTGTCTTTTGCTCTCTGCAGAGCATGTAATTACACGTTACCTCTCTAAGTTCCTCTGTGTCCACCCACCTCCTACTGCCTCCACTGCGTGTGTGCGGTTACCTTAATTGTACAGTCATTTCAGAGCAAGCATTACTGTCTAAGAAACTAGCCATCCATTCCAGCCTTGCTCGTGCTCCTCACACTCTCACTCTTGTTGAGGGAGTCTTGCCTGGGATGAATCTGGCCTCTGTGTGTTTCAGAAAATGTCATTGTTAATATCATGGTTCAGCAGCAGTGCACTTCCCTTGCTGCTGCCGCTGACCATCATCTAGAGGACAGTGTCTCTGCAGGCCTGGGTATCAAAACAGTGCTGCTGCGCCAGCTTCATTATTTCCCTGCCAGCATCCTCTACTGTGGCTGGCCACAATTTCTTTGATGAGGGAGCTCTGAGGATGAATGACTGTTTGCTGTTTGGACAAGAGGAGATCTACCTTATCCATCATATCCTCAGTGGCCTAAAATCAACATGAATTCCAATTTTTCTCCTCTCTTCGCTGTCCTACCTCAGGCTGTTTTCGCATGTGGCGTGGGTTTGGAAAGCATGGCCTGGCTTTGAAGCGCTCACTCAGACATGCAAGGCTTCAGCAGCCACTGACGAATGAGTGGTTATCAGTCTCAGGCCACTGGTGTTCACTTTGGCCCGTACTGGGGCTGCACATTGATTATTATTATTGTGATACTGGGCTGATATCACAGAAGACTCCAGTGGAGTGCAATTGGTCGTTGGATCAAAAAGGACTTTCCCCTGATTTAACACAACTCATTTTTGGTCAAAATAATAATAAAGTCCATGTTTAATAATGTAATCAACAGCCAGTCATTTAAACATTGGTCTGACTTTGAGGCAGGGATCATTACCCTTGCTCGCTCTGGGTGAGAAGGATAGCCCTGCTTAGTCCCCCCCTTCATTCAGAGGAATGATAACCAGCGCAGTGATGTAACAGTTCTCCTGCAAACATACTGAGCTGTGCAAGGATGTTACTTCAGCAGGAGTTGGAAAACACAAAGTGGCTCTTCGTGTGTTTCAGGGAATGCATGTGCTAGCCTGACTAAAATGCAAAGAACATTGAAATATATCAGATACTCTTATCAGAAGTTTGCTAATACGTTTGATCGTAGTGTACACTATTGCAATTCAATTATGTATCAGTATAATCATATTACAGTAGACAGTTGTTACATCTAGTTACTACTGTATTAATAGTTTATCAGGACACAGATTGGCTGATATATTGCAAAACATATACACCTAAAATATCCCAATATGACTTTCTTCCAATATAGCTAAATACTGCATATTTAAACAACGTATATCCACAAGGAATCTGCAGTATCATACTTCTACAGTTGTATCAGTACCTGAGCTTGGATCAGCTTAATGCTGAGATGCACACTCACAAACTCACATAGTGCCTCTCACCAATATCATTATTATAATATATGATTATGGCACTAATAACAATATGATTAAAAGATTTCTCCAGTATCAGTTTGATTAAAAGATACAATTGTGAATATTAATATGACCTATTGACAAAGCTGAATCCATTTCCATTTGTATTAAAAAAGAGCAGAATTCTTAACGTTGTTAGCCTGTTCTGTGTCTGCTCTTGTCGGGCGACAGCAGCTTCCTGTGTTTGTTATTGGAGAAGGTTAGGAGGGGGGCTGAGGCCATTGCCCCCGCCCCAGTGTCCAGAGCACACATGGACCAGAACGGCACACACACATACACACACCCCGACAGGGCATTCCACAGTCACTCCGAGAGATAGAGGACATGACGGGAGAACACTGAGAGAGACAGAAAGCCTTCAGTGTGCTCATGACACAGCCATGGGAATGAAATACACAAAGATTATGATCACCCTAAACACAAGCACTCTTACAGTATACTGTATGTCAGACACTGTACATACACATGATCGGATTCCCCAAACAAGGAAGAAAACACCTTCAAGAAACCACACAATCTGCATGTAGAGACAGCATGTAGTAAATAGGGGTGTAGCTGGTATGTAAATCCCTCAAAATTGTCAAAAGTGCAAAGTGCTAAGCAGTGGTAGAAATGTACACAGT
>JBBPCX010000141.1:24430604-24443188 GCA_037974365.1 Hydrocynus forskahlii | reverse complement strand
TCTTGCTTTTAGGCTATTCATGAGTGGGGCCAGGTAAAATATTTTATTTCAAATTTTATTTTATATTGTGCATTGTTGAATGCTAAAAAAATATTTTTATTGTTCTGTAACAGATTTATTCTTTTAATAATTTAATAATAATAATTTATTTCGGTTTTCGGTTTCGGTTTTTGGCCAAGTGTTTCCTCATTTTCGGCTTTTGGTTTCGGGCCAAAAAAATCATTTCGGTGCATCCCTAATAATCACACAACTCAAAAACAACATATTTGACAGAAGACACCTCACCATGCTTGGACGAGAATGCTATTTGCTGGCCCGAGTGAGGGAGAAGAGGGAGGACCATCTTACCCAGCCAGATAAAGGGGGCTTTCTTGGACTGTCTGCAGCAGATGGGCTTGACCTTGATTTTTGTGATTTCCTGACAATCAGCGCTCGGATGTTCATTCTTTTCCAAATATAGAGAAATGTGTATGAATGATTGACTGGGGTAACTGACTGTAATAAAGATGCAGCAGATGGAGTTTATGTTATAAATTCTGGAATTTTCCTTCCTAGCTGCCTGGAAGGTCAGCGGTGGTCCAGTAGTTTCTGTAACCCCTCAGCCACACGGTGACCCCTTGGCCCAGCTCTGTCTTTGTCACGGCAAACACATTGTCATGCTCAGCTAGAACACGTTCAGCTGTGACATTATTAATGTACTCTCCACCCTCCCAGACATACACACACACATGAACACACACATTGACTGTCAGAAATAACCCCACCTTCCCCCTTCCTGTCTAATGAATGGCTTGTGTGTTTGCAAATCCGTTTTCCACTGCCACCACACACTGAATGACTAGTCTTGCTCTACACACACACACACACACTCGTACATGCCAGCTGTCTCATTATTCTCTCCTTTCTGCCAAATTTTGGGGGATTTTTCACACATAAAGAACTTTTACGTGTGGAGTGCTTGCAAAATTATTTATTTTAAATAAACTTCTCTGTGTTAATATTCCTTTCCCATGCAGGTGTGCGGTGATCTGTGCTGGGTGGAGCATTAAATCCATGCATGGCAGAAGCCAGCAAACCACTCAGTTATTTATTCATAGGCTTCTGTTGAAAAGAGCACTCAGTAGACAGTCGCCACATAATGATTTTACTGACCTCCAGCTGGAGGGAAAATGGCCCTGCTATAATAATGTTAAAGAGAAACATACTGGCTCGTCCTTTTACTGGATGTCCACACTCACAGCCTGGTGTTGGTAGAGTACACAGAGCAACGAACAAGTGAGCATTAAGTTTAGAAACCCTTTGCGGCTGTTCTGCTGAAGAAATGTTTCTGTTGTCATGAAGACAAAACACGTGTAAGTTCTTACATGGACAGATATTTCCATCTCTAAAGTGACAAGGCTGTCTAATACGTGTCGTTAAAATGAACGTGAATGGAATATGAAACGTTTAATTGAAACTCCACTATTTGTGAAGTGTGCTATTTTGTAGTGGTGCCTGAAAACACAAAGAACATCACACGCTCTCTTTAGTACACAGTGCACTGCAATAGGTTCTCCATAAACTACCCTAACAGGATGTGACTGCTGTCACAGAGGGAGGACAAAAACCTGTGTAACATCAAAGAAAACTCATTTACTTTGTAGATATGTTCCATTGTTGAACTAATTGCTTTTTCCTCTCTCCCTGTTCGCCGCCCTGCAGGTCAGAGTGTGAAAGTGCGATGTTCTCCCCCTGCTCTGTCCGGCTCCTGCTGAGCGTGTTCAGCCTGATGCCCCTGTTCCTGGCGCTGCCCTTCGAGCAGAGAGGCTTCTGGGACTTTGGCATAGACGGTGATGGGGGAGGCCTGATGACACTGATGATGAGAGATGAGGAAGAAGGCTCAGCTGTGGAACCACCCCCACCGGAATTTCCCACGTGCCCCTTTGGTTGCCACTGTCAGCTGAAAGTAGTGCAGTGCTCAGACCTGGGTGAGTGCCAGAGACAACAATGTGTATCATGGCATTATAGAACAACAAAGATGTTACAGGGGTGGTGGTGGTCTAGAGGGTAGGATACTTGCCTCGACCAAGAGGTCATGGGTTCGAATCCCAGCTGCAGCATTCCACCACTGGGTTCCTGAGCAAGACCCTTAACCCCAAGTTCCTCCAGGGAGACTGCCCCCTGTAGTCGCTCTGGATAAAAGTGTCTGATAAATGCCGTAAATGTTACAGCAGTGCTACAATGAAAAATGAACTTTATTCACTTTTCTCCTTACTCCAAAGGAAGTCAGTCAGTCTATTTTGAAATCTACTTTACTTTCGCACTGGCACTATGAAAGTAGTGTAGATAAGCTTATTATCCAACAATGACCATAAAGTAATCTCAGATAGACCTGCTTATGCTTGTGTCACTGCATGAGATGCTGTTATAAACACCCAGTGTCACTGCTATTACTGATATAAAGCACGAAAAGATCATTGAGAGAAGGTTGTGCGTTAGACCTTTTACCTTTAAGTTGTGAGAGTTGTCTGTGGTACATTCCAGAAACTAAAGAATTAGACTGAAAGTTGGGTGCCATATCACTGGAAAAAAAACTTCTGAGATATCAGGTACATGCCATGGTTAAATAAAACCCTGTTGTATTTATGTTCTGTTGCTTTGTTTACTGGTTTAGATGTGATATTTACGTAGTTAAAACCACAAAATTACATTTTAAACGCTCTAAATTGTGGGGCTTGGTTTGATTGTAGTGAGTGTGTCTGTGCCAGTTGAGAATCATGGCACTAGGAGGATGCACAGCATTTTTCATTCACAGAACACATTGAAAACATCCTATGAGATGTAAAAGTTGTCTCCTGATTTCTACAAAGAAGCAGCAAATCATACTCGTCTTCACTGAACAGGATGTCTAACGGTGTCTGTGATGGACCAGCCAAAGGAACCAGTGGAGTCTGATTCTTAAAAAGTCAAAAATGTCTTTAGTTACAAAAAATCAACATAAAACAAAGATAAGCAAAGAAACAAGTTAACTCCAAACCAACCACTGCCACATGTCAAACAAACATTTTCCCACCACCAACACAAATACACTGGGTGATCAGGCCACTAAACAAACCATAGGGGAAACAAACAAGACTACCAACCTCAAAACAACACTAACACACGTGAACAGCTACCATACCAACAATCTAAATTAAGTGAATACAATAAACAATTAAGCAAAACTCAAATGAATGCAAGCAATACTTTACAATTTAAATACTAAAGCAAATAAATCGCCACCCCCCCCCCCCTTTCTGAGTTTCAGTGGATGGAATCAAATGAAATATGTGCACCTACACAAATGACTCAGATGTCAATAAATTCAGAAAATTAATAAAAAATGTAATTAAACAGAATGAAATAGTATAATTAACTATACTTAATTATAACTTAATTTTATAACTTAATTATAAAAAAGCTTCCGTCACAGTACCAGAAACCATACAAGCAAGTCTGTTTGAGATTATTTAACAATTTGCTATTTGCATTTGAGATGCGTGTGATTATTTAGGCATACATTTTTCATGATGCTAGTTTTTGCCTAGCTAGTTAGAAGCAAACTTCAGGCACCAATGTCATCAATGATGGACTATGTTTGGGGCAAGTTGGAAAATTGTGTAAATTGGATTTTCCCTATTTCTTTAATGTTTGGATGACAAGTTAGAGTATGGATAAATAATAAATGAGGGAAAAGACAACCAATCTAGGAGATGAGTGTCAGAAGAAACGATCCACGACTGTTATTTTAGAGAAAGAGAGAGTGAGAGAGGTAGAGCAAGAGAGGGAGAGGGAGCTGGGCAAAAAAGAAAGGCATTCTTCAGGGATTTACCCGAAGAGCATGGAGGAAACAGAGGCTTTGATGCAAACGATGAAATGGTTCTGTGTAATTTCCTCGCTAGCCCTGAGTAGTGCTCGCGTGTTGTTCTTGGGACACACACAGGATGTTTTACAGGAACAAGCAGAGAGAGAGAGTGAGGGGAGCATCCTGCAGACGGAGGCATGTTGAAAGGCTTCGTCTGAAGAGCGGTTGTTTATTTATGACTTACGGATAGAATAAGACAGGATTAATCCATCACGTAAACCATTAGATGTCCACAAAAAGGTCACATTTGCAAACAGAAGTGTATGTCAAACAGAGGTCTGTTTCACACAGATTTTTTTTCTCCCTCTATTTTTCTTTCCACTGATTTGAAATAACAGCAGTTTGTTAGTCTGTGGGAAAATGTGCCAGCCATTAGTTTTGTCATTTGTCTAGACATGCGTGTTTCTCATTAGTCATTAGTGTCAGATAAAGATCACCTAGATAACTGTTATGTACAATGAGTCATGGGTAAAATGTACATCATAGCCAAAACATAAACTTTCACTCATTCATACAAACACACACAGTTCATCTAGCCATTTTCCTCCAAATTTCAGTTAGCAGACGATTACAGCCAGGCTGTCAATTGATTTCAAGTACTCAATTAAAAATAATATTTCAAATGTACAGTTTCCATGATCATCAGTTCTGGGTGGGTATTTAATCAGCCATACACACTCGAGTACAACACAGTTCTTTCAGTTTTGTGCTTTCCCAAATATGTTTTACTTTCACTTTAATGTATTATAATATAGAAATATAGAAATATAGAAATACATCTATATTTGTGTGGGTAATCTTCTTTGTACTCACTTCCATTTCATCACTCCTTCATTATTTCACAGAAGGAACAGTACTTTTACCTGAGTATGGCTTCATGCTCCCTCCACTGATTATTTGGCAATTTGCATGATAATGAAGTTTTAAATTCTCCTACTGGTTTTTACTTGCACTAAGAAAAAGAGCATATTGAACGTGCTCATTTAAATGCATTAATTTTGCAACCTTTTTGTTTACCATTTCCCAGTAACATTTCTTGTGTGGAATCTTTGAATGGCTAAGCATGGCTTGCTATGTTTTTTCATTAGGTCCCCTTTTAATGTTTGGTCGTTTACTTTATTGAGTGTCAAATTAATCAGTAATTTCCGCAATGGCTAATATAATCGATCATGACAAAATTTACCTCCACAAATGAACTCAAGAAACAAGAACTTACTTGTGGACTTGAGGAGCGTGTCCTGTACTTCTATGCTGTATTTTACTATCAAGGTATTGTTTGACAAATTTCAGTCAGTTCATGCTTTTCCTTTTCCTTTTCAATATATTCCATAGATTTTTTTTTCCCCGACATGCATTTTATTCCTGAAGTTGTGGTTATGGTTGGTGGTCTGTAGTTGATGTGTAATTTAGTGCTGGCTAGGGGTCAAAATTTGGCTGCACTTATTGGGTTGGTGGGTTGTACTGCACTGGTTTAGGGCTCAACACTTAACCAACATCCCAGCAAAAAATAAAACCAACATCCCAGCAAAAACAGTGGAAATTCTCCCAGTATTTTCCAACCAGCTGACAGTTCTATCTCAGTTACAGTATAGTCCTATAATCAAGTATTAAGCCACAGCATGCAGTGAACTATCATGTCTTACAGAATAAAATCATTTTATTACAAAGTATAGAATTATAAAGAGTAGAATTTAATCTGTTACAGACCATTAGTAGGAGATCATAGTTGCCAGAGTTGCTATGGATGTAAACTATCAAAGGCTTGTTCATGAAACACACAAGCTTTTAGTAATGAAGTATTACTAGTACAAGATTCAACTGATGTGTGCATGCATATGTGTATAAATCAAGTATTTTTTTAGCTTCAGACATGGTTGAGCCAATGAGATTGGGACCATTTCATAATAGCCAACACATTACATACTGCACAGAGTATAAATAATGTGTTACAGCGAGTAAAACACAGGCCTCAAATGAAGTGAATGGTTTTAAATTTCTCTCTAGTATAAATCACTGCACTCTACTGAGGACCATGAATGTCCTTCTGGAGTTTATGTGTTATTGAGCTACTGCAAGAGGAGAGCCTTTTCTTCTGTTTCAGACTCCGCATGGCAGAATTCCATATATATGTTCTTTATACATTCATAAACCATAAGCCAAAATAAAAATTCAGCCTTTTGCTGTTTTAATTCATGAGTCATCATATCATTTAAAAGACAACATTCTAAGATTCGATTATCTTACGATTATCAAAATGCAGTTCCTTTTCCTTGCCTCTAAAACTGTGTGCCTGTGGGCTGGGGAAAAAAATAATAACCACTGATATCATGTTTCACCTCCTCCATCAATATACCATGCCATACTCAAAATGATTTCACAAAATGAATGAAGGAAACTGAAAATGATCTGTATTATGTTTTGAAACAAGCAAAATTTCCCTAGATAAAATGAACATGCGGTGTCACTGATGCAAGGCTGTCCTGTTCTGAAGCATTGCAATCTATTTCACTCCCCCTTGTGGAGAATCGTCAGCCTGCCAAATGTGAGTGAGTGAGATTAAAGCCAGTCCCACTAGGTACATCTAAAATCTTCAAGAAATAAGCTGAATAATTTCATAAAATTCTTTCAAAAGTGCCATAAAGAGAACTGTTTGTTATATTGGCTACAATTAACGTTTTTTCTTGCTGAGATATAATTCACTAGCAGCGGACAGTTATATATAAAGCCGGCGCAATTTGACTGACGTTCATGCGGTTTCTGTGTTGACCTGAGTGTGGACAGCTTCATGGCTTATTGCACATCCCGTACGCGTTGAAATTCACAGTAAATACTTCATATCTCAGCACAGAGTGTGACAGAGGCTGTTGTGGTCAGGCTGTTCTATTTCATTTCATTTTTATTTATTTGCTTTTATTTTTGCTGACACTAAGGAAGCCCTGTCCTAAGAGGCTCAGCGAGTCAAAACCAGCTGGAGAGCATATGGTGTGCTGCTAGTGTGTGAGTGTATAAGTGCATGAGAGTCTCTGTGTGTCTGTGTGAATTCCATTGTGGTTGAGTGCTTGTGTGTTTGCCCTTTTTAGGTCAGTGAGATGTGTTGATGTACGCAGGGCTGTATATGTTCTATAAGTGCCATGAAGTAACATGCGTACATTGTGCACGTTTGTGTGTGCTTGTGTTCAGGTTTGACCGAAGTCCCTAAAAATATTCCCTCTGACACCAAGCTGCTGGACCTACAGAACAACCGCATCACCGAACTGAAAGAGAATGACTTCAAAGGCCTCGCCAACCTCTATGTAAGAAAAATCAACCGTTAATGAGGCTTACGCTGAGAGAGAAAGACAATAAAAGAGTCTATTTAGGAAGAGTTTTCCTGAAGGGTTTGAGCACAAAGGAGTGATACAGGACTGGATTTTATAGACTGATATATAGAAGGAGAGAAAAGTATGCGAGAGGATAGATGACAAAACAATCCAACAGGATGTTAGAACAGATCAAGTTGTCCCGAAGCAGAATGCCCCTGCTGTTCTGAGAGTGGAGGCCGCTGCCAAGCAGAATATTTTAGTTCCCTCCTGCACTCATAGTCAAGCACGTTTCCCTTACATTTATTTAGAGCCCTAACCAAACACAAGATTTAACCCAGGATAGGCACAAAACAAGATTAAGCTATTAAATAACAGCATTTGATTCATACATTTTGGTTTAGGCTCGCATCAAACAAAGGTGCATGGGCAGTTTTTTTTTCTTTCCCTTTTGTCCTGCCAGTCTTTGTCGCTAGTCAACAGTAAGATAATAGGCTACTGTTAAATAATAGCATTTGATTTACACATGTGGATGTATTATTTGATCATTTTTGTTCAGTTTTGGCCTGTGACAAAAATGCCTGGGCTGCTTTTGTTCTCGTTTGTGCCATCAGGGTGGTTAACAAGATTAAGCTGTTACATAGCATGTGATTCATACGTTTTGTGTTCAGTTATAAACGCATCCGCTTAAACGCTTTGGGCTGTTTTTGTTTCCCTTTGTAATGCCAGGCCTTGTCACTGGTCAACAATAAAATCTCAAAAGTTCATCCACGGGCCTTCATACCGATGCAGCACCTACAGAAGCTGTACTTCTCCAGAAACCTGCTGACGTCCATACCAAAAAACCTGCCCCGCTCGCTGGTAGAGCTGAGAATCCATGACAACCGCATTAAGAAGGTGGCTGAGGGCACCTTCTCCAGTCTGGGCAGCATGAACTGCATAGGTCTGTAAACTCCCTTTGTTATGTGTAACAGTGGTTGCAGTTTGTCTCGACAGCTCCCTTTTTTTAGCGCTAGACTGTTGGTCTTGTGGTGGATGTTCTGACTAATGTTTGACCGCTTTTTGAAATGACTTTTGTAGAAATGGGTGGGAACCCTATTCAGAACAGTGGCTTTGAACCTGGAGCTTTCAAAGGACTGAAACTCAACTACCTGCGCATCTCAGAAGCAAAACTAACTGGCGTGCCCAAAGGTGATTTCCTGAGTCACGTGTCTGTGACTTTTATATCAGAATCAGAGATTTATTTCACCAGGTGTTACACATAGGTGCAGGTGTTTTCTCAGTTAGTGCACACAGGTTTAATATGTCATATGCCATACAAACAAGAGTGCTAGACTAATAACAAACAAAAGAAACATATATATACGGTATATATATATATATATATATATATATACATACAGTACTGTGTAAAAGTCGTAGTCCCCTATGCAAATTGTTTAAATCCATTTTTCTCGGCGTGTGATAGTGTCTATATATTAGAATAAATACAAATAAACCAGAAAGCAGTTAAAGTATCAGATTTGTTCTGTTTGTAAAAGTTGATAATTTGTGAGCTGGTGAGGAGAACACAGATTCGGTTCCAGATTCCTCCTCGGTTCCTCCAGGTGTTGTTTGGATTGTGACACTCCATCAGCATCTCCTGATTTAATTTCATGAAGGACTGATCGAGTCAAACCAGGTTTCTGATGGAACTACAGTAATACTGGACATCCACAAGAACACAGTGATATACTGAACATAACAGAACAAGATAAATATGGCCTGAAGCAGGAAGTAAATATGCCAAAGGTCTGAAAAGACATATCATACAGTATGATACATCATAGAATATTACAATGTGATACAGACATCTGTAGATCAAGCAATATAGCTGATGTACTGTAGTGGGTAAAACTACTGACCCCTAAATGGGAAACCATACCTAAACAAGGCTCTTCATAATTCCTACACTGTAAGTTGCTCTGATTAAGAATGTCTGCCAAATGCACTAAAGTATAGAGACGCAACTGTAATACAGGCTGTAGTTTTAGCCTGTAATGAAGAAGACTGCCTTATTTATGGTCTCCAGATGGTCCTTTTGACCAACTAAAATGAAAAGTTTTACTAAGTTACACAATTAACATTGTGCGAGGTCCGAGTTTTATGTTACTGAAGATAATCATCTCTTTTCTCTTAGATCTCCCTGATAGCCTTCATGAGCTCCATTTGGACCATAATGAGATCCAGGCAATTGAGCTGGAGGACCTGAGCCGCTATAAGAACCTGCACAGGTCAGTTGATTTGTGACTGTCCAGCCCTTGGGAGTGTGGCCCCAGGGGCCTCCCCGTGGCAACAGTGCCACCTGGTGCTCTACTCCATAAGTGCATTTGACCATGAGGGCACAGATGAAAACACTTTTTGTGAATTCATTGTTTCTTTTCAGAGTGAGTCATTTCATGATGCACAGTGCAATTCAGTTAAGCTCCCCACAGACTATTTGACTGTCACACCACTGTAGGAAACAGGTAGTGGTGTATAGTGTTTGTTTTGCAATAAACCGACCAATACAAATAAAAACACCAGGATGTAGTTCAGTTCAAAGGAGGCATTTGTTCTTTCTCTGCCTAATGTAAGCTCTACAGCAGCTAATTTAAGGCCAGGGATTTTTCCACTAGGCTGCAGCATTAACGGGACAAAGAGGATTTATTCACCCTCTAGTCCAGCTTGTCCTGTGAGACTGAGGCGTATGCCCATTTACAGTGTGTTCAGGTTCATTGTGCTTCCGCTTCGTTTGGTGCCTGCCTTAATCTGCAGGCCTCCTCTATTGTTTCTCATGCGTTCATTGTTGTGCTTGTTCATTGTTGTCTTTGTTCACTGTTATGCTTGTTCACTGTTGCCAGATTGGGCCTGGGCTACAACCACATCCGCATGATTGAGAACGGCAGCCTGTCCTATTTGCCAAACCTCAGAGAACTGCATTTGGAAAACAACCGGCTGAGTCGTGTCCCCAGGGGCCTGCCTGACTTGAAGTACCTGCAGGTGGGTGGGGATGAAGAGGGAAGTGTGGGGAGAGCGGAGTAAATTTGTTTGGCAGGGTCAGGCTACCAACCGTGCAAGAGGGACGGCAGGCCACAGGAGCAGAGAGCTGGCTAAGACTCTAAAATCACGCAGAAATTTGAAAAGCAGCAGATTTTAGAATGTGGTTTTGTGCATTTTTACTTTCATTACCTGTGCCAGGTCCGGAAGTCCTGCATATTTGGTGTTTTCTCTGCTCTAACACAACTGGCTCAAAAAATCAGATGATCACCAAGCCCCACCTGAGTGGGGGAAAAGGCAAACTTACACTTATGCCCACTTTATTGGAAAACCCGATCTTGCTGGCACGCCTTTTAAGGGTACACTTAGAGGTCCAGCTCAGTCTTTTCCATGCACAATTTGTGTTAACCATCCTCAGGTTCTTCACCAGTGGTCAGGTTCTGACCACAGGACAGCTGTTGGCTGGATATTTTTTTAAGCGCAGTTGCTCGACTGCATAGCAACAGGCAGTAACCATGTACCTAAAAACTGTGAATGCATAGGTAGGCAGGGGCGCCGGAAGCATTTTTGTGTGCGTGTGTGTGTGGGGGGGGTTAGTTACCGGGGTGGTCTCGGCAAATGATTTTGAAGAGGGGGGGGGGCATGTCCCCCCCTGCTTTAATGGTTCCGGCGCCCATGATCGTAGGTGTACCTTATAAACTGGCAACTTAGTGTGTGTCCTTCCTTGCAGGTGCTCTACCTCCATTCCAACAACATAAGCCAGGTGAACGTGGACGACTTCTGCCCTCGTGGCTTTGGCGTGAAGAGGAGCTTCTATAACGGCATCAGCCTCTATAGCAACCCTGTCCAGTACTGGGAGGTGCAGCCCGCAACTTTCCGCTGTGTCAGTGACCGGCTCTCTATTCACTTCGGAAACTACAAGAAATAGAGCCACGTGAAGATATGAAGGCGACGGATAGAGGACAATCAAAACAAAACAAACTGAAGAGAGGATGGAAAATCAGAAGTGTGGGGAGGGGGGATAAAATGCGCAGTATGTTTAAGTTAATGCGTTGTTGAGGTTGAAGGAGATTGGTCAATGCAAGAGAAACACGGATTGGGGCTTCGTCATGTTCAAATTTGTGGAGAATGCGCGAGCATGACAGCACAAACTGGCTACATTCTAAAGCATATTCCCATAACCATTTGATGAAGTAGCAGTAAAAATGAGAGTTCAAAACATGGCCAAAGTGCACACATAAAAATGATCCTTTTCAAAAAGGGATCTCTATCAGTTTCTTTTTTAAAGGGCTTCTTATTGTTCACACAATATGTTCAACGGTAGTGTAATTCATATGTACTCCTATTGATATCAGTGCCATTATTATTATTAAATCTTAGTTATTTTATTATTGAAACTGGGTCAGTGGAGAAGTTCATCATAGATTTTACAGTGTTATTTTTAAGCCTAACCCTGTCTCTAAATGTCTTTAGGGGAGTAACTCTTGAGTCACTGCCTCGCTTCTTGTGCTTCAGGAATCTGTTCTGAATTAAATGAGTACTGTATGTTATAGAGAACCACATTCCCTATTCTCCAGCCTATCGCTTTATGATGCATTCTGTCAGAAACGCAGACCCACATCCATTCAGGTCCCTCACCAGGCCTGAACTGGCTATGGGTCTTTTCTGTTGAATTATTTTGCACATTGTCGCTCCATGAACATTTCATCTGATGCTCCTGCTGGAGGTTTTGGGTGGGATGGCCCTGTGGAGTTTTGGTGGCAACCCCGTGAGCATGCTCTGTACTCTTTTGATCTTCCGCATGTTGAGAATAAAAAAAAACTTCCAGCTTGACTTGAAGAGCAGAAATGATGTGATCATGGTTTGAAAGCTGTGACAAATAAAACATAATTTAACACTTTAACACAGTAGTTTTGATGAGTGACACTGGAAGGGGCATGTAAGGGGGCATTCTGACCTTAAAAGTAGAATGTAATGTTCCGTAGCTCATCGTTGCATACCTTAGTTTGAGAGAATCATTTCTAATTTTGTCTATTAATGTTCCCTCATTACAATACTCAGCACACTTTATGCAACTGTCATAAAACCATTGGGAATGACCCTCCACAGCAATAGACATCCTGATTTCTAATGTGGTCACTGATGTAAAGGCTAAATGCAGATGTGATATATTCAGCTTCACTCTACCATTTCCTTCAGCATTATCCAGCCAACTATTTCAAATAACACCCTGAAGTGTCCACCTTAAAGTGCTTTGTAAAAGTTCCTTCCACCTTCAAGATACATCATCAGAAGATACAGAAGGAGGTCTTCCTTTTCAGTCTGGAACACACACACACACACACATGTGTGTGTGTATATATATATATATATATACACACACA
>JBBPCX010000141.1:24411684-24425154 GCA_037974365.1 Hydrocynus forskahlii | reverse complement strand
ACTCCGCCCTCCCCCTGTCAATGGCCAGGTGTCAATGGCTTGTCATTATCTGGCTGGCCCTGCTCCCAAAGCTTTTGTAGTAACTAAATCTTCTAAATCTTTTACACATACTTAAATACTTAAGTATTTAAGACTTTTATTTGTCACATGCAGTTACTGGTACAACATAGACTCTGCTACATGTGGTAAAAATGGAAGAAATAAGTATTGACATCATAAAAATAGTGTAAGTATTGCCATCACATGAAATCAGCCCTGAAATCAGTCCAACTGCCAAACTGTGTATGCTGTCTGAAGTTTGCTTCAGTTTTACACTGAATCTGCAAGACTAATGTAGTTAAAAAGTAATAGAAGCTTCTACCCCACAGCAGCAGCCCCCCCACATGCCTAAATCATCACACTTGCCTTTAACTGCGTTGAACTGTTATGTAAGCTTAAACAGACCAGTTTTAAATAGCTTACATTAAAAGTACAAAATAATGCTCATGAAATAAGCATCAAACATATGAAATGATTTAAGTTTATATGGTTCATGACATTGTTCGTATTTATGACTGTAAAAATGTCTGTCATATTTATAGCGTATTATAAAAACCTGTCTGTTGTGCCGCTGCTATTAACTTTACTCTCACTGTGGTCAGTCAGGGAACTCAACGTTTAACCGTGCGAAGCTACTGAACGTGGGAGTGCGTGAGGCTCTGAAGGAGGAGGACTGGAGTTGCATCTTCCTCCATGATGTTGACCTGCTCCCAGAAAATGATCACAACACCTACACCTGCCACCCGCAGTACCCCACTCACCTCTCTGTGGCCATGGACAAGTTCAGATACAGGTAACCCTGTTTGGAAGAGTTGCTGTTGACATCAGCTCAAGGGATTGTGTGCTGTGAGCAGCTTTGGTCTGTTTTGCCATCCCAACTGCTAGTGTCGTCACTGAGCGAGGTCCCGTCCCCTCACACTGCTCCCCGGGCGCCTGTCTTTGGTGGCAGCCCCCGCTTCACTTGGTGAATGGGTTAAATGCAGAGAAAGAATTTCACACTGTTCACACGGTGTGCTGTGCTGTGGTGTGTTCGTGCGTGACGGTAAGGGGCCACTTGACTTTTTCTTCTCTGTGGTCTCGTAGGCTGCCATACCCGCAGTATTTTGGAGGGGTGTCAGCTGTCACTCCGGATCAGTACCTCAAAATGAATGGCTTTCCAAACCAGTACTGGGGTTGGGGAGGAGAGGACGATGACATTGCAACAAGGTGAATATGGTGACAAGCCAAGCCTTCCTGAACATGCACTCAACCATATAACCATATGCATCGTGTGAAATGAGCATTCAAACCTGTTGCATGTTGTCTGTTGGTTGTCTTTTACCTGTCTTTCCATTCCGCTCTCACTGTCCCTCTCATCACTATGCTCCTTACCTCTGCATCTGTCCATCTGCATAGCCACTGGAGGGGTCAGTAAGTAAACTCATAAATCACCAGCCTGATGATGTTCAAGGCTTCAACTTTTGCTTTCCTCAAACTTCAGGGACACTTAGGTAAAAAAAAAAAAAAAAGATAAACACGAATAGGTAAAATCACCAATCTTAGTGCAGTTTGCTAATGTAGACTTAATAGTAAAGGTGCTGGAAAGTTCAAAGTAAAGTTGAAGCTTTGCAACAGTAGTCAGCTTAGCATTTACTTGCTGTAATGGAGTCTACTCAGGTTCTCCTTTGTGTCAACTGTGGCCTTATAATCCTGTAAGACTGAATTTGTTCCTAGTGGTGCAGGACCTCTTAGTGCATGAATTTGTATTCCCGATCATGGTGTCCATTGAGCAAGAGCCCCTGAACAGCATAGCACAAACTGGGGTCAGAGTAGGTACTTAGCCTGCTGTCACATTGATTTCCTGCAAATAGACCATTCCTTTCCCATTAAATAAGAAAAGCCCTCTTCTGCCTGACCCAGACAAAAGAACTCAAAACTTTGGGTTTCAGTGTTTTCTTTTACAATTTGTAGAATTGTAATGTTATTTTACACAGATCTGATTAAAAAAAGGCCTTCTTGAAAGAATAAACAGGCAACGTAATTGGATTTTAGCACTGCAGCTGCGAAATTGCCTATTTTACGCTGGCATTTTTGCCCTTTTCTCCTTAAGCAGGATTTAGTGGTGTCCCCTCTTTTGTCTCTGTTGTTCTCATTAAGCCATTCCATCCAATCTCTGTCTTTTTTTTTTCTTTTACTTTGTTTTTTTGCCTCACATTTCTCATTGATGTATGATCTGTCTCATCAGAGTTCGTCTCTCTGGAATGAAGATAGTGCGCCCCCCGGTGGCAATTGGCCATTATAAGATGATTAAACATAAAGGGGACCAAGGTAATGAACAGAACCCCAGAAGGTAATCATGCATTAATCATCCTTTTTTTACCATTGATATACTTTAGCAGAAGTCTTTTTATGTTTTACCATAGTATGCACGTCACAGTTCTCACCATTTGATTCTAATGGACTCTTGTCTAATCTGATTAACAGGTTTGACCTGTTGAAGCGCACCAGGTTAAACTGGAGATCAGATGGTCTCAACTCCTTAAGCTATGAACTCCTGTCCAAAGAGCAGGAGCCGCTCTATACCAACCTGTCTGTTAACATTGGAGAAGACCGCAATCCTCCTCCGAAAAAGTCAGAGCCTCCTCGGAATGCCTCTCGCCCCACAGCCAAACCTCGAGACGTGATCAAAGAGTTGGATAAGGGGGGCTTTGTCCCCACTCGAGCGACCAAACCGGAGCATGCCCACTTGAAAGCGGCCAACAGGAGTTCAGGTGTTGTTCATAAAGCTGCTGTGAAGCAAGAAGTTGGCTGATGTCAAACAATTAGTCCATAAACCACTGGCACAAGTACCATACAGGGTAATTTCTCGAATGGATGGTGGGAATGTAACAGTTTGCTTTTTGCTTTTTCTGTTTTTCACATCATGGAGCTTTGCACTGAGGAGAGCTTGCAAGAAAGCTACGTCATTCCGTTGAAGGTCCGCCAACAGAGGTGAAGCGGATCTGTCCGTTCCTCTCTGAAGGTATCTCACGGGTGTGGTGTCATTTGCACAAACCTGCTGCACCATTTACTGGAGACGACCCTGCCATGGGACGGATCTGAAGGAGAGCCAAGCTAAGTGACCTGTTCGTGTGCAGTTGTGCTGTAGGGACATTCGCACCAGCGCCAATCCCTGTGTGCTTATTCAGACAGCCAGCCAGCCAGCCAGCCTGCCGTCAGCTGCTAATCTTCACCCCACTGTGTGGGTTTGTCTCTCTGTGCCTTTTTTCTCACTCCAGAACCAAGTCTCTATCAGCGTCTTAATACATATGTTCTGAAAGCCCAAGACAAACACACATTAGCTCACACTGGTGTGTCAGAATAATACTAGAGCTTAATTTCTGATCCTCTTATTTCTAATCAGCACACACCGCTTTGTGATTTTTTGTGCTTGAGCAGGCTGTTATCACTGTGGACTATTTTCGGTCTTGCTCGGGAAATGTTCCGTTCATCCGATGTTTGCACAGGTTCGTGTTCTTGCTTTAGAAATATTTGATCTTCTAACAGTGAGCACTGACTCGGTTTTCCTTTAAGCTGCTCAAATCACAATTTATATTTGTATTCATTTATTTTATTATGGAGGCTAATAGGATATATTTGAGTCATTGTATGGTGCCTCTGTTGAGTTTAGGTTTGGTAGACAATCAGTGGGATAAGCAAACGTGTCGACAACGTATATCAAATGCTTTTTATCACTGTAATAAATACACGTTATAGCTTCATTTATTTTTAAATGTTCTAATATAAAGGTCTTGTTAAGATCTTGAAATGATCAGCATTAAGTGGATTATTTTGTTAAGTGACATGGGAAATGTAAATTTCATCTGTTGCTGTATTACTTACTGGTTAGTCCTCGGATTTTGTGCACCCGCTGTATTCATTCTTAACAAGAGTGCCCCCAGCAAACAAAAAAAAAAAAAATGCAGATCCGTTTTAAACGAAATATTCCAGGATTCAAAGTCTAATTGATTATCACATGAATGTTATTGCTATGTACCATAAATGACAAATTCTTTCTTTACTACTAGTACATATTTGTGAGAGAATTAAGGAGATACGATTAATTACACACAGATCCGAGATTAGGTCTGACATCATGAAACAGCATCTACTTCTTACACTCATGCCACTCGAGTGGTTTGTGTTTTGAAGGCATCAGCGAGGGTACGTAAGATTTTGTTTATTACTTGTGTTCTGTAATGTCACAGTTGATTATTTGAATGTGTTTGAGTGGATTTGATTGATTGATTTATTTATTGTGTTGCTCATTATGCACTGCCTACTCTTAAATCAGCGACACTGGCAGTGTGAAGACCTGCAAATACGTGACACTTGCAGCTGATCAAGCCTCAAAACGGTTTTCCCTAATGCCTTTGTAGTCAAAACAGTAGATGATGATCATGGAGCTGATATTTATTCTTCATTATAGTCATGAAAAATGGTATGGTAAAGTTTAAACAGTAGTATGATTTATCTGCACACATTCTGGCTTGCTGACGTATATCTGAGGAACCTATTTCCTTATAAGATCCTAATATATTTAGTGAATACAGTAGTTTTGTATAAGATGTTTAGTAATGGTGATGATAATCTACTTGAATACCTATAGGTAGTCTTATAGTACGACTAAGTTCCAGTTCTGCCGGTTACATAAAGATATAGAAATAAGTTTGTTGTTTATAGAGACTGTTTATTTTTGTTTACATCACATATCTAATTGCAAAGTATGAATCCGTATCCTTTGAAGTAAACTGCTGTTATATAGGAAATTTTACAAAATGAACCTTAATAATGGGTTTCAAATGTCAGTACTGATTGGCCCTTAGTAGGCAGTGAAGTATCATGATTAGTGTCGCAGTTCCTCATAATTTAGGCCGTAACTGCTGCTGTACAGTAGGGAGCAAAATGATTATAGATCAAAGATTGTACGCATTAATGCATTGCAGACAACACTGAAATAGCGTGAACTGCTTGATTGTGCTCTTGTCAACAGATGGCTGGATTGAAATCTGTGTTTCAACAAGAGTCCTTGAATACTGATGTTAAGAGCCTGTGACTGACTTACAAGAACTCTCAGCACACCTCCAGTTCCCTGGGGTTCCTGTGTCTGCTGGTAGCGTTACAAAATGACTCATTTTGCTTCCAAGCACTAAAATCGATTTACCGATGACTAGTGAAACCGGGTGATGCTCTGTTCCTGAGGGACTACAAGCATGCTAGTGCTTTATGTGAAACAGTTCCACTCAGCAGATAAATAAAGGATGTTGAAAGGATGTTATTGTGCCTTTATTCTTGTCTTCAGTTATTTTTTATTGTATTTACTTGTGAAATGAAAATAAGGCATTTTGCTGTTGAAAATTATTTGAAATTCACAGGAAAACTATGTGGAAGCACATCATTCAGCCTACAGGGTAAATATGTTACTATACGCATGCTTTATTTATTTTTTTACAACATTGATTATCAACTACAATCCGGTAAGATTTCTTGACCATCTAGAGCAGGACTGCTCGCTGGAATCTGTGGCTCCTCGTGTGGCTGATCCACTTCAGTGTTCTGAAACGATACAGACTGATAACTTGAATCAAAGTCTGAACACAGTAGATTTACCAGAGTAAAAAGTCACACATCTACCTCATCACAGGGAGTTCTGCTGGTGGCCCTTGTGTCTCCATGGCCTCCATAAGGCCTGTCAGTAGCTGACTGAGCCAGGCACTTGGACTGGCCCCAAGTCCTGAGGCGTACCTGGCCATCCAGCGAGCGAGCTGTAGGGTTAACGTGAACTGGAGGGATGCGGTTTGGTAAGTCCCAGGTACCCTGGAATGATGGCCAGGCAGCTCCACGCTGCCAGAGATGTATTATAAGAAAAAAAAGAACATGTTAATATTTTGTGTAAGGATAGCAGAAGGTAAATCTGGTGTTTTTCAAGTTAACAGTTTTTATTCACACTTTTACCTTTACACCAGGGAGCAGATGACCTCGGTCTGTGGCTATAAATGTAATGCGGCCGCTATCAAATTCCGAAGGCCTCTGCAATTTCCAGAAAAAAAAGGGATTCACCGAATTTTCAAATGTTCAGTTTAATATTAAATTTTCTATTCTTTTTTTCTCGTCATCTGCAATGACCTCTAAACATACATATATGTAACGCTGATAAAGAAAAATTGTGGTAAATATAAAAAAAAGGTACTATTTTGCCACACAGTGCTGTATGTCTTTGTCATGGACCTTTATATTTAAGGTCAGTATGTTATTTTAATTTTGTTTAAAATGATGACTAAGGAGTAAGGCATTTTTTTTTACCCAATTTGTGAAATAATAATAATAATAAGTTACATTTATATGGCACCTTTCACAAACCCAAATAACTTCCTTTTCTTAGCTTTTAGGGGCATTAAAAGCTCTGGACGTCTGGTTCCTATCACCACTGCTGTGAACAATGCTGAATTCACAGGTGTCTCTAGAATTTGACATCAAATGACTGAATTATTTACTTCTTAATAACCCTTCATAATAAATATGAGACTTAGATTAAATGAAATGATCATTTTATTTAATTAATGACATTTATAGCATAATGAAGCAAAAGACATAACTGGATGAGTTCGGTGTGGAAGAACTTGACTGGTCCGTACAGAGCCCTGACCTCAACACCATCCAGCACCTTTGAGATGAACTGGAACAGAGATTGTGAGCCAGACCTTCTCGTCTAACCCCTGACCTCATAAATGCTCTACCGAATGAATGGGCACAAATTCCTATAGAAACATTCCAAAATCTTGTGGAAAGCCTTCCGAGAAGAGCGGAAGCTGTTATAGCTACAAAGGGGGACCAACTCCATATTAAAGTCTATGTATTTGAATGCAGTGCCATTAAAGTCCCTGTTGGTGTAATGGTCAGGCGTCCCAATACTTCTGTCCATACAGTGTAGCTGTTTACAAATTTAACCCACCTCCTTGAAGTGTTTGGGAACGGTCCAGTTCTGCAGTTTCGTAGACTTGTAAGCGCTTTCATACTGGCAGAAAAAGGATAAAATCCATCGCTTAACACAATTACTGACTCACATACATAAAAATGTGGTCTAACAAAAAACTGGAGATAATTGAGCTACCTGGTTAGCAGAATAGTTAGACGACATCTTTGGTGGTTGGAAGCCGTTGCTTAGCAACCAGTTCAAAACAGACCAGCAGTCTTTCAGTGCAGTGTTTTTTTAAATAACAAGCTTTTTAAAAACATCCTGGTAATGTTGTATCTGATAATAAAACTTACAATAAACGTTAAAAAAAACAATAAACTGAAAATATGTCTGTTGTCATAATACGGAGCATAACCCAGCCGAAACTGAAACATAACCAGTTACTCCACACACACCAACACAGGGTTTATACAGTGTATGGTAGGTAGTGTATGGAGTGTAGTGTATGCAGTCAGATGTAATGTATGCGGTGTGTGGTAGGCAGTGCGTTATAGGCAGTGTTAGGTAGTGTATTCAGTGTGTGGTAAGTAGTGTTCGGTTGTGTAGGCGTGTGTTCTCCTGAACTTCCCATTCCTCTACCTAACACTGCATGCACACGGCACACACATCTTTTCTGCCTCAAACCAACAAAACACAAACAACTCAGACTTTAATAATCTCTGTGAACCCCCTTATCTTTATTACAATGCACATTCTCTGTCCTGTTGCTGCTACACAATATGGACAAAAGTATTGGGACGCCTGACCATTACACCAACAGGGACTTTAATGACATTGCATTCAAACACATAGACTTTAATATGGAGCTGGCCCCTTTTGTAGCTATAACAGCTTCCATTCTTCTTGGAAGGATTTCCACAAGATTTTTGAGTGCTTCTGCGGGAATCTGTGCCCATTCTTCTTTTGTAGAGCATTTATGAGGTCAGGCTCTGATGCTGGACGAGAAGGCCTGGCTCGCAATCTCCGTTTCAGCTTTATGGAGCTTGCTTGTGTACTGGGGTACAGTCATGCTGGAATAAAAAAAGTTTTTCCCAAATGTATTCACAAAGTTGGATGCATGGCGTTGTCCAAAATGTACTGGTACGCTGAAGCATTAGAATAGTTCTTCTCTAGAAGTAAGGGGCCTGGCCCTGCAAACCCAATACTTCATCATGCAAAGTCGTGTCCCAATACTTTTGTCCAGATTGTGTACTTGACTTCTTAATCAGTACTCCGTACAATAGGAGGCGATACACACCGTGATTTGGCCGAGTAGTCGCACAGCGTTCATTTCAGCCGAGCAAGAATGGATTGGCATGCGGATCACTGCTATACAAAAACGATGTAATTTTATTTTTAAGCAGATATCTTTCTGCAGAAGCGTATCGGTTAAAAGCGAAGCATCAATGCAGCTTGTATAGCCCTCTCTCAGTGCTAGTAAGTCACTCCTCACTGAACACGAAGCTGTTCTTGTTTATTATTCCACTTTTCAATTCCACCTTAAAAAAAGCAGCACTTACAGTCTTGGTGGGTGCGTTTTTAAGGTGGAACGGAGGAAATAGAAAAAAAACTAGCTTTGTTCATCTTTCGTTGTTGTATAAGAGAGTCTCTGGACACTGGGGTTTGTGCATTAAACATATCCCATTTCGCGTTTTAAATCAAATTCAACTTTTGATGCAAGACATGGAAGCAGCGCGGTCTGCAAGAGAGGCCGAGGATGGAGAGAACTCTTCTGCAGGAGATACCAGTCATGAGACCAAAACACACTTTCGAGTCTGTCGCTTCATCATCGAGACGGGTACAAAGTGATATTTTGTTTTAAAAGAATTTTGTATGTTTTTCTTATTTTTTTATGTAAAGTCCTCTTATTTTTACATTTTTCCTGCACCGTTTTAGAATTGCGTTGGAGGAAAACCAACATACACTCTATGGACAAAAGTATTGGGACGCCTGACCATTCCACCGACATGGACTTTAATGATATTGCATTCAAATACATAGACTTTGATATGGAGTTAGTCTCTCCTTTGCAGATTGATCAGCTTCCATTCTTCTTGGAAGGCTTTTTACAATATTTGGAGTTTTTGTGGGAATTTGTGCCCATTCATTCTGTAGAGCATTTATGAGGCCAGGCACTGATGTTGGCTCTCGGTTTCCATTCCAGTTCATCACAAAGGTGTTGGATGGTGTTGAGGTCAGAACTCTGTGCAGCCAGTCAAGTTCTTCCACATCGAACTCATCCAACCATGTCTTTATGGCGCTTGCTTTGTGCATTGGGACACAGTTATGCTGAGAAAAGTTTCTTCCCCAAACTGTGTCCATAAAGTTGGAAGCATGGTGTTGTCCAAAATGTCTTGGTGTGCTGAAGCATTAAGATTGTCCTTCACTGGAAGAAAGGGGCTGCCTGAATTCAATATTTAAGAGGTTGTCCCAATACTTTTGTCTGTGTAGTGTACATTATGCATTGCTTGGTGGAGTTATACATTATAAGCAGTAAAGGAAAGTGGTTGTTGTTTTCACAGGGGTGAAGCTGGGCATGAGGTCAGTCCCGGTGGCCACAGCTTGTGCTCTGTATCACAAGTTCTTCCAGTCAGCCAGTTTACAGGTCTATGAGCCTTACCTAGTAGCCATGTCCTGCATATACCTCGCCGGCAAAGTGGAAGAACAGCACCTCAGAACAAGGGACATCATCAACGTCTGCCATAGGTAGGTGTGAATGCCCTGTGCCGTAACCTTGTTAAGGACATCGTGTTTGTTCTAGTCTGTTTTACCTGTCATTTCAATCATGCATTTCTGTCTGTCTAAGGTATTTCCACCCTGGAAGTGATCCTCTGGAGCTGGACGGCAAGTTCTGGGAGCTGAGAGACAGTGTGGTGCAGTGTGAGCTTCTCATTCTCAGACAGCTCAACTTTCAAGTGTCCTTTGAGCATCCCCATAAGGTAAGGATCGTATTTTTTCAAAAAGTTTTGTGGTAACAGTCAGAAAGTGTTTGTCTCATTTAAACTTCTGGTTCAACAACAAATCAGATATACAGTTTTGCCCCAAATTGAATTGATCAGCAAAGATTTATATATGTATTTTTATCTGAAATGTATTTCTTTTATTTTGTGCAAGAGCTGCAAGGCAAATGTAGCCAGAGGATGGTTTGTATGTTTAGTTTGCATGTAAACATATCTGCATTGCGTCGCGGAGAACAGGTTCAGGGCTAAGCATAGCTCTAAGCTCGCAGAAACTCATGGAGGCCACCTCCAAAGTCTTACACATGTATCTGGTGAATGAGTAGAGCTTTATTTCAAGCTAACACTGGCTGTCTGATAGCTTTAGAGGGTGGGATGAGACCCAAACAATACTCAAACCAAACTAGAACTAGCACAGAATCAAAATAGGGCAGTCTGAGAACCCGTTGGTAGAACATATTATAAAAATAATTCAAAAGTATTGATTTTTCGTGATGGTGAAAAAATAAAAACACAAGACTTTCTTCTGTATTTTATGCTTTGGACATTGCCCACTTGTGTACACGTTTCAGCATGTTGCCAGACACCCTGTGCACAACACCCAAACATGTTAACAGATATGCAGACAGAAGTATAATTTGGCTTTAACGGGTTAACTTTTGACCAGTGAACGGACGCACCTAGTTGCCTTAAACTAGTTATATTAAATAGTTAATTAATCTCAAATACTGGTGGCCTAGTGGTTGGGGCGTTGCCCCTGTGATCAGAAGGTTGTGGGCTCAAATCCCTGGACTGCTAGTGACACCACTGACGTACCCTTGAGCAAATTACCATTCCCACACACAGTTCTCCGTGGGTGGCAGACCACTGCCTCACGAATGGGTTAAATGCAGAGAGAATTTCACACGGTTCACACAGAACTGTACTTCATGTGTTACTGCGCAGGCAAAGTCAGTGGAAGGTCAGTGCACTAACCGTATACATAAAGTTAATTCTGTGATGCAAAGAGTATTTTACATAGAATTAGAATCCAACATTAGCCTCCAGTTTGAAGAAAGAAGCAAACGTCTGACACTGAACACGATTACATTAGGAATAAAGAGAAAGCTGTAGATGAGATTTTTTGCCGAACCATCGCTTTAAGTGTCTCTGTCCTCTGTGTGGTGCGGTGCCAGTACCTCCTGCACTACCTGCTGTCTGTGAGGAGTATGCTGAATCGGCATGCCTGGTCTCGGACACCTATCGCGGAGACAGCCTGGGCCCTGCTCAAAGACAGCTACCACGGGCCAGTGTGTGTGCGCCACCAACCCCAGCACCTCGCCCTCACTGCGCTGTACCTCGCCCTGCACACATACGGAGTGCAGGTCCCCAGAGGAGAAAGAGAATGGTGGCAGGTGAGGGTGTTCTCGGTTCTATTCATGCATTTTATGGCTTCTTCATTGTTGTGATGCATGAATTATAAATACAAACAAACTTTAAAGGGCTCATGTGGAAATGAGGAATGTGTAAATGAGCTCAGTACTGATCGTCTGCCCAGTATAGTACCTCCTTCAAAAATCAGCCTAGACTAGAACACTCATTATAACTTCAACGTAAATGGACAAGACTAAATTGCTGTGGGCTAAAAAGTGAAAGTGTTTCAATGTATGGGCTGTAGACACCCGGGAACAAAAGGATGTTTAGGTATCTTTGTTTTAAATCAAGCTATAGTTAGTATATTTTGTGGGGTTTTTTTTTTTTTTTTTTATTAACCGGATAGTATTTTTATCCTAATCTCTGTCTGCCTCTTCTCTAATATGGGACATATTTATTAGACACATCCTGCTGCTTAGCTGAGTCATACTTCTGGGATTAAAATTCGGATGCAATCCATGGCCTGGGCATTTTTGAGGGTGCGTTTGTCCACATTCTCATTGGCAGCAAAGTTTGCAGTGCCCTTAGCTGCCTCCTTTGATATGCAACAAGCCAACTAGTCAGACTTATGCAAGGTTGGGTGGAAGATTGATGTACGTTGAGTGTGTGCAGCCTTTGCTCTCCCAGATTAGTGTCAGGCCATGTGATTGAGGCAAGACCTGTGAAACTGGCTGAGTTTTTAGAGAATATTAGTCAGAGTATGGCTTAATACCTGATGATTATAAAACGATACAGGATCTGTTCCTTAGTCAGGAATTAAGTCTAGTCCAGGATGACATTTTTCTTTCAGTGGAGAATCTAATTAGCCTGACATGTTTTAATAAGTAACTGGTCTGTCTCAACAGGTTCTTTGTGAGGATGTGACCAGAGCTCAGATTGAAGGCATTATGACTGAACTACTGCAGCTCTATGATATGGAAGCCAAGTGCACGTGAAGAAAAATGAACAACAAAACAGGCCATGAAAAGGAGATGGGGTCCAAAGTTCAGTATTTTTCCAGAGACCCTTCTGACACCATTCAGAATATGCGCCAACTCCCCGAAGGGGTGGTTCTTGTTCATCTCTTGATTTGAACTTCTACAGCTGGATTTCACCACGGCTATTGAAGCTGTTAAAGCGGCCGCGCCAGTGCCTGCACTGGACAGTGCTGTCAGGAAGATGAGAGGTAGGGCAGTGAAGGCCGGAGTGTGTGAGTCACCAGGTGACAGTCTGAAAAACAGGCTTTAGCCACAGCACGTCGATCAGTTCCCAAGCTCCTGCCCTACTTTCTTCTTCTCCTACCTTGTTCCAATTTCCCTGGGAAGGGAAGATAGAAGGAGAAAGTGAGAAGACAAAAAAAACCACACACACAGAATAAAAGGAGGGATGTAACAGTGCCAACTGCTCCCTAGAGCTGGACTGCGACTCGAGGTAAAGCAGCCAAATCTGGGGCAGTGCTTTGATATTTTATCATTTTAATTACTGTCTTCCTTTCCCATTAGAACTTATCCCTGTGGTTCCCTGAAGTTATGTTACAGTGCAGGATGATACTGTAAGTTGTGATCATGTCTGACAGGATTGGGTTGCATCAGATTGCAGACTGACTTGTTGTCTCCTAAAATGGTTGTGTACCTTTAAAAAGCAAATGTACCAAAACAAAATCTGTTTCCTTCTTTTTTGTTTCTGTTTTGTCCACCTTTCTTTCCTGTATTTTTCTGCAACTGTTAAACGAAACACCCAGTGGCAATTCTTTGTGCGCTGACACCTGAACAAAGCATAATAAGTTGAATTTGTTAGAGGTTGACCGATTATCGGCCTGGTCGATTAATAGGGCCAATATTTGGCCATTTTTACATAATCGGCATCGGAAAATGTAGGTGCATATTAAGACTGATGAACAGACATGCGCTTTTGTGGGCAGCCCCGCTGCAGTTAGCTTACCGCTAACACTGTAGCCTACGGTTAGCAAGCATTTAATGCGGAAACCATCAACCACAGGGCAAAATTATTAAAGACCGTATTGATTAGATTATCAGCTCTCTCTCTCTCTCTCTCTCTCTCTCTCTCTCTCTCTCTCTCTCTCTCTCTCTCTCTCTCTCTCTCTCTCTC
>JBBPCX010000141.1:24373410-24408519 GCA_037974365.1 Hydrocynus forskahlii | reverse complement strand
TATCTCTCTCTCTCCCTCCCTCTCTCTCTCCCTCCCTCTCTCTCTCTTTCTCTCTCTCTCTTTCCCTCCCTCCCTCTATCTCTCTCTCCCTCCCTCTCTCTCTCTCTCTCCCTCCCTCTCTCTCTCTCTCTCTCTCTCTCTCTGATGTATGTAAATGCCCTCTCTTCTGCTTGGCTGCCCTGTCTTGTGCAGCATTCAAACATTAATCCAGACTGTAACACACCTTATAACTTCACTGTGAATAAATGGGGTCTTAATATTCTACACTTCGAGTATGGATTTTTTTTTTCTTTTTTCTGTGACATT
The DNA here is from genome assembly GCA_037974365.1 of Hydrocynus forskahlii. Taxonomy (NCBI): domain Eukaryota; kingdom Metazoa; phylum Chordata; class Actinopteri; order Characiformes; family Alestidae; genus Hydrocynus; species Hydrocynus forskahlii. The sequence goes on along the minus strand of JBBPCX010000141.1, from coordinate 24,408,213 downwards.
AATAATTTATATGAGATTGTTTTTAGCATACATCAAACAATTTATAAAATGTATTATTTATTACACTGGCCCTATAAGTGCAATAATTCTTTAAACAATTATTAAAATCATTTGATAATATATCCTACGTTTAGGAAGCTTTACAAGCTGCCAGGAAATCACTGTTTGCGGTGCACAAAAGGACAAAGGCTTCAGGATATGGAAAAAACAGAAGAAGCACTTAGCCTTGGAAAAGCCTCAACCCTGTCTACACATTTATTTGGTATCACATCTTTAAATGTCCACTCCCCGCCGCACACTCATCACTGTCCCGTTTTCTCATATCCCAAGTGAGCTCCCACCCACCCATCCACAGCGACTCGGGCCTTTAAAGTTTCCTCGTATCTTTTTTGGAAGCGTGGTTGTGCTTTTTCTCCACAAGTTTTGAACATGTGCCAGTGTTGAGTAAAGCCAAATCAATCAGCTTTCAAAAAAAGGCAGATACTGATGGCTGATTCAGTGGATGTGGGAGAGGAAGAACAGCACGGGACTGCAGTAAAGTATCTGTCTTAATTACAGCAGAGTGAGAACGGAAGCTGAAGCAGAGGAGCACAGGAGGAACTAAGTGGGACACGGAGTGGAGAAAAACGAGCGACTGCATTACCATATAAACCAAAGTCATTTTTTCAAATGCATTTTTATTGTGTCATAGCAAACACATAATTAGAAAAATGTGATCTTGGAAAATTTGTTTATTTTCAAAAGTTTTTTCTTTTAGGTTTTTTTTTTGGTTACTGACAATTATCTGCAATATCTATTCTAGCAAGAATAATACATTGTCCAATTTTCAATGAATCAGTATAGAATATGTTAACAAAGTCACCCAAAAAAGAAGAGAAAAGAATGTGCACCATTGTGGTAAAATGAGGGAAAAAAAGGTTTTCTTTTAATCGCTTGCTCTGTGCTAATTTACTAGGATTATTTCAATCAAGGTGTTCTGGAGAACCAGTGTTCAACACAGTTTGGTATGTCACCCAACTGTAGAGAGGAGAAAACCACCTGATTAACATAAAATAAGCTGCTTTTTTTTTTTTTTTTAACATGTACCATAATGAAGTTTCACAAGGACTGCAACACCCTGATAGCTGTCTTGCCTATAAACGAGAAAAAGAGGAGCCAGTTAAAGCTGTCTGAAGGTAAATGAAGATAAGGCCACTGCTCGAGACAGGGATTGCAGTAATTGATATATCCTATCGTTGTTCATTCTTCAAACACACTGCAGGGGTTCCACTGCAAAGGGCTTGGTCATAATGTGGAAGATGCCAGGGAATGGAGTGCTGGAGTGTACCATGTAATGAGTGGAAGCATCATGATGGATCATTATGAAGGTGCCGATTCTGCTGTGTAGACTCTGGAACATTAGAACTGATTATCATAATGCTCATCCTCAGGTTGTGTTAAAGCATGTAGATGCCAAAAAACATTCTCCTCCAATCACTTTTGTTTATTAAGTGTATTTAATGTAAGAATAATTCTAAATCTTGACAAATTGTATCAAGAAGAAATGTTTATGCATTTAATTGCTTGCTTTAATTCAAAACATGGTCATAGATTCATAGTCGTCATAAAGGAATACTGCAGTGATTTTCAGCCTAATCTCTGTCATCTGTAGCATTTATCACACAATAGAAATTGGACATGTTTCCCGGAAGTCAGTAAATGAACAGAACGCCTGCTGAACTGCAGCTGCCCGTTGGCTTCTATTATATATGTGTTTTAAATCAGCAGGTTTTCTGTTCTGTTCAAAGTCCAGGGAAATTGCAGCCTGTGGGTAATCGAGCATGAGCCACAGAGGCAGCAGGTAGAGTTTAAGATGAAAAGTGTTCCTTTTCAGGAATATTCCTTTAATGAGCGCAGGTGAGACGCAGGCTGTCTGCTGCGGCTCCGGCGGCGGCCTCCTAGAGGCTGTGCTACCTGCAGAGCTAATGCACAGCTGCTCCCTGAAGGAGCGGCATCTCCCTCGCAGACCCTCACCTCTGAATTATATATACCCCCCTCAGCTGAAACTGCTCCACTTTACTGGACACGCCTCACTAATATTTTAGAGTGAGAGCAAGAGGGATGCGGTGGAGGATGGCACAAGTGTATGCATGTTTGCGTGCATGTGTATGCAAAGCAGGGTGGTCTATGTATGCGTCACTTGGAGGTTTACTGGATGCCATGATGTTTAATGCACTATTTTGCATGTAGGGCTGTCTATGCTGGCAAGCGTTCAGGGCCCGGCCTAGCTGTGGCAAAAGCCTAACGGAAGTCTCGCTCGAAAACAGTTCCTTGGTTTACAAACATTTATTTAAAAAAGAAACACACAAAACTTTTCATTTGTGTTGGTTGGCATTAGTTTTGAGCATTAGTACGTTATTGTGTTTGCCTGTGCACGTGTTTGCGTTTGATGGCTGAGGTGGCAGCACACTTGAGCCCTGTTCGGCAGATAAAAGCTTTCCCTTCTTGGCCTGAAAAGCCTCCTGCATTAAAGCTATCGCATTTGAGCCATGCGCACTGAGAGACTGCAAGACGATTAGACCCGTGTGGGTGTCAGAGGGCTTCTGAATTTATGAATTTAGAAAAACGGCGAGCGAGTCTCATTGTGGGAAGCCTGAGTGAGAGAGTGTAGAGGCTTGGTGCAGCTGCTTGTCCTAATCTGCTTGAACTACAGCCTGAACCTAAATCTGAGTTAGTCATCCTTGATGGACAAATGAACAATAATGAGCTGTCTGAGTGTGTCAGAGTTAGACTGCTGACCTAACATGAGGTCTGTCCACATCATTGTGCTTATAAGAATGTGGGAGGTGAAAATCAACCTTGTTACGCATTGTCATTCTGGGACATTTGCATATTAAACATATTATATATATTTTAAAGGAACATTTGTCGATATTTTGAAAATACCTGGCCTTCACAACACCACCACTATACCTAACTGTATACACTTTTCACTCAATGTTTTTAAGCATTATTTCAACACCAGTAACTCCAATGTGTGCTGACTCCATAAATGCCGATGCCTCTATGAAAGGTTGGGCTGCACTTTTAAAGTTAGTGTAAAATCATTACCTTTTTTCTGTTGCCTTTACCAAGGGCGCCAAGAATTCTGGAAGGCTATATTGGCAGAAGCAGGGATGTTAACCGACTATCTAATTAGTCTCTGTGGGTCTGCTCCCCCAAATATAAAAATCGTATACCAGTCCCCTTGAGGACCACATCTACCTAAGGGTTCTGTGGTGTTGGTTCCACTATATCTCCAGCTGTGATGTCCCTGAGTACAGGCCTAACATACATTATATGGACAAAAGGATTGGAAAGCCTGACTATTACACCAGCAGTTACTTTAATGACATTGCATTCCAATACATAGACTTTAATATGGAGTTGGTCCCCCTTTTGCAGCTATAACATCTTCCAAACTTCTTGGAAGGCTTTACACAAGATTTTGGAGTTTCTGTGGGAATGTGTGCCCATTCATTCTGCAGAGCATTTATGAGCTCAGGCCTGACTCACAATCTCCGTTCCAGTTCATCCCAAATGTGTTGGATGGGGTTGAGGTCGGGGCTCTGTGTGGGCCAGTCAAGTTCTTTCACACTGAACTCATCAAGCCATGTCTTTATGGAGCTTGCTTTGTGCACTGGGGCACAGTCATGCTGGAATAGAAAAGGTTCTTCCCCAGTGTTCAAAAAGTTGGAAGCATGGTGTTGTCCAAAATGTCTTGGTATACTGAAGCAGTAAGATTAAGCCCTTCACTGGAAGTAAGGGTCCTAAGGAACAAACCCTGAAAAACAGTACTTTTGTCCATATAGCGTACTTTAGCCCATGTCCAGTCCTGCAGTCTTCTTTTCCTGCATGTTAGTCACATCATTAGCTTATTATTGCACAGCCCAGCCCTGAATCATCCCACTGACAGTCCACACCATTTCTCTCTGCCATCTCTTCAGCTTGCCATGCCCTTGCTTTGTTCAGGGGTGTTGGGAGACAGGAATGTGGAGTGTCTGGTGGCCCCTGGGCACTGGCCTGGGGGGAGTGAGGGTAAGAAACAGCTACACTATTAGCTAATGATCCTTCTTGATGTGAACCTGGCGGGTTAGAGGAGAGAAATGAAACTATGGAGCGTGTGAGGAGCTGGGTGACACTGCAGTGAGGTAAATAAACCTCCTTTAACTGGAAGGTTTGAAGTGGGGGGGGCGTTGACGTGATGGGGAGTCAGAGGCCGAGTGGGCGTGGCTTTCGAGGAGCAGGGGCGGGCCTAGAGAGCAAGGAGTATGCACGAGAGCGAGAGCGCCAGCCCTCCCTCCCCCTCCCTCCTTGCCTCCCTCTCGCGCTCTCTCGCGCGCACGCTGCGTCTGAGCGAGGGGGGCTCTCTCATCACATCGCATCGAAAAGCCCAACTTTGATTTCAGCCTCCACCAAATTACGAATTATTTCTCCACCGCCACCACCTATCTCCCCCTTTTTTTGCCTTTCTTTCTTTTTGCTTTCCTCTCCTCCTCCTCTTCTTCGTCCTCCTCCTCTTCTTCTTCCTCCACCTCCTCCTCCTCCTGAACCCCCCCTCCCTTCCCACCTCATCCACCTCACTCATCCTCACGCGATGCCTTCATCTCCCCTCTCTCCCCGAGCCGAGGAGCCTGAGCCCCAGCAGGCTGCAGCAGCCGCGGCGCTGCTGTAGGACTCCAGCCGCCTCGTCCCCCTCCAGCCTGCCGCCCCCGCTGGCCGAGGAGCACATGGCGACAGAGAGCAGGTGATCGCGCTCGTACGTCGAGGCGCTTTTGGTCAAGGAATCCAGGAATTTTTGCTTCCCCCGTTAATTATTCTAATATTTTTTTTAACTACTCTGCCATCTCCTCCCTCCCCTCCTCTTCTCCTCCATCACTTCCAGCAACGCTGCGTCGATGTCCTTGGAGCATGGCCTGGTGAGTCTGCCATTCATATGCCCATTAAACAGACCTGAACGTGCTGCCTGCATTCATTACCCTTTTTAATGATACTAAGCCGTCTATTTATAGTCTCGTTTCACACAGCTCTTCTTGTGTAGTGTGTCCTGAGATCACAGATCGCCCTCCCCACAAAAAAACTGCTGCATTGAAGCCCGGCGCGCAAAAGCAGATCGCTCCGACTGTCAGAACGGGATGCTTCATGCATCATCTAGCCCAAGACGAGCTGTTTGCAGAGTCTGGGGCTCAGGGCTGCTGACCAGCAGCCCCACTCATTAAACCATCTCTGCAAATTGGCTTGATTCGGATCGTTTCGATCGAGCAAAACGTATCACCCCCCCACCTCTCCATGCAAACGAGTCTTTCACGGGACTCAGTGAGAGTGCTGTGGATGTCAGATGGTGTGTGTGTTCACATTTGTCTGTCTAAACCCGGCCGGCTGAGTGTGTGTTCTCCACTGCAGTACCCCTGACTGACTGGCTGGACCACTGGGAGTCAAGTGCTTCAGTCTCCAAAGCATGACTGTGCGTTAGCAGCCTGGAGCCCATGTGGTTTGGGGGGCCCTTTTTCTGCAGAGCAGCAGCCCTGTAACCTTGCAGATGGGGGGACTGTGTGTGTGTGTGTGTGTGTTGGAGAGGGGGGGGCGGTAATTTCTCTTAAAACGCAGCCTTATCACCATCACTCTCCATTAGTTCATTTATTTTTTGCGTTTCCTTTGCACCCCACGATCAGTTTTGCGGCACTGTCGGCTGTGTGCGCCGTTTTGTTTGGGGTTTTTTTGGTGTGCAGAGCGATCGCCCTCTGAAGGTGACCAGCAAAGGTCGTCCTGTTTTTTCTTTTTTTTTTTTTTTTGGTCGAAAAAAATCGTTGAGACAAAAGCCTGACGTTGGATGAGTGACGACAAAGGGCTGCGTAAAAAACTCGGCTGTCCGGAGCTGTTCTGATTTCATTTATTAGCTTTTTTCTTTTTTTTTTTTCTTTTTTTGCCCCCCCTCCCCATCACTGCAAGGTGTGTGTGTATGTATGTGCAGTGGGTGTGGGACAGAGGACGGTGGGGTGGGAGAAGAAGGAGGGGTTGGTGGTGGGGGGGTGTTGTGGTTGAGTCAGTGCTCAGGCTCATGACCGTGTATTGAGTCCATAAGTCGATACTCTCCTCTGATTGGTCATTTGGTTGGACTCGTCAAGGCAGGACTGCCCTGCTGCTATTGCTTTGCTTCCTTTTAGAGGTGTTGAGGGGGTTGATGAGATTGATATGGGACCACATATTTCAAGCTTTTTTTTAAACCTATGACATTTAAAACAGTCTGAATTTGACAGCGTGATCAGCAACACGTTGTGTTTCCCATGTGAAAATTAAGCATCTACAGCTCATTAGTATTTTGAAGGTGGGTTGGGTGGTTTGGGAAGATGCACCCTAGCACATTATTTCACTTCATGTTTCTAGCAGAAGCCTGTGCTCCTTATTCCACATGATTTTTCTGTCCTGGGTGATATCTGCACAGCTCACACTGATTATTCGTGAGAACAGCGTCAGCATTTCGGTAAACTACAGCATTCCAAAAACCGCACAAAAGTGCTTAGAGAAAGTGTGGGTGCCCCAGTTCTCTGTCCAGAGTGGCCTAGTTTGAATGCTTTTGATGTGAAGATGACTGTAAGGGACCAAGGTTGTGTCTAAGCTACGTCTGCACAGTACATCGTCTGTTAATCGTTATTGCGTCTCTGAAATACAGATATCGCAGAAGCTAGCAGTGTGCAAATGAGCCTCTGAACAGTCACAGTGGTTTTAACCCACAGCTCCAGGTGAGTGTTACTTGGTGTTCTGGCGAATCGAGGTCTTCATGTAATCCAACTAAAATATACTTATTTTGGCCAGTCTTTAACCATTAAAGACACTGAATTGCCAAGGTGTTTTAAAGGGCCCATATTCTGTATTTTACTCCTGTTTTTTTTTTTCCATATTTGTGTACCAAAAGTATATTAAATCATTTGTCATCATTCATTCTTGCGTGACCTTTTTTGTTTATCCCTTAGAATTAAACAGCATATTTGTTACTGTACCTTTAAGAATGATAGATGTAAATTAGCTTTTTTTTCTAATTGGTAGCACAGAGGCAAAACTGCTGTCAGCTAAACAAGCAGATATGGTTGTCTAAATTTGGTGGTTTTGTGACATCACACAAACTATGATTTGAAAACAAGCTGGTTTTGTAGCTTAGTTTCCATACGTGGACTGTGTGGAAGGGTAAGTGAACACATATTTTGACACTTTAATGATATGTACATATTTCAGGCCTTTTAAATCCAGAAAAGTAGTGATATGAGCGCTTTAATATATTGAAAAGCTGTTAGTGCACTGAAAGTGAATTTGCCAGCTTTGATGCTGATTTCTGTATCCTATTGAATACAGACTTGGATGTGACCAGGGCCTGTCAATTTAAAAGTCTGTCCTAGTAAACGTTATACACTCTGGATGACCATTGCTGGTGTGGTGTCGTGTGATTCATGACCTGCAGTTGATCACCTATGGTAATCAATAGCAATAGCACTACAATAAATGGTCAGTGTGATTAATATTGTAGAAATAAAAAAAACTTGCCTAGCTGGGGACAGCCTTGAGCCATGATGTTATACTCGAGACACGTGATTTGTGAGGTTCTGGAATTGTTTGGCTGGAAATGCGGACTGATGCACTTTCTAACTGCACCTGCACCCTTTTACCCCCTCACAAGCCTCCTAAATGGCTCTGGGTTTGGATGTATGGTTCTATGAGAAACCTACTATATACAGCGACAAAACTCATACATAATGGAGGCCTTCTTTAAGCTTTAAGAATGAGTTTTTTGTTTTTTTCAAAGATGGCTCCTTAAAACAGTGTTTCTCAACAAGGTCCCCAGGGACCCCCCCACCCCCCAAAGACAGGCCACATTTTTGCTCTGTGTTTTTGGCATTGGAATGGAGCAAAAATGTGGACAGTGTGGGAATCCCTTGATAACTACTGTCTTAACGATCCACTGGAGCTTTTTTTTTTTAGAAAATCTATGCCATAGGTTCTGACATCAGTTCACAGAGCCCCCCCTTCTCTGCACATTTCATTTTCTAATGCTGTATCTCGCCCATTCAACCCAGGAAATGCATATTAATTGGCTGCTGTGAATTAACTGATTAGTTGAATCGGTTATGTTGGGAGCAGGAAAAAACACTAAAATGTGCAGAGCAAGGGGACCGGGGTAGGGAACCACTGTTCTCAAACCGGTCCTCAGGTCCTCAAGAACACCGGATGGTCCAGATTTTTCATTTCTGCCCTGACTCTTTGAGCTTTGCTGTGGCAAAAGTATGGGCTGCCTGGGCATCCATGAAGACTGATTTGTGAGCCACTGCTTCAACGAATCCTTTCTGACACCTTTATTTTTTTGAGAGTGCACTGTATCTAAAGCCTATGCATATTCTCAGCTGAAGGCTCTCCGAGTAACAGAATCACAGCTTTGAAATGATGTTTGTGCTGAGTGCCTTGCGCTGAGTGGAGCGGCTGCACAGGGTGTGGCTCACACTCATTTATATTAAATCAGATCAAAACAGCAGCAGCTTTATTTGGCAGTCCACTGTCTGCTTTACTTATTCACGAGACAGTTAAAGAGACGCAGATGGCCCGGCGACGCCGCAAAAGTGTTAAGGCTGTTTCTTCTGCAGCCCGGGCCGAAGCTTCTCCTTTGACTTTTCGGAGACGAGGCGCTTATGTTACTCCCCGTAGACTCTTGCGCCAATGCAGTCCACGGCTCTGCTTGAGCGGCAGCGGCTGCTGTAAGGGGATGCAGGCCACTGCAGTGAGAGTGGCTGGGAGGAAGTGGAGTGTAGGGCTGTAAGTAGAGTATAATTGGAGAAACAAAGAGAGAGGGATGAGGAGAGGAGAGGAGTGGGGCTAATAAAGTGGCCAGTGGGAGAAAGTGGGGAGAGTGAGGGAGAGCCAAGGTGGAGTGCACTCACCAAGCAAAGAGGAATGTCTCTCTCCTACAGCACCAGGATTAGTGCACAGCAGTGAGGAAGAAAGGCTGTTTCTCCACTTTGTTCTCTGGAATATTTAGGCAGATTTAACACGCATATCGGGATCTTTCAGGTGGCTTTAATCTCTGTCGTTTCATCGTAAGTATGGAATAAGAAGCTGTATCTCTTAAAAGTCAACATAACAGGAGAAAGAGATAAACATTCCTTAATTCTGAGTGAATCTGATATTTTGCCGAGACACATTTCATAAATAGACACATTTCATAAATAGACAGATTAAATATAAACATCGAGGGTCTTTCAGGTGGCTTTGTTCTCCTTAGTTCCATGATAAGTACGGGATAGGAAAACTGTGTATCTCTGAAATGACAATGTTATAGGAGAAAGTTAAACATTCTTGATACAAATTCAGAAATATAATAATTCTGAGTGAATCTGATATTTTGCCGATCCACATTTTTTCCATATAATATGGAAATTGGACTAGAACGACGTGAATGAAACACCAACACAGTGACCCAGCATCAATTAAACATTCCACTCATCTTATGAACAATAAATGCATCATCAAATATCACTTTGAATTATCGTTTGAATATAGACATCGGCTCAATGGCACTACTTTTTTTTTTTTTTTACAATTATATGCTGATAATTACCAAAATGATTTTGACCGTCCTTAGAAGGAAGGCATGATTGGAATCAGCCAAAATTGCAATCAGCGGTCGGGTAATTGTTTTTATTTTGGCTGATCTGAGCTGTAATGTAACGAGGAAAATAACATGAGGAAGGTGAGACCTAGCCCTGTATATTAAAATTGCTCGGAATTGTGCATCATTTATTGTGCTTAACAGGCAGTCGCCTCTTACTTTCAGCAAGGTTTATTTGATTGATGTTATTTATTTGCCTTTTATTTGGCCAGTTTAAGGGCAAATAAAAGCAAAATAAAAATGGCCTAAAATCAGCACTCAGCGGCATGTCAAGCAGTGAAATGAAACAACGTTCCTCCAGGACCGGTGTGAAACATAAGAACAAAAACAGGAACACCACTAGAAACGTGCAGACGCGACAAAATACACAGCGAGCAAGAGAGCGAGTGCAAGCAAAACACAGGAGCGACAAAACAGCAAAACAAAACAAGACAACATTTAGTGCAGTTGACATGTAAAATGATACAATATCATGACAGATACCATATCTAAAAATTCACAACTTGTAATACACATTTGTACATTTGCTCGCAATTTTGTTTCTCCCTGTCGTAAATACATAACTTACATGTAAATTTCATAGTACCTAAGAAATAAGAAAATGAAGCCAAGATTTCTTAAAAATGTTAGTGCAGTGTGAAGCTTTTGTTTTCAATTTTGTATCGTAGAATGTACACACATACACTGTAACTGTGTGGCATTTTGAAATAGTATAAGAGAATGTTTTAATGAGTCTTTATGGTTATCTGTTATGTAGTTAACATAGATATTTTCTATACTTTCTATACACACACTCAGTAACAAGGTACTGTTAATATGTTGTAAGTATATGAAACTAATAGGATGAATGTATAACCACAATACTGTGTGTGTTAAACATGCATGTAAATGCATGTTGGGATTTGCATTCATTTCCATTTAAATTTGACCATTTGAAATGGTCATTATTTTGTGTCCCAGGTGCTCAGAGCATATTCCTTTCAGTCCATTAGGAAAGCGTACATGTGAAAGTATCTGGAAAGATCAGAAGCGACTGTTCTCAGGCATTGCGAGCGATTGCCACTGGGTGCTCTTTGCTGCCAGTAGCTTGTTGCCTCTCATCTCTCGCCTGTCTGCGAGTTCCTGTGGGAGCATGTCTGCTCGTGTCCTGCTCAGTCAAACTCAAAATCACCTTCTTTCTGTCCGCATGACAGCGCCTTCATTACATCCTGCGTGAAGCCGCTCGTCTCCGCGAGGCTCGAGCAGCGGGAGCGCCAGGGCCCGCCGACCTCCATGCTGGATCCGACCCCTGTCCCCGGCAGCCTCGCCAAACAGCACTCGTGGGAGTCGAGTTTATTTTCTGCATTAGCAAAACTACAAACTTACAATTAGATGAAGGAGCCAGCTCTCGCGCATGTTCAGAGCCACACGCATTTGTCATCCTGCAGAAATAACTCCAGAGATGTCTGACCCCACACATCAAAGCTGCATAGGAATGGACTAGGCTGTTATTTTTTTCTCTCTCTCTCTCTCTCTCTCTCTCTCTGTCCATTCCCTCTGTATCATTTCTCTTTGTTCCATTTTTGGAAACAGAACATCAGGAAGCTGCTTCACAGCAGGAGAATTTTTCATCCTAAAGGAAACTCAGGCTGACAGTAAGTTACTGTCACGAATCTAATTCCTCAAGATACCTAATGTCTGCTCACATTCCGTTTGTGGGACGAAAAGAAAGCTCCTTGAAATCTTGCCTTGTCCGCAGGACTATTTTGAGCCTTTTCCTGGTCCCACCGGTCCCTAGAGAGCAGCTTTGAGTTTATGCGCATGTATTTTGATTTGCTGTTCTGAGAGTGGCAGTAATTAAGGCCTTCATCAGGAATCGTTGGATGGTAGCAGATTCATTTTTGGCACCGTGACAACTGGGTCTTTCAAACCACACCAACAGAGTTGCAAGCGTGCCATCACTCAAATGCACAGTGTGTGTATATTTACTTTGCTTTCTTTTATTCTTCAGACAGCCATGCCACTGCTGGACCGGGCGTTCTGTGGCTGCACAGTATACACGTCTTAATCGTGAATGCAGAGGGTTGTAGGATGTTGTATGTGGATTCTAACCAGCCACAGTGTTTTTACTGTGTGCCCTGAGCATCTTGACCAGAGTTTCAGATGAGTGTTCCTGTGGGTGTTTTGATGAATCAAGGCATTCATGTAAGCCAACAAAAGTAAATCGTTTCCATCAAAATCATACAGACCAGTCTTTAGCCGTGCCATATTGTTGTTTCATCAGTGCATTTTTGATATATTCCATGGTGTATTACGAGCACAGTGTTTATCAGTGAAACCACAGTACATCAGGCACCTCAGACGAGTGTTCAGATGTATGAGTAGTGCTAGTGCAGTAGCATGTTTATAAGAGGTGCTCATAGAAAGGGTTATGGTTAGATATAGGTAAAAAGAGAAAAGATTAGGATGCTTTAGACAGAACAGCATCCTATTTACGCAAGGGCAAATGAATTCTCAAGGACCTTGGATGCAGGTATGGTGAGTGAAGGCCGATGCGGTTCGTACATGGTGTACCCTGCAGCTGACAGGAGATCATATGTGAACCCTGGGTTGAATTCACACTGGCAACGACGTGCAAAAAACTTTATTACATCTGGTTTTTTTTCAGCGCTTGGGTTGTGCATTAGGGCCCTGTCACTGTTCAGGCACTGTAATTAGAATGAAGTGAGCAGCACACTGACTCATTCCCTAACACTTCTGTGCTTTTTTTTTTTTAACACCAGTGCCTTTGATATTGAATTTGGGATCTCAGTGAACCAAGAAACAGAGTCGCTTCATTGTGTGCCGTTGGATACCGAGACCAAATGTACTGACAAAATTAGTGACGCACCGATTCAGTATAATAGAACAATATCAGTGATACAATAAATGTTGCTTAGAAGAGATCAGTCCACACCTGATACGGTTCCGACTCTCATGGTTATTTTCAGACTATAACATCCATGTGCATCTTAAAATTATTAAAATGTGATCACTCCTAAAAAGAGCATTTGTGTATGACTGTTAAAATGAAATTAACCAAAATTAAGCACTGATCGGGAAACAAACATCAGTGTTACCTGTGAAGATGGCTCAACACCACATTCTCTTTTATGATACCAATACTGATCAAACAGTTCATACTGGCTGATCGATACCAATCTGATATGATATTTTTACTAATATTGAATACTAAGCTTTCAAATTGAAACACTTCACTTAAAAGTACAGTATCAGGCTGAACCTACTCGGATTTGTTACAAGATTTTATGGAATTCATTCGATTTTTCAAATAACTTAAAAAGTAAAAACCCTTCACTTGATTATAAATGATATGTACTATTTTCTATAGCGCTGTAGGGAAGATTACACTACGAGCTACAGAGTTCAGTACTTTTTCAATTTGGCAAGCAATCCAACCAGTATTTTTAATTATTTGTGTAATCAGTTTGCTTCATGTTGTCACTGTATTCTCCTGCGTTTGAAGAGTTTTGTATTGATACAGAGACTGAAAAAAAACATGGTAATTATGCTGTAAAAATACAATAAAGATTTGGTGTTCAGGCGCTTTGGTGTTAAACACTGCTGCTACACTTGGTGTCAGTATTTGTAAGTATCAGTAAGTCAAACATTTTGACAGCCCTAGGATATATCAGATGTTGTTTTTTTTGGGTTGTGTAATCGAGCCAGTTTAGCACTGTGGCTGATTCATTGTTGTTGTTTATAACCTGTCTAGGTTTGACTAGCTAAAACAACACAGTTCAGCTCAGAAGTGACTATAACGGCTGGAGCAGCTCCGAAACTGGAAACCTCTGTAGAGGCTCAAAACAAGATTTTCGTTATTTGGACTAAAACTGACCGGTGTGCTACTAAAGCCCATCCAGCCTTGTTGCAGTTTCTACCAAAGTATGAATATGTCTATTCTATTCAAGCTTGACCTGTTGACATATCCCAAGGCCAAAAACATTATGTTTGATAACTGTATGACGAGTCTGGAGTTTAAGGGTTGGTACCAGCATGGACGCGTGAAATGTGATTGAATGATCATTATATTATTGACTAGTAATAATTATTAGAATGATTACTATATATGGGAGTTTTTTTGGACTCCAGGGGTTTGCGATGGTGTGCGTGTTTGTGTCACTGTTCTTTTGTTGGTTACTTTAGACACATTACATAAGGCGCAATTTATGTAATACTGCTCCTCTCTCTGTCTCTCTCTCTCAAACACACATACACACACATACACACACACACTCCCTGATTTCAGCCTGAGCAGATTGGGTTGTGCGGCACCAGGCTAGACCTGGGGTTGCTCGCCACCAGCGCATTATCAACAATATATCACCTAATGGGACGCTAGCACGCTCCTGGAAAAGGTTTGGGGAAAACAGATCAATATGAATACTCAGCATAATCTTCAGCCATCTGCCTCCTGCACACACAACACAGCTGCAGCGCTGTTTAACCGTGGCCCTCTGATGGGAAATGGAACCACTTTCAGAGGCTCTGATGGAACGGCTTTCTGCAAGTGACTATTAACCCTGCAGGCACACACATGCATGCGGGCCCACATGCAAACATATTATGATTTGAGGTCTGACCTCCCATCCATATTCATGTGACATGCACAACCCCTGATGATCTATTGTCAGCACTGCACCACCAGTAACCTTCACCCTGTCCGTTAGTGCAACACTGCAGAGAGGAGATGGGGAAGAGAGGAGAGGACACCCGAGGAGAACCGAAAGAAGATGAGTGGAAAACGAAAGGAGGGTAGAGCAAACGAAAGGAAAGGAAAGCGAGGAAAACAAAGCAGAGAAGAAGAGGGGAGCACAAAGCAGAGCAAAAGAGAGTAGAAAAGACAAGTCGAGTCAAATGTGTCTATCGAAGGAAAACTGTCCAGAGTGCCACACAGTCATTTTAAACAGAAAGAGGAGATGAAAGGGAACAACAGAAGGGAGGAATAAAGGAATGTAAAAATAATTCAAATAAAATCTAACTGCAGAAAGAAATTGGAATAAGAAGGAAGGGAAGGAGAGCAAAAGTGAGGACAGGAAATGGCAAAAGAAGAGAAGAGAGGAGAGGAGAGAGGAGATGAATGCAGAACAGTCATATTACATTTATTTACATGGCGGAATAGGACACAGTAATTCAAGTAACTGAAAAATGAAAACGGGAGAGGCGAAGGAGAGCGTAGAAAAGGGAAAGGAAGCAGAGGAGCAAAAAAGAAAAAGGCGAGAAGAAGAAATGAGAGTAAAGAGAGCAGAAGAATGGTGAGAAGATCAAAGCAGATGAATCAGATGTGTTCATGAAGCGTTTGTAACATCGAACATCGACTTGCTAGCCAAAGTGCTACACGCTCATTCAGGTACCACTGAAAAACAAAACGACTTCGGCAGAGGACAAGAAAGACAACGGATAAAGGAGAAGAAGAGAGGTAAGAAAAGGGGAGAAAGGGAGAAGGAGGAGAGGGGGGGCTGGTGGTGCTGAGGGTGAGAGGGTTAGTGAGTCAGCGTGTGAGCGAGTGATGACTCTGTCGCTCCTGCACACTCCTAGCCCTGTGGGCCGATACCGACAACCTCACACACACACATACACACACACACACACACCTTCAGCCCAGTGAGACTGATGAGACACGCAGTGTGTGAGTGGGCAAGAGAAACAGCAGCAGCAGCAGCGATGGAGACAGCAAATCCTGTGATGGCATGTCTTAAGTCAGTGTGCTTACGTGTACATGTGTGTGCGCGTGTGTGTGTGTGTGTGTGAGAGAGAGAGAGAGAGAGAGATAGAAAGAGAGGGAGAGCGAGCATGAAAGAAAATGACTGTGTGTGCGTCAGGGTATAGCGAGGCCGAAGGATCTTTGTGGGAGTCGGAGGCATCTGTAGGTTTCCATGGCAACCTCGGGCCAATGCAGTTGTCTTGCTCTCTTGAGAGAAATTGTATAAATTATTTGCATCACCGACTGTGGGAATTTACATAGTCCGTAGCTGTATGTGCAGATCTTTTCGTCCCCTGGTTTTGATCTTGAGCTTTTTGATGAATGTTTTTCTCAGTGGATGAGCACATGTGCGAAGAGCGGTGGGGGCGGAAAAAGGACGGGTGGAGGCAGAGGAAAGGGAATGAAAGAGTGAAGTAGGGAAGGACTCCGAAATTGGCCAAATACAAAAAGAAAACTGCCTGACCCTTCCATTTAATATAATGGCGTTATCGAAGGCCAGTGCTGCATCTAATTAAACGAGGTGCGATTGGCGCATTACTCAATTAGAGCGAGCGAGACCCTTCACAGCACTGAGGTTAGGGAGGCATCTGTCTTTAGCTCCTTTGACTGAATTCACACAGAGCTGGCCAGAACAGTCCCCCTCCTTGGAAGAGACAAAGTATCGAATTCTAAGTACGGCTGGGATGGATGGATGGTGTGGCCGCTATTCCATGGATCTATTGGAGATCCCACTGATAAAGCATCGATAATGTCTCTTTAGATGTCGCATTTTGAAGAAAACAGACAGTACTTCAGTGATGCACTGTGGCAGGATCAGCACCAACACCAACCTTAGTAATTAAATCAGGTGTTGGGAAATTGGTCAATTGAATTGATACACATTTAACAGTTTTTTATTTTCTGGTTGTAAAATTGCAAGAGCGCAGTTTAATAAATTAGAGCAATATAATGTATCATTTGCACAATCCTAAAATACTTTTAGGACCTCTGCCCTATACAGTACTGTGCAAAGGTTTTGAGCCTTATTCCTTTACAGTTTGCTTCCAAAGGGCCAGATTTTACTGTATCTAAATGTAGTCTTGAGGAACAGTTCTCTAGGCTTTCTGAAGGACTTTCGAAGGCTTTCATTTTCAGAACAGTCCCTGAACCTGACCAGTTTCAGAGGAATGTTTTTTGTTTCATTTTATCTACTCTTTCATTTAATCTACTCAGTAGAGAGAGAAAGAGAAGACAGTTCGACTAGCATAAAATAGTATTTTTGCACCAACGAGATGATTCAAAGCAAAATATGAAGAAATGAGGGGTGGCTCAAGACTTTTGTACGACACTGTACATTAGCCTCAGTCGTTCATGTATGAAAGTTGCAGCTGAGAGTTAATCTCAATGCCTCCTTGTTTTAAGGTCAGTTTATGAAGTGGTATCGCAGCACACTTATTAACATATATACTTTTCAATATGAAGGTTGTGATACAGTATACTCTGTGCATAGCATACAATTCAGTTTTATTCTATTCAATGCTTGGGACTGACCAGAATAAATGTATCTGTTTCAATTACTGCAGGTCAAAATATATCCAGAAAGCAGCAACAGTGTGTTTGTACTCAACTGAAACTGAACTGCTCACATGCCGTCTGTTGCTATTGAAGCTGTGATTGTAGCCTCTCATTCAAATAAGTTACATAGACACTAGTTTGTTTTTTTTATCAGGAAAAGCAGCAGTGAGGGCAGCATTCAGCCAGTGTGCAGCCAAAATATAAAGCCAAGCTGAGCTCAGTCATAGCTACAAATAGTGGAGTGGAGGACTGAGGAGTGTTTGAAGCTACAGGTGCATTGGACAAGAGGAGGATCACCATGGAAGTGGTGGTAGAAGCTTTGTCTGGTGCCAGAGCTGTTCATAACAAAAAGGTTCGGTGGTCTGAGCTCCTGATTTTAGTGTCACTTTTACCATAGATTTGTGGTAAAAGTCTCACCATTCTTATACATATTTCAGATGATCTGTCAAACCTGACATGCCTTCAAACCAACCTTGTAAATTTTGTTCTGAGCTTTCTTCCTGTTGTCAGACAATTTAAAGTGCTCCCACGTATGTGATTTCCTTTAAATGCGATGGCTGTATGAAACGCGTCTCAGTTTTATGTATAACCTTATTACTTTAGCTGTTGTTTAAGTCCAAAGACATGCGTGTCAGGTGAATTGAGGTTTCTAAATTGACCATTGAGCGTGTGAGCGAATGTAAGAATGAAGCAGTTACAGAAAATGAATGAATGAATCTTGGATATATTCCACTCAAACATATCGAGTCTGTATCAGCAGAGAGAAAACTTGGACTGCTGTGTCCTAGATGCATGTACTTTATGTTGCTTTTGTTTGAAAGTTGATGATGAAACTTGTTGTTAAATGCTTGCTTGTTATAAGATCGCTTTGGGTTCTGATGCCTTTCCTCTCCCTCTCTGTTTTTCCCTAGGCTTACATGCTCACACCACCACGCTGCTCCTTCTGAACCCTAACACCTGACTCGCACGCCCGGCCCGTAATACTTTCTCCGTGATCCCCCTCTTGCTCCGTTTGTCAGTTCCTGATGGATTGGGAGGGCTCCGATCCCTCGTTCTGTTGACCCTCTGGCAGCGGGGGTAGAGTGGAGCGGGCAGGATTCTTTTTTTTTTCTTACAGTCAGCGAGTATTTTGCCCCAGCCGTGCCCTCCTCTGATGGAGAGTTAGAGGCGTGAGTGCAGCCGTGGGAGGGAGAGAAGAGTGGGGTGAGTGACAAAACCACAGCTCACTAAACAACACAGGTAGTCTTCAAGTGATTGCGACTGAGACTAAGGGTGTTCCATAGATCTGGACCAGAGGAAGACACACAGGCACAAGAAAATCAGCTGAGAAGAGGCGAAGAAGCCAAGATGTCCACAACAGCCACCATGGGTGAGATGGCCAACAGTGCGGTGGAGTTTTACCCCAAACGGAGCGGCAGCAGGTCAGAGGCCAACCACTCAGGTGACTTCGGTGCCACTCTGGAGGAACTGCGGACCCTGATGGAGCTGAGAGGAGCTGAGGCCCTGCAGAAGATCCAGGACAGTTACGGAGACATAGATGGCCTCTGCCAGAGACTCAAGTCTTCCACCACAGATGGTGAGACTGGTGCTCTACTCTCATCTGCATGTTTTCTTCCACTCTATCCCTCTCTCTCTCTCTGTCAGTCATTTCCTCTTAGTATTTCTCTCCTTTTCTCTGCCTTTTGCATCATCTTGACATCTTAACACATTAGTTTATTTTTACACTATTCCAAGGTACATCAGGCACACTAGGTACACATTAGTTTATTTTTACACTATTTTTTCTGTCCTGGTCTAGTGAACCTTTGTCTGCTAGTCAAGCAGGTGCGGTTGTCATAAATACGTAACTAAAACCAGTTCCTCATTCAATCACACGTAGCATTTGGTAAAAAAAAAACGACAAAAAAAAAATTCCTTTGATCCATTCACTGCTGTATATAGTGCCCTCTAGAATTATTGGCACCCTTGTCTCATATAAGTAAAAAAGGCTGACAAAAATGTATCAAATGTTCTCTTTGCTGTATTCAGTATAGATTCCTTATGGGCAAAAGTAAATTTTATTCCAAAAAAACATGTGTTGTAATTATTGGTACCCCAATAATATTAGATGACGTTTTGCACAAAATAGTAACAGAACAGCACTGACAGAACAGCACTGACAGAACAGCACTGAGTCTTCTCTTGAACTGTTTTATAGAACTTGAGAACAAAAGGGATTTTCAACCATTCCTTAATTCAGAATCTCTCCAGAAATCTGGGTCTTCTCGAGCTCAACCCTCAGGTCTACAATAGAATGTAGTGGCATCTGACAAACCTCAAGCGCTTCTACTGATGGTGAAAAAATAGGAAAGGCTTCTTTCTGGCATTCCTTCCAAACAGTTTGTTGACTTGGATGCTACCAGACTCTGTAACACTGAAACTGTAGGTCTGTGGCTTTTTTAAACTTCTGATCATCCTCCTCACTGTGGCTGCTGAAAAAATAGCCTTGGATCCACTTCCAGCGTGATTCATGATATTTTTGAAATTCTTAAACTTGTTAATGATTGCCCGTTGATATGGGCAGCTATTTTCTTGTATCCACTCAGATTTGTGTAAGTCAGCACATTTTTGGCTTATTACAGTGGAATTCTGCAAATGCCATCTTTCCCATGGCGATGGATGATGAGGGATTTGGGCCTCAGTGAAACAGCAAATCATTGATGATGACTGCTTTAACACATGGGCCAACTTGAAATGAGATAAATTTGTGTGGGCTCATACTTCATTTATAATTCCGTAATGTAACATTTTTCTATCAGTTTTCTTCAGGTGCCAATAATTGTGACGCGTGACTTTATTTGTCACTAGGGGTTGCTTTACTCCTAGACTTAACTAATTTGTTCTATTTTTAATATAATAAGATATTAACTGATGGGAACTTTTATTAGCTCTTTCAATCATCTTTTGTAATGATGCCAAAACTTCTGGAGGACACTTTAACAAAATGCATGGCCATAACAAGCTTATGAAATTACTGTCTCAAAGCAGCATTATTACATTTCTCAAAAGGCATTAAACATGACTTAAAATCAGTGAATTGAATTTGCTGATACCTGCAGTGACCCTGATAACGCATATTTTAAATTCCCCCACAGGTCTCTGTCGCAGTAAGAAGAAACCGATGAACACATATTTCTATCAAATTCTTTGTATTAAATATTTGAAACAACTTACAGGCAATTTCACAAGCTAAAACAATCCTCTTTTACTTACAAACACGAATGCTGTACTGATTGAAATGTCATCGTAATACTAAGAAATAAGTGATATCAGATGGTGGTAACTGGTGTGGACTGGGACTTCTAGGCTTATTATTTGGTTTATTTTTATGATTGGGAAACTACCATGAAGCAGTATGTACCCATGCGTGTAAAACATGCATGTGAAAAACATATGGCCAAAAATGAATATGTATGTTTTCTGTACGATCAGCTTTTATTTGTTTCTTCATCTCACAGCCGTTATTTCACAGCACAGTCAGACAGGCTGAGCTTCTTCTAGTCACATTTTAGCCCCTTTTCCTTCTGCTGTTCTGTTTGTCCCACCTGTCTTCTTCCTATGTTGCATCCAGTCGTTCACTGGCAGTTTAGTTCAAGTGAACTCCATCTCATTAATTGATATTAATCTATCCATCTATCCATCCATGCATCCATCCGTTTATCAGTTTATCCGTCTATCCGTCCATCCATCCATCCATTCATTCATTCATTCATTCATCCATCCATCTCTTTCCCCTCACACTCTGCCTCTCTACCCCTCCATCAATCTCTCTCTTTCTCCCCTTCTTTCCTCTCATCCACCATTTCTCACCGTCTCACTCAGCCAACTTCCCACTCTGGGTGCAGGGTTTGTGTCGGGTTGCTAGGCTACGGCGCGGTCGGTGGTGAGGTGGGTGTAGGGAGAGGAGGTTACTGGGTAAACAGTTCTCCACTGTTGGTGAGACACGCTCATTCACTCATGGACTGGAAGGACCTTACTCTGTCATCGCATAAAAGTGGTCAGCTATGAGGGCCGCAGTGATTAGTCCACAAAGTTGATTAGTGCTGTCGTGTTGGTGTGCCTGTTCTGTAATGCTTAGAGGGCTCTCATGATGCACACATCATTCCGACAGACCCAGCGCAACAGGTTTTTGTCTCAAAAAAAGATGCTGTACGGAGTGGGCAATATGGAAAAACAATGTTATATCACAATACTTAAAGACATTTTCACAATACATATCAGAACACAGAAATTCAACAGGTTGACACAGACAGTAATTCAACACGTTGCCTACCCGGGCTGCACCACATCCAGTTAAACTGGGCGTATTAAGCTCTTTTTGAAATGAAACATGCTGTTGTTCAGTGTTCATATTGTGTACCAGGGAAGTGGTTGAAATATATTATAAATGGCCACATAAAGGGACCTACAGTCGCCCGCCCATTGTTAGTGGCTGCGCCTCTCATCAGACTGCAGTACGCTACAGGAAGCACGGGGGGCAACATGACTTGAATTGTTTCGTTGTGCCATGAAAAAGAAAAGATGACCTGCTGCACAAACTTTGAATGATGTCCATGTTGGGCAAAATGAGAGGAAACAGCAGAAGGCGTAATGGTTTAATTATTCAGCTAATCAAATAATAGTCTAAATATGAATCGATTATAGAAATAATCTTTAGCTGCAGCCCTGCTCGAGTCTATAGAAGGTATACGACAAGATCTTGTTAGACATGTGCTTAAGTGAGAGCTTAAATCCTTCGTTGCCAGTGGTTGCTTGTCCTATTATGTGCTCTGGTAATATATCTAATACTCTGTTCGCTGCTTCACAGCCTCCGGTTTATAACATTATAGGCACATTTGGACTGATTTAATGTCTGTCCCGTAAGTACAAGTCCATACATCATAGAAACGGACTTAGAACATTTATTGGAACTAGTGAACGGATAATAAGTTCAGTGTAGTCAAGAAAAAAGATCCATATTCTAGATTTTTCTTGTGTTTTATTTTATTCCCTGGGATCCATTTATGACCAAAACAGCCAAATTCAATGGTTTCAGTTTTCTACCTTCCTTTCTTCAGCTACAATTAAAGGGACTTTTTTGTCATTGTGCCTTTTAGACAGATGTGTAAAACTGTTCTGATTGACTGCCCTGGTTTGCAACATTTAAAAAAGCACTCCAGACTGAAACACTCTTTAACTTCAGTGTAATTGGACAGAGTCATACAGCTATCTGTTAAATAGGTGGATGTGTGTTGATTCTTATGATATCACAGAAAGTCTGAGTTCAGAATTGGGTGCTTTTGCTGCTTTATTTTCCTTATAAGGGCTGTACAGACTGGGGACAGTGGTACTGTTTTGAAATTTTAATAGTGTTTACATACTACACTGAACTGTTTTAATTTTAAGAAGGGCTCCAGTTCTGCAGAGGCATGTTGCTGTTGCTTGATATTTGAAACTCGCAGTGTTTTGCCACATGCCCCTTGTGCCACCTGTGGCGCAGTGCAGCCGAACACTTTCCCAGAATGAGAAGACTGGGCAGTAGGGGTCACTCTCTTCTTTTAATAATAAATAATAAATGGTATAATAAACAGGTGTGCTAAAAGTGGTATGGACTGAGGGGTTAGGCCTCATGCTGTGTTTTTATACACTTTAACATTCCTATAACATTCTTAAAAAGTATGTGTTACTTTTAAGAACCTAGTATGAAAGTTTTGGGTCATCTAGCCTGGAACCTACAGTAAGCAGCATTGGGTACTTCACTAGCACACATTTTATGTGGGGAATTGAGTCTCCAGAAGACACATCTTTACATGATAACAAGCATGATAAACAACTGTCTTTCACATGGGTGATCAGGGTTTATTCATTATTCAAGAAGGAAACCCATTCCCAGTAACAGTTTTCAGGCTAGTTTCTACACTAGGGGAAAAAATTCAAAAGATAGAAAAAAAGAGATAATTTTAGCTAAAAAGAAGATTAAATGGGTCTACAGTGAAGTGTCAAACCCGAACACTTTACAAATAATCTTAAAGCTGATGAAAAAAAGAGAAAGCGAATAAACACTTTCCTTCACCTTCCCGCACTGGTGAGCAGAGATGCGTTTGGTCACGTGAAACATTAGACAAGCAATTTGTCATGCCAAGTAACTAAGGGGTACAGTGTCCAAGAGCTTCCAGTTAGAAATACCATTTGATAAGAAGACATCTTGCTCTATATGCAGAGTGTAGCAGAACGATAGAAGCAGAAAGGAAAATAGCTGCTAGCACAGCCACAGTCTGTAGCTGCAGTTTTTGAAACAGCAATTATTTTTTGTTGTTGAGGACCCTGGATGTCATAGACACATGATATACATTCTATAATAGAATCCTTTTTTAAATGTATTGTCAACTTTATTGTAAAAATGTCGTCCTATTTTTCTGTATAATGAAGTCATTTTTTGAAAACATAATTAAAAAGGCAATAATAATTATAATAATAATAAAAAATGTTTGCATAATTGCTTTTTGTTTATGGCAGAATTTCAGTTTCAGGTTTCATTTTTTTGCGTCACCACTCTTAACACCACATGCAGTTTGCTTTAGGTAAGAGTATCGACTCTTTGGGCACGCCATTTACAGCATGTGGCAAAAAAATAGACTCGAAGTTTAACACTGCGCAACATGCCACATTACTGCTCAGGCTGCTTGCTTTATGTGGTTGGAATAATATGCTACTCTGATTGACATTAGTGTACCACAGGGGTTGTTGCTGCACTTCACAAAATCGATGGTTCCCAGCTAGTTTAAAATGTGCTTCATTTAGCTGTGCTCTCATGAAAAAAAAAAAAAAACGGAGAACAAATTAACAGGAAAGTGCAAGTGGAGTATCCCACCAATGCAGCTGCCATACTATTGTTGCGGTCTTTAAATATCGTTGATAAATATTGTTTATCGCCACAGAGCTGGAAGACATTGAGATATCATTTTTTAAGTGTATCGGACAGCCCTGGCAGGGACACTCAGCAATGTGGTGTGTATATCAGATAAAAAATATCCCCATTTCACTCCCTGATATAATAAAATGTCACAAATTTGAAACCTTGACACGTTGCTGTCACATCATGAGAAGACATTAAGGCCCTCAGACTTGGCTCACCTTGCAGAAGTGAGAAGAAATCTTATTGGACGTTTTATTAGATGTCAGCGACATCCAGTACTAACAGCAGCCCACAAATGCAGGGTGTCCCGCTAAGTGCAAATGGAGGCATGTAACTAACCCTGTTACAGTAGACGTACATGACAAAGCTGAGGGAGAAGAGAGGAGAGGAAAGGAGAGCAGGGAGGAGGTGGAAAAGTGATGGTGAGTGGGGATGACATTGTGATGATGAGGCTCTGAAAATGGAGGTACATTAGTGCCTCTCTCCATCTCTCTTTCTCTCTCTCTCTCTCTCTCTCTCTCTCTCTCTCTCTCTCTCTCTCTCTCTTTCTCTCCCCCTCTCCTCAGCAACACATTTCAGCACAGCGGAATGAGGCCACTGCCTGTCTGTGTGTATGTACCCCTGTCTGCTTCTGTAACACTACACCCAATACATCTGAATGCTTCTGCCATTCTATCGGCCCAAACCACTGCATCGATGTCCATGCTGCAGCAACACAGGAAGAAACCTATCTCACTTGGTTGGGTTAGAGAGAGAACGGGAGAGCGAGAGAGAGAGGGAGGGAAGAGAAGGAGAGAGAAAGAAACCTAGTACAGCTTGCCGCATTGTCAAGGACATACCAAGGGGAGATGGAAGTGGGGGGAGTGAGTGAGGGAGTGAGGGAGAGAGGGAGAGAGAGGCCGAGAAGGAGGGGTGCGTGAAAAGACAGAAAAGATTCATCAGAGCGATGGGGTGCAGGCATGACTACTCAGCAGTTTTTTAAACCCCCTTGCTCAGATGACACAAGCTTCTTCCCCATCATCACCTGTTATCGTCTTGTTCCGTCTTTAAAGGAACACTCGTGTTTCAGCCTAATCTCCGCTTGCCTCGTCTGCATCGCGTGTTGCTATTACCACAGACAGTCATTTCAGTATGTTTTCCAGTCATTGGGAAAGAACAGAAAAACAAAACTGGGTTCAAAACAAATTTAGAATAGAAGCCAATGGGCAGTTGCTGATTGGGTTATATTATAAGCGTGTTTTGTAATCAACTTTATGATAGTGATGCAACAAATAGATTCATTTAATTCCAGTTCGTTCACACACAGACACTCTCGTACGCTAATACCACGAATGCTGTAGTGTGAGTGAACGGGTTCACCATGCTGTGTGTGTGTGGGTATGATGTGTGAGAGCAGCCAGGAGCACATCATGTCTTGCTGTGTGTGTGTGTGTGTGTGTGTGTGTGTGGGTGAGCACATGAACCTGATGTACTCAGGCCGATTCTAACCAGTATGCTAGGCCATACTCCTGCCTTTATCCACTTAAAGTGTTTGCTGGCTGGCCTGTTCTCATTGGTTCCTATGTAAATGTCTCTCACACACAAACGCACGCAACAGATTGACGTCAGTAGGGCTCCAGTGAACTGCGCTGCAACACTGGCTCTAGCTGTAGGTCATGTTTCTGAATTAAGCGCTCAATTCTACCACTGCAGCTCAAAAGATTCTGTTCCAGACAGACTCTGCAATGGAGCAGGCCAATCAAAAATCTATTCTTACACCAGCACAGGCCGCTCAGATGCAATGACATCATCTGTAGCCGGGCGAAAAGGTGCCCAGAGACAGGAAGTTGAAGAGCAAGTGCGGGTTTGTGCTTGATGTCTTCATTGCTATGGAAACTGCACACAGCCACGGAAGAATGAAAGAGGGCTAGCAAGAAGAAGGATGAAAGAACCCGAAAGCAGACTTATAAAGGGCAGCCATGGCTATTACATGAAAAAAAAATCAAATGTACACAATTTTCCCTTCTTATCCCAAATGTAAATGATTAGCCGAGACATGTTTGGAGTCGTAAGTTTGTTTCTCCAATAAACCTCTGAGACTGATGTAGCAAACAAGTAATGGAAGCTCATAGTGGGTAAAAATAGAAGATCGCAAAGAGATCTTTACTTGTAAGGGGCAACCGTGGCAGTTAAGTGTAACTTCAAGCAATTGTCTAACAAAAGAGTACACAGTTTTCCCACCTTACACCAAATGTAGGTGATTGACCGAGACATGTTTGGTGTCTCCATTTTTCAACTAAAGCTCTGAGGCTAATGTAGTTAACGAGTAATGGAGGCACATACTCTGGCATCTGGGCAAAAATAGATCATAGTACTACAAGAAATTTTCACAGCACACGATATGCATTTTTTATTTATATTTTATTATAGAAATAATAAAAAAAGACCTATGGGTTCAAATCATTTTTGTTCAATGTATCACAAACTGTTATGCACTAAAACAATTAACCAGACCTCTCTTCATAATGAAACATGCAAGTTGGTCAGTGTTAGGTACTGACAATATCACAACATGCTCAGGAAAATGTACTGAGACTTGATGTGACTGAATTTATCATGATAGTGTCAAATATTGGTATATTACCCATCTCTGCCCTGCCATTTAGCATCATACTAACTACATAAACCATAACACACTTGCACTCTGTAACCTCTGTAAGTGAACATTCTTTCATGATTTCTGGCTCTGTATGATATACGGTTTTATAAAAGAAAAAATCTCAGTGCTGATGAAGGGTATTGAATTTATATTGCTCTGTAGTGAAATTAGCCTCATATGTCTTGTCCAAAGTGAAATAGGCAAACCTCAGACACTAAACATGTTTTTGCTGCTATATTTGGGGTGATGTTTTGTAGATTAACAGTTTTGGGTTTGTATTCAGCTCCTTCTTCCAAACTTTGGGTGACTTAATAGACTTTAGTCTTCTCCTGACAGTGTGTAGGACATAAACAGTGAATAATCACCTCCAGAATGTATTAGATGTTGAACACTGTAATAGGCTCCAATCACTCCTGACCTTTCATATATTTCATATGAAATATGAATTACTTAATTCAGTTGCTCATATTTGCTCATATTTTGAACATCAGTTTGAACTGGACTTTTATTTGTATTACATTGTCTTGGCAATGTGATAAAGGGGTGTATTGCAGTGGTCAGTTACATACAAACAATATATATAACATAAGCTGAGGGGTACTATTGTAGCATTTTATGTTACTGGGTGCTGTTTATTATTTTCTCGCTGCACAGTTGTTGTTGTGATGGCGCGAATAAGCTGGAGTGAGGAGAGCCTGGAGATATTGCAGATATTAAAGTTCACTGTGGTGAGAATGGGAGGAAAATGAAAGAGAGGAAGGCAGACACTAAAGGTGTCAGTTTGTTATATTTTTTGGGACCTTTTTGTTGATTCTGTGCCTGTGGCCCAAGGCCTTTCTTTCTTCCTTTATTGTTTAGTTATATATATATAGATAGATAGATAGATATAGATATATATATATAGATATATATAGAAAGCGAGAGAGAGAGAGAGAGAGAGAGAGACAGAAAGAGATCATGAGGTTTGATTGGATGATATATAGGCCGGTATTTGTGAGTTTTACACATACACAAACAGAAAATGAATAGATTGCATGTCTTTTATAACATTACATTTGGGTTGCAGTCTATTTAGTCAGATTTTGAAGAAGAGAGCGACCACAAGTTCTAAACCTGTTGCTGTCCATTTGGCAAGCTTTTCAGCAGCCGTGACAATAGAACAGCTAAACAAATCGGAAATATAAACAGAAATACACCAAGTACAATCTGACAAACAAGATGAGCTGGGAAACGTTCACAGACGGACCGGAACAACTCGACATTCAGGTTAATCTGAAAAATATTGAAAAAAGCTAGGCTTATTTCTGTCAAACCAAGAGGCTATTATGTTTGGGTGCTAGAATACATAAGGTTTTACAATAAAGCAAATGACAACATGACAGTGATGAGCTACAGCACTCATAGCCATGACTAAAACACAGCCATAATCTTAACTGCAGTAACATAACCTCAAGCGTTCTACTACTGACTGTATTTCTTATGTATTATCTCCTAGGTTGTGTTTAACCATAAGTATAGAGTAATTACTTTACTTTTGCCATACTGCCATAATAGTAACACACTTAATTACATTTATTTGCATAGAATCTGTATCTGCAGGTTCAAGGTCACACTTTTTGATTTCAAAGCAAAATACAGCAAATTCAAAGCACAATATAATATTCTTCTAATATTCAACTCACAAACACAGTATTGAAGCCAAAAATGATTTATTTAGCTTCAATGGATTTTGTAGGACCATTAAAACTGTGACTCATTTCAAGCTCTTCTCCATTTTGGACTAATATTCACACATTTTTTCACTATTCACATTACTTGAATGGAGGAAGGTATGACTTAGGAGGCCAGCAGAGCAGGGCAGAATGATTTGCTGAACGATATCTAATTATGATGTTTCTGACTGATATAGTGACAGATTTAAATTGCAATTATTTTGTACAGATTAAAATCAAAGCCTGTTGTTTGGCCCAAAACACCATCACATGCATGTTTTTTTTTATTTAAAAACCAAAGAATAATATTTTCTTGTATTTTATTTTTCCCTAAAGTCCACTGAGACCTGGGTTTATGCAAGAAAAAACATTAAGTTTTACACGACATTTTTAACCTTTTGTTATCCCTTTGAATTATACAGAATGTTTTTTTACCGAGCTTTTTAAGATTGGTGTTTTTCTAAATGGTCTGGTTGGCAGCCTTGTTTTGTGCCTCGTTCAAAAAGTAGTCTGGTGCAGAAACACTCTTTATAACTTCAACAAGAAAGGGCGGAGCTGTGGGCTCAGTTGGAGGGTAACGTATTTTCTATATAAGAACTGTATGAACTGGGGAGTGAATGATACATTTGGAATCTCAATATTTTTACGTACTACATTAAACACTTATTTCAAAAAATTTCGAAAAACACATGAGAAATGTGTTTTTGCTAGATATGGGCCTATTAAGGACTGAATGCTAAATCTACTCTGCCTAGGTTGTGTTGTCACACACACAGGAAGTGGATCTTTGGTTGCTTCTGATAAGTTGAACTCACAGGCAGTTTACAAAGTCTGTGTTATTCAATTTAACCATTTAAAACATGTTTGGACAAAGTGATCACATAACTAGAATTAAAATGGCTGTTGCTTTTAGAAAACTGCACTTGAAAATGCTTTCAAATTGTGATTTCGATATAAAACTGATATCCATTTTTTTTTTGCTTTGCTCTGTGTTTCAGGTTTGTCTGATAACCCCGCAGACCTGGAGAGGCGGGCGCAGGCGTTCGGACAGAACTTCATTCCCCCTAAGAAGCCTAAGACATTCCTGCAGCTGGTGTGGGAGGCGCTGCAGGACGTCACCCTCATCATCCTGGAGATCGCAGCCATCATCTCTCTCGGCCTGTCCTTCTACCAGCCCCCGGGGGAGGAGAGCGATGGTGAGAGAGTCGGGGAGAGAAAGAGAGGGAGGGAGGAATGAGGATGGATCGAGAGCTGTGACAGAGAATAATTGAGGTTCAGGGGAAGGGTGTTCAGTCAGAGGGGTGGTGTTAGTAAATAGAGGGAAAATAGGTAGGAAGGAGAGAGACATAGAGGAGAGTGGGAGAGGAGAAAGAGGGAGCCGGATGGAGGGAGCGTGGGAGGATTTTGAAAAAAGGTGAGAGGGAGGGTGAGAAGTGAGAGCGAGGGAGGAGGAAAGATTAGAGCAAATGCAGAAAAGAGGGAAGGGGAGGGAAGAAAATGGCAAAACGACTTGAGGAGAGTTTAGAAGCGGTTGCATGTGAATGGCAGGGGTTTGACAATTGCCTCCCACATCTCACAGCTCGTGCATTTAAAAAAAAACTTTACTTTGTAATTATGTACATTGCTTCTCAACCACCCTCTCACCTTTTGAAAATCCAAAAGTAGTCATGCTTTATATTACACAGAGGAACATTTTTAAAAAGGTCAGGGACACCTGAAAAAGTTTTGTAATGTTTTCTATTCAGTGTTGAAAGCTAGATCTTGTCATTTTTCTTTACAAAAACTGCGAAACCAAGAAAGCTACTACTATAGGTTTAATGACACACCTCATGAATTTTATCCCCTTGGTGTGATGTCAGTAGCTCTCAAGCCATTCAGATGGTTAAACCAGCTTTGGGCCAAAAAGTGTTGGTACTTAAAAAAAAAAAAGAAAAATGAAAAATTATTCACATAAAGTATCCGAAAGAAGTTAGTATTAGTGTAAGTAAATGACTGATTAACGTTTAGGTTGAAGGTGGTTAAAGGTTACTTTATTGTCTTCAGCCGCTGTGAACACATACATCGTGTGATGAGATGTTTCTCTGTAACAGTATAGTGTTTACGCTCTGTAAACCTTCCAGAATGATGAGTGTTGCACCATAAGCGTGATTATTGTGCCGGAGACAGTTAGCAGCACTGAGAAAAGTGCAGGGAATGGCAATACAATGCAATAAACACTAACAACACAAGAAACAATACGATAAATAGACAAAGTAGCTGTGTAACAGTAGTTTGAAAGGGATGCAAATACGATGAAGAGACAATACAACATACACAATAAAGTGAGAAAGGGATATAAATTTGGTTGAGAGTAATATATTTCTCTGGAAACCTTTTGCTAATTGAAAAGTGACAGTGACGACAAACCATTACTGGGCGAAGTGCCCGAGCACATGACAGTGTATTTTAGAATGATGTAATTAAATTGTTGCTAAAATGGAAATGCGCAGATAGGAAGAGCGCATCTTATGGTTCTCTGCTAATGTGTCTCCTCTCAGCGTGTGGGAACGTGTCGGGCGGCGCGGAGGACGAGGGTGAGGCGGAGGCTGGCTGGATCGAGGGTGCGGCCATCCTGTTGTCGGTCATCTGTGTGGTGCTGGTGACAGCCTTTAACGACTGGAGTAAGGAAAAGCAGTTCCGCGGACTACAGAGCCGCATCGAGCAGGAGCAGCGCTTTGCAGTGGTGCGCAACGGAAACGTCATCCAGATCCCTGTGGCTGAGATGGTGGTGGGAGACGTGGCCCAAGTCAAATACGGTCAGTCCCTGCCCTCAGCTGAACTGAGGAGCTGAACTTGTACTCTAAGAAAGAGAAGAGTAAGAGAAAGTGAAAGAGAATTGTAATTTTGTAGCCAATATAGCATTCCGCGAGTACACTAAAGCTAATAAAACCAGTCCAGTTTATGTAGTGTACCCTCAGCCGGCTAGAGCTGGGCATCCTTCAAGCATTTTCAATAATGAGACTTTGATACTGCTGCCTGAATATTTTGTTCTTTTAAGTTACAAACTAAAGGTGGGTGTTGCTTAAAGCAGAAATGAATGTGAGGTGATGAAAGTGGGTGTATTTACAAGACTAATCAAAAAGCACTGATGTCAATAACATGCACACAGACTGAAATTTAGACATGCTTACTGGCTCAGAAGTGGTGATAATACTTACTACTTAGGTGTTGAGTTAATTATATATAGTCACTGTTTCAAGTTTTTACTTGAAAGTACTTGGTAACTTTTTGTAATTGTGTAAAATTTTTAAACTGCTTTTTCAAATCATGTGATGTGAACTTTTACTGTTAATGCACTGTTGGTGCTAAAGGTATAATAGTCACACACATTCACAAGATACAGTATTTTTGGTTAGCGAAAGATGGATAGTTCTACCATAGTCAGAAAACTGCTATTGCAAGATATTACACCTTGGAGTTGGATTCGTTTTCACTTGCACACTGCAGGCGTTTGAAGTGCTTTTTAACATTTGACAGCTTATGGGTTATGTTTGTTTATGACAGTGACATAAATGGGGTAAAATTGCATCGTGAAAGGTTTGATTGTGTTTAATATAACTGATACTGATCTTCCAGATTGCATTGGGGCATCCTTGTGTTTGTCAGTGTGTATAATGGTGTCCCCTCTTGTGTGCGTTCATACAGGCGACCTCCTCCCTACGGATGGTATCCTAATTCAGGGAAATGACCTGAAGATCGATGAGAGCTCCCTGACCGGAGAGTCGGACCATGTGCGCAAGTCGGTGGAAAAGGACCCTATGCTTCTCTCCGGTTAGTTGCGCTTATTTGTGTGTGTTTATTTGTGTTTACCTCGTTGACAGCATATGTCAGTATGACTGAGGGGCTGCTATGGAATCCAGATGTTGCTAATTGGATCAGTGCATCTCTGGTTCCTGCCGTGTTCTGCAGCGCGTGGCCTCCCTCTCCTGCCTGCTGCTATTTTTAGGGGCCCACCATTGCTAACTCCATTCGTTTTATTAGGCTTTCCTGCCATACGGACGGCATTATTGAATAATAACCTAATGATGTTTTAAGTGCCATGCCTGTAGGGACCGGTCAGTCTGTGTTGGTCACCATTATGTCACCAGCTTGGTGTGGATTAATAGACGAATGATGAATTTTTGCTGATCGGATTTGCAACAGGGCTCTCTACAAATTTCCTACTTTTAAATCAGTTATGAAAAGGGCTTTTTACTACTCAAAACATTTAACCACAGATATTATATTGACGTTGTACTATCACACTTATTTTCTCTACAATAATTAACGCTACATCTACAGTTTCCCATCGTTTGCAGGGCGATTGTAGCGGGAGTCTACTTACTTCCACTGGAACTTTTAAAAGACAGTAATCCCCACATGGTTATCACAGGTATTAAAACTGAATACAGGGCAGCCAATCACAATGGAGTCCTTTTACATATATCAGTCTTAAATGCTCAGAAACATGAATAACTTGTTTAATGAAAATATATTTGCACATGTTTGTGTACAAAACACATGGGACCTACCATAACACACATGAAGACAAGTTTGGATGTCAGTGTATTTGAATAAACTTGTATATCCTATGTGATTTTGTGACCTTAACATTGTTTAAGACAGAGAGCTTGGCCCTGGAGGAACAGGTGTTTTTTTCTTCTCATCAAGCTCTCTCTCTCTGTGTATCTCTCTGTCATTCTCACTATTTAACTCTCTGCCTCTCAGGCACCCATGTGATGGAGGGATCGGGGAGGATGTTGGTCACGGCTGTTGGAGTGAATTCTCAGACTGGCATCATCTTCACACTGCTGGGGGCTGGAGAGGGAGAGGAAGAGAAGAAAGAAAAGAAAGGTAGGTGTGAGGAAAAGAGTCCAACACACGCACACACACACACACGCGCGCACGCACTCTCACACACACACACACACACACACACAAATAGTAAAAGCAACAGAGGTGAGAAGCAGAAGAAAATGGGTAACACAGAAACCTGAAAGCTTTCACAAATCTTGGCCTACCTGACACACACACACACACACACACACACACACACACACTCACATACACACACATAGATTTGGAAGAAACAGATAGTGCAAGAGTGAGAGAGAGAGGGGGAGAGAAAGAGAAGCAAGCGAGGAAGTGGGAGGTTAGATGGACTCCTTTAGATGAATGAAAGCGCTGTGTGGACAGTGCCTGGAGGAATGTTTATGAATGGGATGAATAGGGAATACAGTATGACAGCATATGCATGTCTCATGTGTTAGAGAAACTGATGTCCTTGGTCCATTCATCTCAGTGTCAGGCTCAGTAGTGTCTAATAGGATCCATAAAGTCTAAAAAGCTTAAATAAAAAAAAAGATGACAGCATTGGCCATGGTACATGTATGACATAGTTAGGACAATGTTATATAGCAGGGTTCAAGAAAAGTCCATTAAGTCACTGTAAGGCCACATATTTATGCCCCTATCAGAGATTATGAGCTCTGAGATTATGAATTCATCTAATTGAGCTCTCTAAGCCCTGTCAGAAACAGAGACAGGAGGGAGAGAGATTGTGGAGGTGACGGTGAGAGAATTTGCAAGGTTTTCTTCCGTGTGTATTTGTGCATTTTGACATATAGAATACAAAAGCTTAAACAACACGATAAATAACATGAAAAATACTACATCAAATATTAAATAAAATTCGGCATAAATCTCTTTTGTCAATAAAGAATATAAATAGGCCTAACATTTTTGTCCAGCCGTAGTTGTTAAACATGAGAGAAGGTGACTGGTGCCAGTGGACTGAGAAAGAAATTAAAACATGCTTTTGTTTTATCAAAGACAAAAACAACAGTGAACATTAAACAGACGTGAAGTGTTATCGCTGATTAATGGACATTTTCTGAGCCACAGTGTTGGCCAGTGCACTCTGAAACCACGCTCTAATGATGTATAATGGCCATAAAATGAAGTAAACAGCAATGAAAGGCTGCTCAACATTAAATATTTATATATATATTCTGTGCCCATGTTTTTCAGAAGTGTTTTTATCAGCATGACATAAAGAGGCTTATTATGCTGTACAGAATTTATTAAAAACAGCCTTATTAGCATGTTTTTTGCAGCATTTCAGGTATTTGGTTGATTTGAATTTGACAGCTGGATGGAAACCTGGGTACTGTTCTTTTGCTGTCCCAGTGACTCACTCTCTCTATGTTTTCAGCTTCTGTGCTTTCTAGACAGACTGATAACTGACTCACAGTAAAATGGTCCTTTATAATTTGCATTCATCTACAAAAATTGTCTATTAAAAACCCAGCACAGTGACTTTCTAATTTCTGTAAAAAAGATGTACATTTCTGTAAGGATGGGTAACATTAGAGCTTTACTGATACTGATATCGATGCTGATGCTGCTTATCTATACTGAAACTGATACTCTAAGTAATACTACTTTCCCTTACTTGGTGCAAAAATAAAGACATCACATGAAAAGATGTGGATTCAAGGGATTTTTGGAGAAGTAACAAGCTAAATTATTTATATA
>JBBPCX010000141.1:24354321-24366625 GCA_037974365.1 Hydrocynus forskahlii | reverse complement strand
ATTCCAATTTGGTTTCAGCGTCTAATTTGAAGGCAATTTTATCACGTTCATGACATTCATTAACTATAATGTTGAGAGACTACAGGCCTTATCTTTCCATCCCCTACACCTTCCCTCCAGAAAATGATGAAGGACAATAACTTGGTTCGCCACTTGGACGCTTGCGAGACGATGGGCAACGCCACTGCCATCTGCTCAGACAAGACTGGCACTCTGACCACTAACCGCATGACAGTGGTGCAGGCCTACGTGAATGACCAGCACTTCCGCGAGATTCCTGACCCCAGTCAGGTCAACCCTAATACCCTGGAGATGATAGTCAACGCTATAGCTATCAACAGCGCCTACACCTCCAAGATCATGGTGAGCGCATGCACAGCAGTAGATGTAGGAAACATTCAGAGATTGCCTGAAATGGATTAGAAATGAGCTGGTATTATTGGCACCATCAAGCACAAAACTGAAATGGGTTTTGAATTGTCCCAGTCAAGGCAGCTCATGGTCAGATCAAATTTATTATTGTTTTCTTCCAATACCCGATCCAGCATTTTCTGCTGACTTCATCCTGATACTAAAGTTGTGTACTGGATCAGTGCCTCTAGTCTCAGACATTTCGATCTGCTGTCACCTACAGTCTCTAGAAGCAGAAGACAGCCTTCCAGGGGAACAACAGTCGTAATGCTGTGAGAGTCCCTGCTCTTAATCTTTAAACGTATTTTAGATGTTAGAAGCATTTGCTTGATAGAAATCTGAGGAATATTTTTTCATGCACTCTTTACTAGTTCATGGTAGCTCATTTTTTAGTTTTGGCATTTAGATACTGTTACTTAATAAGATGAGTAAATGGCCCTTTGTCCCCCCCTGTGCAAAGAGGTTCAATCTTTTTGCAGCTTCGTTTGTTTCTTAATTTTCACCTCTGCCACTTCTTTCGCTCACTCACCCTCTCTTGTCCTCTCCTTCCCTCCCTGCAGCCTCCTGATGTTGAAGGTGGTCTGCCTAAGCAGGTGGGGAATAAGACAGAATGTGGCTTGCTGGGCTTTGTGCTGGACCTGAAGAGAGATTACGCACCCGTCCGTGAGCAGATCCCTGAGGAGAAGCTCTACAAGGTCTACACCTTCAACTCCGTCCGCAAGTCCATGAGCACCGTGGTGCAGCTGCCTGACGGCGGCTTCCGCCTCTACAGCAAAGGAGCCTCTGAAATCCTGCTGAAGAAGTCAGTCTTTCATTACCTGTTGTCATTATTGTCGCTGCCTTTTTAAAATTTTTAATAGTTATATAAGAACTTCCAGTTCTGAGTTAAAGAATGAAGCAGAAAAAGAAGTAATGCAATGCCTTTACTTGAATTTTGCATTTATGTGATTCACTTGAATAAAATCTGTTACACCAGCTCAGTTATTGCTAAAAGTAAGTAAACTGAAACAAATGAGTGACTTTGAATTTAATTTCCTTCCATTTTATTTATTCCTTATGATATCTTCAGATGTGTCTATGACTGAAAATATGTGCAACAATTTTACCAGTGTTGTTCTGTTTTTTTTCCAGATGTTCTTCCGTCCTGGGGGCAGGGGGTGAGGCGCGGAGCTTTAGGCCACGGGACAGAGATGAAATGGTGAAGAAAGTGATTGAGCCCATGGCGTGTGAGGGCCTGCGTACCATTTGCATCGCCTACCGTGACCTTCCTGGCGACCCTGAGCCTGACTGGGACAACGAGGCTGAAATTGTTACTGACCTCATCTGCATCGCTGTTGTGGGCATCGAGGATCCTGTGAGGCCCGAGGTATGAGGAGAGCAGGACAAATAAAGCTAGCATAGCTTTATTAAGTGCATTTGGGGATTTTTACGACCATAGCATGAGCTGGCCAGGCCTTACTTCAGTATTTAAATTATAGTATTGCATGTTTAAAATATATTGAACTATATTTTCTTTTTTTTTTTGTAACTGCAAATTTTCCCACTTTAGGTACCTGAGGCCATCCGAAAGTGTCAGAGGGCAGGAATCACTGTGCGCATGGTCACTGGAGACAACATCAACACGGCCCGCGCCATCGCAGCTAAGTGCGGTATCATTCAGCCTGGTGATGACTTTCTGTGTCTAGAGGGCAAAGACTTCAATCGACGAATCAGGAACGAGAAAGGAGAGGTGATGCTCTGCTTCAGTGGTTTAAACACTCTTCCCGCACAAACTAAAAAAGTACAAACAAGTATAACCTTTGTCAAATAATCAGAATCACATAATTTTATTGATCCTTACCGCACAGGCACAAGTCAAGAATGATATAAAATATGGCATAAGACAAATAAAAGTCTAAATAAATACTCAGAAAACGCTTATTCCTAAATTTAGTTAAAAAAAAAACTATGGTCAGTAAGAAAGGTGGATATAAACACTATAGAAAAAATACATTAAATGAATGCTGAAATAGTTCACTACTTAACACAAAAAGTGATTTAGAGTTGCACTCTATACCAAGTCTGTGATAGTGGCATACGTAGTGATATCACACACGACAAGACCATGGCACATAAACTACTGCACATAATTAGTAACATAAGTGATATAAGTACTGATAAGACTATTGCAGATAATAAACAGTTGCACAAATAATGAAGGTAATGAAGATGATTTAGCACACAGTAAGAAACTGCACATCAGAGCAGCAGGTTATTGCACTGATTATTTTGTGAGTGTGTGACAGAGGGAGTCTGTAGGCAGGAAAGATTCTTTGTAGCACTCAGTGGAGCACTTTAGTCTAGTGAGTCTATGGTTAAAAGTGCTTCTCTGTTCGACCACAACACTGTGGAGTGGGTTATTAAAGAATGACACTACAATAATAACAAGAGTGGTCTGTATCTCTACACTGTTTTGTGTCTTTCAGATTGAGCAGGAGAGGATCGATAAGATCTGGCCTAAACTGAGAGTCCTGGCTCGTTCCTCCCCCACGGACAAACACACTCTGGTTAAAGGTTAAAAGCTGTCTACATCCACACGACTTCATCATGCTCACACCTTGTTAGAGTAGACTGGCAAACAATCAAATGCACAATTATTCCCTTACCCAAATGTAGTCAATCAGCCAAGACCTGTTTAGAGTTTTTTTTCACTGGAGCTATGAGACTAATGTGCTTAACAAATAGTGGAAGTTATTGTAGATTGTAGATCACTGACTACATTTGGAATAAAAGAAAACTGTGAATTTAATAATCACAGGATAGACTGTGGATGCAGTGAGAAATGTGTCTAAGTTTGATGCAGCCATGCCTGAGCCTTGGTTAAGTTGTGCTGATAATCCACAGGTATCATCGACAGCACTGTGATGGAGCAGAGGCAGGTGGTGGCTGTGACGGGTGACGGCACCAATGACGGGCCAGCTCTGAAGAAAGCAGATGTGGGCTTTGCCATGGTATGTGTTTTTTCTATCCTTCCAGTTATACATATACCATATATTCATCCTTATATTTTGTAAGCTTCCTCATGCGTTCGCCCTGCAGTCAGGAAGTCGTGGGTTGGATTCCCAAGACTGCTAAGCACCTCTGATGTACCCTTGAGTAAGGTACCGTCCCCACACACTGCTCCCTGGGCGCCGTGTTCCTGGCTGCCCGCTGCTTCACTTGGTGAATGGGTTTAACTCAGAGGAAGAACTTCATGCTGTTCACACTGTATGCTGTGGTGTGTTCACGTATGACAGAACGGTCACTTGCACTTTACTCAAGGCCGCAAATAGGGGATGTACAACATGTGCAATGTGCCACCAGAAAAAAAAGAGGGCTTCAGTGCCATGGCTTCACAGAGAAAAAGTTCAATTAGCAAAGTAAAAATACAGCCCACAAATAGCCCTAAGCCCTTTTTTGAATATTGACACAGGAAATTAAACGGCTATGGGAGCACTGCATGGTTATTGTTGTATGTACTTTTTGAATCAGTCCTCTAGACATCTCTGAAAAGACTGTCTCTGAAAACAAAAGCTTCCACAATGAGAATGTTTTGTTTTGCATCTGGTTTATCGCTTGTTTTGAGCATCATTCCACTGGAGACATGTACAAAATACACTATCGCAGTGTCTTCACTCACAGTGTGCTTTACCAGATGTGGCAGGCCTATCAAAATGGTCTCAGCTTAGTCTTACAGATTGTTAACACTTATAGCCAACATTACAAACATATTCCTAAAGATTATAATCATTGTATGTACTGTATGTAGAGTAATATAGTACATAAGGAGGTGATGTGAGGTTTGGATGCGGATGGTAGAGATTTGTTATATATTGATTTGTATCCATTGTCATGACACCAGAGGAGTATCTCTACAATAAGTGGTGCTCACTTAGGTGGGGCTCAGATTCAAATCTGCTAAAACCAGGCCACGTGACTTTTAAGCAGTAAAACTGCTTGCCTGTTTTCATTTAGTTAGTCTAGTTATCAGCACACTCTGTAATAGCAGTATGGAGTGAAAAGTCAGAGAAATTAGACTGAGAATGAATTCATATAACAATGTAGGCTAAAAATAAGGTAAATGTTTCCCTTGATTATTTGCATAATTTGGGGCTCAGTAAATTGAAAGTCAGCAATAAAACAGTAGAAAATCTGAATGACGTCTGAGTTAAATTAGGTTGTTCAGAAATGGGTAGATGGACGCCTGCTCTTACAGTCTTTTGTGCTTTGTCTCTGGGTATACTGCAGAAAAAAACCATGTCACACCAGCGTACTGTGTTAATTACCTCCCAGCTGGCCTGTGACAGCAGCAGAACTACATTTATTCTCTCTCTGCCTTTTTACTGGCTGTATTGCTGTTTAGTACAAAGTCAGTGAATCATTTGTGTTCAACTGTGTATCACGTATATAAGCGTTGTGTTAGATCTAGCTTTCTTTATACAAGTGTTTGGGCTGGTGATTGAGAAAACCATGCACTGTAGGGGCTGTGTTTTATTTGAAGCCAGCAATGAATGTCAAAATAATAGTGTTTATGCATTTGCTGTTTGTTCATTATGGCAGAACATATTCAAGTTTGACAGCCTTGCAGGAATATAAACTTCATACAGGTATTGCCTTAAATCCCCCCTTACTCTCTCTCTCCCTCTCTCCCCCTCTCTCTCTCTCTCTCACTGTCTCAGGGCATAGCTGGCACTGATGTAGCTAAAGAAGCCTCCGACATCATCCTGACTGATGATAATTTCTCCAGCATTGTGAAGGCAGTTATGTGGGGGCGGAATGTCTATGACAGCATTTCGAAATTCCTGCAGTTTCAGCTTACTGTCAATGTAGTGGCCGTCATAGTGGCCTTCACTGGAGCCTGTATCACACAGGTAATACACTCACACATCTACACACTGACACACATACTCACACACACACGCACACGCACACGCACATGCACACATGCTTTTATTCCACTCATCTTGAATGTACCATGTGTGAGTGTGGAGAGCCGACAGTAGACCAGCATTAGCTCCATGTTATGCAGGTTATTGGAACTTACTGCATTGCACCTCGCTGGCAAGCAAAGGAGACGGTGGGAGAGGCATGCTCCAATTAGCCTGGGCTCTGAGCCCCCTGCTGGAGGCTAATATTACTGCACACTGTTTCTGTATGGATGAATTCTTCAAATGTATGAATGTCATCCTGTACTTCAGCACTGTTTGTGTTCTCAGAACATGGATATTTGTCCCAGATTTCCAGTGATAATGCTGTTATACACTGGCGGGAAATAGAATATACATTGTGTACACTATTGCAAACAAACAGGCTACAAGTGCAGCACAATCAAATTGACTGAAATATCTGAAGATACAAAATCTAGCTGTCCATTCAAATCCTACTGTGTGTCCTGAGAGGACCATGAGCATCTGAACATCTCTTTGCTCTGTTGAGAGCAATGTGAGAGAAACTGCTGTCCGATGTCTATACTGTTCATCATCGTTGGAACAAAACTCCTTTTTTGGGGCTGTTTCTATTAGTCTGTTCGTCTGGTCACAGTTTATTTTACCACACTATGTGAAATGTACTAAATGTCAGTTGCAGTGTGTCTCAGTGCTGCCTTGCTGAGTCGGGAATTGATGTTCTCCATTGAGCGGAGCTCAGTAAATCCTGCAGGGTCAAAAAACAATATTGACACTCTGCATGAAAAGGTTTGATGAGGCATATGGTACCTAGAGGTGTTTGTGTTGGCCTGTGGATTCTATAGACAGCCACCCAGTTTTCTTTTGTCAATCAGAGGGTTTTCTATTCCAAAGTATAGAACGATTCCTGATTGTGCATCATCCCTGAATGTAGTTATAATGTGTGTGTATGTGTGTCTATTTAGGATTCTCCGTTGAAAGCAGTCCAGATGCTGTGGGTTAATTTGATCATGGACACGTTTGCATCCCTTGCCCTGGCCACCGAGCCCCCTACTGAAGCTCTGCTGCTGAGAAAACCCTACGGCCGAAACAACCCCCTCATCTCCCTCACCATGATGAAGAACATCCTGGGCCATGGAGTCTATCAGCTCGTCATTATCTTCACCCTGCTGTTTGTCGGTAAGAAGGGAATCCTATCATGTCTTACACTGTCAGGTAATGGGTTCGCTTTCATTACTTGTTAGATGTGGTAGCCTCAGACATAGAATGTGTCTTGGCTGGTCGATTAAATTTGGAGTAAGGGGGAACTGTCATGTTAAGTTCATGGATGATACTTATGTGTCCCAGCTTTGACCTCCTGTGTGTCTCCTGTGTCTCTTCTACGCTGCTTAGGAGAGAAGATCTTTAACATCGACAGCGGTCGCAATGCTCCGCTTCACTCGCCTCCCTCTGAGCACTACACCATCATCTTCAACACCTTCGTACTCATGCAGCTGTTCAACGAGATCAATGCCCGCAAAATCCATGGAGAGAGGAACGTTTTCGACGGCATCTTCGGCAACCCCATCTTTTGCAGCATCGTGCTGGGCACCTTTGGAGTTCAGGTCGTACATTGTCCACCCTGAGCATTGTTTTAGAGAATTATTATATTAGAGGAATAACATCTGCATTTTTAAACAAATAGTATTTAAACAGAGACAAAAAATAATCTCTTGACACATGTGATTTCCCCCAGTTAACCTACACACTAATAATTCAGTCATGCAACTCTATACTGTCTTTTTTGCATAGATGTTGCCATTTTGCCTAATGTGTGATGCAACATCATCAACTCGCCTAGACGTGTTTTTGCAATTCCATGTTGTACGTTCACTCAAATAAAAATGACAAAGTAATGCACAAATACTGCTTTTTTTCTAAGCTACGCTTCATTGAGCAGCCCAAATGAATCTTAACACAGAGTTTGGATATCTGTATGTTTAAATAACGGTGCTGATCCCTAGTGAGAACAATTAGGAAATTACGAATTGGTATCTGAGTCTGCCTAACCGTTACTGGCGCACAGCAGAGCCAGAGATACAGACAGTGTGGAGTAAGTGGATGTCTTGCTGTGTTCTGCGATGTGTGACTGGTGACGTGTGTGCCCACTGTGCAGATCGTGATAGTGCAGTTCGGAGGAAAGCCCTTCAGCTGTGCCCCTCTCAACGTGGAGCAGTGGCTGTGGTGCCTCTTTGTGGGAGTGGGAGAGCTTCTGTGGGGCCAGGTGGGAGAAAGAGAGTGAGACGGAGAAAACCCTTTTCCTCCAACAGGGAGCAGGTTCTGTTCTGGTTCATGCACTGTTCCGAGCATCTTGAGCGAGAAATGAATTGGTTCAATTGAATCTAAAAAGTTGGTTCCTCACTGGAACCAAAAGATGCCTGTTTTTCCGTTGTAAACCGTAACATCATCATTGGGCATCGTTGTATAATTTGTTGAGGAAGTAGAATGCAACACTGGGGAACAGAAAGGAAAACGATACATTTTGGTTAAAAGAATAAAAAAGTCCACCAAGGTTAAAAGAACCCTGAATGGACCTGGTTCAAGAACCCGGTCCCTGTTGGTTGCAAAGCTGAAAGAGAGAGAGTGTGTGAATGAGAGTGGATGATGCCATTAAAAATTATTTGAAACAAATCAGTCATTGGAAACTGATATTATTTGAAAGTTTGAACACTTCTACTGATGTTCTTTATTTATTTTCACTCTTCTGTACAAATAATAGTGAAACTACCACAACTACGAAACAACACTTTAATTAGGTACTGCACTTGGAAATATTGTCATTCTACCAGAAAGGGCTTTTTGACCCACTGTGCTATGTCAACTGATTGGCTGAAACACACCATTGGGGACAGTAGTTGGGTAGCATTATATATATATATATACATATATATATTTTTTTTTTTTTTTTTTTTTGCATAGACAGCAACATCAGTGTGTTCAAATTTTTCACTACTACTGTATTATTGCTGACCATACACACACACACACACATAGGCGCCTGGACAACACGTATCATTATACGTGAGCTGAAAATCAGTTTAATCTCCTAATCATGACGTAGTAAGACTAACATCAA
Source organism: Hydrocynus forskahlii (assembly GCA_037974365.1). Classification (NCBI taxonomy): domain Eukaryota; kingdom Metazoa; phylum Chordata; class Actinopteri; order Characiformes; family Alestidae; genus Hydrocynus; species Hydrocynus forskahlii. The sequence continues at coordinate 24,358,177 of JBBPCX010000141.1, read as the reverse complement.
CTTAGACAGTTTTGTCCAAGCCAATGGCAAGTTTTCCTTTGGTGTTTGAAGAGGAGTTCTTTCAGTCTTAAAGTAATCCAGACATGAGAACTGACCTTTAAACCGTGTTTAAAAAAGGACTGCCACAATCTATTTTGTTCTGTCCTTCAACAGACTAAATATTTTTGTTTCATGACTCTCACTCACCTCACTGTGTGCAGGAGGCAGAAAAAATGATTAATTTAGCCTCACCACCGCCCCCACCGATCAGTGAGTTAAAATGGTAGACGTCACCTTGGTTCCGCATGTACACCGATCGGCCATAACATTAAAACCCCACCCCCACTCACGTAAGAGAACTTTGAGCGTCCATGAGCCTGTTCCCAGTTCACTACCTATCCATCCTTGGACCACTTTTTGGTAGGCACTAGCCATCGCAAACTGGGAACATCCCACAAGACAGGACCCGCCGTTTTGGAGACGTTCTGACCCAGTTGTCTAGCCATCAGTGTTTGGCCCTGGTCAGTCACTTGTGCTTGCCCACTTTGTCCTGTTCCCACACACATTAACTTCAAGAACTGACTGTTCAGTTGCTGCCTAAGATATCCCACCCCTTGAAAGACACTAGTGTAACGACGATTAATGTCGTTTACTTCACCTGTCAGTGATTTTAATGTTATGGCTGAGGAGTACATGGACCTCAGCTTTGTTAGATGATCAGCTTGCTGCAAATGAGCAAATCACTGCTCACTTGATTTACGGTCGCCATTTAAATTTTTGGACTGGTTGTAAAATAATCACTAATCACTTACTTCAGTCCATTTCCATTGTGCATGGCAACGTAAGTGAGGCCGTGTCAGTTTTCACACTCCACAGTATCTGGACTGTTTTTGTAATGTAGTACCACTGGGAGGCGTATCAGCCAATGAAAGATCTGTGCTTGTACACAGCGGCCACTCTTTGCCATTCAGTTTGCAACATTTGCTCACATATTTATTAGAATGATATCCTGTGTGTTTTATCCTTCCACTTTTGTGTAAAGTGTGAAAGTGTGAGGAAAGTCTGCTAACAGGTTATCTTGTACTTTATGCCGTAGAAAAGAAAAAAAGCGCGTTAAAATAAACTTTTCAACAAGTACTGAGCCATGTTTCAGAAACTACAGAAAATCAAACTACTGGATCAAAATGTCGTAAACCTCATTATTTATTTAAGTTTCTGGCAAAATTGATGTCGGTGACATTCTGAAAGTTTCTGCAGGCGGTGCAGGTCCGACTCCAAACTTTTCGTTTCAGAATGTCAACTTTTCACAATCCAATAATACCAGCATGAATAAAAGCGCGTCCAACCACAGTTATTCCCGTGTCACTCAGAAATATGGAATTCCGTTCATTTTAAGCGCAATGTGACATCCCTGAATATTAGTGTTAAAAAAATTCCTTCAAATTCCTACACTCATTCTTTCCGCACAAAAAGGCGCCCATGTGTGTCTATAGTTACATATCACTGTCAGAACAAAACCTTTTATCTCCACTTTTGTCATTTTGTTTGACATTTTTTTGAACATAACATTGTACTCCGTGTCACAATTTCGTGACATTTGGATCAGTATAGTGCAAAATTACTCGGATGAGATGGACTGGGTTGTAAGACTCTGCATTAATTTACATTGAAGTTTTTTCCTTCTCCTAAAAGGTTACTTTTCTTTTGTAGATTCAAGGTTTTGTTCAGCAGCCATGTACAGCTGTGTGTGTACAGGGTTTGTCAGCTTCTCTCTGTGTGCACCAGGTCATCGCCACGGTGCCCACCAGTCACTTGAAGTGTCTGAAAGAGGCTGGCACGGGGCCGGGCACTGACGAGATGACAGAGGATGAGCTTGCTGAGGATGAGGAGGAAATAGACCATGCTGAGCGAGAGCTGCGCAGGGGCCAGATCCTCTGGTTTAGAGGCCTCAACCGCATCCAGACTCAGGTGCTGTGTGTGAGACCTGTGACCTTACCAGTAGAAGTAGTGCTAGTAGTCTTAATTGTACTGACACAGACAGTGAGACAAAGAACGCTGATTTGATTTGCTTTACCTTTTTTCTATCTCCCTTTTTCTTTCACTCTCTCTCTCTCACTCGCTCTCTCTCTCTCTCTCTCTCTCTGTCCTGACTCTCCTTGAGAATCACTAAACACCAGTTTATCATTGCCTTTGTTCTTCTCTCTCTCTCTCTCTCTCTCTCTCTCTCTCTCTCTCTCTCTCCCCACTCTCCCCCTCCCTCTGTGTGGTCTCTGCTTTTGGGATCCTTCACTAAATGAGTATAGATTTCTCTGACAGAGATCTATAAAGTTCCTCCCCTGCTTAGAGCTGTTTGGCTACTCTATTATGTAACTAGAGTCCTTTAGAGGCCTGATTTATTGCTTAGTTTCTCTTTTGCCTCTGAGCTGCAGGATTCATCCAGTGGAGATCTATGTGACTTCCTACTACTGCTCTGCCTAATCCGGGTTATAGGTGCTTTTTGTCTGTAAATTTTTAATGTTTCATATTCTACAATCTCTCAACAGAGTTCCTTCTGGGAATCTTTTTGATTAACTGGGGACCGGGGTAATTAAGCCTTTTTGTTTTAGACTTGATGTTAATTTGAGTGTTTGGTTGCATGGGTTTCTGATGTTATTTAATTCTCCCCATAGATACGGTGTTGTGTAATGCAGTTTTTTAGTCCCTGTTGCTTCCCTCTACTGGTTATTCTCTCTTCGTGTATTTGGAGGGGTGTGTGTGTATGTGTGTGTGTGTGTGCGTGTGTGTGTGTTATTAATTGTGTTCTCCTTGCTGGAGCTGAAGCAGTGCCTTTTCTTTTCATTCTTAATATCTGCAATTATGGAGCTATTAGCAAAGAGACAGTTCAGGACAGTGAAAGGATGAGCTCTCTTTTTCTCCCCCTTTAGACAGCATGAGGGTCCCTCTGATGAAGTACGAGAACAGGTAGCGGCCTCTTGTTTGTGTAAGGGTGTGTAAGGTTTTTTTGGCTGTGTGTGGTTTGGACCTGAGTGGATTGGTGGTGAAGAGAAGACTGAACAGACTGCAGATCTGAGAAGAAGTACAGACTTTTGTGTAGAACAGCAACTTGAATATCTTGTGCTCTTAAATATCAGTCAGAGCTGATTATATTCTTCAGCAGGGTACGTGTTTTTTCAGATTTTTATTGGGAGGCATGAGCTACGCATGTTTTTTACATGTGCATAGAAAAATGATCCTAACTTGCAGGCTTAGAAGCCTCTCAATAGACATTTCCAGCATTTTCTTCCCCAAAATCTCATTTTTAGCACAACATGGTAAACAAAATTCTTTTGTCTGTCAGTTATTTTTGAAGAAAAATATGATTGTTATAAACAAAATTGGATGTACAGCACTTTGCATTGAAACTCTTTGGATATAAGATAAGATAAGAAATAACTTTATTTATCCCGAGGGAAATTGTTTTGTCATAAGAGGAACAAAGCTAAGACAATAAAGCAAAAAACAAAAAAGCAAAAAAAAGAGTAGTAATAATACAAATGGATTAGCAAAATAACAAATAACTAACAGATATAATCAAATATCAGAATATTAGTGCATAGTGGTTATGAAAAGTGACTTGGTGTTTGTGCCAGGAAAATGTGCAATAAAATGAGACAGTAGCAGCAGCAGCATTTTTTTAAATGCTGAAAGAAAAATATATAGTTTTCCAGTTATTGGTTTTATTATTATTTGTATGTGGTAAATTTTCCTTTACTGGAATTGTTTGTATAATATTTTATGTACATTAAGAGCATACAGGGAGCGCAGAATTATTAGGCAAGTTGTATTTTTGAGGAATAATCTTATTATTGAACAACAACCATGTTCTCAATGAACCCAA
>JBBPCX010000141.1:24338125-24350563 GCA_037974365.1 Hydrocynus forskahlii | reverse complement strand
CTCTCTCTCTCTCTCTCTCTCTCTCTCTCTCTCTCTCGCTCTCTCTCTCTCTCTCTCTCTCTCTCTCTCTCTCTCTGATAATGCAGGTTGTTTCTTCATCTCAAGATTTTGCAAAAGTGTCTCCTAATGTCTCCATGCTTCTGATTCCCTTTTACAGATCCACAAGAGTCAGCTCTTCCTGTTTACCTGCGTTTCATCTGTGTGTCTCTCTCTCTCTGTCTCTCTGTATCTGTCTCTCTTTCTCTCGTTGTATCTCACTGTCTCTGTCTCTCTCTCTCTCTCTGTTACTGTCTCTCTCTCTCTGTCTCACTGTCTCTGTCTCTCTCTGTGTCACTGTCTCTCTCTCCCTGTGTCTCACTGTCTCTGTCTCTCTATCTCTCTCTGTCTCTGTCTCTCTATCTCTCTCTGTCTCTGTCTCTCTATCTCTCCCATTTGTTCATCATGTCTGTTTTTTCTGTCTTTTACATTTTTCTATAGGCTGCCTGTACTCCTCCAAGTCCTTTAAATAACGTTTTAATATCATAATGTTTTAATAACATGAAATACGAATGTTTTAATGTGAACCTGAAGTACATATTCAAATAAGTTTAGTTTACCACCACTCATTTTAGCATGTTGCTGTTTTTATGCTTAAGTTTTATTTTTAAGCTTCATGGCATAGTGTTAAAAGTAATTTCTCGAGGCTTCTCAAACTACGAGGTGCTTTCAGCTCTTGTGTTTAGTCTTTGCTTTCTTCCTCCATCACTCTTGTGTGCACTCAAGGCTCGCTTTTGGGTTGCAGGGTAGAAGTGTCAGGCTTATGCTTCTCATGTTCCCCCTGCAGCTGTCCGCTCTGTGTGCTCCTCCATCCTCCATGTCAACACACGTCTCATCCTATTTCTTTTGCGAGTGTGTGTTTGTGTGCGCCCGTGTGTGTATGTGTGTGTGTTACATGTCCTCTCATGTCTTCAGTGTAAGACCTCTTTTGCTCATCCTGTAATGCCTGGCTCCTCTGGCTCCTCACTCAACCTCCCCTTCTGTTTTTTGGGGGGGGGTTTGTTTTTGCTGTCCTCATCATGTTGGTTCTCTGCCTGCAGTAAAATTTCCTGCAGAATGACTTGTGTATGTTTAAATGTTTTTTCAGCCCCAAACTTTCTGCCTCATAGATGAAATTACCCTTGTAAAACATCAGGCTTATATCCTTCTCAGTTAGAACAGTACTTAGGGAAAATAAATGTATGTAAGTATACATTTGTGTGTGTATGTGTGTGTGTGTGTGTGTGTGTGTTTGTGTGCGTGCCATTTGGGCAGTAAGCATTAATTTTATCCCAAAACACTAATAGAATAAGTACTTGTAAGATTATTAATATAAGATTTTTTACTTTCTGAATTTATTTGTATTTATTCTTATATTGTGTGGTATTTTTAATGAATAATTGGATAATTTGAAAGTTTTTATGGCTGCATGTGAATATCTACACGCACTGTGTGTCCAAAAGTATCCAGACAGCCCTCCTAATTAATGCATTCAGCTACTTTAATGTACACCCATTGTCACAGCTGGCTTTATGTCCATAGAAAAGCATTGCCGGTAGAATGGGATGCTCTGGATGCAGCTACACATGAGCTTAAGATTGCCATGTCCAATGCCAAGTGTCCACTAGAGGGGTATAAAACTCCTCATCTGTGAAGCAGCTGAATTTCTCATCTGGAGTGATGGAACACCATCAGATACTTTTGAAATGAGTTAGAGTGGCATTCTTGGTCCAGAATTATGGTCATTACTTTACCTCACTTTTGCTGTTGTGACTTAATACAGTTAAATCCCCACAGCAACATCATTTTACAGCATCTTGTTTAAAGCGTATTCAGAAAAAAATTGAGCTATTAATACCCTTGATTTCAGAAGTAATGTTGGATTATCTGGTCTCTATACATTTTTGGACACATAATGTGAGAGAGAAAGAGAGAGAGAGACTGTGTGTGTGTGTGTGTGTGTGTGTGTGTGTGTGTGTGTGTGTCCGTGTGTTTTAGGTCCTACAGAGTATTTAGCATAAAGTCTTAGGGTATTTAGCAGTGGGTCATACTTGTTTTCATCTGGATTTTGTAAAAACTGTTCACTGCTCACACTGTGAAGGCGTAGCGCTGATGGATATTCATGTTTACTCCTTGCCTGTTAGCTCTCTCATTTGTTCAAACATTTACCAAGTATGGTAACTCACTCCGCACAAATGAGTTATAACAGCTTTCTGACCTTTTCATTTTCCCTGTGAACTCGTGATGAATGATTTTGTTTATCAAATGATGAATGCTGCTTATTCAGGAGCAGTTTCGACGGCCTTACTGCTATCCCCACATACACAGATAGCAGAGCACTTATAAGCACTTTTGGAAACACTACGCTGAAGGCCAGTATACGTAAGTTTTCATTCCAGCTATGTAAGCTTTGCATAACAACTGACTTGAACCCTCATAGACTTTCATAAAGGCTTATTCCAGCAAGCCTAAGTTGTCATACAGACGTTTGTAGTGAATCCTGATGTCATTTCACCAGAGAAAATGCTGTGACAACTGTTGATACTTGTTGGAATCAAACATTTGTAAGTGTTCACGTCTGTTGTCATGGAAGGTTTGCATACATAGCCTTATAAATACTCGCTGCCAGTGAAGTGTTAATACACTTTTTAACCTGATGCTTGATAAACGGCCCTATGCATCTTGAGCGACCACTGAAAATATAATGCGTATTGACTGAATTCACAGTTGCAGTAATGTTAAAACCGTTAAAAATTCATATGTAGATCCTAAGATCTACTGGAGATGCATACTTGTTGGTTTCATCAGTTCACTGGAGAAGCGAAGGTTGATTAACCCTGCATTAGGGGGACGATAGACCATCAAGTGACACTGATGATCTGAACCCTCGGGATGCAAGTTCATGAGTTTACCTTGACTCGATGCCAGAATCATATGGTCAGGAGGTCGTGAGGCCATTTCTTTAACAGGATATGAGATCATTGTCATTAATCCTTCAGTTTTCATCCTGGCTTCTTAAAGCACTCTCTCCTTCCTCTGCTTACACACTCACTCTGTTCCTGCTTCTACGGCTCTTATTTAGCTGTAGTTGATTTGCAGAACATCTTTGGAAAGAAACAAAAAAAACAAAAACAAATACAGTTTGTTAAAAGGAATATATTTTGAGTTGTTTTGTTTTTTAATGATCCAAGTTTTTCCATCAAGCTTTTTCTTTGAAGGACAGCGTGGGGGAGACAGTGGACTGTAATCTGGCATGCTATCCATCCAGAGCAAATCACTAGTAACACCCAGTCTTTGCTTTCTTCCATTACTCTACTGTGGGCATTATACTCGAAAGTTTACCCGTGTCCATACAAAAGAGGAGACTAAGAAAAATACAGACAGAATGTAAGCAAACAGCAAAATGCGAACGCTATTCAAATCGTTCACAATTTGAATGAGGTCTTTTTCTTTGCTGACAGACAGGCTCTTTGGAAAAACAGATAAGCACTTAACCAAATGCTTGACCGTTTCTTCCCGTTTGTTTGTTTGTTCATTTGTTGTTTTCTGTTGTTTGATACCTTTTCTTTCCAGTTCATTTAGCTTCTTTTTCCTTTGCTGGGTGAGTTTTTTGGGATGGGGTGAGAGGAGTGGGGAAGGTGGGCTATGTACCACAGCAAAGGAATATGCATCTAAATCTTCTCATCTTCAGATTTCTTTCTCTCTCTCTCTCTCTGTATATATATATACACACATCAGAGATGTGTGTGTGTATATGTGCTACAGCTTCATTTGATTTATCCTTACAGCATGAGCCTGGCTGCTTTATCACCATGCCTTCATATATTTACTCTTTTGTTTTCACTGTAGTTTTCTTTCTTTTGTTTGTTCTTTTTTGTTTGTTTGTTTGTTTCCATAACAGAACGAGACAGCTGCACTGGAATGAGCGCATCCACCGTGTTTGTTGGTTTCTGATTGGCTCCTGTGCTCCTTCACTCTTTTCCTGGTTAGCCAGCCTGCAGCAGAACGCATCAAAGCTCACGCCAACTCTTCTGTTCACCCATCCGTACCTGTCTGCACTGCTGCATGCCAAATAATGCTCTGCTCTCTCTCTCTTTCTCTCTCTCTCTCTTATCCTCTATTTCTTACTACCATCTAAAATTATCCACTAATACTACAACTTAGCATGTTTCGTAATGATGCCGAGTGTAGGAAAAATCCTGAACTGTGCTACTTTCGGAGGCAGGCAGAATCCAGGCATACGATACTGTACCCACACTCGATGTGTTTGTGCTGATTTTGCCGTGTCTGTGTTTATTGTGCCTGTTCTGTGCTTGTCAGTGTGACAGTGCTTGTTAAGGTCTTCTGTCACAAGTGGGTGTCAAGTACATAGCATGGCAGGAAATTTCCCTAGTCAGCGTAGGCTGAAGTCATCAAGCTTTTAGAATTAGACTTATCTCAGGTGTTTTAATTCATAACCCGTTAAACCCTAAAGGTCTGTAGGCCCACAGTTCAGTCCACACTCTCACAGCTATGTATTGTACAGTAGTTACGTACGTTGTCATTTATAGTAGTTACTGAAAAACAAGTTTTAAAGGAGTAGTGAAGGACTAAATCAACTGTCCATTAGTTTCTCTTATAAGATTTTTGTGAGTGGGTATTCTGTGATATTTGAGGAGAAAGTGGAGAAAAACATGAAAAAATATTGTCTGTGATAACTGGCTGTGTGCTACACGTGGCAGATAGAACTGAGTATTCCTTTAAGATGAATGAAAAATGCACTTAGGGTATGGTGTGTGCACTAAGCCATGCAACAGCCTATCACGTAACATTATAATACTAGGATAGCCATCTAATAATGCTATAAAGAACCACATCAAGTAATGAATACACTAATATTCATTAACTTTAAACATTCATGATCATTAATGAAAAAATCATCACATTAATCTTTGTAAAACCTTACAAAGAAATCCTGACTTTCTTTTGGTCAGGAAGACATTAAAGAAAAAGGAAATCTTACTCTGCAATCTGCTAACAGCCATGACTCCTCTCCACATTAACACTTATTGGTTGATGGCTTCATTAGGCTGTGCATGCTCACACGTGAAACCACATCACAGTCACATGACCATTAAGCTTTATTGCTTATTTTGCATATCTGTGATGTAGCCACGCCCCTGGCTGCTGCTAAGCCAATGAGGCATCAGTCATGACTCCATGACTGCAGGAGCGGTACTCAGCCCCTCTCACTGCATCCTCCCTCCATCCCACCAGGTGGACCCTCAATCCCACGTCTGTGTCTCGCCATTTCTTCCCCTTCTAATGTTCCTCCCAGCCCTCTGTTGCAGATTCTAACCCACCGTCTCTTCCTTTGGCTGTGTGCGTCTATGTGTGTATTAAGACACCACTCTCTCGTTCTTTCTCTCTCTGCCTCTCACTATCTGCCCGTGTCTCTCACTCTTTCCGTTTTCTTCTAACTGGTTGATATACACACATAGCTGGCATTTGTTTTGTGTTGGCTGTGTTTGTACTCGTGTGCTTCTGTCCGTCTTCCTGTCCAAAGCCTGGTGTGTTCAGTTTTGAGTTCATGAGAATGAACATCCATCGTCTTGACTGTGAGTGACAGTGGTGAACTGACTGTACAAGTCCTTTTCTGCTTATGATTTTTTTTTTTTATTTGTCATCTCTTTCTTTGAGAAACTCTTAAGATCTAGTTGCGCAAGATATTTAATAGTCCGAGATGAAAACAAATTTAAAAAGCCCAAAACATAGCACAAACAAAAGCCGACAAAAACAAAATGTCCAAAGCAAAGCAGTAAAAATGTTTCAATGAAAGGAAAGACACTTTAAAGGCTTTATTTTCACTAAATAACCCTGTAATGTTGTAATTTGTAATGATAGGGCAGATTTGATATTACATTGCTGCAACTTGATCTTGAGCTGTCTGTGCATAATAAGGCATGTCCAGAGAAGGTTCTACGATGTCCAGGATCAGTGTCTACCAGACTTGTACTAAAAGATTTCTTTGTTTCCACCTCCTTTCTCTTCCCATACCCTCTGTCTCTCCCTACTTTCACCTCTCCATCTTTTGTCTTGCCTCTTCCCTTTGTATCCTGTTCCCTCCTTATCCCTCCTTTCTTTTCTGTCTCTTCTTCCATGTCATCTCCCCCTTCTCTCCCTCAGATGCGGGTGGTGAAAGCGTTCCGTAGCTCACTCTACGACGGCATTGAGAAGCCCGAGTCCAGGAACTCCATCCACAACTTCATGGCGCACCCTGAGTTTCTTATCAACGACTTCATCCACAACATCCCGTTGATCGACGACACGGACATCGACGACGAATCGGAACTGTCCAAGCACAACCACTACCACCAGTACCTGCACCCGGCTCTCCGCAAACCCCCACCTCCTCCCCCGGCCCGGCAACATCCCCGCCCCTACCGCCAGTACAGCCTGCCTGCCACACCCAACCGCAACAACAATGCTATTGAGAGCAGCATCCACCATCTGACCCGACCCACAGACCACAACGGACACTGGACCTCCTTTCCCAGACAGCCGTGCCCCCTCCTCAGCCTGGAGACCTCATTATGACTGCCTGTGGGGCCCTGGAAGAAGGCCACCTGAAGGACTCTGAGGATACAGACATGTGAGGCAATCGAAGAACTCCTGTGGACACAACAGTTGGTGTGCTTCTACCCCAACTACTGTAAACAGACTAATTCCACTAAATCACCATCTTTCACCCTCTCTACCACCATCCATTGAAGCACCTATGTCTTTAGAGGCCCACAGACACCAACTTCCTCTCACTGTGTAGAGGGGAGGCCAGTGTGCTGTGTGTCTGTGGGGACTAAGACCAGGCCCAGGAAGGTGAGACTCATATCCTCATTTGGGACAGAATTAGGATTGTGGTGGAAAGGAAATCTTGTCAGATGAGACTTTTTAATGGTAAAATCAGCGTTTGTGACTTTTGACTTTCCCGAGGGAAAAAGGCATTCTGAGCTCCCTGCAGGCAGAATAGGGGTCCAATCACTCCACTTTTTATTGATGTTATTTACATCGTTATTACACTCATAAGTACATTATTATTCTGACCGTCATCGTTAGTGCTCGGATTATCATTACTCTATTTGGACATACAGTTTTATTACTCTACGACTAACACTTTATGGATTAGCTTTAACGTTTGTTTATTTATTTAACGTTTGTTTCATTTATTTATTCAAGTATTTATTTATTTATTTGTTTGTTTATTTATTTATTTATTGTTCGCTCAGCAACATTTTTTTTTCACTCTCGCTTTGTCTATTTCTCTGTGTGTGTGTATGTGTTGTGTCTGTCCTGAAAATAGAAAAAGATAAGTACTAACAAAGCAAAGTTACAGTAAATTAAAAGCTAAAAGTAAATTAAATTATAACACATCTGCAAATAGCAAAACAAAACATTAAAAAATTTTATTTTCATTCACTAGATCAACCTCCATTATGAAACCGTTTTTGTTTTGTTTTTTGGGGGGGTTTTTTGAAAAAAAAAAAACATTATTCAGAGACGCCTGTCGTTTTATTGGATAAACTTTTGATGGAGGTAAGGTTTGTTTAATCTAAAAGCCATTCTTTTAAGTTCATACCATTGTAAACATCTAAATGTATTGATTGAAATATGCTACAGGGTTAGAAGTTTTGGGCAGTCTCCTTTCACAGACTTGTTCACTAATTATAGCTGGTTCTGATGACTTTCCATCATATCAGTTCAGGCCTCAGGATCATCTCAGTGGTCACGTCGGCTGAATAACCGCAGCTGAAACTGGAGGTGGATTTGCCCAGTCTCAGATTTCCATCGTGTTATTAGGACTGTTAATTTAGATTCCTTTGACGTGTTTTGCAGATTATACCAACAAAATGCATTTACCCTTTAAAAGCATTGTGAAATAGTATGATTCACTCATGGCATATTCATACTTGCTGGCCCTTTAAATCCATTCTTAGTCATTCTTGCTTTCAGACAGCCTTTGTTTTTCATTTTAAGGTCATCAAGTAGTGACAAACGTTTGTGAGGAAGTCTAAACATCTGACTACAGACTGTGGTGTCAGGGTCTGAACCAGGATAGGAAACCCCATCTTATACTGCCACAACTTTCATCGTGTGAATAATATCAAAGAAATGACTGATGGACAATCGGTGAGACTGACATCACTCTTTTTGCACATTATCAGGGCTCACTGGTTTGGACAAACAGTTTAAAGGTAGAACACCCCTGTGGTCACCAGTGGACTTTGACAAAATGCAAATGACACTATTTGGTTTGGAAATGGGTGTGTTTTGGTATCAGACAACACTGGGATACCAAAAAAGTCACATGCTGCTTAGGACAGCGTGTTGCATCATACCGTACCATGCATGATGTATCATAACACATTATAAAACACTAGATTCGAATACATTCCATTGACACTTCATAGGTCTGAGTACCAAAGGGGACGGCATCCTCTTGTACCCTATAACATTCTGGGTTGGTACAACCAAGATCATATTGCTCTAGTCAATGCATTGCAATGCAATACAATCATCTGGGGAATGGGACCGGCACTTATGCAACAGACTGTCCTGTCCACAGCTCTGTGAAATAAGCTTGATAAAACATGTACATAGGGCTCTCAGAAATCCTTTATCTGTATAGAATACTTTTCTAGAGTGCCCAGTTGTCAGAGACTGGCAAATGTTGAAAGCATACAATGCAAGCATGAACATCGGTGGATCATGTCATTGCATTGCTCAGTGGTGTCTGTGCAGAGCATGTGTTGATAATCATAGCGCACCTCACTGTCATTGTTTGACTTCACCTTTGTCTAATGGATGGTCCATTTTTCACTGGCTTTCACTGTGTCTCTTTAACAGTAAGTGGATATTACATTTCTCCTTACGGTCATTGATGTGCTATTGACTGCAAAATGTTCTTCTGAAGTTACTCAGTCCGTTTTCTCATTTGGCTGCAGAGCAGAGCCTTGGAGTGGTGCCTCGCTGCCACTCTCACAACCTCTCATATATTAGTGAATACACGTATTAAAATGGGTGGCTGGTCCAGCTGAGATCAGGAACTTTCGAGGCTGAGGGATGCCAAAGAGCGTCCTCTTGATAACAGAGACCCCAGAAGGAGAACACGAACATGGCTCAGTAAGACAAGGTTCCTCCACCCATTTTAGCACTACCTAGAAAGAGTATTACCTGTTAATGTGTGTCTAAGGCACTGAAAGGGCCCAGGTTGCTCTTACAGTCCCAGTAGAGTCTCGTGGTCTGAGAGCTCTGGTAGGTTTTGAGTGAACATGGACCCATTTCAGTGCATCAAACGAATGTAAGCTCACTAACATGATGACCAGCGGGGGAAGAAATGTTCACTAAAGTTACTTAACCCATAACTATGATGTATCTTTGCCTATTCTTATCTAATCCTAAAGCTTAACTGTTTCACAGTAGTCTTCAAAGCTATACTTATTTCTGGATGATTGCAAACCTAAGTATCTCCGTTGTAGCCCCCAGTCTCATTCAACTCCCCAGACAAGAATGAAATATATAATGGCATATGTATGGTGTCCCACCTCACCATTTCAGCTATCAGCAGCTTCACCAAGGCTCAAAAACTGGATAGAAATGAAGGTATGTATACAGGAAAACAGATAATCCAAAAAGTCCATCATCTGCCTTTTGTTCCATTTCGTTGTAGGAAATTCACTCAAGGTAAGGTGAAAAATTTTCAAAATGTGAAAAGAGTATATAATATAATATATTTAATATAAAAGTTATAAAATATTGTACAACTGCACCGCCGCTGTACATTTTTGCCAAAATGTGCACATGTGCATCTTTTGTTTACAATTTAAGCACATTTTTGTTTTATTCTTTGTCTCTTCCTCTTTTTTTTTTTCTCTTTTGTAAAGAATTGAAATTAAACATCTTGTACATTATTATGATTATTATTATGATTATATGACTATTATTATTGTTTTTTCCAACAGTGCTCTTTTAACTGATGGAAAAAAGAAAAAGAAAACACAGTTGCACATTCTCCTGAGCATACTCTTACTGCGCTACAATGAATAAAAAAAGACAAAAAAAAGAAAAGAGAAAAAAAAAAATCCAAACTATTAAATATATTAATAATTACCTGCCTGTTACTTAAGAGAAAAAAAAGTATCTATATATGATGAAAGAACTCACCTGTATACTGTAGACTAAACTGTATGGAAATCTAAGAATTTACTGGGAAAATAAGTCAACACTTTTTGTCTGTATAAAAAAAAAAAAAACAATCAAAGTATTCTACAATAATAACTTTGACCAGTGTCTGTGGTTGTGTTTCATTGTGTGGCTGTGCTCATTTCTTTAATAAGGTAACACATATGCACCAGAGGCCTGAGGAAGTTCTTGGGCCACTAAGCCATGAAATTCTTATAACAGAAATGATAAGTGCTGACTTTTTATAATAAACTATATATCTATAATACAGAGTTCTCTTCAATGCACCAGTGATAACTGACAATGCAGTTTTTCAAATACTGACACTGTTTTCAATTCACTGATGATGACAAACACTAACAAAAACTAAACCGACTGATTTATCATTTACACCTTCCTTTAGCTCATGTAGTTTAGATTCACGCAGGCTTGCTGTATGCAGCTTACACACACAGAAGAAGAATTAAATCCAGAGATACACTACAGGGACGCCTATTAGGATGCCTGACCTTTAGTAGTATACCTGTAGTATTGGGATGCCTGACCTTTACACCAATGGGGGCTTTAATGACACTGCATTCAAATACATATACTTTAATGAGGAGTTGGTCCTACTTTGCAGCTATAACACCTTCCACTGTTCTTGGAAGGCTTTCCACACGATTTTGGAGGTTATGTGAGAATTTGTGCCCATTCTCCATTCCAGTTCATCTCAAAGGTGTTGGATGGGGTTCTTCCACACCAAACCCATCCAGTCATGTCTTTATGGAACTTGCTTTGTGCACTAGGGCACAGTCGTGCTGAATTAGAAAAGGTTCTTCCCAAAACTGTGTCCACGGCATGGCATTGTCCAAAATGTCTTGGTATGCTGAAGCATTAAGACTGTCATTCACTGGAAGTAAGGGACCTAGTCAAAACCCTGAAAGACAGGTGTGTCCCAATACTTTTGTCCAATTAGTGTAAATGAACATGTCAGTTTACCTTACCTCTGTATGTCGCTGCAGTGAATTACCCAGAGACCTTAATAATGCTACCTTCAATTCAGTTTTGGTTTTGCAGTCCACCAGATATGCAGAGGTGTATCTGTTTCATATCAGAATCCTCGCTGCTTATCCAACATATGTCTCGCAGTTACAGCTCGAACTAAAAGCATGATTGTCATTTATGGTTGTCATACGCTGATATGAGATTCAAATATTCATGATCAAACTGCAGGGCTGTGACGAGACGCTCAGATAAGCTCAGGCGACAATACACGATAGGGGGTTCACAAGAACGAGACGAGATACACAGTACACCAAGCCACATCAAGCTGTAAACTGTGTGCTGTGTTGTGTTCACGTATGACAGAATGGTCACTTTACGCTTTCCTTTTAAAATTAATTCGTTTCGCCGCAAGCTCCCACTTATATGTATGAGGGAAACACGCGAGACGCCGAGTGTAGTGCCTGCACTTACCCATCACCTAACTGTATTAGTATAGGGAAAACAATTTGGCACGTTTCAATCCAGTGAACACGTCAATGCTTGGAGACACAGCTGCCATGGCGGGGGATTCGAAACAACAACTGTCTGTCCGTGTTTACAACACACTCCAGGTAATTTTGCAAGCAGTTCTGTAACCACTTCTGTAACCCTAGCCCGGATCTTAGTATGAAGCTTAATCGAAGCACGATGAATATTTTTTAACCAACACTGTTAAACACGCTGACCTAATTGGCTAGGGCACGGTTAGCTCTGGATGCTAACTTTAACATGACAGTTAACACAAAATAAAACCGAGCAAGCTTTCACTCTGAAGGATCAACATTTTCTGCTTAATGACTGTGTTGTAGATGTCCTCTTATAATGATATTTTACTGTGTACGCACTACTTTTTGTGTTTGTGTGAGCTAGCATCCCTTGTTGCAAAGGAATGCTAACTTCACTATATTGACAAAAGTATTGGGACATTTGACCATTACACCAACAGGGACTTTAATTACATTGGATTCAAATACATAGACTTTAATATGGAGTTGACACACCCTTCTGCAGCTAGAACAGCTTCCACTCTTCTTGGAAAGCTTTCCACAAGATGTTGGAGTTTCTGTAAAAATGTGTGCCCATTCATTCATTCTGTAGAGCAGTCATGAGGTCAGACACTGATGTTGGACGAGAAAGCCTGGCTCGCAATCTCCGTTCCAGTTCATCCCAAAGGTGTTGGAT
>JBBPCX010000141.1:24317842-24329341 GCA_037974365.1 Hydrocynus forskahlii | reverse complement strand
TTCTTCCACACTGAACTCATTCAGCCATGTCTTTATGGAGCTCGCTTTGTGCACTGGGGCACAGTCATGCTGGAATATAAAAATTTCTTCCAAAAACTGTGTCCACAAAGTTGGAAGCATGACATTGTCCAAAATGTTTTGCTTTCCTGAAGCATAAAGTTTGTAATTCACTGGAAGTAAGGGACCTAGTCTAAACCCTGAAAAACAGGTGTGTCTCAATACTTTTGTCCATATCGTGTATTTTGTTACTCTAAATGAAAGGGCTAAAAGACCGATTTTTATCCAGACCCTTAGCTGTCCTTTGGTTGATGGTCTTTTCCTGAGAGAGGCTGAAAGTATGCAAGAGCTTCTGTGCACCCCTTCATTACATCGCATGGACATTCTGAAATGGATTTGTAGCAGGTATGCACTTCAGTCCAGTACATTTAGCAGTGCAGTCTACCACAGGCTGTTACAAGGAGATTGTATGTAATGTCATGTAACCAAAACTGAAACTGTGTGTCATAAAGAATTTGCCCAACCCTGAAAGAAAAATTCTCTACAATCAAATCATCTGAGACTGAGAAAGTGGTCAAAGGTAAAGATGGTCCGCTTTGCTTATTGTCCATAAAATTTAATTTGTATATCACTGACAAAACATATAATACCAATTTATTCTTCCATACGGGAAAAATAAATTGGTCTCTTTCTTCCAACCACAGAAATCACACAGGTTGGGCATGAATTGTTGTTGTGTAAAGCTAATGACCAGGATCTAATCAAGGTATGTTTGTTTATTTGTTTTGTTGGTTTATTTGTTTTTATTTAAAATTAAGTTAACTTTATACTGACATGCAGAGATTTGACACTGTACTGGTAAAGCATAGTCCAGCTAAAGCCATAGAAGAACATATATGATGTGTAGTGGTATTACAAACGTAAGTCATTGCCTAAACTGAGTCTGTATAGTGTTATTCAGATAACTGTACATTGCATGATTATTTGAAGTTGTTCAGGGCTCTGATCAATTCATTGTGTTTTGAGTTCAATTTGACAGAAGTGTTTGTGTTTTTGTGTGCAGGGCTCAGCCCCACCATTACGGCAGCTCTTGTTTCTGGAACAGCTTTTATTGTGCATTGACAACAGCGATGATGTATCTTCTGGGTAAAGACAGTTTCTTTCTTGCACTGAGATGTCTTCTGTAGTGAAACTATGTTAACTTTTTTTTGTATTTGCTTGGTGTACCAATAACATGTACAGAGGGAAACCATCTGAAAATGAAGCCGTGAGGAATGATGATCTGGTCAGAGAGCTGATGTTACCAAATCACCTATCTGACCTGATGCAGCTGATGGATCCTGTTTGCAATCCTTGGTCAGCAAACATCCGGGAACACCTGAGAGCCACAAAATTGGCTCTGGCTAAGACTAACTGCAGTAAAGCCGATGATTCTAAAAACAGGTTATATTTTTGTGTGTTTTTCGTGTACGTTTGTTTAAATGTGCACCGGATGAGTCAGTGTGGTCACTTTTATCCTTTTTTTTCCTAATGATTGTTATTTTTGTGTTTATGCTGAAGGAGCCATTGTTCAGCCCTGGGTAAAGTTGGTGGTGATGATCTAGCTGAAGCCACAGCCCTGCTGCAGTCCACTCGGACTGCTTTAGAGGACCTACGCAAAGAGGTGTGATGATTATGACCTTTTTTCATATACCTCAGGGTATATGAAGGTTTAGACATTGTTTACCGCAGTTCTACCTTGGTGCTGTATCTTCTCTTGGTTGCTTTGCTTTCTGATACATTTTCCTCATCCCTTCGTTTCTCCTCTTTCTCAGTGTGTGTTCCTACAGACTGACCCAGCTGGCTCTGGAGCCTCCCTGTCTCCCTGTGCTCTGAAAGTAGCCATATCAGACATGGCTCAGCTCATGACTGCCTTCAGCCAGGTTTACAACACAGACTTCAAGAGTTACTGCCAGAGAGCTCCCCCCGTCCTCAATCCTAATGCACACGTCTTCCAGACTGTACATCAGCTTCTGCACAGCTGTAATATGGTACTTGCTCCATAAATCAAAACTCCTGTTGATTTTCTAGGATTGGGTTAGATTCACTCTAGTGACACTGTAAAGGTTTTCTAAGTTTCTCTAGCTGGATGAGGCATTATGTCCATTAAAAATAAGTAATGAGGTAGTTATAATGTATTATAGTTTAGGGTGGTCTATTAGTGATTACATTAGTAATCAGGTAATTTACTGTTTTAGCAATTAAGCCAGTAATGATTTTTCATTGTGAAAATCTAAGCCATAAACATAACCGACTTATCTGAGCAATAATGCGTAAAACATGTGGTATATAAATAGGTATTTCCTTCAGGCACATTTTTGTACTGTAAGAGACACTAGTAGAAAAATGTATGTATGTAGATAATAGAACTCAAAACATGGAAGACTGAATTGGGTGATAAATGTCTTTGTCATAAAGGAACTGGAGGCGCTGCAACAACTGTCAGAAACCTCGTCCTTGCTGACGGAAACAGTGAGACGGATACAGACAGACAGGCGATACTGGGACAAGGGAGAAAAACATACACTGCGTGAGTAGTAAATCTGTGTCTGGGAGCTGTAATAATGATATTACTGAAGCAAGCCATATCACACATAGATAAATGTTGTTCAAAACTAACTAATCTGCTTTTCTTTAGCTCATAGTTACATGTTATTAGTTTCTGCTTGGAGAAGTGTTTTCTATTTTTTGTTTTGAAAAGTAATTCCAGTGAGTATGTCTGAAATGCTAATTAATAATCTGATGTGTGACGATCTTCATTTTCAGCCGACCGACTGGAGGCACTGAAGAATAGATATACTGCTTTTTTGGCACATCACCAGTGATTAAACATTTCCCTTTCCAACTTAACAGTATTGTAAAGTGACTAATTAGATATCATATTTTTACTTCAAGCTTTGTCAAACGTTATCCTTGTTTCTGCAATAATTTGTGTGCAAATTATTTAGTAATATTTTGTACCCATGCTGTTGCCTTATTTTACTAAAATGAATTGTGAACTTGAGCAAGCACTAAATAAAAAGGTGTGGTTCTGTTGCAGCAGACATTATTATTTGTGTAATTTTTTGTTGGGTGAGGCTGTTGAATGTACCATCAAGAATGAACTTTCTCTCATGGGTTAAAGCTGGGGATTAAAACACAAAATGTCTCCCCCTTCACCCCCTCGCACCCCACACACCCCTCTGTTTACCTTTGTAAGTAGGTGTGATGAAGGGAGGGAGGGACCAAAAATGAAGCAAATCTTACCCAAGGAGTAGAGAAAGCCTGTGACTACAAGTTGGATAAACTGAATAGTTTGGGGTAATAAGTGAATTATTTTTTTGGTTGGTGTGAGTGACTCTTTTGGTTGGACTTCTTACTGGTGTCATCTCATAGTGTCTATAGTGATTAGCTGCACTGCTTCATCTTTTTGAATGCGTTATGGAGGGAGAAAAGCACATGTCCAATGGAGAGAACCGTCCATTAAGCAAACTTGGAGATGTAGAGGTGAGTAGGCTTAATTGGACCATGTGTCTTTTGGCTTTTCCTGTCACATTCAGTGCATGTAGTAGTTTTAATCTTTTTCCATTTTAAAATGAATACTGGCTGTTAATTTCAGAAAACAGGATCTTTAAACCTAATTTAAACACTGCTGCAGTCCATCTCAGCACTAGAGTAGTATCTTTATTTTCCCCTTTTTCTTTCGTTTCATCCTTTTAAACTCAGAACTACACAAAAGGTTGTCCATATTTAGTACCCAGAACCTTTTTTAGTAGTTTAGTAGTGAGAGCAGTGCAGCAGCAACCCAAATATAGCACTGAGGTGACAGGACTGCTGCTGATGAAAAGGGTCTTTGATTTGAGCATGGCAGCGTGCCTGTGTGTTTTGTCTGACAGCTGGATTCCAGAGGTTTGAAGATCAATGGAGTAATGCTCTTGACTGATTTTGCTGCTATGTAGCATTGTCAAATTAATCGCATTGCTGGAGCAAGCCAGCAAGTTTCATGCCAGTTTCAGGTGAATGGTTTTATGGCAGTCAGAAAGGCAGACTGATGGAGTGCCAAGTTCATTGTGATGTGCTCCAGTCAGTTCTCTCACATAAGACTAACTGAAAGACTTTAGTCCTGCTGTGTCTAGGGAGCAGTGATTTGTAAACCAGAAAACCACCCTTTCTCTGTCTCTGTCTCTGTGCATGAGGAAGAGAGAAAAAATGAAGTGGATCACCAAACATTCAACCAGTAGAATGAGTTGATATGTCTACTTCTCTGTCAGCGACTCAGGACAGCCATCATTTGTGCCAGTCACGATATCAGAAAAAGACGATACATGCAGTTTAACTAATGTCTGTATTGCTCATTAATTTACATAGACAATGTATTTTTACATTGTTGCATACAGAATAATATGACTGGGATGGGTGGGAGCTTTGTGCCTCCAAATGTTCAAAAATGGCCCTGTTGTTTGGCACTGAAAGGCATCATGGGCAGTGATAGAATCAGGGCAGTGTAATCAAGTTAAGAACTGAGCAAAGCCAATGGTCAGCGGTTGAGGAGATAAAGCAGTTGAGTATGAAAAGAGTGACTCTCAGCTCGCCCCCTGACTTTAAGTTGGTTCAAGTCTTATGAATGAAGATTTTAATGCTTGAAGGGCTCATTTCATTTTACTCTTCCACTCTGTACACATTGTTATACGCAAAATTAAGTAATTAATTCAAAAGTAGTGCACTTTTATTTTTAAAGTACTGCTATATGAATAATAAGTGCAATAACATTTGGTTTGCAAACACTTTAAACAAATCAGGAGCTTTTTATCAGCAGTGTTCCCTTTAACACAGTTACACAGCTGCATTTCAAATATTTCTTGTAAATCTCAACTTAAACATTAATGTCATCGAATCAAATATAAAACCAAATCCATTTACCACTGCAGGACATTCATGTTTTATCTAGTTTGTTGTAGAAAAACAAGTTACCCTCAGAGCCCAGAGCATTATAGCAACTGCAAAGGGGGACCAACTCCATATTAAAGTCTATGAATCTGAATGCAGTGTCATTAAAGTCCCTATTGGTGTAATGGTCCCATTACTTTTGTCCATATAGCGTCTGTTGACTTGTGGGCATTTGTATCGTCCATCATAACAATTTACAAATGTTTAGACATGTTTCTTCTGAAATCAAGAATGTCATGGGAAATCTGTCCTCTCTTTGCTGCTGTACTCTTTTGCGAAGACTTTACACTATGGTTGGAACATTGCTGTGAGGAACTGATCGTGTTCAAATCAACAGCGTATTAGCAATTTCCTCCAGAATAAAAAAAGGTTATTCTGATTATGATTCTGAGTCATTTACTGTTGATAGTGTTCTTCTTACTCTGGTTTAAACCAGGATCACTTAAGAGGATCTCATTACAAAGCATGTTTTGTAATGAGGCTCTTTCCATTGCTGCAAAGAACTTATCTTGGCATCTTCTACCAAGCTTCCAATCTTTAAGTGTGAGACTCGGTGGAGAAGTGGAAAAGTCCTTGCATCTAAAACAGGTGAACGTTGGCTCAAGTCTTGACTCACAGGCTCAAAGACGCAGGAAGGAACAAACTTTTAGGACAGTTAAACCTAACAAACTAGAACCCAAGCGACTAGTGTGTTAGTTCCTACTGTCTTAAAAGTTTGACGCTATGTTTCGGGCAGCAAAACCCCCATGTCTCAGGCTCTGCTTTTTGTTCTTTATGTGTCTTTTAGATTCCTAAATCATCTCAGCCTGAAGACTGTCTGAGTTTGAAATGAACAAATGAGTGAAGTGAGGCAGTGGCCCAATGATAACCTTCCTTTAAGGCAGGAAGACTGCAAGCCCATTACCTTCTGACTCATAAACAATCTATGGTTCCATCTAAGCCCAAATCCAGGGGTGCCAAACCTGTGACAAGTCCCTGGAGGACCACACTTCTACAGACATCGGCATTTTCTCTCCTTTAACCATCTGAGTTCGGCTCACTCACAAAGGCTTTACCGACTCACTGATGAGTTTAATCAGGTGTGGTTGATGAGGTTCAAATTTACATGGACAAATTAATATTACTGATAAAATCCATAAATCCATTACATCTTAGTTAAAAGAGTGTTTGGAATGATGTGCAGCTATGATTTTTACATAAAAAGGTCAAAAGCCCCAACCAGTTTGCTGACATTAAATGAAGTAGGCAGAACACTGTTAGTTTAATGTGAGCTACTGAAATTTAAGGTCAACCGAAGATATTGCAATGAACTTGCTGGATGTTACTCAATGCTGTGATGGGCCAATTGCCACCACCTATTTTCCACACAAACCTGCTGGGGGTTCCACAGCTAACATGAGTCTCTAATAGCTCGTACACTGCTAAAAAATCATCAGACTAGTTTAAATGAGTGAAAACAACAATTTTCATTGCAAAAGTTATTCTAATTAGTTTATATACAGTAGCACTAAAACTTGGACTGATCTGCATAACCAAGAGCGCCACAAGGGTGAAACATATTTATCAGTGATGAGCTGAGACAATAAGACAGGCCTAGGGGCCACTTTTTGTGCTTCAAAAAGTCCAATATACATATACTGGCACTAGGGGGAGCTGGTTTTAAAGTCTGGCAAATACACACATAAAGGAGAATAAAGTGGCCCCTTATAATCATGCATGAACACACAGTGTGAACAGTGTGAAATTCTTTCTCTGCGTTTAACCCATTTAACCCATTCACCAAGTGACGCAGGGGGCTGCCACCAACAAGGGGTGCCCAGGTAGCAGTATATGTGGATATGTATATATATATAATCTTTGTCTGCAGACTAGGAGACACTCCTCACATCAGAGACCCTTGGGTGTCTGTGACCCTGTTATTGGTCCTCTTTTGGTAGGAACTGACCACTGACCAGGAACCCCCCACAAGACCTGCTGCTCTGGAGATGTTCTGGTCCAGTCGTCCAGTCGTCCAGAGTTTGGCAGTGACAGCAGTGTTTAACAGCAGTGTTCCCTTTAACACTGTTACACAGCTGCAGTTCAAATATTTATTGTAACTCTCAACTCTCAACTCAAACATTAATCTAATCAAATCACATATAATAATAATAAAATAATATTGGTTTTATATTTGATCACATTAATGTTTCAGTTGAGATTTACAGAAATATTTGCAGCTGTGTAACTGTGTTACAGGGAAAACTGCTGTTAAAAGGCTCCTAAGTTGTTTAAAGTGTTTGCAAACCAAATGTTATTGCACTTTTGTGCATATAGCAGTACTTTAAAAATAACAGTGCGCAATACACTACTTTTGAATTGTGTAATTTTGTGTATAAACATGCGATTAATTGCGATTAAACACGTTAATCACTGCCCAGCATTAATATATATTCAATAAAATATGCCCTTGTTTATTGGGCTGTTTTTATACATACCAAAATAATCTAACTGGAAGGTTTCTGCGGCAAATAACTGTTTCATTAGCAAATAACATTTTTGCAAAGCCAGAAATTTGCATCCTTAGTAATTCCTTTTACCTCACAGTCTCAGGGCCAGTCAGGTAAGGCCCACTGGAACATTGACATGAACCACTATGCTACCAAGAAGAGTGCCGCCCAGAGCATGCTGGATGTGGCTCTGCTGATGGCCAACTCCTCTCAGCTGAAGACTGTGCTGCACGAGGGGCCCGAGTACCGCTTCTACATCCCTCTGATTACTCTCATCACTCTGTCCATCATGCTGCAGGTCACCGTTGGACTTCTGCTCATATTCATCGGTGAGCCTGCAGTTCTCTCATCTACATCTCAGTCCAGTCTCTCAGACACACCAGCTTTTTTCTTTTTCCTGGTTTTCTTTTCACACTGAATGCATTTCAATCTGTCCTCTTTAGTGAAATATAACCTTAACGACATGAGGAAGCAACCAAAACTCAATATGATGAACAACGCGACCACTATCTTCGTCTTCTTTATTGTTCTTATCAACATCTTCATCACTGCCTTGGGATTTGACTCTGGTCGGTGAGGAACATTTCAATGCACTGCGGACAGCCTTTACAAGATCATTGTAAAGAATTTGTTTAGGAAAATTGCTCTGTTAGCATTAACTGGATGAATAGACGACTCACAAGAGGAATGTAGAATGAGAGCGAAAGGATGGGCATCCTGCTAGTATTGTTTATTTCATGTTTTTGACATTTCCACAATTTACATTTATGGGGTTACAATAATTTTCCTGACAGAAAAGAACCTCGTAAAATTGTGATACTGATTTATTTACAGCATTGCTTTGTGTTTTTAAGTGTGTTGCTGCTCTCTGTGTTTCAGGACTCCTGTGATGGTACATGATGTCCATTCCCAGACTGACGTTAGGGGGGATGATTAACTTCAATCCAGATTTCCTGTGTTAGAGTAACACTTCCTCTGTGCTTCCTACAGACTTCAGTGCCACTCGAAATTATTCCAGTTATTTCAGAGAACATCATTTAGTGTAGTGTATGAGTTGACCCATTCTAATAAGATTATTTACAATCTCAGGAAGGACCATCAAGCTCCTGCTGGAATAAACTGTCAATCTGATTTTTTTTTTAATTTAAAGCATAGAGATGTTCTGTACTTGAAGTTAATTATACAAATATCTGAAAATCTGGCTTTATATTTCTTTCTTCAATGTGCCTAATTTCTATCACTTTCAATGAAAAAATATTTTCTCTACATGCTGAAGCTTTGCAGATCTCTTGCATTTGCCTTATAATAAACATGCAAAGGAAGAAGTCGAGGGATATTGGATCAGTTAATCCACAAAAGTTTTATGAATTTTATAAAAGCCTGGCAACCTTCTAAGAGCAATGATATTCTAAGAACAATTGATTTTCAATTACAGCACCATATAGTTTCATATTTTCATTTTCAACAAACGTAAGCTTTTTTGGCATTTAGAAGTTTGCAAACAAACAACAGAAACTGTTAGGAAATACCCCATATTTCCTAAAAGCACAGTCATGCACAGTAAAGGCAATTGTAGGCTCTCCTCATTATCTTTTTTTCATGAGAAATTCAACATTATTATAAAATTGAATGCCCTTCTGAATTTGTTGCTATTACATTTATGTGGGGGAAACATTCATTGTTCTATTGCATGTAACATTAACACACAGTATAAAATTAAAAAAACACAAAAATACCTCTGCTTGTAGAGTACAGTCTGAACATGACAACAACATTAAGAACTGAATTTAAGGAATGAGGGACGAGGCACTTATGCATCAATTTCACCAAAGGGGCTTTCCTCTGCAGACTCCATGTTTGAGTAGACGTAGTAAAGAAACGCTGCAATAATGACAAACACCAAAACTCGCAGCCAGCCTGGCACACCCCCTGATTTGCTGACCTCAGGTTTAGCGGGCCCTGGACTAGCATCCTGTAGGCTGAATTTGCTTGTGTAGGCTGATGGCCTGGCGCGAGGTGCACTCTGGTAGTTCGTAGCTTGAGTGCGGCTGATGATTGGCCTTAGCGAAGGATAGAAGCGGTTGCAATTATTTTTCCCCAGTAATAGCAGGGGTGATGACATTTGGATACAGAAGAAGCAAGGTAAGAGCAATACTTATAACAAGAGCAGCTACTTGAGCACCTGCTTCTACATTTATGTATTTGGTTTACGTTTGGTAGTGGCAGTTTAAAACTCACTCGTATGCATTATCTACTTCTTCATACTCAGTGGCCCGCTGCCTCCTTGTTCTGAAAGTAAATATGACAGTGTTAATACACAGTTCATGGAAAGATTACCTTCAATTTACCTTCGTTTTTCAACCTAATCTCTATCATTCATGTCTGCATCCTTAAAGAATTTAGCAGCTGCCCGTTGACTTATGTTAAAAAAGGGTACAGAGAAAACAACGTCTAAGGCAGTCATGTCAAGCTCTGTTCCTTCTGGGCCGCAGCACTTTGGAAACCGCCATTTTCTTTTGTCCGACATCCAAACTCCACCAGGCACAGGTCTATAACACTGCGTCAGTGATACGGTTTGTTCTGAAGCAAAACGCCGGATTTTACTGACTTCTTGTTTCGATCCATGTCGTTCCGTTAGGCCCAGTTGAGAACAACATGGGTCAAAGATTTGGGGCTGTGTTTTAGCTGTTAAAAATGAATTCATGTTCATAATTACTTTGATCCATGTTGTTCACAACTGGACTTGGCCTGTGGTAGAAGCACAAAAATCAAGGAACAAGATCCAAATCAGCACATCAAAAGCAGACTAGGGGCGTATTTTTAGCAGAGCAGAGCGACCCCTTCTGGGACGCTTCCGAAACATGCTGTGGTGAATCTGGTGGAATCATAACCATTGTCTCAAGTGGCCACATTGCACTTGTAATCCGGAGGAACGCTTTGAATTCAATTCATGATGGTCTTACTAACTGGATGATGAAATGAATCAGGTGTAATTATTGAGACAGAACACTGAAGCCTGGAGTGCTATGGCCCACAAGGATTGGCTATCGATATATAAGGTTATCAACGAGACAATACAGACGCGACAGATAGGTATTAGGTTAAAAATACATCAATATTTTGTTAATTTGATGATCAAATGCAATATATAATCCATTGATTTATTCAGTCAATAATAGGCGCTATATTGTACTCACACATCTGCAAGGCCTTTATGTTCCACCTGTAATCGAAAACGTGGCAGAGATTAGATTAGACACAAAAAACAAGTACAAGTATAACATATCTGTATTGTAGACACTGCTGCTCAAAACGCACTTACTGGTGGATGATATGTAACATATGTGATTTCTTCCTCTGTGGGAAAAAAAAATTATTAATGTATTACTTCACATCCAGCTCTTACAACTGTGTGGAATTTCAATGTCTTTTATTTATGAGACAGGCTATATTACGTTCTTCTCTGTAGTATGTCTTGTCAGAAGATGATGATGATTTAGTGCCTTTGGCCATGGCCTCCGTCAGCTTCTTCTCATAAAGCTTCCTAGTGGAATCTACACAGATGAGAATGTCCTCATTTTTACATTTCAGACAAAAAAAATGTCTCTTTCCAGTAGTCATTACTTATATAAAAGTATATAACTGTGTCAACCATACACAATATGGACAAAAGTATTGGGACATGCCTCAATTACTGAATTCAGGTGGCCCCTTACTTCAGTATACCATGACATTTTGGACAATGCTATGCTTCCAACTTTGGACACAGTTTGGGGAAGAACCTTTTCTATTCCAGCATAGAAAGTGCACAAAGCAAGCTCCATAAAGACATGGCTGGATGAGTTCAGTGTAGAAGAACTTGACTGGCCCACACAGAGCCCTGACCTGGCTAGCTCTACAGAATGAATGGACACACATTCCCACAGAAACATTCGAAAATATTGTGGAAAACATGGCAAGAAGAGTGGAAGCTGTTATAGCTGCAAAGGGGGAACCAACTCCTTATTAAAGTATTTGAATACAATGTCATTAAAGCCCCTGTTTATATATT
>JBBPCX010000141.1:24275065-24317314 GCA_037974365.1 Hydrocynus forskahlii | reverse complement strand
GTCCATGTTTGATCCCATATTCATCCAAAAGGCGGGACAGCTCTTGAGCAGACTTTGTACTCAGTGAGGACATGGCTGCAACTTCAAAACACAACATATATTTGGTTAAAAAATGGGTTAATTCTATTCAAACGTTTGCAAAACGAGAAATAAAGGGTCTAACACGTTTTTAGCAGCAACAGCCATCAGCATGACGCTAAACACACAGAGGCTTAAACAAAGCAGCTTCCCCAAATGTAATACTGTCTCCTCGGAGGGAAAAGTGGATTTAATTGGGATGAGACACTCAAAAGCAGAAAAATACTTTCAATTTAGCTAAAAAGATTTGAATCCGAAACAGAAAGAAGAAACTCCTAACATCTGGAGTCAAGGAGGTTCTGCGCATGCGCAGTAGCACCTTAAGTTAGCATATGAAGAACAGTCGCACGGTTCTCTTAACACACAGCAAATTTATACAAAAAGGTGCTATTGTTTTTGGAAAATTGTTTGCTTTTTTCACACAACAAGACTGCACATAAGTAAAAGAGTCGCTCTGTGCGAAACGATGTGGCTACTTCGCTGGCTAGCAGAAGTTAGCTGTCTAACGAGTCAGGCTAAGACACAAGGAGAAAGAGAAAGTGAAGAAAAGAGACTCAGTTTACAGTAACCGAAACAACGACATGCTTTCAAAAAGCAGAAAATGGGCTATTCAGGTCTGAAATCCACTCACCTGTCCCTGCTTTTTGTGTGAGGTGCTAAGTTTGGTAGCCAGCCTCCCAAAGAAGGGCGTGTGCACTGCTCCGATTGAGTGACGCCGAGGGAGACGCCCCAGTCTGCGGGAGCCTGGAGGAGTTTTTCAAAACATGACAAACGTATTCTAATCTTGTCATGTCGAAGCGGTTGGGAAGCATACGCAACTGCCGCCAAACCCAATATTACTGTTTTTTTTTTCCCTGAGCAGTGTGCAAACTTTCCCTCAAGTACACTACATGGACAAAAGTATTGGGACGCCTGACCATTACACCAATAGAGACCTTAATGGCTTTGCCTTCAGATACGTAAACTTTAATATAGAACTGCAGCTATAACAGTTCCCACTCTTCTTGGAAGGCTTTCTACAAGATTCTGGAGTGTTTCTGTGGGAATTTGTGCCCATTCGTTCATTCTGGATAGCATTTATGAGGCAGGCACTGATGTTGAACAAAAAGCCTGGCTCGCAATCTCCGTTCTAGTTCATCCCAAAGGTGTTGGATAGGGTTGAGGTCAGTGCGCGGGTTTCCACGTTCTTCCACATCGAACTCATCCGGTCCTGTTTCGTGGAGCTTGCTTTGTGCACTGGGGTAGTCATGCTGGAATAGAATTAGTTTCTTCCCCAGACTGTGTCCGCAAAGTTTGAAGCATATGGCGTTGTCCAAATGTCTTTGTATTCTGAAGTATGAAGATTGCCCGTTTCTGGAATTAAGGGGCCTTGCCCAAACCCTGAAAAACGGATGTCACAATACTGTCCACATAGTGTATCTTTCCTATGCAGGCTGAGAACCAGGCAAGTAGACAGATTTTCGTTCAGGTATATACAAATAGTTCTTGTTTTCCAGGAAAAAAGTTTCCTGTAACGTCTGTAACGTTTTAAATTAACTTAAAAATCATATTCACATTTAAACAGCACCTAGGATAAAAAGACCCACCCATTTCCATGTGTGATACGGGGCACACGTGGGCTAAATCACAAATGGCTCTTCACAATCTATATAGTGAGATGTAAAGGTATAAAGCACTGTGTATTTAGTACAGAGTATTTTCTGAAGAAATTTGATTTTATATTATATTATATTCTGTTCAGTGGTTCTTTCTCTGCATTTAATCCATTCACAGATTGAAGCAGTGGGCAGCCAGGAACACAGCAACTAGTGAGCGGAAGGTACCTCAGTGGTGCCACTAGCAGTCTTGGGATTCAAACTTACAACCTTCTCATTACATCGGCAACTCCCTAACCACTCAGCCACGAGCTGGCCAGTTATATGGGACATTTGAAATTGAGCCTGTTTTTTTATTTATTGATGCAGCTCTTCCTCAGGCACAGCCCATTCGAGACCCCACCCAGATCTTGAAGGGAGTTCCAGTTCCTTTTATGTGGGAAGTGAAATGGTCACTGCTGTTGATGCTCTGCTCTCCAGTTAAGGTTGGTTATTCCTTTCTCAAGTCATACTGTACCAGACATTCCCGTCACTTGTTCCAGGCAGTTTCAAAATAACTTTTTATTCACACAAATTTAAGACAAGGTTATCTTAAAGGGCTCATGGGGAAAAAATCCATACGTCCGTTATATAAACATTCTGAATGCATTTTTTTCCTGGTGATGTTCCAAGAACCAACAGACTTACTAACCTGTGCCTTTTCATCATACAGCACTCGAGGCCCCATCATTTATACTCAAGTTTTAGAGCTTTTCAACTTGAACTTCAGTGCAGCCAATTAGAGCAGAGCTCATGTAAATATCAGTCTTAAAGGCACAGTGATAACAGCTTGTTTGTTTCTAAGAGATCACTAGACGTTAGAAAATGGTCATGGAAAAATCAATAATGCAATTTTTGCACTGATTTGGTGTGTAAACCCACAACTATTAAATGGACCTCAGGGGATTAAATAAAACAAGGAAAATGTGGGAAATGGGCCTCTCAAGTTCTAAAAATAAACAAGAACAAATAAACTGACTGATCTCCGACTTTAAGGGCAGGTCTGGGTTGAAAGTGATTGCACAGGATTGTGAACGTTTGAAGAGATATTTTTGATGGTTCAGAGACCATGGCTTCCCTGCCTATGCTTATCCTGACCTGGCTTTTCAGGTGGGTCATACTTGCACAAGCATCTGAAGGGGAGGTTAAAAATGAATGAAAATAGTGCAGGAGAGAATTCTAATTTACTTCCATGACTTCAGTAATCATATTGCAGGTGTGTAGGCTTGTACAGTGACTCAGCTGCATGCCAGTGCTGGGTGTAAACTGATAAGTTAGGATTTGAGGTATTTACAAAAAAACCCAAAAAACACACAGGTCAGGCTGTATGGGGCGGCTCTGAAGGAAACCTTTAGTGTAGATTTTCTGGAACCAAGTTAAGCAAATTAGTAAAGGCAAATACAGTTGGCTAAAAATTTAACCAATTCAAAAGACAAAAACCCTCACGATTGTGGGTAAATATTTTTAGTCATTCAATTTTATTAAACTGATGCAAGAATATACTCATTCTTGACCTCTTGACAGAACAACAAACCCGAAACGGATTCAATGTTACTATCCTGTCTGTTAGTTTTGTAAACTGTACCGTCAAAGCTACATCCTTCTTGTATATGAAAGACGACAAACTGCATTTCTGAATTGACAGAAAAATACTTAGGACAACTTTATTGTTTATCAAAATACTGTAACAGTCATACAGATATTGGTTCTCTTCTCTTAAGACTTAAGATTTTCAAAAGCACAGATAAAGGGCTGATGAGAGAGCAAATGCAAGTGATACTTTTCCAAACACTGAAACCTTAAGCGCGCTTGTATTTTTAATCAAGAATTCACAAGAAAATGCATCGCTCTTTCATTTCACATCCAGCCCGATGGCAATGCCTAGATCCAATTAAAATTTCCCTTTTAAGTCATTAGAAGTCTTCCTCATTTTCAGTCAAACATTAGAGAAATGTTTTTTTCCAAAGGGAGAATATGTTTAGCTCTACAAAGTGCATTGGAAAATGGAAGTCACACACCAAACAAAAATAATAATAAGGCAAGAGGGAAAACCCACAGAGCTTTGGCACCAGTGTTAATTCAGTTGTGTAAAAGGCACAAGAGGCTTTATGAAGTACTAATAAGTGTCATTTCACCCAATGGCATGTTAAAACGTCTGTGCTCTTTCAAAGGATGAAACACTCATCCTTTCTGCTACAAGCAAGAGTTTGGAAAGAGCATCGTTTACCAGGCAGACACACTGTAGCAGCCACATTGTGTTAAGGACGATCAGTAACACACTGGTGTAAACCTTGTAGAATGTGAGAGCCACCATGACCTGCACCTGCTTAAACAGTATTACCGAACAATGCAAAAACAGTCTGGCTGTGCTGAGGGAGGGGAACTAGAGAGATGAAGAAAAAGTACAGCACAAGGAGAAATGAGTGAGACAGCAAGAGAAGATTCAGTGTTTATGTACGTATTTGTCTTTGGGATGCAGGAGCAGGAGTCTTGACTATGATTAGTGGCCAGGGATTAGACAGTGATGTGGAATGGGCTCCCAGGAATGTGGTCATCACCCCACTTCACCACCAGAATGTACTCGCCCTTTTCTTTCAGCTGGTATGACACATTATAGAGGCGGTTACCCAGATGTTTGACCAGAATCTCTTCACAGGGTACTTTAGGCCCATCCACTCCAACCAACAGCATGTTTCGTCCTGTTATTTAAAAGAAAGTAAAACAAATGATACTTAGGAGTTAGGACAAATGTTTCTCTCACAAAGATTTAAACATCTGCAGTTTTTATGTGCCTGCCACTACTATACTGTATGGGAAGCTGTCAGTCACAATAAGTAGTACCTGCTTTGCTGCAGTCTACACTGAAGCTGTTTTTCTGGCCAATGAAGCCCTTTGTGAGTCCTAGGCCTTTGGCCACCACACGGCTAGCATCAGAGCTAGCCCAGCCCGGTGCGGCCTGCTGAGTGGAGGTCACGCTGCGCGTCACTGGGTCAACCAACACTGATGAGGTCTCATGCATACTGTGGCTACTGACCAAACGAGAGCCTGAAAGAGAGGACACAGTCACTGAAATGTAGATATTAGGCATGGCAATTTATTTATATAAATACAACACACCAGTCATTCAATGTGCTGTATAGAGATTAAGTAAGACTAAAGACTAAAAAGCAGAAAAGTAAAAATCATTCTTGAATAACCGTAAAATTTAGGATAAATTTTAAAAGTCTTATCGGTTGTCTGAAATCAGCAGAAAACAAAGCAACCATTGGGATGGATCTAATCTTCATGTGGAGCCATTTCCAGCAGTGGATCGCATAAGGACTAAATGACATTTTACCCAGTCTCATTTGAACTTTGGGCATCACTAGCTAACCGGCTTCTACCAACTTAAGAGACCTAGTTGATATTCAAACATAGAAATATTTATAGGGCCCAAACCTTTGAGTGACTATGAGTAATGTTTTGTACTTTCTGTATCTAATTGGAATAAAGACCTGAGCAGGCCAATATAAGGACCTGAGTATTGGAGTAGTGTGCTCTTTTCTTGGTTTTTGTTAGAACTCTAGGATCCCTGGGTACAGTTTAAATATCAAATTCAAGGACCCAACCCTACAGTTTAAGACACGGATCAAGGTTACTTTTTGCACTATTTGCAAAGCCTTCTTGCTTCTCTTGCTGCTGTTTAACCTTTATCATTCAACTTCCAATCACTCATGCACACGTGTGTCACTTTTCAAGGCAGGTGTCGCATAATACAAGGACAGCATGAGGCACATGCAGGCAGGGGGGCGTAGCGTACATCTAAAAAAATACTTGTTTCTATTATTGCACAAAATATATAAGTAAGCACTTACGCCTAAAGCCTTGATCTTTTCCCCCTCTCTAATTTACAAACTTTCAGGGTCCCATGGATCTCCATCCATGATTGCGGCAAGATTTTTGACACGAGTAGTCTTTATAGCCCTAGATTCCAGATCCCAGAAAGAGCTGGATAGATCAGAGTTTCATCTGCATAGCTATGATAAGCCACCTTGTACTCTTGAAGAATTTGGCCAAAAGAAAGCATGCAAGAACAGCAGGGGCCCAAGAATGGGTCCCTCTGGGACTCCATATGTTGTGTTGGTTCTCTGATTCGTAAGTGTCAGCCACAGAATAACCCCTGTCCTCTATGCATGTCCTGAACCATTTCAGGACCATTCCAGAGAGCCTGACCCATCTTTTCTAAACAGTCTAGCAGTATGATTGACAATTTGAAAGGCTGCAATAAGATCTAGAAGTATCTAGACAGCTACTTTACCAGAGTCTGTATTCAGACAAATGTCATTTGATATCTTTGAACGCTGTCTCAGTATTATGTAGTGATTTGATTGAAGACTACTTCCTCATTCATATAATAATTACAAAAGTGTCTTCAGAATTCTCCATTGCAACTCTGTAGCAGTGCTGAATTGAAATTAATATATTTCTCACCAGTAATTTTAGCTTTAAATGGGCTGCCAACAATATGGTAGGGTCCACCATATTTAATGGAGATTAGGTAGTTCCCAGGTGCCATTGGTGTGTAGGTAACCTTATATCCTTCTGGACACTCCTGACAGTCCATCTTTACTTTTGAAGGGCCATCAATAGTTACTGCCAGTGCTCCTGGACCAGCAGAGCTTGTGTTTACAATGAATTCACACGGAGATCCTACACAGAAGCAAGCAGAGGCTCAGACCACACTGACAATCAACAGATTCATTTTTTCCAAACACATGTCAAAAGCCCACAGGCACATATTTAGGCTGTCTACATACCAGTGGTTCCACCCTCCAGACCAGCTCCATAAGCAGATACCATGCCTGGATCTCCAGCCTGGCCCGCCTCTCCCACCCGAATCTTGAAAGGGCTTCCAGGGATGTGGGAGCCATTAAATTTGACATCGATCAGGTACAGGCCATTCTCCCTTGGAATGAACCTCACTGCATACTTATCTATTAGAGATGCATGGAAGGGTAAAATTAGCAGGCTCAATTTTTCCTCTAGTTTTTAACATATTCTGACTTAAGCACTTGGATACTTTGTGGAATCACTCTGTTCAAATCAGATGCCAAGTTGTGTTGCTCTATGCGACAGTAAATGACATAGCAGTTTAAACAGCCTTTAAAACTTTCTAAACATTGCCACAGTCTGATTTGTAACGCTACCAAATGGTATAATTAATATCAGACACTGGTGTCAAAGTATAGTTTTGGTACAGTGTTAGAGAGTAGAGAATTCTAATTTGGTTCAGAGCAATAGAATAGTAGCTTCTATTTTTCCACCCCATGTTCCTTATCATTCAAGACAAGGTTTTCCAAATCCGCTCATGCAAACCAGTAATCGTGGTTACCTTCGTCAATCTCAGTGACGCAGCACTCCTCCAGGGCTCCGGATGGGCTGTGAACTTTAGCGTCAATAACACCCTTTGCCCCATTCAGACTCACAGCGAAAGAAGCTGGCTGGTTCACCTTTAAGCCGGACTCCTGCATTCACATAATACTCCTACAGGTCAGCTTACTACTATCAAACACTTAGAGATGGATCCAGGGCTTTCTAGCCCATCTACAATGCTACATTGAAAAAAATGTACATCGATTTGACAAACATCTTACCTTCAGGCTAAGAGGGTTAAAGAGAGGCTGAATTAGAATAGTATCCCAGTCCCAATAAAGCTAAAAATGTAAAGAACTCTGGGAAAGTATGAGGAAAAGAAACTAAGAGAATGAGCCTCTTTGGCTCTCTTTAACCCTTTAGCCCCTGGCGTCCATCCCTGCAGGATGTAGGGAAGGAGTAAGGCTGTTGGGAGCCTTTAGGACAAGGCACGAGAAATACAAACAGTCCTTCAGTATCCCACAAACCCCAGCACATCCCGTCAACACAGCAGCAGCAGAGCACCATCACACTAAAGGCCATCATTACTATGGGCTTCAGAGAAATACCTACAGTTTACCTGTGAGCTTGTTAAACCATAATATACCCTTCATCTAATTTCTTCTGAACTTGTGATACAAGTTCAATCATACATTTTTACCCATGGAGAGAACTTGATTAACTGAATCAGTGGTGTTAGATTAAGGTTGGGACTAAAGATCTCTAGGACTAGACTTGGGCACCTCTGGCGTACCTTAAGCATATCCTAAAAGAATTGACAAACTGTGTGATGTTGCACCATCTTCCTTACACCTGTGGTTTAGATTAAAGTGTTGTGAAAAGGGCTTTCTGCTGCTGTGCTGAGGGCAGCATGGGACTTGTTTTGGGCGGACAAATGTCTGTCTTCCTCGAAGCCTCACCTGAAGACTGGCAACAGTAAGTCGGCGGGCATCATCCGAAGGCGACGCGACTGGTACCACGAAGGGACTGTCAGGGATGTGCTCATCGTTGAACTTGATGGAAACCTCATAATCTCCTGCAAAGCCAATCCATAAACAGTGAGTTACAGAACATACTATCCAATAATAAGATGACAAACCCTGGAGTTCATGATTTAAACAGAGTGCTAAAACCAAGCCACTCAATCTCACCAGGCTCCTGGACAATGTAGGAGACTCCACTGGAGCCGTCTTTCCGGTCTTCAAAGGCAATCTCAGCCTTACTGGGTCCCTCCACGGCAATGGACAGACCTCCAGCTCCAGCCTCACGTGTCCATATGCTAAACTCAGCTAGAAGAGGCATGGTGCAAAGTGTAAGGCAAAATAACATCTTAGCCATACTTTTGCCCCCTCCAAGTTGACAATCATAGGATTTTCACACACCTGGCACTCCTGCTTCTGCTCTCTCCAGTCCAGGACCACCGGCACGGACCTTGTGAGCCCCTCCTTCTCCTAGTGGCCCCACAGTGAACTGGAATGGAGATCCTGGGACATGCTGTCCCTGATACTTGACACTGACCGTGTGAACACCCATCTCGGTGGGCACAAAGCGAATGCAATAAGTGTTGTTCTCTCCTTCCATGATCTCAGCCTTGTGCACCTTCCCAGAGGGACTAGTCACTTGGGCAGTCATGTCAGCTATGCTGATTTCTATAGGACAGCAGTAAAAAGGTCAGGCTAACTCAGTAACTGAACAGTCGATTAAAAAAAAAAAAAAAAGAAAAAAAATCTTTTGGTGGTGCCTACCAGGTATCTTCAGACTTAGGTCACACTGGCTGCCAACGTTGGCAACAGACGCAGCTCTCTTCTTGCGAGTAATGCTCTCTTTCATCCTACCTTCTCCAGTCACTTTTACTGTGAAGGCACTCCCTGTGGGATAATACAGAAATAGGGTTAGCATAGCATACTGACCAGTTACCAACAATCAATTGAAAAACAACAAGATGCACCTGGAACATGCTGGTCAGCAAACTTAATGTTGATTATGTAGTTTCCTGGCTCAGTAGGGCAGTACGTGACCTTGCAAGTTCCATCTTCCTGATCTTCAGTGTTGATGTCCACCTTACTGGGCCCTTCAATGGATAAGCTGAGACCTCCATAGCCTTGGGGTAGCAGAACAACCGCACATCTGTCAGTGCTTAAGCTACGAGACTAAAGTTTTGGAACGCATTTTTAATTCTAGCATAAGCATTTGATAAAGTCAGATTGTACTCACCTGCATCTCTGGTATCAATGATAAACTCTGCTGGCTCAAACGTGCGAGCCTCACTCAGGCCCTGACCAGACACACGCACACGGCTGGCATCAGCAATCTCTGACTGGTTGATCATGACAGAAATGGGACTGTTGGGAATATGGCGTCCATTTTTCTTTATATTCACAAGGTGCTCTCCAATTTCTTTAGGCACAAAAGAGACCCCTGGAAAAATATGAGGAAAAATAAGTGCAAAATTCCTGAAAATTGATTTGTTGCAAAACACAGTCTACATGAATCAAGAATCAAAGCTACCTGAGGACATGAACCTCCCATAAAAAGACTACTGAAATCTGCATTATTGTAAATGTGTGTGTGGGGGCAGGCAGTCGTTTTTGGCCAAGACACTTACCCACATGCCCATTGCGGAGCATCTTGAGCAGGCACGGTTCCTCTCTGCCAGAGGGGGTGGTGAGGGAGGCTGTCAACTGGCTCAGGTCAAGCTCACCAATATCCAATGGTATGTCCGCTGCAGAACCCACCTTCAAATGGGACATGCGCATGGAGTCGTCTCCTGAGGACAGAGAGGAACCATGAGGACATCATGCTTTATGATGAACAGCTCAACCATGCATCTGCTTCAGCATTCAAGACAGGATTTTGTCGAAATCTCAGCTAGATCTTACTAGGTCTGCAGTTAAAAGTTTTTGATTTTCCTGTTCAAGCACACCTGAGTCAGCTCGTGAAAATAACTCAAGTTTGGGTGGTATGTTTGAGCAGAGAAATCAACAAACTGTGCTTAAACACCAGTCCTCCAAAACCAAAACTGATGACCACTGCCATATGGTGAATATTGGGATAGATTCTCCATCTCTTCTTTGATTTCTGACCTGTGATCTTTGACACAAAAGGACTGCCAGGGATGTGCTTGTCGTTGTACTTGACAAGGATGTTGTAGTCTCCGGGCAGAACAGGTAAGTAAGACACAGTGCAAGTGCCATCCTGATTGTCAGTGCAGCTGATATCTGCTTTTGAGGGCCCCTCGATGGCCAGAGAGAGACCACCTAAAAAAAGAACACAGCATTTCGACACAGTGAATTACTTTTGCAGCTTTCCACCAACCTATTCCAGCAACGAGTTCCAGTACTAAAGAGTGCCTCAGTAAAGTAATGCTGTACGGAAATTCAACTCAATTTGAATAGGCTTAGAGTGTGAAAACAGAACAAAGTGCCTCTGTACCTTCTCCTGCATCCTTAGTGTTGACTGTAAACACTGCTGGCTTATTGACCATGCCATGAATCAGACCAGGACCATAAGCAGTTACATGACCACTGTTGACATAATCCACATAGAACTGCAGTGGACTTCCTATCAGGGAAGAGAGGGAATTGGGATTTTGATTACTTACTGTTCAGGGTTTGGGGAAAAGAAAACCCCAAAACACCTTTATTTAATTAAGGAAAAAATAATTGTCTTTCATTTCAATTATTCATGCACCCCAATCACATTAGCACAATACAGGTAGAAGCTCTTTCTTAGCGAACTCAAGTATGTTTTGCACCGCACATTTAGTGCCATAGTGAACAAAATGTGTAACTTTTGTCCATTTGTTTTAAACCAAAAGTTCAATTACTTCCATTTTATCCACAATTACCTGGAATATGTATGCCATCATATTTGATGTCCATTTCATGCAGTCCAGCCTCAGTAGGAGCATACTTCACTGTGACCGTGCCATCTTTATTATCGGTAATGTCTGGCTTGGCCACTTTTCCAGATGGCATCCTTACTTCACCTGAGAAAGATTAGATTTCACATTTAATGAGCTGACTCACATCTTTAAAAGTCAAAACAGAATGTTAAAAATGAAAACACAAAACCTGCCTGTGATTTCTCCCTTCTGGATGGTGAATGGAATGACCAGGTCGAAGGGTCTCAGTCCAGCCACATCCAGTCCATTCATGCCCAGTGGCCTGTCTGTTGCCTGGGAGACAGAGAAATACTCCGAACATAAGCAGAGGCAGTGAACTCATTTAGCTACATTCAACCTGATACTGGTCTTGATTTTAGGCTGTTATTTTTGGATATATATTGCTCAAAATCTTGATGTCTACACAAATAAAGCAAAAAAGCGGTACTGTCATTAGGAACAAATGTCTCTCAGATTATCAGCAGTAGTATGAAGTGTCCAACTATGAATTCATGAAACAGGAAATCAATATTTAGAAAGGTATAAGGCGACATCAAACAAAACCACAGATATGACTGATTCACATAAACAGGAAAAAACAGAGACTGAGAAACACTGTTTGAATTAAAACACAAGGCAGAGTTTGTGGAACACATCCCCAAAAAAGGAAAAGATAATGATTATGAAGATGACGCAGCCACCAACACTGACACTGTGAGAAAGAAATGACGTCATAAAAGAATGAAAGCGCATTTTGTGATTCTCTAATTTGGACAATGGTAAAGTGAAAGCCAAGCAGACAAGACAGTGACTCACATGGACATACTACAGGAAAGGAACCAACAATGATCTGCACAAAACCACAGGAACACCACCCAACAAATACTACAGACATCTGACATGGTCCAAGCCATTTTGTTAAATGTAGACTTCCACATTTATTGCTTTCAAAATGGCCACCATTGACTGAATGACTGAATGAGTGTTAGATGAAACAGGGCCTACACCTGCAGGGAAAGAATAACAGCTGGAGAATGGAGACAAGCGACGTGGAGACATGTCAATGAGGGACAAACAAGGGGTGGACATGATGAGAGGGAGAAAGCAGGGAGTGTCAGTACCCATGGCTGGCCCATGTTGGGCGCGTAGGCGTACTGCGGGACCTGCGTCTGCTGCATTAGTTGTTCAGGGGAGGCACCTTCCAAAGCCTGAGACAGGATGACAGAATCAAGGGTGAAATACTCCTAATATTTAAAACATTCAATTTGGTATAGATCAGTCCATTGGGACGCTGTTTGGGAATGAAGTCCGCTCCTGGCTTGGAGTTTAAAACCATGAGTCTCTGGGCAGCAAAAGAAGAGACCTATCAAGCTTTTTAAACCTACATCATGAAGCCTTTGCACTAAAAGGAGGTTGAGTTTTTAAACAATTTGTTGCAGCCCTAATGTCAACTGTAGGGTAAAGTCACATGCCCGCTGTAACTGTACTTAACACGTCACTGTATGTGAGGATCAATCAAAATGCATGGCTTGTACGTACCATGACCTGGAAGGGGCTGTTGGGAATGTGCTCTCCTCCGAAGCGCACGCAGATGACGTACTTCCCAGGCTGGGGTGCCGTGTAGAAGATGTCAAAGGTTCCGTCCTCATTTTCAACCACATCCACATCCACCTCCGCACCATCGGGAGTGCACACCGTGCACGTCACTTTGCCCTTCCCAGCAGCCTTCGCATCCACAGTGATGACTGTCTGTTCCCCGATCTGGATAGTGGGACCAACTCCAGCACCTAGTGAATGCCATATACAGATTGCAGTCAGTCTTTGGGGTTTTTTAGTTACTTTCAGCTTTAGAATCTACCCATCCATAGTAATAATCATTCATGCATCCTGTCTCATCTTGACCCTATGACACTGTGGCAACAGACAGAGAAAGACATTAAGGTTGGAGGACTGCACAGTTATGAGGGCTGATTTTTGAGTGACACTGTGGAAAAACTGACATTTCAATGTTTAGTCACAACAGGAACACCAATGGAATGTTTAGCGCGGGGAACAAATGCTATTCTTGAATGCGCACAAAATTTCAACAAGAACATCTGAATCACCTCAGATATACAACGTGGGCACAGACGAATCTGTGCACTCTAATGGAGTGCCGAATTCACCAACGTAGTCTGTTGTGAGTAACTGTACACATTTTTTTGGTTATGGCTGTGCAGCTCACTAGACCGATGAATTATTCAACATTACAGACATTTGCTTGCCAAGTTGTCTGTTACCTCAGTTGTCTGAATGTTGTTTTCTTGAACGCTACAGCCTATGATTTATGTCGTTAATGCAGACGACGTTTTAATAGAAGGAAAAGGGCTTACTTATTTTTTAGTAAGCTCAATGCATTCCACCATACAGGCATACGAAAGACTCAAGTTAGTGATTAGTCTACCATCACTGATAGGACATGCTATCTATTACACCAAGAAGAGAAAGTGGGAGAAAACAAAAAAGGATGGGCTAAACTGCCTGACCAACCAAAAGCCATAAGTCTACTGAAAACCTCTGTATTGTAATCTTTTTGCATGCAAAAAGAACAGAACCTGGAGCAGAGACATGTTCAAAGCGCTTACCCAAACCGTGACCTCCAATTGAAACTGAGAAACCGTGAGAAGCAGAGAGCGAAAAAGTGACAAAGTAAAAATCAGGATAAAAATA
The DNA here is from genome assembly GCA_037974365.1 of Hydrocynus forskahlii. Lineage (NCBI taxonomy): Eukaryota > Metazoa > Chordata > Actinopteri > Characiformes > Alestidae > Hydrocynus > Hydrocynus forskahlii. The sequence goes on along the minus strand of JBBPCX010000141.1, from coordinate 24,303,619 downwards.
CAACAAAATGTGCTCAAAATAGGAAAAAAAAAAAACATTTAAAACAAGTGAAGAACAGTGTGCTGGGAATGTGAGCAGCTCTGCACAACAGGTGATGTGTCTTAAGTAGGTGAGAGTGGAGAGCCACACATATAAACCACAACACAAAATGGCTCATATCTAACATGAGTACTAAATTAAGGCAATCCAGGCCTCAAATGAGTGATGATTCAACATACTGTTAAGATCATACAGCTTCCACTGGTTCCCTTACAAAATGAATCCAGTGATTACTTTAGGTACATGACATGCCAGTCACTGCAGAGGCTAGTTCTGGCTTTTACCCAAAATTGTTTAAAGTGGTCTTTAATAAGATGCAATAAGGTGCACATTTGGGAAATATCTCATCAGTTTAGGGAGTGATTTTCTTTCCCAGTAGTCTTGTTAAACAATTTACACACTCTGCGAACATAAGTACAGTATTTCAGTCATGCTGATCTGAGTTCAGTGATGTAAAGACAGGCCTACCTGTGACTGTGCACTTGCTGGCGTCTCCTGTAGGCACTGCTCGGATGCGATATGGAGAATATGGTATTTCATCTCCACCATACTTAATAAGGATGGTGTAGCGCCCAGTCATATCTGGGACATAGGACACCAAGTATGTCCCATCCTGGTTATCACGAATGTTGGCCTTCTTGGGTTTCCCTTCTGGATCCTAAAACAAACATAAATGGGGAAAAAATATATTCAATACTACCTAGTATAATATTTAATGATTTTCATAGGTGAGTATTTACACTTACAGTGATCTGGACAGCCAGAAGTCCCTCTCCTGCATCTTTGGCATCAATAGTGAACTCGACTGGCAGACTGGCAGGCACACCAGTGGTATTAAGGCCAGGGCCACTGGCACGAACCTTGCTAGCATCATGTGTGGGCAGAACCTTTACCTTATAAGGACTGAACAAAAAGCAAAAAGTATGTGAGACAGAAATATCAAAATGGAAGAAGGATGGCAACAGTGAAGTAGATAACAAATGAGTGGAAAAAAAAATACACCACTTCATTCTCACTGCACATTATCTCATCTACTTTACTATCATGTCCCACAGGGGACTGTTCTGTGTAATGCATGGAGCCAGCTACATCATCTTTGAGCCGTTTTAGCTAGATCATAGGAAGTTCAGCAGTCAGCATTACCCTCCAAAATTAATTGCGAGTGTTACCTTTATAGGTTAACATCACTCTGTATTGACCAAATTAAAAAACACAAAGGAATTAGTGGAATGGGTATAGAGATGAAACGACTGGTCTGTGTACCTGCGTGGGATTTCCTCATCAGCATACAACACATTAATAGAATATGGTCCCTCTCTGGTGGGCACATAGCTCACGCTGTGTGTCTGATCTCCATTATCCACCACGTTAACTGGCTCCACAACACCTGCACAACAGGTGGGAGAGGGGGGGGGGGCAAAGCACAACAACTTCAGATCAATTACATGAGTGAAAAATATATATAGTCTTGAGATTGCACATATATAATTGCACTAATACATCCACACCCAAGCTTTCTCACCTTTGGGTCCCTGCACTCTGACCTGCAGAGGAGCCACTCCTGCCTTGCTGGCATCGACAGTAAATACCTGTGGGATATTGGCCCGGACATTGGTTCCAATACCCTGACCCTGGCACTTAACCTTAGTGGGATCAACAGTATCATGGACAGGAACAGAGAAGGGGCTTCCTGTATTAGCAGATAAAGCAAACAAAAAGAGGAGTCAGTTTCTGCTAAATGGAAAATGAGACAATAAAAACACAAGAAATTTGGGGAAAACAAGTACTAACCAGTGATTGGTTGGCCTCCATAGGTGATATTGAGGTTGTAAGTCCCTGGCTCATATGGTATGTACTCTACAGCACAGCTGCCATCTTTGTTATCAGTGCAGGACATCTTGGCCTCTGAGGGTCCCTCCATAGCAAGGCCCAATCCTCCTGTACCAGCCCCACTACACAGACAAGTAAAGAGGAGACGAAGATCGGGTAAGGAAAAAAAAAAAAAAAAAAAGAGAAAACTCTCAGGTCGTTGAAACTATGAATTTTACTACTAACCGGGTCTCCACAGTGAATTTGTTGGGTTTGTTGGTGATGCCAGCCTGCAGTCCTGGGCCATGCACCCGCACACGTGCTGGGTCACAACCCTCAGTCACAGGCACACGGAATGGACTTTTGGGGACTGGGGAATCATCGTAAGAAACCTCCACGCTGTGCGGACCTGTCCATATAAAAACCAAGAGAACGGCTTATAATCTACAAGAGAAGGCCTAAGAAATGTGCTGCATCGATCATGATCATGTACATGGCTCACCCTCTTCATAAGGCGTATATTCCACTTTATAGGTACCATCTCCCAGGTCCCTGATGAGAGCTTCAGTGTGGTTGCCAGATGGATTGTTGATGCAGGTCTTGATGTGCTTGCCGCCAGTTTTGGTTAGGGCACGAGCATCAACAGTGAAATCTGTGGTAGCCTCTCTGAAAACACCTTTAGAAAAACAATTCCAATAAATTAATAAACATAGCAATTGTCAAAGGTAGCAATTGTCAAATTTGCACCTGACAGGACACCACCACCCTCACCAAAATATTTAGGGTGGTATTCAGATGTATACCCAATGTGTTCAGATCCAATACTGTACCTTTGCCTTCAACTCCAGGTCCAAACACTTTCACACCACTGGTCTCTACAGCTGGCTCAACATTGAGTCTTGCAGGGAAGTTTGGCACATCCTGGCCACCATAGCGGATTGTCAGAGTGTAGGCGCCAGGGTACAGTGGGATGTAGGTGATGGTGTAAGTTCCATCTCCATTGTCCTGGATATGGACCTCTGCCTCAGTGCCATTATCCGAGATGATCTCTATGGTCAGCTCAGCAGGGCCAGCATTGGTGCAGTCAACTACAAACTGGCCAGTCTCACCAACTTTGGCTCGTTCCAAACCTGGTCCAGAGCAACGGACCTAATAACAGACACAGGGAGAAACTTAGTTACTGGCGTTAACAATTATTGACTGAATTTTAGTCCTGCCTCAGACCATTGTTTTCTTGATCTAAGACACACCACCGTTTCTTGGTGAGAAAACCCGTGATGACCACTCCATAAAACTGTAGTGTGAATCATATGGTCCTCCTCAGACTGCAAACTATTATAGCCTAATATTTTCAAGCTCTACAACAATGAGTAGCTTTCTTCAGTGATTGCAAAGGCCACTTGTTTTCTGTATGGACTCAGGAAACATGGGAGGCTATAAGGGGTATAGAAAGAGGATTGATTTGCAGTTTGCACAAATTGGTGAAAAAAACCCCCCACTGATTTGGCACTCAAAATCTTAAATACAAACGTGGAGTGACTCAAGTGCACTTTACAGATCTCAAAGATTCTGAGTGAGCCTTGTCTGTGACTGACAGCCACGCCCAGTGGACACTACTTGACTTCTCAATGGACTGTTACCCTACACAAGCTTTATGGCTTGCAGCCCCCACGCTACATGAGCACTCACCTTAGATGGATCAGTTGGAGCAACAGCCTCCACAGGGAAGGGACTTCCAGGGATGGGAGCACCATCATAAGTGAGCTCTACTTCATAAGGCCCCTTGTCTCTCGGGATGAAGCGGACCTGGCTGGTCTCTGGGCTCAGACCAGGCTCCACCTTACAGGGAACTGATTTACCAGCAGGTCCAGTCACCTTTGCGGCAACTTTACCTTGACCACCTGCACCCTTTGACTTCACTGTAATCTCCTGATCTTTTCCAACGGTCATCTCTGAATGATGGGGGAGAATGTTAGAGAGGAGTCAGCCACTTTGGTTGAAGTAAAAGACAATGGAGAGAAAAATAAAAGACAGAGGAGAGCAAAAATCAAACAGAAATGATTACATACTGTCTTCAAGGCCTGCAACCTTAATCTTGCTCAGATCCAAAGAAGGAGCCACAGCCACAGCAAATGGAGTCTTGGGAATGGGGTCACCGCCATAGGTCACATTCACACCCATATTACCCTAAACAGAGGGGGGAAAAAAGGGTAAACGCACTTGTATACTGACACATTTTTAAGGTCAAAGTGGATTCTTATTGAAGGGGGCCACGCACGCAATAAAACTTTATATACTTGGCCCACTGATCTAGCAGGAGATGGAAACTGTCCTCACCTGTTGCACTGGTGTGTATTTGACGGTGTATGTGTTGTCATGGTTGTTGACTATGTCGAAGTCCCGCACCACCTCTCCCTTGTTGGGGCCTGTGAACTGAGCATCCAGCTTAGCCTTGCCTGCTCCCTTAGTATTCACAGTAAAATGAGTGGGCTTGTTCAGTTCCACACCTGGAGAAATCAGCACAGCCAGAACAATTATCACTGTCCACTGATGGCATGTCTCAGCTTAACACAGGCTACTATAATTTATTTTCTCACCGGTGCGGCTGAGACCAGGACCCTCTGCTTTAACTTTGCTAGCATCATGAGAGGGATCCACTTTGATTCTGATGGGCGTCATAGGAATAGCCTGAGGAAACAAATATGTATAAACACAGGGAAGGGAAAGCAAATACGCGCACACACTAGCACACATGGAAAACGCATGTGTTACCTGATCAGCAAACAGAACCATGATAGTGTAGCTGCCAGCTCCTGGGGGAGTGTATTTTACTGTGAAAGTATCGTTATCATTTCTGATGATGTCAAAATCAATGTCTGCCTCGGCTGGTCCCACCACGCCTGGAGCACACTTAATCCCGATGCTGATGTCACCTACACAGACAAAAAATATACACACAGCTCTTAAGAAAAGGATTTGGCCTTAATAAGCCAAAGCTGCTGAGTACATAAGTCTCCTATATGGCCGTACCCTGGCCAGCCTCAGAACAGTCCACAGTGAAGTAGGTCGGCTCAAAGGCCTTCAGGCCTGTCTTGGAAACACCAGGTCCAGACACCTTCACCTTATTAGGATGGCATCCAGCTCCAATATTCATCTAAAGATTAAACAAAGAAATAATCCACTCAGTGATTAATATTAAAACAAAAAGTAAGGCACGCCCTTAAAAGGCTGCAAGTGTTTGCACTGACCCTGAAGGGGCTGTCTGGGATGTTGACTCCTCCCCAGGAAACCATGACTGTGTGTTTGACAGGTTTGCGAGGGGTGTAGCTGCAGCTATATGTTCCATTGCCATTGTCCTTCACCTGCACATCTACTGGGTTTCCATCTCGGTCCTGACAGAACAGATTCATTATTCCACTGTTTTCTACTCCTCTGTAAGCATAAAACAGTACGAAGACATACCTGAGCTTGAATCTTCAGAGGAGCTTTGCCACCGAGTTTGGCATCCACTGTGAACTCAGCCGGTTTCCCTACAGACAGACCACTGCTCTGAAGGCCAGGGCCATAAGCCTTCACCTGTAATATATTGGCATAAACCAGTCAGTGTCGCAGTTTAGCAGCTTACTTATGATTCCAAATAGGAGTAGTTTGGGAATGCACATACCTTTTCGGGATGGAAGTCTCTGTCTGGTGCTGGTTGGATTTCTGCCATGAAGGGGCTGTGCTGGATGTCCTCATTCTTACAAAGAACATGCACTGCATACTCGCCTGGCTCTGTAGGCCAGTAGCGCACATCACAGGAACCATCACCCTTATCGTCACACTCAATTTTAGCTGGTGATGGACCCTCCACAGAGAATCCTGAAAAGAGAAATTAGAGGAGGATGTCCAGTATGGTTAATTTCACATGCATTTTTACATCTTTACAACAAGAACTTTGTATTGCTTAGAAAACTGAACATTAGATTCTAGAAAAACACACCCAAAGTGCCAACATCATCTCCAACTGCCTCAACCACAAAGTTAGCAGATTTGCCCACAATGCCACTCTCCAGGCCTGGGCCCCATGCCCGCACCTGCTGCGGTCCTGCCTCGCTGCCAATTTTCACTTCGAAGGGGCTGAGAGCCAGAAAATGAGACAAAGTCAACGAGAGAACATGGACGGAGAGACAATTTACAGGAACACTCTGCTTTCTTTCCATTTCGCAGCAGACAAACTACTTGAGAGCAAATATACTAACCTGCGAGGAATATGCTGGCCACCCCAGGTGATCGTGATGATATAGGTTCCAGGTGTGGTGGGGTAATACTCATAGCTATAGACACCATCCCCCAGATCCTTCTTCTTACAGGGCTCCTCCAAACCCTCTGTAACACACAACTGCATTGGCAATATGATCAAAACATCGAGGACAGTTGGTTAAGTACAGCCGAAACTTCACTCACTGGGCCCTTTGATGGTGACCTTCAGGTCTCCAGTGCCAGCTCCTTTGGTGTAGACCTTAAACTCTGCAGTCTCCTTGATCCGCAGGCCTTTGGGCTGCAGACCACGACCCTTGGCTCTGCACAGGCTTGGATTACATGCTGGAAAGTAAAAGGGAGACATTTAATGATTACATGTATTGCAGACCATCATCTTCCCAGCCATTTCTCTAAATGCTGAGGCTTTAAGAGACAGACAGGAAACCCCAAGCATGCTGCAACTGAGATAGAAGGCACTGAGTGGCAGAAATAGATAGCTTTAACGTGTCGCATACAGTCAAGGAAAATGACAAAACCAGCAGTGTTGCACAGAAGTAAAGGAAACAAGGGTTTTGTCTCATTGCCTGATAACCCTAACCCTATTAACGCCCTCATGGGGATCCCCCTGGGTTCCATTGAAGCAAATCATACAAATGAGTTTATCCATGTGCACAAGGTATAAACGAGAGTTTAACCACACAATTGTGTGAATGTGTTTTATCTAGGATGAGAATATGATGAGTGTAAGAGCCATTTTTGAGTTTAAACTAAAATAGTAACGTGCTACAGGAGCGCCCATATCAATTAGTTGTTACCCTTATTTTGAATAGGATTCTTATCTTGATAGAGTTGGATAGAGCCTTGAAGTTAAGATGGCCACTGCTCACCTTTGACCTCAGAAGCAGAGAACAAAGAATTTGTTTGGAGACTTGGTGGCATATAGTTCTTTACAAGCTTTACAAAGCCTTCAAATTTGGATCCCTATAGTTTACCTTTGATCTGTATATACTTTGTACCATTTTAACCACCTTGCCTACTTTTTAGTAGGCAAGGTGGTTTTATTAGATTTGTTTGGAGCATTCCTTGTTATCCATTCAACTGTCTGCCTGCCAGCCTGCCTTGCTTGACCTCCACCCATCCATTCCTCCACTACCATCCATCTGAAAAGGTACAAGTTTTACTTCAATTGAAAGCTTGTCAAAGAAGCAACCCAAGTCTATTTTGAAATGTGGCACAACAATGAATGTCAACTGACAAGAGACGGAATCATTTTATTAACATGCAACAGACTAAGCATGCAAAGTGAAGGAAATACCCAACATAGATCCAAGGAGACAGGAAAAATCACATCAGAGGCCAACAGGCTGATCCAAAAAGAGAAGCGAGATCAGCAAACAGATGACAGCTGTCCTTCAGAAGGAAAGTAAACCAGAGAAGAAATAATAGCCCAGAAACAAAGAATGAGATAACATAGGAAGATAGGGTTTAGGAAGTAAAAGCCTGCAGACTAAGATTATATAAATAAAATAGTTTTTGTCAGTTGTTTATAAGATTTACTAACATTTTCCTCCCACTCCTCATGGCCAAACTAATAAACTTAAGTCATGTCCAACTTCTAGGGTCCCCCTCCCCTATTCCCTGTCCCTGCTGACTGCTCACCCTCTCCCACGCTGACTGTGTAGGGGCTCTTGGAGATTTGGCCTCCAGCAAATGTAATATAGATGACATGTTGCCCCTCCTGGGTGGGCTTGTAGGTGCAGCGGTAGCTGCTGTTGCCTTTATCCTCAATGTTGCACTCCACCGTGTCTTTCTTGCCACTGGGGTCCACAATTACTACCTCTACTTCACCAACTCCTGCACCTGAGAGAGGGAAAATGGTTTTATACCATACATTTTTGAAGATTTCTAACACTGACTATGGGAAAGAGGGAGTAACTACCAGCAGTGTAAACGTCAAAGTAGGTGGTCTTGTTGGCAATGTTGCCCACAGCCTCCAGACCTGGTCCCTGGGCAGTGACCTTGCTGGAGTCTCCCTGTGCCATCCCCACATCTACCTCAAACGGGCTCTTTGAGATGTGAAGCCCCGCAAACAGCACAGTCACCTAAGGGACAGGAAACAGGTCACCAATGTAACTGGCTGAAAGTTTCACAATCCCCTCAAACACTGTCAGACTACTGCCTGAAGAGAAATACTGACTCCAGAGCATCTAACTTTACGGAAGAGGACTTCAAATATGACCCAGCATTTACCTTATGTAGCCCAGTGACTTTAGGAACATAGACTACTGAGTATGTACGATTTTTGTCATTGTTGGGAGTGACTTTAGCCTCTTCGCGATGGCCAGCAGGATCTTCAACGTAAACCAGCACCTCCCCCTGGCCTGCACTGATGGTTTCCACCGTAAACATGGCTTTCTTCATCACCACATTACCAGTGGGCTCGATACCTGAACAAAAGGTAAACAGTGTTTTTACATACAGATACTGAAGTTTCCATGCTGTACTACATGTACTTTTAGGGCAGCACTGATCGTTGGCTTGTATGATTGATTCCGACTTCTTTAGAGCCAAACTGGCCAATTTAGCCTTTGTTAACCGAGAGCTCATTCTGTGTGGATTAAATGAGTAAACGAAACATGCAAGCACATTCCCAGTACTTTCTTTAGAAAAACCGCAACATAAAAAGGCTGTATATCATGTAGGTAATGACTGTACCTGGTCCATAGGCACGAGCCTTCTTGGGGTTAAGTTTGGGACGAAGAGGGGCACCAGGCTTTAGCTTGGCCTTGGGGAACTGCGACAGGTAGGTCATGACAGAGTGCTCATCCACATTGGGATCAACAATTTCCTCTGGAGTAATGACCTGGTACAGGGGAAAGAAAGACATATTTTAAAATCCAGCACCTGACACCAAAAGGGGAAAGATGTGTTAGTCAAATGAGTCAAAACAGAAACTGTCTCATAGGAGACCAGCAGCTCACAAGACCACATGCCAGCCTGCGGCATAAGCTCTTGGGCACAAGACACGCGACAGCAGGAAACTTCGCCAACCACACTTGCAACTGACAGCATGCAGTGTATAAGATTGGCATACAGTCATCCAGGAACTGTCTACTTCAAACCTCATTAGTGTTTCATTTCTGCTGTGGCAGGAAAAAAAAAAAAAAAAAAAAAAAAAAAACACCCTCCCATCTACCAGCACTTTACCACAATCTCCATAGCAAAGTAGTAAAACAAAACCTAAATAGTCACCGTTTCATCAGAAGGATTTTCCGCTGGCCAAAAATTCTAAATAAAACTTTCTAGAACAATGCTTACAATTATGCAGATATGTTTTTTTTGCTTTTCCATAACCTAGTCCATTTTATAGTTCATGACTAGGGAGGCCGAATTTTCCAAATGGGAGGTATATGAATTGTCAGATGGTATTATTTGAAAGAATTGCACAATGGCTTAAAAACACTGCTCAGTCATTTACATTGTCAATTTCTAGCCATACATTATACACCACTTTAAACTCTAACACAAAGATTAACTGTGGCCATGATGTTCACCTGAGGAACCCCCAGCCATTCGTCAGCCTGCTGCATAGCCTCACGGGCATTGTCCACGGGCTTTGTCTGATCCCAGGAGTCCCAGTCCGGACACAGACCTGAGGGTTTAAAGACTTGATTAATACTCACAGCATATCAACAGAAAACCAGAGTCAAATACATCAAGGACAATATCAATGGTAATACAGCATTTGCCCCATTTTCAAGTTCACCTCACCTGGAGCACAACTGTCCACCAGTGCTCCCAGGGCTTTGCCTGACTGCCAGTCACGGCTAAAGTTGGTGATGGGCAGCTCTGGCAGCTTGTTCTGGATCCAGCCCAGGAGCCTCTGCTTGGGCGTCTTCTGCTTGGCATCGTCCGTGTCTTCCTCCTCATCCCACATGGGCATAGAGATGGAGTAGTGCAGAATCAGTGTCCATATCAGTCCCAAGATGAGCTTCAAGTTCCCATCCACTATGGCCTTACTGTCTGTGGGGGACACACAAAAAAAAGCGGACAGTTAGAGGAGGCAAGAGAGATGGAAGGTATTAAGCACATTAAGCCCCACTCTAATATCACCCTTCTCCCTCATATTTTGGAAGCTCAGCAGAGAGTAACATGCAAGGGCCCTTTCAAAATAAGAGTCAGACTAATGCCAATATCCAAGCCCTACACTTGTATTAGTATCAGCAAAATTGCCTATAACATTGTTAATGGCTACCTCTTCAGATGCTGTACAGTTACGAGACTCAAATCTGCAAACAAAACCAAGATAGTTGTACTGTAACCCAAATCAGATTAGATTAGCTCACCAGGGAGATATACATCTGTGACAAACTCGCATCCAGACAGCAATAAAATTATATGGCAAAAAAGGACGAACATTTTCACGTGATGAAACTATCAATGTATTGTGAATTCATATAAAACATTGCTCTATATATAAAACTATAATTCCTGTCATTTTCACCATCCTAACCAGCCTACGGGATCTCCCTTTTCTTTCTTCTCTGGAGGGAGGACTGAGATGAAATTTTACTATTCAGAACAAGTAAACGGTTAAGGGATTCTTTCAGACCATCATTTTATGACTTGATAGTGTTGTGGTACATGCTAGGTGACCAAATATGGTGAGCAGAAGTGGTCAAAAACTGAACTGGAAAAATAAAAATAGAGTAGCATGGATAGCCCATTCTCAGGAAGTGAAATATTCATATTATATAGATTTACCCATCATGCTTACATATACCGTCTTGATACACTTTCAAAAATTCTGTCATCTCTCTATGGAAGATCCTGTTGAAACGCCACTATAAGGCATGCATGCAATAGTGAGAGCCTGCAGCCCAGAACGGTTTACTCCAGTTTTAAAATACACTCCAAGACTCAAGACAGACACTTAGCAGTTATAATAGACATTCACACTTCTCTTTCTCAGCACCTTACTACAGCGCACACACCCATCCGGCCCACAGTGTGGTTAGAAATTGAGTATGATGTTCTCTCAGTTGCAGAAGACTGATGTAACAAGCCAAGAACACTCAGATCCGTTCCAAACACGTGGACACGCGCAGAAACATACAGCTTAGTGAGTGGCTAGATCTTGATGAGGTATAGATAACAAGGGTGATTACTGGGTTACGTTCTCTGGGTGGGGTAGGGAGAACTCTTCCTGTTCCAACTGAAGCGTGCGCCACTGAAGACAGCCTTTAATTCTCTGCGGAGGAGACCCTTTCAGTTCAGCCCCACACCACCAATCCACTCCCAACTGCAGTGGACATGAGCTGGATTAATGCATCATCGTTATGGAATTCAACCCCAGTGGACAACAGATTTGTCCTGTAGCTACAGACCAGTATATCAGAGTCCAATTTCCCCCAAATGGTAAACAAGAGGGAAAAAAAAATACATTGAGATTTTATTCAAAATAATCTGGGACCCTCTGAGTTAGTCATGAAATGTTTACACAATACAAAGAAGAGCAGGTGCTTTTAAAATGTGTTTAAAACAATGCCAAACATGTTTCTATTTATACACATGAGTTTTATAAGTGTTTTGACAGCTTAAACAATTGTCCCATAGGACTGTAAGAATCAGTAAAGCAGTGGTAAGTCTCAGTATAAAATCCATAATTAATCTGTGCTGTGCGTGATTTTAAATAATGTCAAACCTATCCTTTGAAAGTCCTTGTGTTGGGCTCTGTATATTCACATAACTGTCCTTCACCAGTGAACGCTGTTTATGCAAGCATTGTTTCGCTGCAGACTCAACATTCCCCAACAAAGACATTCAGGCTGAGCCAACAACTCTCAGCTTAATATTACAGGGGGAAAAAAAAAAAATTAAACAGTGAACACACATGTACAAGAAACGGCCTTAAAAATAGAAGCCTTGAACACGCTGTATATTTTGAAATATCACATAACGCCTCATCCTTCTCCTGACCCCCACACCAGTTATTCAATAATGCCTTCCTGCCATGTAAAATAATACATTTGCAATTTTTTGTTTGTCCTCATTTTCCAGACTGTGGCCTACAAACCTCAACATCCCCCACCAAAGTTTGCAGGAATTCAGCTTGACTTCTGGTGAGGGACCATCTCAGATCAAATTTCATTCAGACTGAAAATGCTGGAGATGTTTTTAGGCCACAGGGCAATGAAACAGAATTTCACGTCCCAACGAATAAATTAAAAGCACAGTTATCCCACAAACCCTTGAATGGAGGCCGAAAGACAGAGGAAATTTGCTCTTTAAGGCAAAAGGGCCTGGTTAAAACCTATTTTTAAATCTGTCAGCCACACCTAACACACATGGCCAATTACCACAGACAACACTGACGAAAGTTTAATACAAAAACAAAAAACATTTAAAACAAAAACATTGATTCAAAACCCTCTTACAGCACAAGCCAATGAGCAAGGGGCCGAAGCATCACTGTTTCAAAACATTTTTCCGGTTTTCCTTTGTACAGGGAAGAGCATAAATTATTGCCTTTGACATACATTCATCTCAAATGTGATTAGGAACGGGCAGAGATTGGGTTATCCTTTAACTGGGACATGCAACAGCTCACCTTCCCCATCTCTGAGAATGGAAGGAAATACGGAAGGAAAAAGTGTGACAATAGGAGCTGGTCCTTATGACTAAGCAGCAACTATGACAACTCTACATGCGGGTATACAGCAGGAATAAACTCTTAGACAGAAAGAGGGTGTGTGTGGGGGGGGTGAAAGAGTGCTCCATATCCTTGAGCAGGTTGGATCTTGTTAGTAAGATCAGAGCCCCGAGTCTGATGAGCTGTAGCATGGAGAGGGTGTGGCCAAAACACAGACTGGGAGCTCAGCTAGAGACAGGGTCACTGCTCTTACATAACATTACATTCCTTGCAATCAATTAACCTCACCCATAGACTGGGCTTCATTGTAACTGCTTTTTACATGCCTAAACCCAATAAGGTACAGAATACTGATAGCCCTCATTTAGGAAGGGAAATGGGGTGGCTTCCTAAGCCAGTTCAGTTACAACATGGCTTTAGTTCCTGTCTACCATAACAATCCCGGCCTACATTCACCTGCTTTTAGTTTTTTCCCTACTTTAATCCTCCTTTTTACTTTTACCATAAAGATTTTTTAATTCTGAAAGCTGTTGTCGTGCATGTTGGACAGTTTATCCAGCCTAAACATAAGCACATTTTAATGGGTTCAGTTGTGTAATTATCATTGTAAGATCAGCATCTTTTTCTTGGTCAGATTTAGACGACTGTCATACTCGGGTGGGTTCAGATTCAAAACTAGGTATGACAGGTCGGGCCATTGTCAGACAGAATGTTCTCAGGGTAGGCCCTGATTCAGACCAACATTCCAGCCCTAATTAAAGCTCTAGTGTGCGTGCGTGCGTGCGTGTGTGTGTGTTTTGAAGGCACTTGTTTTGGGGTGAGGGTCAGAAAGATGGTGACGCACATCATAGCAAACATAAAACATGACCGGAATCCCCACCACTCCAGTCTCAGGCCTTTTTTGGACATGGATGGTCTCGGCTAGCCATCAAATTCCCAAAACATGAATCGCATCACTGAGAGAAAGAGGTGCAGGCATGCAAGAACTGGGGGTGGGGGGGGTGGGGGTTGGGGGGGGGTGACGGACAAAGAGAGAAACAGATCTAAATAAAACCGGTTTGGCAGAATATTTGTGCCATGCGATAAGAGCCAATTTCAGGACGCCGAGTCATCAATTGCAGATAAAGCAATGATGTACCTCAGGACACATTGTGATGACTCACTGCTCTGTGCTCACTTCACAACTGCAGCCAACGTGACATCAGCACCTGTGACCCCACGCCCAGACCTTGGATGTGTCACGACATGAGTCTCTACTGAAGTTTCGCAGCCAGCTCAGAGGTCTGGCAGAAATGTCCTACCATACAAAGAACAAATGATCGGGACCTTGATACATTTCAGACAGAACAGGCTACTGAGACTGTCTGTGGTCAAAGCTCCGAGTAAGATTAGATTCAATCAAATTATTTGGCATAATCAAAATTAGCTGCAATTAAAGCCCAGTGAGGGAGCCGTAACAGCATGACAGTGGGGGGGAGCCTCAGAGGAAATTGCCCACATTCCAGTTAGGTCTTATCACCAAGTCCTAGCCTGCTGGCTAGACAAAGACACAAACACATGAATCATGGAAAACATGCTTCATCATTATCCTCCTCAGAATTTCTCCCAAGTAGAAGCTGTGCACAGAACTGAATGCTTCATTTGTTTTGTGCCTCATTAGACATGTAAAATCAAGCTTCCAAAAGGAAACCACAGTTACAGTAAAAATGTTTCAGCTCTAATACGATAAAAAAAAAAAAAAGCCAAACGGAAAGGACTGTTGAGTTCTCAGGAACACCATGTGGTGCAGTAACGCCGAATGGTGCCGGATTGCCAAATTCAGGAAACCCTTTTCAAAATACATCGCGACCAACATGCACTTTTAAGAGCATGAGATCCACAAGCAAACTTCCTCTTTCTTTCCTTTCTGCTTCTTCTAAAGGTCCCTCCCTCCTTTTCGGCTTTCCTCCCTCCCTCTCCCTCTCTTTTGGAAATGTTCCCCTTGGTTTTTTAGCCTTAAAAGGGCAGAAGCAAACTTGATCCTGGCAGGCCACCCATTCCCCTCCACAGCGGTTTCTGATTACAGGGAGGGAGGGAACAGCGTGAAGGAAGGAGGGAAGGAGGGAGGGATGGAGGGAGAGTGAGAAGGAAAGAGAAAGCCTAGAACAGTGAAAACTGCTGTGTTTGGACTTTTGAAAAAACCCTATATTGACAGAGCTGGCTTGCCATTTGGCTCCCCTTGTTTTGTGGCCGATTCAAGCCAAGTTCCATCACCCGATCCACACATCCTTCTCTCGCTCAGACAAACACACAGTACACAACCACACAAAACATATGATCCACATTACACCCAAGCCCAGAGAGAACCAGCGAGTAAGTGGCCTCCCGTTTTAAAGACGCCAATTAATCACGAACACTTTGGATTTACATATTCACATTCTTGGTAAGAGGTCTGTATTTGTGTAGCAAAACTCATGGATGTCTACTAAGACCCGATTCAGTTCAACTGATCATGTCTCAACAATAATTAGCAAAGAACACAAGGGAATACTAATCTTTCCATACCATCTCCATTACATATGGCTGGAAAAGCCCAGGAATAAGAGCAGCATGGCCCAAGCATGCAGGTTCAAATTCTTGTCCATCATTTCAGGATAATGTTGATAAATTTAACACTTGTTCTCCCTTGTTATGAACTCTTCCTCATTTGCCCTCCCCATCTCTCCCTGGCCTCATAATGAATAAAGAAAAGAGAAAACCACAGCCTGCTTCTGGACCCTTTGCAAAAACATGCCATCCCTCACTATTACAGCAACAAGCAGTGCCAAACCGAATTCTCCTTATCTGCCGAGTCTCTGTGGAAAACTGAATTATAGAGGTCCAGGCAGAACAGGAACACTATAGCTTGCCCTTTCGTCTTCAAACCCCCTCACCGCTTTAAACTCTTGTGTGTGTTCCCACTGTGACTATTGAGGTTTAAAGCTCCACATTCTTCGCGAGGCTTTTCAGAAACACTGAGAATCATGTCTCCGTCTTCATGTGGTCGATCCAGCTGCTGTCCTGGTGATTCACGCTGTCCCACAAAAATCTTCTGAAAAGGTTTCACATAAAAATGTGAAAGCAGAGTCTGAGTTACTGAGGGACAGATACGTGCTAAACTCCTATTCTGAAGTCTGTAGATGACTATTTAAAAAGTTATGCCATCTCAAACGTGTAATTCTATACGGTACTTTTTGCTGTGTGGTTGCCATTTGGTACCGTGAGCTCTCACGCACAAACAATTCCCCTTATCTTCTTTATCAGACACTTTAAGAACCTTATACTGACCATTTACTACACTTCAGAGGCCTGCTCCTTTGAAACATACTGCTCCTTAATCATTACTCCACTTTATTTACACCAACTCCTCTTTAGACAGGGCTACTGTAAACCTTCAAGATTTCACCAGGCAGGGTTCCCTTAGTAAAGGCCTGGAAAGAAAAGGAAATCCTGCAGAGGGATTACGAAAGAAATGTCCCAGAGCCTCCATGTTCTGCTGCCAACAGGCCCTATGCATTATGGGCGGGGCACATGAGATAACATGAGTTAAGAATCTAAGCCAAACAAACATGCTAAAGAAATCTGCACAATATTCAGAAGATAAACCTGAATAAAGAGCTGGCAGAGAGAAAACATCTCTAAAGGAAATGACAAACTTTGCTTTATCATGATATCACAATGAGCTTTTCTGAGTATATCATACTTCAGCACTGACTAACTGCATGTTTCATTACAAAAATACCATAATTGGTTCTGTTTGATTGGATTTACTGCAACACAAGGTGTGAACTGTTGAATAGAAAATCACTGTATTCAGTAGAACCACTGGGTCTCTTTTTTAATCATTCCAGGCCTGTTTGAATCTGCCACTACATGCTCTCATGTCAGTAAAAACTCAAGCACATTCTACTTTTCACAAAACTAGCAACAGAAATAAGCCCAGGTTATAATGCAAAATGCCCTGTAGGTGAATAGCCACCTAAAGAGTTCTTGCAGTTTCTTCTTAGGTTTGGAGGCTCTCAAAGAAGCAATTACTTGTATTCTATGCCACCCTAATCAAGCCAGTATAGATTGTCCTCAATCAAGTCAACAACTTAAAACTGATACATAAACAGACTATTTCTATTTCATGCTGACTATCTATTCAAAAGCCGCCACGCTGCATCATCCCGCCTCCCACAGTAAAACTAATCCCATTCAAACAGTAATCAAGCAAGCAAGACAAGGGTTAGTGCCATTGTGGTAAAATAAGCAGTGTGCAGAAAATGCACTCATTTAGAGTATCGGGGGTGGGGGGGATTATTTATGTAAAACCAGAACCAAACTCATTTTGCTCCTGTATTACAAATTACAAACCACACTTTGCAATTCAATAAACCGACTATAATTTGCAACACCCTAAGGCCTGATGCATTGTGGTAATTGGGAAACTATATGTTACTACTGGCTCTCATATCTTTCACCACCGATGTGTAAAATTTCAGTGAAACTGCCCTCCTCATCTGTCAGAGGACCAAGATAAACTGATTCTGCACTTGTGCATTTTAATGAAAGTTACTTGTCACCACTGCTTCTTCCAAGCCCTCTTGACTGTAACTTAAAAGAATGTCTAGTCCTTAAATGGTTCCAGGCATGAGTCTTGGAAACCCTTTAAACCACTTTATTTCAAAGGTAAGCTGAATTCAAGTTCTGTCCTGACTGCTGCGCAATAAAACTTTGGCATGAAGATTGAGCAACAGAGTGTCAGAAATCAGCACATCATGCAGAGCCACACCCAGAGATGACTGAGACAGAGTGTACCTCCCTTACCACTGAGCTCCAACTGTGCTGCATCTGCAGGGGAAGGAGGAACCCCTGCACGACACTACAGGAACATACCAAAGCCCCCCACCCATCCAATCAGGAAGAAGTTTTTAGACTGAACCCTCAGACTTTGCATTTGAACTAAATGGGTGATCATCCACAAACAGACTGCGCTTGTTAGTGAGATAGCAGAAGTACGCATGTTTGCATATCTTTGAAGGTTCTCAAAACCAAATCAAAGCTTTTTGACTCCAATCTTAAGTCGATGGTTGGTGAAACATTGTCAGTATCATGTAGGTGAATCAAAATAACAGTCTCCAACTGCAGTCCTTACTGTGCTAAGTACAAGCAGATGTAAAAAATGTTACACTACATCACCTGAGGTTTTAGTACCCAATTTCTTGGCACTCCCTGGCCTCCTTGGCTTGCAACACCCAGATAAAAATGTTAAAGTCATCCCCTGCGGGGCCTGTTGAGAAACACTGCCATTCAGAGAGATTACTTCAGACTCCTTTAATGCCTAAAAGCTAAAGTCGCGATAAACTAATGAAGGAGGAGGACCACTCTGCCAACTATCCAGCACATGAGCATCAGTGCCTTGACTGTAGCCGTAGACGTGTTCCCACAAAGTTATCACTTTTAGCCGGATAGTGGATGGACTAGGACATGGAGACATTTGGAAGTGTGGACAAGGGTGTGAAATGTGGTAACTGTGGTTTCTGTAAAAACGGGATGTGGAATAGAGGCAAAGTAGATGAGCTCATGTCTTATTACATAAAAGCCCCGAAAACGAATACAACGGCTCAGACGGCTATCCCACCCTTGAAACTGCTGGACATCAGCAAACTCCGCATAATTCCAATGCAATTAAACGACACGTTTCATTCACACCATCCAGCAATTCTCATTTTCCAACCCTGTAATCTTATTGCTTTATAAGGATTAATTATGCAACTGCAGCACACATTAGAGTTAATGCCCATCCAGTTTGTTTAGTCTGTCCCATCTGCCTGCTCTTTGGAGTGACTCAGTTTTAGCATCACCTCCTCTGTTTGGACACCTTAGTCACTATGGATTTACTAAAAAACCAGACAAGCATATTCTCAAGCATTTTTGTAAAGAATCAGGAACCACTCTGGAGGTTTTGTAAGAAAACATGGATGCATTTGGTAGAAATAAATCTATTTAAGTAAGTGACAAGACCTAAATGAGGCCATAAAACGTTGTAGGCTTTATTATTAGATCCAGACATAAGACTAATTAGCATCTATTAAAAATGATAAATCAGTCAAAGGAAACCTGGAGCTGTGTGCATACAAAGCCATTCTGACTGACAGAGTTAACTCCACCCTCCTCTAAGGGGTTAAACTAAACTGTGCTTGTGATAAAAACTCTGGCAAACGTTTCCACGTGTTAAATCCAGTGTGGACAGCTTCACTACCAGCCAGGACAAAGACAACTGGACCTTTTTTTGTAGCAAAAATACTTAGGCCACTTTACCACACTTCACTCACAGTTAAGTGTTCCCAACTACACTAAGAGAGTTCACGAGTAAATAAGGGGTCAATTTCTAAACAAACTCAGGTCTTACAATGAAAAAATGCTACAAATTAACGTGGTGGTCTTCCTCTAGGCCCGGTTTTTACATAATTCTCCTGTTATCCTGCGGCCTAGCTCAGCTCTGGGGACGGGATGGATTATTGAAAGGCTTGAATGGTTCATGTCAGTCCACGTTTTTCCACTGACAGTGAATTTCTCAGCAAAAAA
Source organism: Hydrocynus forskahlii (assembly GCA_037974365.1). NCBI lineage: Eukaryota > Metazoa > Chordata > Actinopteri > Characiformes > Alestidae > Hydrocynus > Hydrocynus forskahlii. Next base: position 24,284,289 of record JBBPCX010000141.1, on the reverse strand, counting down.
TACGGAGGAAAGAGAGACAAACAAGGAGGAGAGTCCCTTTAGAGAGGTTATATGTCTGCTCCAGCCCGTCGTGTGGAAAAAAAGTGTGTGTGGGTGGGCGTGAGTGTGAGTTGGGGGTGTTGGGGTGGAACTTCAGCCAGCTGTGTGACTACGAATAATACAGGAGATATAAAGAGGAATAAAACTCACCTATGGATACGAGCTTGATGTTCTCCCTGTCGAGGAACTCTAGAGCCACGGAGACGTTCTCCAGCTGCATCTGCCTGAAGGTGGGCCGCTGGTTGTACTTGCGGAACATCTTCTTCTGGCTGAGAACCTCCAGGAGCCCGATGAGCCGGAGCCCGTCGCTCAGGTCGGTCTGCAGGTTGGCGATGCGCTTGTTGACGCATTTCAGGTGCTCGTTACACCAGCGGGTGAAGGTGTTCTGCTGGATCTTCTTCCACGGCGCGTCCTCGGCCAGGTCCTTCTCCGTGGCGGGCATGTCTGCGTCCTTGTCCGGGCTGAGAGAGGCGTTGGGCGCGGGAGAGGCTGCGCTCGACTGCTGGAGCCGGGGGTGTTGACTCATTTTTATGGACTCGGCTCTCCCTTTCACTGGCTCTCTGACTCGCTAATTCTCTGGTTTGGGCGGAGCCTCCACGAATCGCTAGACGGTTTTTTTCTTTTACTCTTAAACTATGATAAAAGAAAAAAGAAGAAAAATAAGTAAAATAGCAACAAGTCTTGAAGTTAAATCTAGCTTTAAAAGAGCGATTACAAGCAAATGTTTTAAAACATGACAAAAGAATAACAATAAGTAACAGTTAAAGTGAAGTCAAATGCAGCTTTGTAATAATTTGTTGACAAGGTGATGTTGTTCCCTGCATAAAATTGTATAATATTATATAATATTGAGCTGATATTTGTTTTTATGCGATATATCTAACAAACTGCTGGATTAAATCCTCTGGTTCCACGGCAGAACAAATGTGTAATAATATTTTATAAAGTAAATAATAAGAATAAGTGAATAAGAATATGTAAATAATAATGAGTAAATAAGAATAAAAATAAGTAAAAGAACAGTTAAAATGTAGTTGGTTTTTTTTCATAAATCTTCAAGATGCCTTAGCAGAAGCTGGGTCTTTAAAAAGATGAGAAGATAGAGGCTCCACTCTGTGTGTGTGTGTGTGTGTGTGTGTGTGTGTGTGTGTGTGTGTGTTTGTGTGTGGGCGTGTGAGCGTGTCTTTGTGACACAGCCCAGTGATTCCTAAGCTTGCCTGTTTTATCACTTCACTGCACCTTTTTTCAGAGCTATTCCTGCTCTAATTCAGACATTTAACCTCATCAAAGCCTCAGTAATTACAGATGAGTTGAGCCAGGTGTGTTAGAGCAGGGGAAAGACTAAAGTGAGAGTCCAGAATTGAGAGTCCAGAATTGAGACTCCAGAAGCCTCAGCAGGCTTGAGAAACACTGCCCTGAAGTATTGCATAACAAAAGGGTGGTTTGATTGGTACACTGTCTTGAAACGCTGCCAGTACATTAGCATAAATATCTGTGTTTTCATTTTCTGTCCAGAATTGGAGCTACCTTTGGTTGGAGGTGAGACATTCAGATAAGGCCAAGAAATTCCAAAGAAATTTGCAATTTCCTGATTCATAAAAGGTTCCTATACACAACATTACTCAAATATTCAGGATATCTGAGATTGTATGTATGTCTCATTAGAGACATTGTGTGGTGCCTCAGGGAAGTATGTTAGTGATGTCAGCACGAATAAAACATAACAAATGCAGAATGAATCTGCATCAGGGTCCAAGTCTTGCTAGAAGTCCTACAACAAGAGAAATATATTTTGAGTCATATTCTCTGATCAGAAGTGAGCTCAGAAGAATATTGTGTTTAACTACATACAGTTATTAACACATGTAAACCACTCTGTACGTGCAGCTGGTGGCCTGGTGGTTAGGGAGTTGCCCCTGCGATCATCAGAAGATTGTAGATTTGAATCCCAGGACCACCGAGGTTCCCTTGAACAAGGTACCGTCCCCACACACTGCTCCCCGGGCACTGTGCTCCTGACTGCCACTTGCTTCACTTGGTTAATGGGTTAAACACAGAGAAAGAATTTCACACTGTTCACACTCTCTGCTGTGCTGTGGTGTGTTCACGTATGACAAATGGAAACTTTACACACTTACACTATATAAATCGTTCATAAATGTATTTATATTTTGTAACATCATGTGTTGCTGTAATGCCATTTATAAACATGTGAAGGCACTGTTGGAGGAGTGGTCCAGACTATCCCTCCTTTGGAGAAAAAATGAACAATGGGAAACTAGGAAACTTGCAAATTATGCCGTGTTGAATAACCAAAGGAATATAATCTTAAAATCCCTGGCATGATCCACATACTCATTAAGTGTGAGCAGTTTAAAAAAAAAGTCCTGATGCATTAATTCAGCCTTTTACTAAATAAGGCAACTAGGCTAAATGTGTGTGAGTATGTGTGTGGAGAATGCAGACCATTAAGAATGTTTTCTTTTGGCCTTTTTTCAGTGACTGCCTCCACAGGAGAATCTGAGGAATGCCCCTCGTCTAACCACTGATGCCCCCTGACCCCAAATAAAACCCCAATAAAACAACCACATTAAACAGACAGACTCACTTTCTCTCAGTCTCAGTCTCTCTCTCTCAAACACACAGACACACACACACACACACACACACACACACATGCATGCATACAATCAATGACAAAGAAAAATGAGTGGAAAGCTCACAGTTTTCACTTCTTTAACTGATGTAAAAGCTTGTAAGCGTTTTACTTGTCAAGTCTCACTTTGAATCAACGGGAAAACAAGCGAGACATACCAGAACTTTATCACGCCCATCTCTATTTGTTCTTTAGTGCCATCTGCAGGATGAATAAAGCATGAACATGGGCATGAAATAAGGAGCTCCACTTTCTTTCCACTGTATTACTGTATCATGCGCCAGTGCTCAGGAACATCACAGGTTTGGCATAATTAGTAGGATATTTGTGCTCAGGGTGATGAACAGTATATACTTATGATTCTGAAATGACCTAGGGAACTGTTTAGCATCAAAATGAAATTATTCAGAATACTTTGGGGTTTTTTTGTGTAATGGTGGCTCTTACAGTCACGTGTGAACACACCACAGCACAGCACACAGTGTGAACACGGTGAAATTCTTTCTCTGCATTTAACCCATTCACCAAGTGAAGCAGCAGGCAGCCATAAGTACAGCACCCGGGGAGCAGTGTGTGGAGACGGTACCTTGCTCAAGGGACCTCAGTGGTGCCACTGGCAGTCTTGGGATTCGAACCCACATGAATCTTCAACTCACATTCAGAACCCAGTGCTGTAACCACAGAGCCACCAAGTGGCATTTCAAATGATAACCCAATCTTCCCTGCCTCTCTCTCTCTGTCTCTCTTTTCTGTTCGTGTGTATATATCTATATCTATATCTATCTGTATACATACATACATACATACATACATACATATATATATATATATGTATGTATGTATGTATGTATACACATACATGTATACACAACATATTAGCACAGCAGAATAATAATCTCTGCTTTATTGTTTTGGCCAGTTATCTGAAGTTGAATAAATCAAATGACATCCGGGTTATTTACCTTTTAAATTTAAAACACTAAATCAGTTTTTTACAATGTTTTATATTCAGATTAACATTACACACGCGCACATCCTCCCACAAACACACACACATAGACACACATACACTGTGTGTGTGATTGTGGGAGGATATATATATATATATATATGTATGGGTGTGTACCTCTCGCTCTTTCCTACTGTTCTTACTGAAAATCTTCACTGTGCATTTTCAGCATGCAAATTAGGATCTAATCATTCATGGAGAAAATTATTATACATGTTTAACTGAGTAATCATGACAGCCTTGGTTCTAACTTGAGTAATATATGAGCTAATACCAGAAGGCCTGTGCATGGACACACCATCAGGACTAAGAAAGCGCAAGAAAGGGCGTGTGCTTCCCACACACACATGAAAATGAAAGAGAGCGCTGCAGCGGAAAAGAGCTGCTTGATAAACCCACACCTTGGGTGTAAACCACAGAGCACGCTATCCACCGAGCAAGTGAAAAACACAGATTGCAGCCTATGCAAATATTGACTGCCTCAGGTTTTTTTTATGGGTGTCTCAAGGGTGTGTCAAATCAGCATGTAAGAAATTATACCGTAAAGACTATCACAAGGAGAAGAAGACTGATGTATGTGCTTAGGACACTAAACTGGAACCTGACGCCCATCTAACTAGCAAAAGTGAACATCTGTCCTTGCAGCTGGATGGTTAGTGGGCACTCAGGTGAGATGTGGCCTGTGTGCAGTTACAGACGCAAGGGGGCGCCCACACCTACAGCATCAAATGGCGCAACAAGAGCGGACCTTTTCCATATTTTCCCTTATTTGGTGAGGAGCCCTTAATGAGGATTACGCATTTAAACCCCCCTGTAGAGCCAAATGATGGCTGTCTGTGGGGGCCAGCGCTTAACGCGAGATAAAGCACAGGACAGCTTCAGTGTGAGCTGATCCAAAGCAGTTCAACTTTAAACCCTGATTCACGGACATGACTATTTCTGCATTTAAGACAACACTTGCTCCTTTTTGACAATCAAAGACAACATATTTAAAAAAGCCAATAGAGCAGATCTGAAGTGTGCAACACATTTAGCATCATCTGTAATGACATGCACAAGATGAACTGCAGGATCATGAACATGCAGACAGTACAGAACATGAGGGGTGTGTAAATGTGACAACAGTGGTGCATTAACACTAGTAATGAAACGCGTGTAAATAACACTCTGATACACTTTTCTGCGTGTTTCTGTCCGCTAACATCCTGCTTAAACTTGCTGAACGAAGCTAAAAGCAAAAAAAAGTTAATATTTAGAGATGTTTAAGTGTTTTAGGGCAGCAGATTTAACTACACACCTCAGTTTGAAGACTACACACAGCTTCATAATGTATAGGGAAAGCATAATTTTCTGACTTACACTACTTTGGTTGTTTGGTTGGTGGTTTTGGAAAAATGTCTTCTGTATCCTCCACGACTCCGCAGGCAGGAGAAAAAGTGCAGTGTCTCCCTCCCGGACCTCTCGAGCCTCCCTGAGGGGGGAATGCTGGTTCGGTCTGCTCCAGAAAGAGCACTAGTGACACCCCTCGGCCTTTTCTATCTCCTTCTGTCCTCCGTGGCTCTCCAATACGAGAGCCTTAATTGGTAAAGTATCAAAGAGGAGGTGGAGGGGGGCTCTTTTCTAGCAGACTGAGTGAGAGGCTGACGTTATACCGGGGACCGCGCCTTCAGATTTTAAAGGTATGATGTCACCCCGTTTTCAGCAGCGTGGTGCGGAGTTTTTTTCCCACCCGTTTTCTGACAAGCGCCCGCCCTTTTCGTGCTACCATTGGTTAACACCAGCCGGGCTCCTACGGTACGATTGGCTATTTTTTAATCCTCCTAAGTTGACTGGATACAAGCACGCACTTCTGGCCATTGCTAGAGCAGGAGGGCGGGGCTTTGCGCAATACGGGTGGGGAAGAACCCCTTTCCCGAGCGCCTGTGTCCGATAAAAAGGTGTATTTGTTTAGTTATCTGTTTTTTTGTTATCAGAGAATTTCTGCTCAAAGTTAGGGTCTGCTCTGTGAACTTTTAAAGCACGCAAACGACCGTGCACAGCTGAGCTTGATGAATGAAATGGAAATGCAAGGGCCAATGTTGGTCTGAACTGGACTGAAGCCAAGCCTGAAAGAGGACCTGAAGAGCTGACGAGATCACAAAGGATAGGATGTATGCGTGTGAGCAAAGAGAGAGAGGGGGGGGAGACTTAATGTATCGATGCTTTAAACATTAAGCTGTGTTCTGTATTGTAGAGAAGAACACAGATACACTATATGGACATAAGTATTGGGACTAGGCCCCTTACTGCCAATGAAGGGCTTTTATTAAAGACATTTTGGACAACACCATGCTTCCAACTTTTTGGACACAGATTGGGGAAAAACCTTTTTTATTCCAGCATGGCTGTACCTCAGTGCATAAAGTAAGCTCCATAAATACATGGTCAGATGAGTTTGGTGGGGATAAACTTGACTGGCCCCCACAGAGCCCAGACCTCAACCCCATCCAGCACTTTTGGGATGAACTGGAACAGAGACTGTGACCCGGACCTTCTTGTCCAACATCAGTGTCTGACCTCGTACATGCTCTACAGAACAAACGGATACAAAATTCTTTCAAGAAGAGTGGAAGCTGCAAAGGGGTACCAATTCATATTAAAGTCTATTTATTTGAATGCAATGTCGTTGAAGTTCCTGCTGGTTTAATGATCAGGTGTCCCAGGACATTTGTCCATATAATGAATGAAGTGATCAAGTAATTAGGAATAAGAGTAAAATGATAAAGTAAATTATTTCTAGGTTATTATTATTATTGTTACGATTGTTTTTGTTGTTGTTGTTGTTGCTGCCGCTGCTATTGTTGTTGTTAATGTGGAACTGTTACACTGATATACTGAAACAAATAAATTCAGTATATTGCTTTTTTCAGAGTAAATATATGAAGAGATGTAAGCAGACAGATAGCTGCTGACGTTAGATGCCAGCTTACCTTAAAGATACTGCATGGAGCTCCAACACTCCAGAGAAGACCCAGTGCACAGTGCTGGACACGGTGACCTTGGTCTCATGTGTGGCTGCTCTAGAGCATTCCATTCTGTTTTCAGTGTTTTTCTATGGAGACTAGATGATATGTTTTACTAAATTATACGTACGTTTACTAAATTATAATTGTATGTGTAAGATGCGCATTTCAAAGAAGCTGTTTATTGTGGCCGTGTTGTTGTACATCTATTTATGCTGAACATGACTAGATTTTCACACTGGACATACAAGTCATAGAACAGCACTTTTCACACATTCTTTTTCTGAACAAATAAAACCCCTTTCCCTGATTTGGATTGCTGCAAGATTTCTGAGTAAAAAAAGTCGATCAGGTCACATTATTTATTTAATATGTAGCTGAGTAATAAGAAGAAAAAAGACCATCAAATCAGTAACTCAGTAGAAAACACACCACATATTTGGGCATTAAAAATGTTTCTAAGATGAAGAAAAGGGCGCCAGTTAAATGTGGTCCTGCTTTGGAAAACATTGGAAGCATAACTATCCCTAATAGCTGGAATTAATGTTCTGAAACTGAATGGACTGCCTAAATTCATGTATCTTTTCCACAACATTCCTTTACCATCCTACACCCTACATCTCACTTTTTTGCTTTCCCTTGTCTTTAAGTTCAGACGATGTCTTTCTCTGCTGTACTTCCATTTGATTTTGTGTATGGAGCCTTCAGTGCTGTTATTAAATGGCAGAGAAATGCAGTACCATGGTTTATTTATTGCTTGTACTGAATAAGATTCAAGAACTATCAAAGAGCCCATATCTTAGATTTCTTCTCCCTGAGGTCCACTAATGATATTTGTGTGGGTTTATGTAGCAAAAAACACGACAATAAATCTTTATATGATCATTTTCCTTCTTCTATTTATCACATATGATTCAATCACAAGGTTTTCCAAAAGCATTTAGGGTCAAACCATTATTCATAAACAGTAGAGTGAGCATCACATTGAACAGTTTCTCTATCAAGAGGATCGTAGTGCTGAGGTGCTTTTGGGGGACTGGGCCAGTTGTTTTGTGACTGTGCCTTCAAGACTGACTTATGTAAATAACTGTTCTTCTGATTGGCTGTGCTGTATTCGTCCTCATTCAAACAGTAGCCCAGGCTGAAACTCTCCACAGTTCAGCATCAGTGGGTGAGGCTTTTGAGCATTGGGTGAGCATTTGGCTAAACAAGCTGTTTTTGCATCTTACTTTCCATGTGCGGACTGTAGGGCCTGTGAACGGTATGTTGTGGAATTTTAACAATGTTTATTTGCCACATTAAACTGTTTTTTATTTAGAAAATTCAGTTTTCCAAGCTTTGGGAACTTTAAACCAGGCATTGCATTGATGTTTCTACTCATTACAACTTCAAGATCTGAGAAAGGGTGTGTCCAATAGACTGATAATGCAAAAAAACCCTCTACACATATGAGGTTACACTTTTGAAGAACTTCAGTTAAATAGAACTTTTCTGGAAGTCACTCCATTAACATCAGTTTCATATCCGCTGCAGAAAACTACACCCTTGTTTACTTCCCTAGAAATTAGAACCAAGAAATACGGACATGGCAGAGATCTGTTTGTGTCAGATAAAAGTTTTATTTACATTGTTCCCTTTTCAAGCTCACGGTTGCTAAAATGTAAACACATTTGAAGACAACATATCGAACATATGTGTGCAAAATATAATGACTGCATGTGTACATTGTGTCAGATTATAAGAGCATGAGGTCATTTGAAAAAAAACATGGATGAAATGAAGTACTTCATAAGATAAACAGTATTTATCCTTATCTGTGCAGCTGGGCATTTCCAACCCACAAAACATAATGCCTTGATCAGCAGTCTTGTCTCTTTAGTCATTATGAAGTGCTCCATAAACATATGCATAAAGTAACCAGAATTAAAAAATGCATGGCAGGTTTGACAGCAATGTGCCAACATTTCCGCTGCACAAAGGCACAAGCTTGAAGGCTTACTTTCTCTAATTACGTCCTCAGTGTATCTGTGTGTGTGTGTGTGTGTGTGTGTGTGTGTGTGTGTGTGTGTGTGTGTGTGTGTGTGTGTGTTTGTGTCCATTGTTAAGGTATTTTCTTGAGAGCTATTTTGTGCATGTGCTGGAATTCCTCAGAGGCGGAATAGAGTTTGTGTGTGTGTGTGTGGATGTGTGTGTGTGTGTGTTTATGTGTGGAGGGGTGTGTGTGGAGAGATGGTGAATACAGAGTTTGAGTCAGTGAGTGTGGAGGAAAAACACCATTTAAACAACAAAGTAGGAAGGAAAGACTGGAATGTGTGTGTGTGTGTGTGTGTGTGTGTGTGTGTGTGTGTGTGTGTGTGTGTGTGTGTGTCTACAGGCATAACATGTTCTCGGTAGATGTGTGTATTGTTCCTTTTCGTGGAATTTGTTGTAACCCCCCCCCCACACACACAGATGTATATCTACAAACATATATATATTATTAAGAGACTTTAGTGTGGAGTTGGTCCCCCTTTACAGC
>JBBPCX010000141.1:24254723-24274965 GCA_037974365.1 Hydrocynus forskahlii | reverse complement strand
AGTACTGAACCACTGCCAAACAATCTCTCCACTGCTACTGGAAAACACTTCCAAAAACTTTGCATCTCTCTCTCTCCCTCCCTCTCTCTCTCTCCTTCCCCCCCCCCCTCTCTCTCCCTCTCCTTCTCTCTCTCTCTCTCTCTTTCTTTCTCTCTCCCCCTTTCTCTCTCTCTCAGTAATGGGTCTTTAATCAGGAGTGCTGTCTTTGATTGACTTCATTCAGTAGTTCAATAGTGGGTCGGTAGAGCCTTAGCACTGACACACACACACACACACACACACACACACACACACACACACACACACACACACACACACACACACATTACCGCTCACAGGCATACTTATGTGGATTCACAATTGGACACACACACACACACATTGCCCTTTCCCTCTTTACAAACACAACCATTTATGGTAAGCTCTCACTCTGTCTCTTTCTTTCTCTGAGAGAGAGCAAGAGCGAGAGAGAGAGAGAGAGAGAGAGAGAGAGAGAGAGAGGTGGGGGAAGAGGAGCATGGAGAGAGAGAGAGAGAGGAAGAGAAGGGTCACTGATCCTAATGAGCTGAACAAAAGTGGAGCCCCGAAGTGCAAAACAGCTTTCCTGTAACCAATGAGTAAAATGTGCGAGTGTGGGGTGATCTCAGAGTCTAGACATTGGACAGTTCTATTCTATTCTATATTACACTTTTGGTGTGGGTTATCAGGCAGCAGCTAAGTGAGGAGACACACACACACACACACACACACACACACACTGCACAACACAGCCTCCTCACTTCCTGTGCTGCAGGATTAGACTGGCTTTAATCTAATAAGAAGATCCTTATACACAGACACACACACACACACACACACACACACACACACATGCACAGGACTTAAAGGTACAGAAACTCAGCATGAAGCATGAATGCTTAGTTTCAGTTGCTGAGCAATACGGTCTTAACAGGTATACTTTAGTTCAAATTTGAATCTTGCTGATGTTTTTCTTAAGGAACATTTTTGTTAAAAATAGATGTTTAGACTTAAGTATCCCATCTTTAATCACTTTCTTTAAAAAGATATTAATTAATGATAGGAGAGATAAACTGAACAGTACTGGACTCCACTCATTCACTCCACCAGTGCCAAGTACTGCAGATGAAATATATTCAACATTGGTCTTCATGGCATCACAGAAACAGGTGTCATTTCTGACTTGTCTCTGTCAGAACCTTGCCTCTCAGATTTTATGTTTTTAATTTAATTTATTTTTGAGTTAGTTTTTCATGTTTAATTTTAAAGAACTTAATGTCAGCTTCTCTTTACCCTTACTCATTTTTTATGATGAACGGACCAATAGAAACAGCCTAAATGATTTTGGGAGTTTTTCCTTCTCCTGGAAAGTAACTTTTTCTAGGGATACACCATTCTGTTCCTACAGTAATTGAGTGAAATATGTTTCCAAACTTTATGTCTACATACATCATTAGACAGTACAGAAGACAATCAGACAATATAACAGACAATGACTTTTTCCGCAGTATGGGCCCTTTAAGAGTCAGCCTCTATTGTTCATGTAATATTAAGTCTTAGGCTATAATACACCTGGGAATTTAAAGGGTTGTACCTAAACATATCATATACATAAATATTACGACAGTCATTCATAGCCAAAACAGCATAACTGGCCCCACTGACTATGGGGGACCTCTTGTCAGAATCAGAATCAGTATCAGATCAACTTTGTTGATCCCGGAGGAAATTGCTAATGCTACAACTGCACAAATACACAGAGACACAGAACAATATATAATATAAAATAAAACTCAAAAGAAAATACTCTTTACTGAATACTCTATGCTATATACATTAAATGGGGTGGATATAAAAAAACAGGTGGATATAAAAACTCACTCACTTTCTGTAGCTACTTAATCCTCCCTAGGGTGACAGGTACCTGGAGCCTATCCTGGGGTCAAGCAGTGCGAGGCAGGGACTCACCCTGGGCGGGGCGCCAGCCCATCACAGAGCACACACACACACACACACACCTTTCGGTCACACACACACACACACACCTATGATCAGTTTAGAAATCTCAATTCACCTGACACGCACGTCTTTGGACTGTGGGAGAAACTGGAGACCCTGGAGGAAACCCACGCCACCAGGAGGAGAACATCCAAACTCCACACACACAAGACCAGGACCCGGATTTAAACCCCCAACCTTGGAGGTGTGAGGCATAGCGCTACCCACTGCGCAATCATAAAGAAAATGACTGCAGAAGTAGTTTACTAGCTAACACAAATAATGGTTTGGAGTTTTACTCTATACAACTGGAAGTTAGTGTTCTCCGAGTGTGTTGAGCTGTCCAGTGACATTGCATACGCAGCAGTGACTCGGAGGAAGCACGTCCCCTAACCTGCACCTTCCTAGCACTGATGGTATCATGTAATTAAGAGAGTTTGATCTATCAGATGGAACTGGACATGACAAAAATTGGCAAATATACTCCTTTGGAATGACTGAATTTCCCTTGGGGGAACGAATGAAGTTTATCTTATCAGATCTGTGTATAAACCTCCAGCCAGTGAGAGAGAGCAAACACAACGATAGCTGCAAATAAACATGTAAACGGGCAGGTACCGAAGAGCTGAACGGCCTGTTAACTCTATTCAAAAGCACATTCCTTGAAAAAGACAGAAGATGTAATCACAAACACTTCATCTATCTCTGGTGGTAGGGCCATGAGGTAGGTGTGTTGAAAGATACTGTGCCTCAAAAAAGGAAGAGAAAGTGTGTGTGTGTGTGTGTGTGTGTGTATGTGTGTGTGTGTATGTGTGTGGGAAAGAGAGAGAGAGGGAGAGAGAGAGAGAGAGAGAGAGAGAGAGAGATCCAGTAGTTTTCTCCTTATTTGGGAGGAGGAATGTGGAGGGAGTTTAGAGCAGTGCAGCTGTGAATGACTGATGATTCTCTCTTTCTCTCTCTCTCTCTCTCTATCTCTCTTTTCTTTCTCTATTAAACACCCCCCGCACACTCTTAGTAGAGGACCACAGACAGATATTTATGCTCCATATTTAATTAGTAACGCTGACGCATGTTGTCACAGAGAAGTAAAGTATATTAGGATTAACTGCAGAGTTTGATACCAGAAAACAATAATTTTTCACTCAGATAGGATGGGATAGGATGTCAATGAGTGCTGACATCAAAACAAGTTATATGAAATGGCAGTTAAATCATTTTGAATAGAAAAGCACCGTGTGTCTGAGATCGGAGGCCTTGGCCTCTCTGAGCAGCTGACACAAATCTAGATCAGCATGACCATTTTGTTTTAGTCCCCAGTGCAATGTGTGTGGAACATGAAAAAAAAGGACTGGAACAAATTAGAAAAATTCAAATCTGTCATGGGACAAAGTCTGGACACTTTATGGAGCCTTAAGGAGGAATAGGATGCAAAGTAGTGCAAGGTATAATACTGAACCGTTCATTGTGTATTCACAGTGTGCTCTGTCACTAGTATCCTCGGTTTACTACCCATCGTTTGTTTCCAAAAGCAGTTCACACACCTGAAAATTTTGAAAATCTGTCCCCAGTCCTTTGACTTGCAGGGTGTGTTGATGATGAGATTCCTCATAATTAAATGAGCACAGGTAGGATAAAAGGTAGCTCATAAAAAATTTACTACTCATCCAAAAATGACCTCAAAAGAATTTTAGTAATTTGATTTGCTTGTTTACTCTCTACTGCTCAACCAAGCTGGATGTCTAATGTAGGATGACGTCTGAAGACGACCTAAGCAACTCTCTAAAAGTAACAAAAAACTGAGATGGTTAGAGGAATATAGGTTTTCCTCTAAACCATCATGTAAGCTCTATGCAGACAGGATTTGCTTATATGGTGGGGGGGGGGGTTCATTTTTGTCATCCTTTCTCAGCCATTTGGTCCTATTGGAAGCCACCATGCCAGTCATTTTAATGTGTGGGAATTATTCTGGCACTTTTGAGTCCTCCCTAACAAGTGTTGTTGAAATGACCCCAGCTTATATTACTCCAGTAGAATGCCATGTATTCTGTGTAAATAAAGAGTTTTCATTAGCAAGTGACACTTGAACAACCACTTCTCATTTCTCTATGGTACAAATCAAGCTGATATGTACTGTCCTACCTCAGGTCTACAGCTCTGGTCATGTAGAACAAAGCATGTAAATTCCAAAGCTAAGGACAACATTGAGGATACTGAAGACGGTGTGGTATATCGGGGTAAACGAAGCAACGGCAAAATTAAATGTGTTTTCTACTCTTTTTTTGGAGCGAATGCAGTACATAAAATTGAGAAGCCACATCCATCTCTATCATTGGTGCTGAGATTTCTTATCCTATGCGAGAAAATAATTAGCGAAACCAGGCACTGGATGATAACTACTAATCATTCTGAGCTTCACTGAAAAAGATTTGGAAATGCATAAGGTCACCACTTTTTGTATATGCACTACTTTTTGTATTTTGTATATTTTGTATATTTGCATTGTTCATTTTATTTTAGAATATTTATTCCAATATAAAATTTGTTGGTGCCTAGAACTTCTGCATAGTATTTTGTGTTAGTAAGTTATCATGGATACTCTACCCATAGTTGTGATGGGTGGAAAATTGTCCAATAGAAACGCCAGGGAGCTCAGGGAGCTCCACACCCGTCCTTGGGGCCTTAGTGTGAACACCCTTCCTAGTGTAGTGTTGTGCAGTGACTTTTATTATTAAGCATCAAAATGATTCAAACATCAGCATTGCTTACACACACACACACACACACACACACACACACACACACACAGAAACTGATTACTGAATATAAAAAAACGATTAAAACACCACTAATACATGCACAAACATACAGTAACTGTAATGAACTTTTTGGACCTGCATCTGGAGTGAATCAGTGAAAACAGATGTTTGAGGAAAACAAATAATGATGTCACGCTGCAGTCAGAGATGACAGTGCAGCCCTGCAGTGTTTGCTTATCTGGTGGACCACAAGCAGCCCTCAGCATGGATGATCTGCTCCACAGGCATGTTTGTGTGGTGTGTAAGCAAGTCACTGTAAGTCAGTGTATGTCAGCAAGTTTTCATAATTTACAAAAGACCTAAGATGCCTTTCGCCTCATAATGATTACTATTTTTTATGCCACTCAGCGGCTGTAGTTTAGTTATCTGTGTGACCTCTGTGCTGGAGGATGAAATGAGACTGCCATCATGATCCAGTAGAAATGTAATAAAACCGCAGCGTTGCAGTGGTACACACAAATGCCGGTTGAATAACAATTGGGTAATAGTGGATTGGGTAAAGAGTGAGTGAGGTGTGGAGCGCACACATGCATTTCCAGACAAGTTTTGACATACAGCTGTCTTTGTGTGATGCACTGAGCCTTAGAGCAGACAAAATGTTTACCTTGTTGTTTTAATGTGTCCAATAAATAAATTCTTTATAAGAACAGCTATGAATGGTGCCTGAATCAGAGCGTGAATTACCCCTCCATAATTGGGGGATTCTACCTTTTTTTTAACACCAAAAGAAAAATGTTAAGACCCCCCCCAACTGCTATTTTTGTCTCTTTTGGGGGGGGGAGGGTCTAGGTCTTGATCGGGGGGTACAGTACCCCGCAGTACCACCCATAATTCAAACCATGGCCTGAATGCCTCTAAGCATGGACAGTACAATGCTAGGACAAAAAAACGGAATCTCATTCACAAAAGCAATTCTTTAAAGAACCATGACTGAAAGGGAATCTACTATGGTTCTTTTCTATCATTACTCCAGAGAACTGTTTTTGGCCCGCTTTTAATTAGGAACGTCCTGCAAATCAAACCGATTCATTTGATGCACTGAAACGACTGGATTCAAGCAATTATCGTCAAGAATAAGTGAGCTGAAAGGCAGAACTGTGTTGATGGAATGTGCTTAACTCATGTGGAAATGATGAATTGAATCAATTCAGTTTGATGCTTCATTTTTTTCTGTGTACTTTTCCAGCATGTTTCACTCATTATCTCTGGATTAGGCTCTGCTTTCAGAGCTAGACCCTCTTGCCCTTTCTGTAGTATTTCACACACACACACACAGCTCCGCTGTAATGTGTGGTGCATATCAGTGTATGTCTGTGTAAGTGAACCTGGATGACATCATATGATCTCATGACTGAGGCAGTCAGAGCTGAAGCACGAACTTGTGCTGACAGGCTGCCTCCGAGCACCATTCCTCATTACACAGAGACAGAGAGAGAGAGAGAGAGAGAGAGAGAGAGAGAGAGAGAGAGAGAGGGTAGGTAAAGAACATGGGGGTTAAAGTGATTCTGGAATTTTAGATAAATTTAAGATATCACTGCTGAGACAAAACCTTGTGTTTTTTAACATTATTAAAAAAAGAAAAACACTTGCAGTTTACACTTTGACAAAGTGACCCAGAGAAAATCCCAAAATCCCAAAATCCCAATCTTGTAAAGTTAGATTTTAGAGGTAGAGGGTTTTGTTTCGGCAGTGATGTGGCTCATCTGTCCCTTTCCTTCATGCCTCTCTGGTTTCTCGTGGCTCTGTTGACAAAGATGGCACCCATCGCCATGGCAACAAATATGCTTTCACTTCCCGTTAATCTGCTGTTGTTCGTTGTGCTACCTCATCAGTTTACAGGGGAATTTTCTTTCATTTTTCATTTAGGATGGAACACAATAAACATCCATTGGCTGGAAAAGACATCATCTTAGTGGTGCTCCTTTTCTTCACTCATTACAGAAATGGTTTGTAAAGCAGTTTTTCAAGTGTGTTTCAACTGTTCCAATGAAGCTGGAACAGTGTAGTGAATGTCATATTTACTCCATTTGCCCTAAACCCAAATGCAGTGTCACTGGTTGCACTGGAGGAAATGAGGCAAAAGTACAAGGTTAATGCAGTGAACAAGTAATCAAGTAATCACACATTTGCCTCAAACTACATACATACCAAACCACATATAGTTTTTGGTCATTTTGGAACATTTCAATTAGTTTATTCATTAAAACATTTCACACCACAGCTGCCATATTCTAATGACATGTGAACAAAAAAATGTATAGTTTTTTTAATGTTATGAGACTAAATGGTGGAAAAGCATGCATGGCTGAAACAGTATCAGCCACCATCATAAAGCCTTATCTGTACTTCTGTACTATAGATAAGTGTCATACAGCACCAAAAACCACATCAACAATTTAGGTGACTTAACAACCCCAAACAGATGTTATCAAAACCAACGCTGTAGCTCCAGTGTAAAATAAAGAAGCAAATGTCAGGCACCAAACATGCATTATTTGGACATGGAAATCATGTAAACTAGATTTAATTTAACTAAATTCAGTTCTCAGAGCAGTAGACCTCTCCCCAGTAATGCAGCTGGGTGTGGCGTCCACTGCCCTGATGTAGCTGATGCTGGCCACTGCAGCTTTCTGGACTTCTGCCATGCAGAACTGTTGAGTGCTGTAGTACATTCAGAGGAGAAAGCTTCATTGTTTTCTCTCTATCCTCTTCCCTCTGTCCCTCCACCATCCCACTTTCTGTTCTCTGATCTTTGGCCTTTGCGGACGTCCTCCGTCCTCTCTGTGTGATCTGTACCTCCTCACACACATTTGGAGCTCATTAAAACAAAATTACACTCCATACCCATCCGAGGGTGCATGCTTGCACACACCCATCACACGTAACATACAATGCAGCGCAAACAGAGCACACTAGAGGTCTAAAATGCTTGTTTTGAAAGGTACAACTGCATCAGTTTTGGATTATAATTTATGTGAAAAATATTTTCCAATGTAAAAAGGCTTGGTGTGTTGCCTTTATTGTCTTCATTCTGGCACTGTGTGCATGATTGCAATCACGTGTGTTTTCCGTGTATTTTTAAATATAATTTAATTGCATCAGCTGAATTGTAGCAAATTTACCATAAATTTATATCACACTGAATTGCTAATTAAAGCATCACAGTCAAATTGGATCATGATGTCAGAGATTTACACTTCTAGCCTGGGTCGGAAAGGTTACATCCACCATAATACTTTAACGACATTTAATGTATTTTAACGACAGGGAATAGTCTGTTTTTCAAAACCTGACTTCAGCTAATCTTAGTTAAGCATCTACTGTGATTTTTTTTTTAAATAAAAGTCCAGAAGCTTTTATAAAATCTATAATATAGTGTCTGTTAGCTAATTCTGTGAATGTATTCTATTGTTCAAGGTAATTGGTGCTTTTTGAGCAAGGGAACTTATTTTTGTTAAGTGATAATGTTTCATCTGTGTTAAATGTTACATTTTGGTACTAAAAAGTGTGCTATTCTAGCCTTCTTGTATTTTTTCGGGATAAATGACAAAATGACTAAATGATAGCACCTTTTTGGTGATCTGTCTGTATTTTCAAAACAATGTGACATGTTGTTGCAGTTACAGGTACATTTATCACGAAACTGTCTCATATGGCACTCACCTACGAGACAACGAGGGCAATAAAGAATAGAGACAGCTGCTTTCAGGTTCAGACACAGTCTTAGTCCACGTGTTGGAACACATTTTGGTGACCCTTCATGCAGTGGACATGAGAACACAGGGTGGGTTCACACATCATGACCTACATGTGAAGATTTTGGTGGGCTGCTGAACCTAGCCTGTGGCTCTTGAGCAGTAAAACTGGGTGGGTATGGGTTAAAAGAATCGTCACCATAACAGTTGGTCTATAGAGAAGAGGTGTGAAGTGTTATCTGCTTTTTATAATTGCATGTCAAGGAAGACCACACAGGAAACCCACAGCTTTCGAACCATGCCTAGCAGGGCAGCGTCAAACAAGGACAACATGCACCTTGTTCTTCCTGTTAGACACATGTAGGAGGTAGAACCTGGCAGATGTTATTTTTGATTAGCATCAAGTTCTTTTTGGCAAACTTAATTAGGTCAAGAATCAACAGACAAGAGTTACTAGATATGAAAACATGAGATACATGCTAATGCCGCTAACAATGAATGAAACCCAGTGGTCAACAATTAGCATTGCTCTAAAGATATTGTGCTATCAGGTGACTACTACCATCCATTCGTTTTTAGTAACTTTAGCATGTACGGTCAAACTACTCCATTAATATTTAATTGTCTTTCATTCTCTCTTTACTTTCACAATCGTCATTGGAGTCTAACAAGGTTCAGTTCTTGAACATCATTGGAGTTCTTTAGAAATTCCCCATTCTGCGACATCTAAAACTACAACATACAAAAAAAAACACCCATTATTTTAGGATAACCCACCCAGCAAACATTCTAGAACTTGCTTATTAGGAATCAAACACTGAATGAAACATAATGTCCTTAGGTCGAAGGGTGACAAGACTGAACTCATCCTCATCATCAACTCTTAGTAAAGCTCTCCAATGATGACCCATTCCATATTACACCTATTCTCCAAAATCTTCACTGGTTTCCTGTAAAGTACACTTTACACTTTTTACAGTTCTCACATATAAAGCTCTCAACAAACTTGCTCTTTTACTTTTGTCTAATCTTCTGCTCCCCAAACCCACCCATAATTTCATATCTTCTGCTGGGCTACTAACCATAACTCTCTTCCCTCACAATTCATACAGTCTACATTTCTCTTTTTTTCCTAACCCACTACCAACCCAAGAACTTCTCAGTGTTGTCTTCTCATTTTTGTGTCTTGGTTTGTTTTCCAATTTTCTCATTTAAGGGGTTATTGGTGGTGTTCTGTTATTATAAATGTAAGCATATTATCATAATTGGTACAAGAGTTTAAAGTAATTTTGGAATTGGGGTCCATTTATTATGAAATATTAACACAATGTAAAGGGCACTTGGTGTGCTTAAAACGAAATAAAAAGAAGACCGGATTTGATATCACAGCAGTGAGGATGACACAAAGCTCACAGTGGAGGAAAATGAAGGACTGTTAGGTTTCATCTCTCGGTACTGAATTATAGTCTGGCAGACGCTTCAGGCCTGAAATGAGACAGTTTGAGAATTTTTTAGAAATTAAAAAAATGCAAGGACACTAATTTATTATTCTAGACAATTATCTTGAAAGAGAAATTATGCTGGCCAAATAGACTAGATAAGGAGTGGGTTGTGGCTGACTGCGGTTCAGGTTTCAGTGAGCTGAGGTGAACAGTTATGTATGTGAATCTGAGTCAGAGCTGACCTGAGCACAGTCCCATCTAAGGCAAGGAGTGTTTGCTTGCCCCACTTAGGCGAGGAATGCAAGAAGAGACAAGAGGAATAGTTTGGATTGTTTAAAGAGCTTCATGGACACAGTACACTCTTGATTAATCATAAGCTGGTTGCTGGGGCCTTGTAGAAACAAGATATCTTTCTCTCTCTCTCTCTCTTCATTTCTTTTTTTCTCTCTCTCTATCTCTCTCATAATCACCTATCAGTACATGTTCTTGTTTTCTACTGAATTCCACTGACTGCCTTCTAACTGACGTTAGGCCTTCTGCATGAAAGATGGGTCAGAGAGAGGATGTTTGTACTGACATGTAATATCTGGCTCGACTACGAACAAATGTTAGTGATTCCATGGATTCCAAAGGCCACCCCCTACATTTGTTCTTCATTAGCCAGAGTTTAGAAATATGAGGTCATTCCTCTTCCAGAAAATTAAGAGGAAAGAAGGTTTTTATACAGCACCCCCATAGTGTCCTGCATTAATGACACAACAGAGACATCTTTTGGGGGGAAAGGAAACAACTGATTGCGACATGGTTGTGTTTGTTGATCTTTGTCGCCCTCCTGTGTGTATCCAGATCTGAAGTGTAAAAAATGTCTTATTAGTTTGCTTGTTTTTATTGTCATAGGTCACACATATGTCAACATTACAACGAGACATTACATACAGTAAAAAGGAGAGACCTTTTTTAAAAAAGAAAAAGTGTGGTGAGATCAGTTTTATGCTTTTGGAATAGTAAGAGCAGTATTTGAAACAGCTTTATTTATTCAATTAAATATTATATTTCTAAATATGGAAAGTAAATATACAATTAAGACCTCTACACTACAACACGAAAATAAATCATTTTTTAGAATTCATGATGCAATATTTGATCATTCAGCTCAAATATTGAGTAAAAATAGGGGGAATGATACTAAAGTATCTTTTTTCTTTTTTAGAAAATGAGTTTATCTAATGAAACATTACCGTCGCAAACTTACACAGCTATATGACCATTAAGCTATTTCACTGCACTGTCTGTGCAAGTTTATTTAATACTACTACAAAATAATTTTCAGTGCACACATATACACAACGTTTAAAAAACAAACAAAAAAAACAGAATTTTCCTGTTGTGAAAAATAAATCAGTGTTGTCGCTACTTCTTGACCAGCATAAGGAGGCATTAGCTATGGACTGCTTTATCCCCGGTCTGAACTACAAATTGAGGCCCTCTGGGAGGAAAAAACTACATTTCCCTACTATGACTGAACCGAGTCCGAGAGGCAAATTTAAGGCCTAAACATTATTAGGCTGGGGTTTATAAGGGCTAACATAACCTAGTTCAGGTTCATTTCTATTTTAGAGCGTTTATAGCTTCCAGAAAGTCGTATGTATCGTGTAAAACCTGATAATGACAGAGATGGTACTCCATCTTCACGATATGACGCAGCGGAAGTTCTTGCTGCTTCCTTTCCTCCATTAGGTGAGTTCGTGGTGCGGGCGGGTTAGTCCGGCTCCTGACAAATGTATCAAAAATATAGTTGTAAGTGTAGTCTCGAATACTCGTCTTTGCATTAAAATGACTATTATTGTGTTTTTTCCAGATCGCAACCATGGGCCGCCGTCCAGCCCGTTGGTAAGTACTGAATTTTATAGTTTAGTGTGAGGAGTGAGGAGAGAGCTGAAAATGGCAGGGCCTCTAACCATGTGGCAGAACAGAGGCTGACACAGTCTAGCTGGAATTTACATATTTAGCTCAATTTACAGGACTGGTTGGCCAGAGGATAGCTACAAAGTGTTTATTGATTCCTTAATTTTCTCGTCCTCGTTTGTAAGTCTCTTTCTTTAGTCCCCTGTTGCCTCTGAAGCTAACATCAAGAGCTAAACATCCCGTTAGATAGATACTGACATTGCGGTATTTTAGACCTGCAATGTCAGTATCTATCTAAGACCTGCGGTATTTTATTTTCGAGTAATGTAGTTTAATACAGTTACTTACCGTAGGACATATTTGTTAAAGAATGTCAAGGTAAATGTCGTATCTGTATAACAGTTAAACCTCTTTACATAGATTGTTTGCATCACGTTAAAACACTATGGACAAAAGTGTTGGGACACCTTTTAATTATTGAATTCAGGTGGCCCCTTACTTCCACTCAAGGCTTCAGCACACAGACATTTTGGACAGCGCCATGCTTCTAGCTTTGTGGACAGTTTGTGCAAGGCTCAGTCCAGCAGGACTGTGTCTCAGTTCACAAAACAAGGTCTATAAAGACATGATTGGATGAGTTTGGTGTGGAAGTACTTGACTAACCTGCACAGAGCCCTGACCTCAACCCCAGCCAACACCTTTGGGATGAACTTGAACAGAAATTGCGAGTCAGGCCTTCTCGTTCAACATCAGTGTCTTGACCTCGTAAATGCTCTACAGAATGAATGGGGGCACATTCCCACAGAAACACCAACACTTTATGGAAAGCCTTCCAAGAACAGTGGAAGCTGTCAAGAGTGGTAGCTGCAAAGGCAGGCTGACTCTATATATTAAAGTCTATGTATTTGAATGCAATGTCAAAGTCCCTGTTGATGTAATGGTCAGGCATCCCAGTATTTTTTAGTGTATATCTTAAGCATGTGTAGTTGAAGTGTTTAAGTTCACCGTCATCTTTCACTTCTGACAGTATTTTGTTTCCTTACTCACAGCTACAGATACTGCAAGAACAAGCCTTACCCCAAATCCCGTTTCTGTCGGGGTGTGCCTGGTAAGGCCATACACATACACATCATCTCCAGAACACTTGTCTCTCTGTGTAGTGATGGCATGAATAAAGGACAAACTCTGTTTCATGTATTATTAAAGTCTAAATGTAAAGTAAAATTGTAGACTCAACATTGGAGTTTTATGTCCAAACTTGTTTGACATGAATACTTGCTGTCAATCATTGAATTTCAGTGGCCTTCAAAAATCAAGCCAATCACTTTCATTTATGATGGTAAGCCATGTCTGAGAATCTTTTTCAAACTTAGATCCCAAGATCAGGATCTTCGACTTGGGCAGGAAGAAGGCTAAGGTGGATGAGTTCCCCCTGTGCGGTCACATGGTGTCTGATGAATATGAACAGTTGTCCTCTGAAGGTAAGAGACAGCACTGACCTGTTTGAATGGGAAGGTATACTAACTTGGCCAATCCTTTCAATTCCTGTCTTTGTTTGCACGTTTGGTTGTAGCTTTTTAAGTGACCAATACTAAATTCTTTTGGAAATAAGTATGTCTTGATGCACGTCTTTTGTTTTTTGCTCCTGCCACAGTAAACCATGTTCTCTTGTTCTAGCTCTTGAGGCTGCCCGTATCTGTGCTAACAAATACATGGTGAAGACCTGCGGTAAAGATGGTTTCCACATCCGTGTGCGCCTGCACCCTTTCCATGTCATCCGCATCAACAAAATGTTATCCTGTGCTGGAGCTGATAGGTGGGTTTGTGTCTAGTTTTAAAACTGCTGCAGCTTATTAAGCCGACCAGACTAGTTGCTTGTACTGTTCTGGTGTGCAAAGGTTGCAGACAGTGAGTCTTTGGTTGTGTATGAGCCCAGCTGTGAAGTGCTGGGTCCTGTAAGGGACCATTGAGACATTGACTCTGCCCTAAGCTTGCGTTTAGTTTTCATATCAAGCTGTGCAAGTAACACGGGCTGTTTTCTGTCTTTAGGCTCCAGACTGGAATGCGTGGTGCCTTTGGAAAGCCCCAGGGTACAGTGGCTCGCGTGCACATTGGACAGGTGATCATGTCTGTGCGCACCAAGGCCCAGAACAAGGAGCATGTTATTGAGGCTTTGAGGAGAGCCAAGTTCAAGTTCCCTGGCCGTCAGAAGGTACGTTTCAGTGCTATTCATTGAATACCTTGTAGGGAAAACAAGCTGCAGAGCAATTAACTTATTACTGTAAAGTAATTTATTTTTACAGTTTATTAATCTGTTAAATTTAAAAATTGATTTGACAAGCCATGCATAGCCTTTCAGAATAAAAATGTAAATGTTACTACAAAGGTTTGCACCTAATTTTTGCTAATTTACCAAAGGTAGTGGTTGGGCTAATCAAACCTGATCATTTCAATTAATGATCTGCAGCTTATTAAGCCGACCAGTTTGGTTGTCTGTGCCCTTCTGGTGTGCAAAGGTTGCAGACAGTAGATCTTCGGTTTGTGTATGTGCCCAGCTGGGAGGTGCTGGGTCCTTAAAGGGACCGTTGAGACAAATTACACAATTGTTTCATGCAGAATGGTGAACTGAACTGTTTTTTTGTTGTTGTTTTTTTTTTAAACCCCAACTTTTTTTTCTCTGCTTAGATCCACATCTCCAAGAAGTATGGCTTCTCCAAGTTCAACGCAGCTGACTTTGATGACCTCCTGCAGGAGAAACGCCTGGTCCCTGATGGCTGTGGAGTGAAATACATCCCTAGCCATGGACCACTGACCCGTTGGAAGGCCCTGCATGCCAACTAAGCACTTCACACATACCACTAACTGTGTGAGAGAGGGCTCTCAGATTACTGAAGTTAAATAAAATCAAGTGGTTTTGATTACAGAATATGGCTGTTTTTGAATCTCTGCTGTAGGCTTTTTAAATGTGTATATAGGTTTATTTAGTTTAATAAAGTAGTTATATTTCAGGAAAAAAAATAGGTGCAGAAAAGGCAGAATCAGTTATTGAACGTCTATACATGATTTCAGTTGGCTGAAGGGTTTGGGTTTGAAACTAAATTGATAGCCACTGAATTGGGATTTTATATTAACACCTCAGTGAATGTTTTGACCTAGGTTTTTGTGCTTGGTAAGTGACCTTGGAGATCTAAAGTGAAACTACAGTCAAGATGAACCAGGCACTTGGTATATATATGTGTGTGTATATAGATAGATATATATATAGATAGATATATAGATAGATAGATAGATATATAGATAGATAGATATATAGATAGATAGATATATAGATGAATTTAATTTTTCCATTTGGCAGTTTGAGGTTAGACCTTTACTCTTGTTCCCAGTGTTAACATGATGGATGCTATAATGGCAAACAAAGCAACATTTTATTACAAAATTTAAAGAAGGCATATTTAACACAGTTATCTATGGTACATGAGTTAAAACCTGAGATACAAAAATGGAGAAATGTGTACACTGACAATTGGGCAACTTGCACTGTTGGCCGAATCAGAAAACTATTGATCCTGGAGGAAATATGGCACTCCCAGGTAATACAAAATGTAATTGACCCTCAAATCTGAATCATTAGAGAAAATGTGAGTTTTGTCTTTGTCAATGGAATGTGCACAATTAATAGGCAGCTTAATTAGAAACAATTGTTTTCCCCACCTTGTTTATTTTTAATTTTATAGTAGGTCTAACAAGTAACATTTCTGGCCCTTCACACCTGCCATGAGCCTTCTCCATGGAGACAGTTTATTAAGTGCTGTTCAAAGAGATGTATCGTTTTTCTCACTGTAAATCTCATGTTTGAGGAAGGCCCACAGATAGGAGCCAGGTAATTATTCTGTCATCTTTGAGGCCTTTGCTGGCTAGCCAAGTAGTGGAGAACTTGGACGCATCTGATGGAGTACTTTCCTACATAAAAATCAGCCTTCTTGAAGAAGCAGATTTCAGTGGTGGTCTAGTGGGTAGGACACTTGCCTCTGGACCAAGAGGTCATGGGTTCGCGGTCATACCTTCAGCAGACCACCACTGGGTTTCTGAGCAAGACCCTTAAAACCAAGCTGCTCCAGGGAGACTGTCCTCCTGTAGTTAGGGAGTGGAAGTCACTTCGGATAAAGGCATCTGCTAAAATGCTGTAAATGATCTTCCTGTAACACTGCTTGAAGAAAGTATCTTCCAGAAACTGGGAGGAGATTTTCAATTCAAAATTGTCATAATGGCTCATTCTAATTCTTAAGTCTTTTGCTGTTCATTTGCACCTCATCTCCCTTTGTTTTACGACCCTGTTCGCTAATCACAACCAAATTATAAGTTCAGCTACTTCAAGAGTTATTTGCATCTAAAAGGCATTTTAAAATGTATGACCCTTCAGAGTCCACTGAATCTCTTCTTGGGCCCATTTTACCTAAGGTAATGGAGCTGCCTCATAATTATGCACACCTTAATATAAGGTGTTGATCACTTTAGGCCATATCCTCCCTCATTATACAAATACAAAACATCTGAAAATGACTACATCCAAAAAGCATTCATGTTTATATGGTTTGGAGGTGTAAAATGTGCATAGAAATAAAGATGCGCTATACAGTGTAGCTAATTTCATTCGTATAAGGCACGTGTGGTAGCTTAAGGCATGACTCACAATCACACAGGACCTCATCCTTTAAGTGCAATTTTGGCATGGAAGAGATTCAAGTATTGGCATCAGTGCATTCTCATTTCATCTCATGTCTCCAGCACATCAGTCACAATTCACACGGAACAGGATGAAGCCAAAGATCAGATGCAGGAGGAGTGAAGGCGTGTGTGTCCGCTCACTTCCCGACTGTACCTTCAAGTCAACCTCAACAGGGTAGTGGTCACTCACTTTTAGAGCCTAAAAAGAGAAATTCAGAGTTCTGTAATGATGCGTCTGGGTTAAAGGGCTGTATCTTCAGATCAGAGGTGAATCTGGCTTTGTCTTAATCTTAAGATAAAAGACCACAGAGAGCTCACATCACTTACATTCACATTCACATTTACATTTACACTGCACGCTCAGTACACCTAAACAACACCTGTCAAATGATACCTAAACAACAGCTGTCAAAGAAAATCAGAAGTTAAGACAAAGTTAGGAAGGGATGGGGGGGTAAGGTTTTTTTTAAATTTATTTATTTGGGTTTTTTTTTTTGTAGTAAGCTAGCGAACTTGACAGGCCCAGAGTCACCATCCACCTTTTTAAGAAACATCTATCATATGGTTTCATGCACTGGTCATTTTATGAGCCCCAACTACCTTATATGAGTTATAGACCATGGCTCATACCTGTTGTACACAATTTGTCAGCCGCCCTCCAACCCAGTTATCATTGGCCAGTTTCAGAAAACCAGACCGCTGTTTAGTCATTGGCCATTCTCAACACAACCCCGACATGGACACATTGCTGTTTTTTTTTTTAACACCTCAGTGTCACCACAACCCCGACATGGACACGTTGCTGTTTTTTTTTTTAACACCTCAGTGTCACCACTGTTTTTACCCCACTGCTGCCAGACTGTTTAACACACACCAGTGTGGCATGTAGATGCTGCTTACAATGTGCAATAATACATGCTTATAAAACATAATATACTGTGGAATAGAAATATATTTATATTCGGCTGGATGGCCCAGTGGTTAGGGCGTTGGTCCTGCAATCAGTGTCACCACTGAGGTACCCTTGAGCAGGGTACCGTCCCCACACACTGCGGCAGCCCCCTGCTTCATTTGGTGAATGGGTTAAATTCAGAGAAAGAATTTCACATAAGCGTTAATAAATTTAATCAACACAATGTGCAATACTACTTATACCTAACTACAGCTGCTTATAACTATAACTATCAACACTACCTTTACACTTGCACTTTATACTTTCTAGTCACTTTGTTAATAGTATGTTAGAATAGATAGAATTTTTTTGTATTTATTAATGTTGCACTGTTTGTATTTGCCGGCTAAGAGGACATTCAGGAAAGAATTTCATTGTACTATGTACACATGACAATAATAACTCTCCACTACTCAAAAGGTCACCAGACAAGGGCTGTTCTGAAGGATTAACAAACTGTGCATGGATTATGACGAGCTAAAGTCTCTAATTGTACGCCAGTAAGGGAAATCAATAAGGTAGGTGTTTCTAATAAAATGGCCAGAGTACACAGTATGTACAAAAACCCTCCCGAGACTATCCGGTCACTACCATGTCAGTGTGAGTGCTGTGTTGAGAATGACGGTCCTCAACCAGATAACATCTAACTTTCCATTGACAGAAGGGTGATAACATATTTGGCAGCAGCAGGGTCCTGTTCCATGAAACAGGATTAAGGGAAAGTTCAATTCAATTCAATTCAGTTTTATTTATACAACCAGGTTGTCACAAAGCAGCTTTACAGAGTCCAGGTCTGAGCCCCTAGTGAGTAAGCCGAAGGCGACAGAGGCGAGGAAAACCTCCCTCAGATGGAGGAAGAAACCTCGGGAGGAACCAAGACTCAAAAGGGGAACCTGTCCTCCTCAGAAAGTCTGGCTTACTTTCCCTTGAAATAAGACCGACTTTCCCTTAATCCTGTTTCATGGAACAGGACCCAGATGTGTGTCAGTAGAAGTGCACCTATATGGAAGGAGTTTCTGATAAACTGGCAGTGAGTGAAAGCCCCCCGTAAATGTATCTAATACACTGCAGCTTCAGTGTTTTTAATGCAGGGAGTGTAATAGGAAAAAACATAACTTTACCTCCTCCTCTGTAAGATGGTATTTATGGGCAAAGTTGAACGGCTGCGCTGAACGTGGCACTACAGCTCTGAGAAAGACATCTCCATGCACAACTATCCTGTGAGGACAGATGAAGAATTAACATGATAAGACAGAGATGTGGGAGAAGGGGCTGCAGAGCGTGCGGCAGAAAACTCAGCCCTCCAAATTAAAAACGGACTTCAACTTTGAGTGTAACGAAGACCTATTTGTGTTTGTTTTTTATGTTTATTTGGGGGGCATGCCGCTAAATCATAGGTTGACATGCTTACACAATTTACTCAAATACTTTTTGCCTGTACTTTACATTTCTGTGCCAGTGAGGTGCAACATAATATCTAAACAGAAAAGGACAGACTTACCTGTCATATGCGCAGTCTGTGGATACTCTCACTGTAGTGTCCTGTTTGTCCTCTATCAGCCAGGTGAAAGAGGGTTCGGTGTAGAGTCTTATTTTTATCCTGTTCTTCTTGGCTACATAGCCACAAGCCGCATTAAAATCACCAAGGAACATCATATTCTGTCAGACAGAAGTTGGGTATGGAGGAAGGCCATTAAAACCACAGTAACACAGAAGGCAGAGTGTGTGAGAAACATGAATTTCTATTCACTAATTTACTTTATCACAGTATTCCATCTGTAATACTCTTACCTCTGTCCTCCACCTCTGTCTAACATCCTCAAAGACATCATAGAGCTCATCAATCTCTTTGGTGGCGTTTGTGGGAGTCGTGTGTACTGGGACCAGGACAAACTCACCGATTACTGTAAAACGCACCCACTCAGCAGTCAATTACACTCTTAATGTCACTGTAAAATAGAACTCTACCTTTTAAACCTATTTAGTTCATGTCTCTATTCATATTAAGCATAATTCATTAGATCACGTAAAAGATAAAATTCTGTTTTGCTGTAATCTTTGATTGATGTGTTATGACTCTTGACTGCTTCTAAAATGTCACCATGCTCTGACAGGTGGAGAAGATGTTATTAACCAATAAAATGAAATCTTCATCACCATGAAATCTTCTCTGCAGTTAGAGATACCACCCTGTCATATATGTCAATATTAAAACAACCAACAATAAAAAATAATATCATTAATAGGAATGATGTGACATCTTTTCTGAAACATTTTTATCAAAGAGATTCAAAATATATCAGAAATAATACAACTGATGATATTCCTAAAGAGGAAGAAGTATTTAATCTTATGACAGATGTCAGATCATAGTAAATATAGTGTCCGACCTCACATCCAATCCGGAAGTTATTGTTTATTGTGCTACACTACAGCACTATGGGGTTTTATTTATACTTTACCACACGCTGAGAAAAACAGCTGTAAACAATTTGCATAGGTGCCTAAGTACTGTGCATGTATCTATGTTTGAGTCAAAGTGGAAGACGACCGAGGAGGACACCGCATACTGGAATTTGCCAAAACGCATACTGACAAGCCATAAAGCTTCTGGGACAGACGAGACAAAACTGGAGGGTTTTGGCAAGTCACATCAGCTCTATGTTCACAGATGCAAAAAAATACAAA
>JBBPCX010000141.1:24226796-24254623 GCA_037974365.1 Hydrocynus forskahlii | reverse complement strand
TGATATATATATAAATTTACACTGCATGTGTATTAAAGGGTCAACGGCAAGAAATAATTGTGAGAGCTGGAAGTTCTTGTGAAAGTAGTTTGCATTACTGCTGAATCAAAAAAAAAAAGCAGAATAAAACTTTAAAAATGTGTAGAACAGCTCAGGTGGTGATCATTGCTGTGTTTGCTTGATGTGAAATGCATCCTGGGAAAATTAACTACCACACAAGTCAGCTCGTGATGCATCCTTGAAACCCCCCACCCCCACAAATTTACTGTAAATTCTGAATTGGTACGGTACTTGGACTGGTGATGTCACTGGTCCATTAGTTAATTAGTTAATTGGAGTTTTTGGGGCAGCTGGCGGCCTGGTGGTTAGGGAATTGCCCCTGCGATCAGAGGGTCGTGGGTTCAAATCCCAGGACTGCTTGTGACACACTGCAAGGTTCCCTTGAGCAAGGTACCATCCCCACACAATGCACCGCGTCGCTGGTTTCCCACTGTTTCACTTGGTGAATGGGTTGAATACAGAGAAAGAATTTCACACTGTTCACAGTACTGTAGTGTGTTCACGTGTGACTATAAGGCCACTTTACTTTGGTCAAGTGTGCTAAATGAGGAGAAAGCATAAAAAAGAGGCACAGTGTATGGTCTTCAGTAGGGTGGGAAACCTCTGCTCTAATCCAGTGTAAAAAGTGTTGTTTCACTAAAATGGAATTAGTTCTGTTTTAATTGCTACGGTTTGAAATGCTGTTGAAGATCCATATTATAACGTATCAGTGCAGTTAATACCAAAGGGTATTGCGAAAAGGCAGCGCATACGGGTGCCTAGAAACATGATCTTACATCCTGAAGATCAGATTTTCACAAGAAGCTACTTACAAAACGTCTCTCTTCCTATTCTCACGTTAATCATGAGCCACTCCATGACGCCTCCAATGCAGAAAAAGAATGGCAAAAACCGGTAGATCCCAAAGCGTTGTTTTCCTGGTACTAGACTCAGGATGTGTTTCAAGTTCTTACTCTTTCTGAACATCTCCGTCGAAAGATCTCGTACCCTAGATGTCGATGTGCTGGAGCAGTGAGGTGTGATTAGTTAATGAAGTGACATTGACAGCCGTGATGTTATTCAGCTAGGCTGTAATATTGCAGTGCCCTTCTTCACGAACTCATGCGTCTCCTGCAGGCTGACATTATGGAACAATTGTGTAAACGTCAAGCAGTGTTCTGATTGGTCAGAGACGGACTGTACCAAGTCAGCTTTAGTGAGGGGACGCAAGCTTTAGGAGCTGCATTCACCGCTGCATTTGTCAGCTCTCGCCAAAGCAGATCACGGGGATACTGTTGTAAACTCATACACACATTCAAACACACTTTATGAACAAGTATTGGGGGACACATCCTAATTATTGGACTCAGGTATTTCAATCATACCCATTGATTGGAGAATCCTACAGAAACTCTAAAATCTTGTGAAAAGCCTTCCAACAAGAGCGGAAGCTGTTATAGTTGCAAAGGGGGGACCAGCTCCATATTAAAGTCTATGGATTTAAATGCAATGGCAAGTCCCTGTTGGTGTAATGGTAATTCGTCCCAATAGTTTTTTGTCCATATAGTGTACATTTAAAGCATGTTAGAAACCATCCTGTCAATTTCACCTTACCATGTAAACCTGCAAAGAGAAAAAATATATACTTCTAGCAAAACAAGGCAACATTGAAGAACTCAAGCATCATGTTAGTAGTACTGTAGCTTTTACACACTCCAGGGTTTACACAACTGCGTTCAGCACAGTTGCGTGGTTTCTCTGCTCAAACACACCTGGTTCAACTCATCTGTTCATGACCAGGTTGAGGTGAGTGTAGTTGGGTAGGAGAATCATCATATTGTGCCCACCAGGATGAAACACAACCAACAGTAAAGCAGTTAGGACAATTAAATTCTCTTTTTAGGGTCTTAACTTGACTGAAAATTCATTCAACTCCTACCACTTCTGTTGTTTGTTTCATTGTACATTTTTATTTGCATCTCAATGTATACATGTGCGATAATCTCTTGTGCTGTTTACTGCTTCAGAAGCAGAAATCACAGGGGAAAAAAACTGGCCACAATAAAAAAAAAAAAGCACAAATAAAATGGATTTCCATTTTGACATTATTTTAATACTTTAGGTATATGGTAAAAATCATGCATGCAATCAACACTATGATGCTGCAGTGCACAATTATTTTTCTCAAGGGTAAATCATTTTCTGGTGCCTTTTTTTAACTACACAACTGACTTGAAAGGTGTTTATATATAGTTTTTTTGGGAGTCAATGTATCTTGGATAAATATTTTTTCATGAAGAATATTGACTTGGACCTCCCCCATTTCCCACTCATTGATGAATTTGGTCATACAACAAAAAATGAAATATATACAGCTTAAGTGGCATCAGCAGCAACCAAATGGGAGCTATAACAGTTTCAAATCTGGTCTTTGTCAGTCTTCTACTTTGTAGGCCAGCCTGCAAAAAGTCCAGTGGTGCTCCACTGTGTTCTCATTGGCACGCTCACTCATATGGTGCACCCGAGTGTTTCGAATTGTGAACCCCTGTTTTGTGATGTAGTCCATGAGGTGGACCCTGAGAGACACCTCTTGATGGTAGTCACATGGTCCGAAGGTGAAGGACACCTGACAGTCTCGTGTGTCCATCATGTGTTTGTTCCACTTTGTGAAGTTGTTGGAAATTCCCTCCAGCAGGGAGTGAACCTTGGTTGTTATGGTCAACTGTGTGATGATGACAGCTACCGGATTTGAGTACTTAGAGAGCTTGCGGGTACTAGACAGCTCCACCATCTGTTCGAAGGTGTCCAGAGGATACAGTGGCTTTGGGTCACTGAGGCATTGGATTAAGGGTTCAATCTGATAAAAGTCAGCTTCTTTTCGCAGAAGATCCATCTCCATGAAGTCACCTGGTAGGGTGAGCTCGGATGTGCGTAGGAAGTTTAATATGTAGCGGAACAGAGTCCCATCCCTGTCAATAAAGTAGTTTCCTTGGGCATCCCGCGTGGTTGGGAAGTCGCCACGGAACATAGCCCCCAGCATAGAGTCTGGGTAACGCTGAAGCGTGGCGATCGAGGTGGTGTAGAGGTGACCTCCAACATTTAAGGTGACTGGGTGAGTCATCTATAAAAGAGGATGGACAGTACACTGAAGACACACACAGGACAAATATGGGATGTTGACTCCAGAAGAGTTAATGTATTTACACAGCTTCTCTGAGTCAATAAAGCAAACATAAAATAAGTACGTAAAAAACATCAATTAAAAAAAATTTAAAAAAACAATTTACCCTATGCCCCCAGTCCCCATTATCCATTTGATAAGGATATGTGGACAATTCTGGCACACAGAGAAAGTTCAGGTAATGGGTTGTTTTTGATCTGAGAAAGTGAGACACAGTACAGTTAGTACTGAAGTCAAACGCAACAAATCATATACATGAGATACTAGAAAAACATTATCTGTATCAAAATGCCGCAAAGGGACCAGAAAGGGGAAGTATACAATGGCTTGTTTAAGCATTAACTTTAACTATAAAACCATTTGGTGTTTAAGATAAGTGATTTATTTTGGTATCCAGGGGTCCTGGGAAAACACACATAGCAACAGGGTTAAGAAAACATGCCACGTTTTAGCTGTTAATGCCGTTTTCGTGATTTACTACGAAATTCGTTCACATCGACTGATGTTTACATTCTGCAAATTCCTGCTCCTGGCATTAGTGGCTAATTAGCAGAGCTAGCCCGTTAAGGCTGGGTGGCTGGCTAGCCGTTAACTGTTGCTATGCCTATTTCCTCTGGAAAAGGACATAAATAAACGAGAGATACACATTTTGAAGAACATAAGGGGATATAAAACACGCGAGCTTACCTAGGGTCAGCGTTTGAATGGGGGAAAAAGAAGTGTGTGCTGCTCAGGGCTGACAGTGCATTGCAGTCCTGAGTTAGCATGCAGAGCCTGCCTGCTGTGGGTCACGTGACCCACACAGGCTGCCACTCACAATCATCGACGCTGTGGCTGATAAAAGAGCACATCTGCACAAATATCTGCGATATTTCTGCATAAGCTGAATCTTTTTTCCTCCTCCTCTTTAAGAAACAAGTGTGGCTTTATCTTCCACCCAATCAAACACACAAACCAGTCAAACATGACATTCGTTTATTTAAGTATAAATCTATATAAAGGCGGGGGGGGGGCATATCATGAATACACTTCATGGACAAAAATATTGGGACAAACGTGTTTTTCAGAGTTTGGGCTTCCAGTAAAGGGCAATCTTATTGCTTCAGCATCACCAAGAGATTTTAGAGAAAATATGAGGACACAGTGTTTTGGTGAATGCCCTTTCTATTCCAGCATGACTGTGCCCCCTCCGCCCTCCCCCACCCACCTCCCCAAAGCACAAAGCAAGACATGGTCCATAAAGACATGGTTGAATGAGTTGGGTGTGAAAGAACAAGATTGGCCCACACAGAGCCTTGACCCCAACCCCATCCAACACCTTTGGGAGAAACTGGAATGGAGATCATGAGCCAGGCCTTATCGTCCAACATCAGTGCCTGACCTCATAAATGCTCTACAAAATGAAATGGCAAGATTCCCACAGAAACTCCATAATCTTGTGGAAAGCCTTCAAAGAAGAGTGGAAGCTGTTATAGCTGTAGTAGGGGGGGATAAACTCCATGTTAAAGTTTATGTATTTGAACGCAATGTCATTAAAATCCCTGTTGGTGTAATGGACAAGTGTCCCAAAACTTTTGTCCATATAGTTGACATTAATATTAGATTTTAAAATGTCCATGTGGCATCTAAAGTTCTATATAATGTAAAATGACAACAGGAGAAAGTAGTCTACTTGTCTGGGACAGCACCTTCATACTGATGAATCAGTCTAAACATTAAATTTGTGTATTACGATGCTTATTCAGTATTTCTTTTTGGTTGTGGCACTCGCCACGTTCTGCTGAGAGATGATGAATTCCAAGATGAGTTTGGCGGTGCGCCGCGGCCGCTCCATCACTACAGAATGACCACAGTTCTCCAGCAGGTCCACGCGACAGCCTGGCACTGCCTCAGCAAGCACAGATGCTCCAGACACGTCCACTACCTATAAAGAGAAAAGGAGAGAATGTATGTGGTAGTAAAATTTATGACTGGATTACTGAATCATTCAAACACAGTTTATATGCATTACAGGCCAGAAGTTCGGGCCCACCGTTGAATAAAAAGAAGTAATAAAAAATACATAAATAAATAAATAAACAATACGGAGTTCTTTCCAAGTTTTATTACAAGAAAACATTACGAATACTTAAAAGAAATGTAACTGATTGGTTTTCAATATGTTATGGTCTATAGTAACACATTATTTAGCCACCAATCACTAGTTTTGAAGAAGACAGATCACGTCTGTCTTTAATGACATCCACTTTGTGTTTGATCATTAAAAAGGAAAAGTATCATTCTTCAATAGGATAATGATCCCAATCACTCATCAAAATTGTCCCAAAATTATATCCAGTCCAAAGAAAAGCAAAACATTTTGAAAATTATATCTTGGCCTCCCCAATCTCCAGATCTTTCTCCCTCCAAGCTGGACAGACAAGTTCGAAATGAGCGTCAACCAAATGAGACAGAACTGTCTGCAGGCTTGAAATGCTCCTGGGAGTCTTTGGACACAAGCTATTTCCAAAAATTGTTTGAAAGGATGTGGCGAATCTGTGCTGCTGTGCTAAAGGTAAGGGGAGGTTATTTTGATGGAACTTGTACATAAGCTTTAGTTTCCAATAAATGACACTTACAGTGTATATTATTACATAACAGTTCAAAACCAGTCAGTTACATTGGTTTTAAGTATTTCTAACATTTTCGTGTAACCAAAATTTGAACGACCAGAGTATCGTTTAATCTTTAAAAATCCAAGGGTGGGTCCAAACTTCTGGCCTGTAGGGTAACTATGCGTGTGGACATACCTGGTCCTGCTTTCCCCAGATGATTTGCAAAGGCGTGGTTATCAGGTGCATGTGTTCATGTAAGACATATTTAGAATTCTCTCCCATAATCTCCATGAAAACTAGTTTGAAAAATAAGGAAACTATAGAATTTACTGTGGAATACACAATTCATGACCAGAAGCACTTCACAATTATGCAAACCAAAAAGCTGATCTGATGTCGTGTGAACACTATTTGGACTGACCTTCATGATAAAAGTCATTGTGTGGAATTCGCACATCTACCAGTCCCTGAAGTATCTGAGAATAAAACAAATATATTAGCCGTCTCTGGACACACATTCAATGTATAACACACCTTCACAAAAACCGAAGATGTCCAGACAGTGGCCCGTACCTGTTGGGGAACTCTGAAGCGCACATGCGAGCAGAGCTTCAGCATGTCTTCCATCTCCTCTGGGGTGGCCGGGATGAGAGGGATGCTCAGTGTGTATTCACTGTTCTGCAGCTCATGCATCTGGTTGTCAAACTTGGTCATGCAAGGGTACTTTAGCCCTGGAGTGGTGGAATGTGTATGTCGATAAGGGTGGAGCAGCAAAGCTCTTTTGGATGGTGCACTGTAGGCTCTAACTGTAACCTCATTCCACAGCTTAATCCTAACTCTAACCAAAATCTGGTTTTGATCTTGGCTACTGGAATTCAGCTAATAGTGTATTCTTCACTTTTTATCAGTTGAGAACCATCCAAAAAAAGGGGATAAACTTGTACTACCTCTGTGTTTTATTATTATTATGATAGTGCTACCAATTATGTTACAGAAATTTATGAGGGAGGGGAGAGCCATCCTACCTACCCACAGAGAGCGAGACCAATTGCGCTCTCCTGGACTCCCACTACAGATGGCACTGGCACCACCGATGATGACTTTAAATATATTTTTGGCCTTATATTAAGCAGAAATGGCTCATATTTGGTAGCAATAAATGGCTCATATTTGAAATAAACCATACCCATAGATTTTTCTTCTAAAAAGAAGTACTCATTGTACTACAATGTATTGAAGTTTTTCTAATTTTTAGACATTAGATACAGCGCCTTCCACAAATATTGGCATGATCCCAGGTAACATGATCAAAGTCAGTTTTAATTCTTTATTGCATATCTTTTTTGATCTTTCATTCATAATAGCAACCAAAATCTAACCTTTAACAATGACGAAAAGAAAAAAACTTATCATAAAATAAACAGATGCCACAATTAATTGTTGGCACCCTTAGCAATTCTTATGTGTACAATCTAACTGAAGTATAATCATGCATGTTCCATGTGTTCGATTAGAAACACAAAAAGGTCAGCGATGATCTCCTGTTTCACTGTTATGAGGTGTTTCACTGGGATATAAATATGAGAAAGACCAGAGGATACAACAATCATACGTGACAAAAGGTTGAACAAAATACAAAAAATTGCTATATACAAGAATAGCTAAACAAAAGGACAATTTTCAATATCTGGGCAACAGTGAAGACGTTTAAGGCAACTGTTAAGAATCTGCATGGAAAAGGATTTTGTCTGAATTGGCCCCATGCATCTTTAGGATAATGGTTTGAGAGGCAAAGGAATTTACAAGGAGCAGTTGGGAAAATAGCTTGGACATGGGGTCAGAGAGTCCCCAGAAAGATGTTTACCTTTGCAAAGCGAGCCTGCACAAAATATTAATTAAAAGTGTGCCAACAATTGTGGCACAGATAGCAATTTCCATATGTTTACAGTATACTGTATGCTGTTTACAGGTTTTACAATGAAACAGCTGTTCATGATTTTAGAAGCACTGAAGACCCACCATCTACACAGAAAAGTATTTAGTGATGTAGTTCATCACAATAAAGCACCAATCCTCAAAGATAAACTTGGATTTACACTAACCAGCTGGACAGATAAGCGTCATGCTACAGAGATCAGAGGGATAACAGGCTGCGTACACTCCTGCTACACTTCCACCCATTGAGGTGCCCACCAAGTGGAAGGGCTTCCTGTTCAGCCGAATAGTTTCTACAAACTTGGAAACAAACACAAAGATAAGATAAAATACAGATAACGCAGCTCAGATTCACCATGCATCTAGAATAAATTTGCATGTAAGCAGTACTGTGCAAAAGTCTTAGGCACCTGCGAAAATAATATTTAAAAATTGTTAGGATGACCAGTGAGCGTTTTTTTTCCACATTAATATCGCTAAATATACTAAACAAAACTAAAAATATTAAATACAAATAA
This sequence comes from Hydrocynus forskahlii, assembly GCA_037974365.1. NCBI lineage: Eukaryota > Metazoa > Chordata > Actinopteri > Characiformes > Alestidae > Hydrocynus > Hydrocynus forskahlii. Next base: position 24,246,356 of record JBBPCX010000141.1, on the reverse strand, counting down.
CATACAGTGAATAGTGATTTTATGTTCAGTATCTGAAAATGTTCCTTGTTGAAGTCCAGTATTCCTCGTCGTTTCCATCAGAAACCTGGTTTGACTTAATCAGTCCTTCATTAAATCAAATCAGGATCTGCTGATGGAATTTCACAAATCCAAACAACGGCTGGAGGAACCGAATTTGTTTTACAAACAAAACAATTCTTGATACTTTTTACTGCTTTCTTGTTTGCTTGCATTTATACTAATGGTAAAAAGACACATTAATACAAACTGAGAAAAATAGCTTTAACAATTTGTATATATATGCCTAGGACTTCTGCACTGTACTGTGTAATACCTAAGCATGGAAATGCAGGCATATTGTTTAGACAGACTATTAATCACACAATTTAGTGTTCAGCTACATAAGTGAATTAGTAATAACCTAGAGAATTGTACAGGTATGACAGTGCAGAACTGAAGTGGTCAGTCTAAGGGATTAAACTATATGTACACCAGACTTTGGTATAATTTTGTTGTGCAAGCTTTAGCATTAATGCTAGTTCTAGCACGCCTACCTGTCTTACTCTCCTAACCTGACCCTGGATGGAGTAATCTTCTGCGTTGGTGCGTGTTGTTCCCTCATGTCCTGGCATGTCCACGCACAGAAGGTGCAGATGTTTTGGAAGGTACTGCACAGAGGGAACATGGTCATATTACTTCATTGATTTCACAATGAAGACGCCCTCATGAGTTTGTGCTACGCACCTTCACCATAGAGAGCCATGTGTCTTTGTGTGCAGAGAAGTCATGCAGCATGAGAATAGAAGGCCTGAAGCCGGGCTTTCCTCTGTAGGAGTAGCAGAAACGATATCCGCCACATTCGGCATAGTTCACCTGCAGACCGAGGGTTCGTCTCCAGTACCTGATTAAAGCAACAAATACAGACCACTCCGTTTCTAAAATCTGATTGGATGGATCCTCTTTTGCAGTGGTTTCCAACCTGTGGGCTGTGGTGGTACTGCTTTCATTATTTAAATGATAAAAAATGTCTATCATTTTGGTAAAACTTTATTAAAATATAGATATACAGATTATTAATAATAAATAAAATCGATGTAATTAAATTTTAATAAGTATTTAATAACCGTTGAGTTAATAATACATAATGAACTCATAGGTTATTGCTGTTTTATAAAAGCAGTTCTTCTTGACACTTGAGTAAATATTACTGCAGCACTGGTGAATCAGGAGTGTTCTTAATATTCTTGAGTTTTCATAACCACAGAGCTAATAAATTATAAAATCATTTAAGTGTAGAAAATAAAAAATGTTTCTGGCAGGCCCTGACATGTACAATCATTCAAAAAGAACACTGATACATTACATAAGAAAAACATGTTTTACAGTGCATGTTTATTTACCAGTAATAAACTTTGATGAGCGAGGAAGGCCACAGCATAAAGGATGCCATGAAAAGTAGAATAGGAACAGCCAGTGTCCCAATTGCAATGGCAAACAAGTTCAGCACATCCAGATCCATAACAGCTGTAGGACTGGCTGCAGACAGCGAGAGGCCTATCAATAAAACAGTTGATGAAACAGACCTGGCAAGAGAGGCATCCAGATATAAACTTTTGTAAAGGAAAAAAGTAATGGCAATTCTAAACTATACAGTCACATTTATCAAATATGATCAAACAATGCATTAGAATTCAGATTACCATGCGTTGGATGATGGGGGAGGGTGGTCTGCATCTGTCAGAATAATCAATATGTAACCCAGTTTTTTGGGTCATGCAATTAGAAATCTACAAATCCCCTTTGGTTTCAGCGTTCTTTATTTTACAGAGGGAGCAGAAAAACACTGTTCACAAGCAACAGCATACATGCTTCATTTGACACGTGAGGAGCCATGAACTGAACAGCCTAATACAAGCTACAAAAGGGTTAAAAGCAAAACATTTTAAATCTATTCAAACATTTCTGCAACTCAAGCAAATCACTGTTTATTTACATAGATAAATGTAACAGAGCAAACATTAATCTTGGGCTTTCCTAACACTGAATCACAGCCGAAGTAATAAATGATAAACTTACTTGACTTAATAATTCCCAGATGGATGGGATTCGGTGCACTTTGTGTCGTTCTCAGCAGTACCACATCACTTGGAAAACAGTTTAAGTTTCCGTTCAGATTTCATCACGTTTTCTCATATCTCATTGTTCCTCGTTGCTCCACGTGCTCTGGATGCTCACCATGATGTCAAACAACGAAATGAGCCACAGCAGATGGATGTGTGCAGTGCTCTTCAATGTCGCTCTCACAGAAACGTGTTCATTGATCAGTTTAGATCAGTACAGCTGGAAAGGTTGTTAGGCCTCAGCACTTCTCCCTTGCTCTACAAGCCAGTGTTAATCGTCTAGAGAAGCTTTCACATTCAAATAGGCCAATAACGATTTCTTGTTAACAATATTGGGTTTTTCAGTGTACCAACAAATGATTCAATCATTACACCAAATCAGTGGCCAGGCTTTTATTATAGTAGCATATTCATAATGGATTTCACATTTCACATGTATTAATACAACACAAAAAATATATATAGTGTGAGGTTTAAAGATTCCATAAGCAGTGGCCACTAACCCTCCTCCTGGAGGTCTACTTTTCTTCGGTGTTTAGATCCAACCATGCACCATGTGCCCCCTCCCCCTGCCTTAACACTCTGGACAGCTTGGGACTTCTGTGGATTGTGGTTGGAACTAGACCTCTCTGGAAGGTCCAGATCTCCAGGACCAGGGGTGGTGACCAGGCTTTAAAAAGGTTTAAAGACCCCTAAAGCCATATCAAATAAATGCATAGAACACATTACAACGTGTTTCCTTTTATTTTGGCCTACATACTTTTATTTTGACCTACATACCTGTTTTAATTACAAAAAGGTAAAGGTTACTTTTCGGAAAGAAAAGAAGGCCATATGATGTTTGCCATGTTTATCATCGAATACCGAAGATGCGGGAGGCAGCAGCTTGGAGTGGATTTTAGAATCTTTCCCTTAATCTGAGAAAATTATATTTAAAGAGCCATTCATCTGGATAGTGAGCAATGCTGCAAGAAAACACGAATATTACAATGAATACAAACAACATAAAAAGAAGTGATTTTACGCATGTCCTTATTTTACCAATGTTTTCCAGACTCCTCGCTGCAGCACAGTAGTATTTGTGGTCTTCATCAAGTGCTTTTAAGTGCTTCATAAAATTAAATCAGATGTGCTGCTGTGTGAGTTTTACAAATCCATCCAATGCCTGGAAGGTTTGAAGAGAAAACTGGAATCAAATTTTCTCACAAGACATCAATAAAATTTTGGAAAACAAAAACTTCTTATGTTTTACTACATTTGATGTTTGTTTACATTTGTTCTGATGCCATATTATTATAGGCCAAATAAATGGGTAAATGGTTAACAATCAATCTACATGTAATTGAACTCTAACAATATACTGATTAGGCCATTAACGGGTTGGTTTCCTGAAGCTTTCATGAAACGCTGATGTGAAAAGGAGAGCCTGGGATGTGTTCATCCCCCCACTTCACTGCTAAAACATATTCGCCCCTTTCCTTGACAGTGTAGTTGATAGTGTATTGATTTTTGCCCAAGTGTCTGACTGTCACTCGCTCACAGGGAACTGTGGGGCCAAGCATGCCAACAAACAGCATATTTCTCCCTGCAGAACACAAATACACAGTCTGTCATTACAAGTAAACACACTGCTTCTGAAAGAACATGATACGGATGTTTCGACTGATACTACTTCTCTTTTGTAAGTTCGGTACTAAAGTGACATATCAGCTGCACTTGTAGTAGTCTGCACTGTGTAAAACTTACCAGCTTTGCTGCAGTCCACATAGAAGGTGTTTTTCTGACCAATTACAGCCTCACTCAGCCCAGGCCCATGGCTGGTGATTTCAGGGGCATTAGACAAAACTGACTCAGCACCATGGTCACACATCGACTCAGACAGCGAGCCATTACTTATCAGCTTGTCATCTGTGAGGACAAAATATAGGGAAATGTAGTGCTGTATATAAATACAATGATCATAACAGTTCTACAGTACAAATAACAGGACAGTACATACCAGTGGCCTTATGTCTGGCTGGGCTTTCTGGAGAATTCTCTGTGTTGTCAGTTAGGACTCTGACTGACACAAGAAAAGGACTCGCTGAAATATGTTCCTCATTAAACAAGACTGATAACTCGTAGTCACCTGAAAAACAGACGCTCTTCAGTATGGTTTGACAGAAAACTGCTGGCACGAGGTCCTTTTCTAAGTCACTTCACAAAGTAGCCTTACCTGGCTCTTGAGCAGTGTAGGACACACTGCAGGATCCGTCTTGGTGATCATCTAAGTAGAGCTCAGTGTGTCCTGGTCCTTCTATTGAAACACACAGTTTCCCTTCTCCTGCCTCCCGAGCCCAGATATTAAAATCAGCTGCAAACCAGAATCACTGAATTCAGAAGCTGTAAGTTTAGAGTAAAAGCGTGCCCCCCCCACATGCTGATCTAGGCGTTTTGTCTGGAATGAGTTTGTTTCTAGATCACATTGTGTCTTAGGTTTAGACTCAGGTAAAAGATTGAATGAATTTAATTGTTTCTCAATTGAATGAATTTAATTGTTTCTCAAGTGGCCAGGACTTGTCAGTGGATTCAAATTTTTATTAAATATTCATATAAATGTATAACTCTTACTGTTACTAGAACAAAAACTACTACTCAAATTACTGTTGTACATCTAGAAACTAATTTTGTATGTAACAAGCCTGGAATTTAACATGAATAACAGGAAAGTATTCATTAAAAATCTATGTTAAACACAGCAGGTGCAAAACACAGCTTCGTGGCAGATGATCAACAGTGTAAGAGGTGAACAAAGGAAAGTCATTTCTATGTTAAAGCACATTGAATGTTAGGCTGCCTAATTTCACCTGCACTATTGCACCACGACTGTTTGTCACAATCCTACACATACAATTCATCAGTGTTGGGACAAAACCTTATATCTTCATTTTGGTTGTTTCTTCTTTGCTGGAATTTCTCTAAAACAAAACTAAACCTTGTTATATTGTCTCACATTAAAAAAATACTTAATGTAATGTAAAGGAACATTTTTTCATTTTCTTACCAAGTTACTTTTTTGGAGATATGAGGTTTTGATAGCAAATAAATTTTCCAATCCCAGTTTTTCACAGTTTACAGTTTTTCACAGGCCCAGTGAGCTAAAGAAATGTAATAAATACCTGAAAAAACTTTGAAACACTGGGGCTAGGAAATCTCCACTAATGACTATGGAGTAATACCTGGTACTCTGGCATAAGCTTTGTGCAGGCCTTGTCCCCACATCTGCACCTTGTCTGCACCTCCCTCACCAAGATGTCCAATGGTGTACTGCAGTGGAGAGCCTTTAATCTCCTGGTCACGGCTCTTCATGCTTACACTGTGCACGCCCAGCTCCTCTGGCACAAAGCTCACCGAATAGAGGTCATTGCCTGTGGCAGCAACCGAGGCTTCTGCTGCTGCTCCTGAAGGGGCAGACACTTTAGCAGCCATGGTCTCCAAGTCAGTTCCTGTAACGTAAGAATATGTTATATGTATGACCTGTGAGATCAAAATGAAAGTAATAGTGTCTCCAAGTGGTATTGTTTAAATGGCTCTAATCACAGGAAAACAACATTTCCTTCAGTTTTAAGAGTTTTTTTTTAAATGTAAACATTGTTAACATTGTCAGAATGGATGTTTTTTCCCCACAGTTCAAACAATCTGTATAGCAAAACAAAGTTGCAAAAACTACAAATGATAAACACATTATGGTTGTGATGTCATTACCATGAGCAGATTTACTACTTTAAAATGTTATTCAATAAATATATACAATCTCATATATTCATGTAAGAAGACCTAAGTGGAAAATGTCAATTTTCAAACTCATACTCTACCAGTTATTTTGAACGCTAAGCTGCATTCATTGCCTACACTGGCAGTAGCGGGTTTTTTCTGGTAGTGAGTGATACTTCTTCTCATCAGTCCACCATCTGTCACTTCTGCTAGGAAAGGGCTCCCTGAGGAGAAACATCAAAACCCTGCCATCATTCACACTTTATTTCCATTCTTTTAATTCAGTCTAATGCACTGATGGGCTGTGTACTCTTTCTGTAGTGCCCATAAAAACAAAATCAACAGATTTTTTAATTATTATGACAAGAATATGGTCTCTTTTACCTGGTATGTGTTCGTCAGAGAATTGGATTGACACTTTGTAGGTGCCTGGCTTGCTTGGGCAGTATGATATCCTACACGATCCATTGTCTAACTCCTCTGTGTGAATGACCACATTAGCTGGGCCCTCGATGGCAACAGTCAGGCCACCGTATCCTGCAGCCCATATTATAGTATACATAAGAATGCTAGAAATATTAAGAATTAAGTTAACAAGAACACATTAAAATATAAACTGCATACAGATGCATTTACATGGTGCGTAAGTAATGCTTAAGCATGATAAATAATTGGCTGGAAAAAAAACGTCTAGGTACAGGTCATCTCACCAGCATTACATGTGTCAACCACAAACTGAGATATGTGGTTTGTACGTCCGCCATGCAGGCCAGTTCCAAACACTTTAACCTTGCTGGCATCTCCTGTCTCTAATTGACTGATGCACACAGTGATTGGGCTGCTTCTCACATGCTCCCCGTTCTTCTTAATGCTCACCAAATGTTCGCCCACCTCTTTAGGAATAAATGATATCCCTGTATAATAGGGTTTCATATGGTGTTAATGTATTTTACAGCAGATCTCACTTCATCATTTTACATCTATACATGATGATGTATCAATTTGAGGGTAGCAATTCAACAGCATTGATTTTAAAATTGGTTACTATAATATTCGACAAAGTATGCACTTTGGTAATAAAATTACAAATAATAAACATTTAAATAAATACTTATAAATACATTTTATAATAACATTGAAAAATAATTTTGATAAGAATATTGTAAGGTTAAAGATTTATACAAATTTAAATCTGTTAAATGGTGTTACATGATCCAAAGGCACATAATGATGGTATAAATAAAACCCTTTCACAAACTGAACCATCAACAGTGGTGCTTGCAAGTTTGTGAACCATTGAAAATGTTCGTACTTCTCAAAAGTATGACCAAAAACATCATATTAAATAGGCCCTCAGTAAAGATGACCAAATGAAACAAATGAGACAAAATAGTATCCCTGTGAATTTATGTACAGGGGAGAATATCCAGCATTACCTATCTGTGAGTGGCAAGAGTATGTGAACCTCTAGGATTAGCAGTTTATCTGAAGGGGAAATCTGAGTCAGGTGTTTTCAATGAATGCGATGGCAATCAGGTGTGATTTTAGGCCCTGCTTTAGTAACAAAACAGGGATCTATCAAAGTCTGAGCCTTACAACACATTGCTCGCAGAGTGTCTCAGGGCTCAAACAGAAGATTTCTAAGTACCTCAGAATAAGAGTTGTTGATACTTTTTAAGCTGGGAAAAGGTTATAAAACCAAATCTAAAGAGTTTGGACCAATCCACAGTCAGACAGACTGTACAAAAAGGTCACTCCAAGGACAAGGCATGTAATAGTCTGCAAGATCACAAAGGAACCCAAATGAGCAACTAAAGGCCTCTCTCGCATTGGCTAATGTTGCAACCTTGCCCTAAATGCATGTAACCCTACACTACACGTTGTCTTGTCCTTTTGTTTTGTTGCTCTTGTGTTTTTCTTGCACTCTCTCTCCTGCTCTTTTTGCACACAGTGTATTTTGTCCTGTATGTAGTCTAGTGGCGTTTCTGTTTTTATTCTTATGTTGCACCGTGATCCCGGAGGAACATTGTTTCATTTTACTGTGTACTGTGTATATGGCTGAAATGACAATATACCTACTTTTCTTGAGAAAGAGAAAGCCCCTGCTCCCCCCAAAAAACATTGCTGTCTGTCTATAGTTTACTGAAGATCAAGTCAGGAGGCTATTTAAAAAATGTTTTTTGGATGGACCAAACTAGAACTTCTTTGGTTTAAATGATACACTGCATTCTAGTATAAGAACCTTTTCCTATCTGTGAACCATGGTGGCAGTAGTATCATGGTTTGGGCTTTTTTGGCTGCATCTGGGACACAGTTCTTCTTATAAGTGTTGTAACAATAAGCAAATTTAAAAGGAAAATGTCAGGACATCCGTCCATGAACTGAATCTCAAGAGAAAGCGGGCCATGCAGCAAAACAATAACCCTAAGCACACAGTTTATTCTATTAAATAATGGTAAAGAAGAATTACATTAATATTTTGGAGTGGCCAAACCGGTCAGACTCTTAACTCAGTATAAGTGATGTGAGCAGTTCATGAGAGGAAACCCACAAACATTCCAGAATTAAAGCTGCTCTGTTTTTAACTAAAATCCTCCAGGCAGATGTATTGGACTGATCAACAGTTGCCGGAAATATTTTGTTGCACTTTTTTTGGTGCATAAGGGGTCACACCAGACACTGAAAGCTAAGGTTCACATAGTTTTGCAACTCACATGCCGTATATGTAAAATTTTTATAATTTACCTTAATAAAAAAATGGCCAGATACAATACTTTTGTCTTATTTGTTTCATTGAGTTCTCTTTACTGTTAGGAGCTGTGTGAAAATCAAGTGATAAATATGCAGAAACCTAAGATTCTAAAGGAGTCAAACATCACTACTACTTGTATCTCTCACCAATGTGGCTGTCAGGCTGCCTCTTCAGCGCACAGGGCACATTCTGTCTAGAGGGCGATGAGATGCTTGCAGTGAGCTGGCTGATGTCCTCCTCTGTAATGTCCAGGACAAAGTCCACTGCAGGACCCAGTTTAACCTGAGATTTCCTCAAGCTCCCATCTGGGTACAGAGTACACAGAGCGTAACATATTGTACATGCTGAAAGAGCAGGACACTGCATCAATTTTTTGCGATTTACTAGGAACGTTTTACCTGTGATGTTGGCTTTGAAAGGGCTGCCACCAATATGCACGTCATTATGCAGAATCTGGATCTTGTAATCGCCTGCTTGTGTTGGTAGATAGGTCACGGTGCAGGTACCATCTTTATTGTCAACACAGCACACCTCTGTTTCAGACGCTCCCTCAACTGTGATGTCTAGTTTCCCTACAAAAAAGACAGTTATACAAGCAACAGTTTTTAGAAACATTGTATGATCTGACTGCCTTCCTTACCAACTTCATCTTCCTTAAAAGTCTCTAATCATAACAGAAGCACCTTTGAAAATAATAAATACATTATTTAAATCCATCCATATTAATATCTATACATTTTGTGAAGCATTTTGTATATATAGCTGTATACATGAAAGGTCTACACACACTATATGCACACACACACATACACATCTCAGTGTCATTACTAGGTTTAATTCAGTCCACCATTCAACTGCAGAAATGTACTTTAAAGCAGCCAGTCAGTGTTGGATACCGCATCGCTACTGTTATGCCATCTGGTGGTGAGATGTAAAAATTCAGACAAACTGTTTCCTGTAAATGTCCCTCGCTATATTGTAAGGAGATGGCTTACAGATTAAAATAGATTAATACATATTAATGCATATTTAACACTCTGAAATGTATCTAATCATAAAGTTTACATGGAAACAATATGATAACACAGTGAATTAAGTCACTTACCTATAGATGTGTCCTCATGGTAAATGGTAAAGGCTGCTGTTTCATGGGTAACTCCATATACTAGCCCACAGCCGTGAGCTTTCATGCTGCTGTTCATGGCACTGTTCACATAATACTGCAGAGAGAGCTCTAGAAGAAGAACTTCAGTTTTAGTAGTGGCTATTCAACCATTTAGGGTGATGTGAACTTGCTTTCTGGGATTTGGAGGATTTATTCAAAATATTCAACATGTTCTACCATGTATAGTACCAAAAATAAACTACCATGTAGTGCAACAACATGCCTTGTATAAGCAAATGCCAGTATGTATCCAAACGCAGATTTACAGTGTTAGTATAAGTTTAATTATTCAGTTTAGTGTGTTTAGAGATGGTAAAGCAATGTCAGACCTGGTATTTCAGCGGCACGGGATTTGATGAGAATGTGATGTAGGCCCTCCTCTATAGGATCAAACCTTAGTGTGACCGTGCCGTCTCCATTGTCAGTGACGTCGAGTTGTGCTGTTGTTCCTGAAGGCATGTTCACCTCACCTGACAGTGACATTAGGAACATAATTAGAATCAATTTACTTTCACTCTGAAAAATTGTCAGTGAAACCATGCTGAACTCTCACCTGAAATGTCACCTTCTCCTAAGCCTGAGCATAACACCATGTCAAACATCGTGAGTCCTGCTTGATTTGTGCCCAAACCCTGTGAATCAGTGCTAGATATGTCAGGATTCTGTCCTTTAGAGATGATATTGCATAAAATTAAACTGACTTCAAAGTCATGCATTCTCACTTTGCTCTCCACGGCTTTTTCACTGGTCAGACCTTGTGCAGGCAGAACATTAAACTCACCTGGACTGTCAAAAATGGCAACATATGAGGCCAAAGGCAACAGTACAGCTCATTGTAAAATGTATTTTACTGTCTTGAAAATAAACATGACAAAAGGGGTCTTTGGAGAGAAGCTGGAGAAAAAGCACCACTCATCTTCTAAATAATACATTTAATGAATGATTCTTTAAATATATTCCCCAGCATTACTGAGCTGGTTTTTTGGGGTTGTTTTTTTTCGTACAAAGAACCATGTCTACAGAATTATCTACGGTAATTGACTATTTTGTACAGATGCAGCAGAATACAAAGAGTCCCTCTGGCACCTTTATTTTTAAGAGTATGTTGTTTGTTTCTACAACAGTAATTTCTATTGCCTGGTTATCCTTAGCCTTACCTATAAAATGACTCCTCACCAGCATATCTGACAACCAGAGAATGTACACCCTCCTTACATGTGGTGTAGGCAACATGGTAAGTCCCATCAGCATTGTCCATCACTTTCAGAGGATCTATTGTACCTGATAATCAATTAAAGTATAAATGTATACATACATTATATATATATATATAGATATATATATATATTTATTTTTTTTAAATTTTTTTATTTTTTTTCCCATATATTATAAAATTTAAATCTAAAATTTACATTATCATCTGAGTTTAAAATACTGTGAGTTCCTACCATCCTACCAAGTTCCTACCATCAGGTTTGACAACCGCAGCAGTCTCTGGTGCTGCTCCAGTTTTGCTGCATTTAAATGTAAAGGTCTGGGGTATTCCGATATGAACCGCAGTTTTTAATTTCTGGTCTGAAATATCTTCTGTATCTCTCAGCTCTTCATTCCTTCTCATACAGTTACTTGCAGGCAAGACATGGAACCTCAGCAAGCTGAAATATATTCAGCATATGCATATGTAGAAAACAAGCAACTTGACTGTTAAATATCTGATAACAGAAAATCTATACCATATTTGCAGTATTTCTTAAAAAAAAAAAAGTCACCTGCTCAAAGATTCGTCATCTGCATATTTGACCATCAAAGAGTGAGGACCTTCTACAGAGGGGGAATAGTTCACTGTATAGGTCCCATCTCCATTGTCTTTGATGTCCACCAACCCAGTCTTACCTAAAACATATAATATTGACAGTTACGCTTGTTTAGAAATCCAGAAATCCACTGGCCTCTCAGGGATAATAACACCTCACCATTTGGAGTCATTATAACTGCAGACTGTGGGAGCATTCCAGTTCCACTGCTGTCAAATATGAAGATCTGAGGAACCTGGGCACAAATCCCTGACTCTAAGCCGAGTCCATAAATCTTCGGCTCCTTTTTGTCATCAGCTGGAATGACCTGAAACTCAAAGGGACTATAACACATACTTATGATGAGAATAAATGTGGTTACATTTTACAAGTCAGTTCTCAAAACATAAACTAGCCATAGGATAAAATATATCCTTATACTATACCAAAAATATATAATCTTACCTTCTAAATGTATCTTCATTGGTGTATTTGATCATTAAAAAGTAAGACCCTTCCACACATGGTAAGTAAACCACAGAATAGGTTCCATTGCCATTGTCTGATATGTCAACAAGTTTGACAGTACCTAGCACACAAAAAAAAGACATTTATCTCTACAAGAAAACAGAAACATGAACATTACAAACATGAGAAAATGAGAATTCTCACTATCAGGCTTCACCACAGCAACAGTCTCTGGCGCTTCTCCAGTGCTGCTGCATTCAATGGTGAACGTTTGCGAGATTTTAGTGAAGAATCCTGACTCAAAGCCAGGCCCAGAAATTCTGGCCTTATTCTTCAGTTCCTTCACCAAGTCATGGTCTTTTTCAGTGTTAGTACTCGGCAGCACATGGAACCTGAAAGGGCTGCTAATACAAGGATGTAATTTGTATTAAATGACATTCAAACCAGCACAATACAAATGAGCATTTTTTCACCAGCTGAAGTTACAGGGTTAGGGAGTCATACCTGCAAAATGAATCACTGGTTGGATATTTAACCATCAAAGAATGAACCCCATCAACAGAAGGAGAGTAGTTCACTATACAGGTTCTGTCTCCATTGTCTTTAACCTCAAGCTGCTCCATCAAACCTGCCACCATTCACAACAGAAGTTCACATTTGCACAAGAAAAAAAATCTCATTCCAAACTATTGAAGGAAGATGGCTCTTACCATATGGGGTCAATATGGATATCATCTGTGGTGTTTCTCCTGTCTTGCTGCAGTCTAAAATGAAAGTCTGGGGACTTTGGCTACAGAAGCCCGATTCCAGGCCTGGTCCAGTTACCATTATCTCTTTCACTTCTTCAGTAGGAAGTACTTGGAATCCCCTTTGAGATACAAATAATGTAACATGATCTTAAATCATTCCTTTTGCCGCAAAACATCAGTAAAGAAACACTAGCCATACACAAACTCCTGGTCAACAGTTTGCAGTTGTGGGCAACAATAGCAAACCTTTTCTAAATGACTAAGTGAAAATGATGTATGCCATCAGTATGGGTTCAGACTGCGATTCCATGAAGAAGATCATTTGCACGCTCATACCTGCGACATTTGTCCTCTCCTTCAGTTTTCACCACCAGGGAACGAGGGTCCTCCATAGATGTAGCATAGTTAACTGAACAAGTCTCATCTCTCTTGTCTTTAGCCTGTAGTATTTCACTTGTACCTGTTTATTAGGAGCATAACACCATTGCTGTAACATTTTGGATAATTTCTTGATCAATTTGTAGTGAAATGTAACATAAAAGGTACAATGTAGAATGCAGCTGGTGCAGGAAAGCGAAAAAAAGAGTAATGAGGTTTTCATAATGTGAGGTTATATCTTTCAACCCAAAAACCTTACCAAATCCAAAAAGTTTACCAAGGGTGGGCTTACCATTAGGACATAATATTGCTGCAGCTTCTGGAATTCCTTTTTGGCTGCAGTCAGCTGTGAAAGTCTGAGGCTTCTGGGCGTGTATCCTTGACTCCTGATCAATACTCTCTTTTGCAGAAAGCACTTGAAACTCAATAGGTCTACAAAATAACAGAGCATGAAATAATTCTGGCACAGTAGCTTATTATTAACACATTAGAACTATTCAGAAAGGCCTAATAATGTGTAACCTGTTTAATAACCGTAATTGCTGCTGCTTCACCTGTAAAATGATTCCTCTTTGCTAGACCTGAAGGCCAAAGAATAAGAGCCCTCCATGGAAGGGGTGTATGTAGCACTGCATGTTCCATCTCCATTATCATGCACCTCAAGGAGATCCATCGTACCTGAACGCATCAAGAAGATAAGAATAAGGGGACATTTTAGAAATGTTACATCAGATAAAGATCATATGTTCATAAGATGTTGGTTCAAACATTTCAACAGATTCTTACAATCAGGTTTCACCACTACAGCTGTCTCCGGCACCACTTCAGTGTTACAGTCAATTGTGAAGGTCTGAGGGATGTTTTGAAAGACAGCACCCATCAGTTCTTGACCAGACACTTTTGGAATTGGACCCTGAATTGGAATCTTCTGGTCTCTTGCTTCAAGCACTGGAAGCACTGGGAACTTGACAGGGCTAAAATGAAGATTATACAATTTTCAACGTAATAAAAGGATGAGAAAACAGAAATGCTTCGTTGATATGAATTGAACCACTGCTACCTGTCCTGCGAAGCATTCTGGGTTACAATGGCTATTGAATTTGCCTCCTCACTGTTGCTACCGTCTGTGGCGAATGATTCTAGTGCTTGGCTACACATGCCAGACTTCAATCCTGCCCCAGCAATTTTTGCCTTTGTCTCTGGTTTAGCAGGCAACACTTCAAATCCAGCAGATCTGCATGGACGAGACAGAATATCTCAAAAAGAGACAGAATAAATGGATCTCTTGAAATTTAAGGAAGATTAATTATCAAAATATTTTCCATCCTACCGCCTAAATGTCTCTTCATTTCTGTATTTAAACATCAAGGCGTTCAGGCCTTCTGTTGTAGGTGTGTAGTGCACTTTATAAGTCCCATCTTCATTGTCTGTGACGTTTACCAAATCAAATGTACCTTTAAGGGTAAAAAGATATGTAATCTTAGGATGTTGTGTTGTACTGAAAGCCAAAGTGGTAGGTTGAACCAACAGATTCCATACAAGTACTATGTGCGCACCATCAGGTTTTACCAAAGCAACAATCTCTGGTGCTTCTCCACTGTCACTGCAGCCAATGATGAGAGTCTGGGGAACCCCTGCACATATTTCTGCCATGTCATCTCCAGAAATGTTCACTATCCTGTTTTTCTCTTGCTCTGAAGCATCAGGAATGGGAAGCACTTGAAAATCAAAGGGTCTGAAATGAAATAACACAGCAGTGACATAGATGACAAATAGATAATAGCTATCATTACAGAATGTGCCACTTACCTACAGTATGAAACATCCCCTGCATATCTCACCATCAAAGAGTGAGGACCTGCATTGGTTGGGAGGTATCTCACTGAGAAGGTCTCATCACCATCGCTGTAAGCCTCCACCAGCTCAGTCACGCCTGCATTCATTGACCCAGAAAGTCAACCAAACAACAGATAAGCAGACTATTGTTGAAACACTGGACTATTTCAACAGCGGCCCAGGACAAACTAAGCAGATTTTTACCTTTTGGAGTAATCACAGCTACAGACTGTGGAGCTTTTCCTGTTGTGCTGCCATCCATTATAAATGTTTGAGGACTTTGTGTGCAAATTCCTGACTTTAATCCCAGCCCCGATATCTTCACTTTACTCATATCATCTGTAGGGAGCGCGTGGAACTTCAATGGACTATAAAATAACAAGGGAAAAAATGTACAGGTGTCATTTTATTAAGTCGGGGATTGGTTTTATAAAGTTCAGACATAGTCTGTCGTAAAATCAGTAAAATGGCATCAGTGTGGACTGAAAAACTATTTAGATTCATGATTGTGTCATAGGAAATTACACATAACTTAATTATTCACCAGTGACAGATCCGTGAAATATTGATAGCATCCCACCTACTAAATGCACCCTCTTCAGTGTGTTTCACCACTAAAGACTGCGTCCTATCTGGAGAAGGGTAGTGGACAACACTGGAAGTTCCAGCTCCGTTATCAGTCACCTCTCCAAGATCAACTGAACCTAAAACATAAACACTTTTTTACAGGAGAACAAGCATCTTGCTATAAATACTGCCTTGATGCCCCACATGCATGTCCTCACCATCAGGTTTCACAATGACAACAGTATCTGGTTCTTCACCATTGCTGCTGCAGTCATTTGTGGAATTTTGAGGAGTTATTGGACAGAATTTTCCTTTCAGGCCTGGTCCAGATTTTTCCACCTTACTCCTGCTGTCCTGAGCGGAGACTTGCTCACTGGTGCCATCATGACTGGGAAGCACTTGAAACCTTAAAGGACTAAAAGTATATTAAAATGGTTACAGTGAACCATAAATCTAACAGACATGATCTATTAAATTACAAGGTTTTCTCAAACCTGCTATATGCAGTATTGTCCCCATATTTAACCATAATTGAGTGAGGGCCTTCTACAGAGGGAGAATAGTTCACTGTGTAGGTCCCATCTCCATTGTCTTTAGCAGCAAGCAACTCAATCAGACCTGGTTCAATGTATACACAGCAATATATAAAGAATTCATCTTTCATGAAGAGCAATTATTTGCAAATAGATTTTTTTCTATTCTATTCACCAAAACCAAAAATAATGGATTTTGCTATAAGGTATCATGCCCATTATCTTCTAGAATGACCAAACTGAACTGCATCTTTACCTTTGGGATTCATCATAGCAACAGAAGTGGGAAACTCGCCATGTTCTCTGCAGTCAATTGTGAAGATCTGAGGAATCTGAGAACAAATTCCTGACACCAGACCTGGTGCAGTAGTGATGCTTTGCAAAGATCCCTCAGCATCCAGCACATTTAATTCATATGGGCTGTGAGAAATAGTACAACTTGCAGCATATACAAAATAAAAATGGTTGAGTACATAGATACAAAGGTGTTCGCAGCTAAGGTGATTTTAGATTTTGCATTTAGCTCACCTCCTAAAGGTTTCTTCATCTGTGGATTTTGCTGCCAATAAGTGTGAGCCGCACGTGGTTGGAGAACATATTATTTTGTCGGCTCCATCTCCACTGTCTTTCACTTTAAGCACATCAAATGGACCTAAAAAGATAAACAGGGGAAATCAATCTAAAGAACGCTCTACCTCTAAAATCTTAAGACTTCTTTTTCACTACTGAAAACACTGCCCACTTTTTAAATGTTGGGAACATGACAAATTGTCCGACAGAAATAGTACAATGCAACTAAAAACGAAAGAATATAGAAAACACAGAAAATACATATAACGTGTGTGCTCTGAACAGATTCTGGTGAATAAACACAGACCCCTCACCCTCAGGTTTGGCCATAGCTGCAGTCTCTGGTGTTTTTCCAGTGGCACTGCAGTCACTGGCAAAAGATTGAGGACATTTTTCACAGATCCCAGACTCTTTCCCTTGTCCATAAATGTTTGTCTTCCTTCCGAAGTCTTGATCTTTGGTCTTTTTTGCATCAGCAGTTGGACTTTGCAGTACGTGGACATTAACAGGACTGCAGGTCATGTTGTTCAGAATCCCATTAAAAACCTGCAGCATACAATCAGCATTATCATGTTTCACAATGAGCAAAATCTCACCTGCAGTATGAATCATGTCCTGCATATTTGCCCATCAAAGAGTGAGGGCCGTCCACAGAAGGTACATGGTTCACTGTGTGAGTCCCATCTTCATTGTCTTTGATTTCCAACAGCTCAGTCTTACCTTAAAAAGAGGACAGAATTAATAAACTTAAATGACGTTTTCAGAAATCCTTAACAGCAGTGAGGGTCCCACCTTGAGGAGTTATCACAGCCACTGTCTCCAGCAATTTAACAGTTTCCCTACTGCCAAAAGTGAAGGTCTGAGAACTTAGGTCACAAATCCCTGCCTGCAAACTTGATGCAGATATTTCTGCATCAGTGCCTAAAACATCCTTCCCTGTAACTTTGAATGGACTACCTGTAAAGCAAATCAGACCAGTAACAAACTCGGATAAACAATCAAGCCAAACCCTCTTGTGCAAAATGTATGTGCTTTGATTAAAGGATACCTGGAATGTTCGTTCCTCCATACATGATAACATCATCTTGACCAGCTGCAGATGGAGTGTGTTCCACAGCATGACTACCATCTTTGTTGTCATGGCATGATACGTTAGAATCAAATGGACCTTCCAACATTACTCCAAGATCACCATCCCCAGCTCCCCTGTCAAAGAACACCAACGAATGTTTACTAATAATAGTCCTTGACTTCAGTTCAGTAATTTTTGCCATGAGGTAAAGCCTCCAATAACTAACCTTGTTTTTGTGAGGAATTTGTTGGGATGTCCAGTGAAGCCTTGAAGTCCTAAACCAGCTGCTAGTTCTTGGCTTGGACCACCGTTCCCTTCTGTGTTCATCAGGTCTCCTTTTACGTAAGAGGTAATAGCACAGAGAGAAAAAATAGCCAACAATATGAACACTGTGAAGATAACTAGATGAATCTGGACAATGGGGAATTTCTATGCTAAACCTTTTTAGGTATGCCAAAAGGTTTCTTTGAGCAATGCCACAAAACAATCACTTTGGTTCCCTTAAGAACATCAATAGACTTTGAAGAATAACTTTAGCTTCTTTAAAGAGGTTTATCCTTTTATATACCTCTACAAGTGTTTTTTAATGAACACACTTCTAGGGAAAAAATCCTTTTTTTAAAAGATGAAGATCCTTTAAACTTTCAAAATGGTTCTTCACACTTAGAGTAATCAATTAAACAGGTCTTTGGTGAACCAACAGAGGTACTTCTATGGCATCACTGCAAAATACCCCTTTGTGGTGTATTACCTCACCTTGTCCTGTCAATTTAACATGGCTTTTGTAGACTGGTGGATCCACCACAACCTTTGTAGGGAAGCTTGGCACCACTTTGCCTCCGTATTTGAGAAGAAGCATGTAAACACCTGCAGTGAGAGGCACGTAAACAACTGTGTAGCTGCCATCTTCATTCTCCTGCACATCAGTCTTGGCTATGGCTCCTGAGTCAGAGACAGCCTCCACAGAAAGGTCCCCAGACCCTGCCATAGCACAGTCTATGTTTACTACACATGGTTCACCCACCGTCCCCTTCATCAGACCAGGGCCTGATATGGTTAGTTTAGAGGGGTCAAGGGGAAGCTGCACCACAGGGTGAAAAGGTGAACCTGGGATCTGTGAATTGCCAAAGAAGATTGCAATGGTGTATTTTCCATGCTCAGAAGGCAGGTAGAACACAGCACAGGTGCCATCCTCGTTGTCCACACACTGCAATGTAACACGACACGGACCAGCTATTCTGATGGTGAGTCTTCCTCCACCTGCTCCGCTTGTGTCTATGGTAAATTCTGCCCGCTGCCCCAGAAGGCCGCCCTTTAAACCTGGCCCATAAGCCTTCACCTGAGGTGCAAAAAAAAAATCATTAATTCTAATGTCAAAGACAATTACACTTATAAATGTCCATTTTTGCAAAATTGTCAAACTGAAGGAATAATCCACAAAACTGCTCCCTTGGAATAATGCCAAAGTCTGCATATTTTATGCCCCTGTTTCAGTGTCAGCACTCACCAAAGCTCCTTTTAGGTGTTTCAACTATTTTCTTATGATATATACATATTAAAGAATAAGCATTTATATTTGAAAGGATAAAAAGGATACCTTTGTAGCATTGCTTGGTATGTCCAATGGGCTGACTACATTGATATCCAGTCTGTTCACACTCTCAGAATTCATGTTCACTTCTATGTCTTGATCAGTATTCATCTCTTCATCTGTGCGCGAGAGATAGACACACACACACACACACACACACACACACACACACACACACACACACACACACATAAACCTCAGTAAAGGAAAACC
>JBBPCX010000141.1:24209501-24226696 GCA_037974365.1 Hydrocynus forskahlii | reverse complement strand
ACACACACACACACACACACACACACACACACACACACACACACACACACACACATAAACCTCAGTAAAGGAAAACCTTACTGTTGACTTCTAATTTATATTTATATTTGACTCAAACTCACCCAAATAGTCCATCTCTGATCCATAAGGCCTGGTCCAGCTTGCAGTACATGGCTCAATTTTAACCTTTCCAGGTATTACCTGAAACAGTGGTTAAATCCCTCCGTATGCGTTTTAGACTAAAGCAACTGTTTCTGTGCTTGATATCATTACCACACTACATAATTTATTCCCTCAGTGTGACATCTGTATGCTGGGAATTTATCAGCATTCTGGTACAAATTAATTTTGTTTTACTAGAACATTTTCCTTCTTCCCACTCACTTGTGATTGCCACAGTATATTATCAAAGGACAGTTTTAATGCCTCCTTGTGTAATGAAGTGGGTTTTCAATACGGTGAGGGAAGCTAAATGATTACAAAGTAAATAAGCCTGACAGCAACTGCAAACACAAAGAATATTCTCATTCTGGATTATCACTGCTTCATATGAAACACATTGTATGTTATTTTCAAATCCATTTTATCCCTGATTAGTTCTGCACTACTCTGTAGAGCACAGTAAACCAACTGAACTATATTAAAAACTGTTTTTTTCTCTTTTTTTACTGGCAGACATATATTATCACACTCTGGCATGTACAAGCATTATTATTACTGGAACATATATTAGAGTTATGCTCACTATAAAAGGACTGCCAGGAACAGACACTCCTCCCCAAGAGACAGTGATGGTGTGTTTGCAGATACGAGTGGGTGTATAAGAGCATTTATAAATGCCAGCCTCCTCACAAAAGACATCCACTTTTACACAGCTTCCATCCACAGCCTGTGCAGAGACAAAAACATAGATCCATGGATAAAATAATGATACTGTGCAGAATTTTAAATACCTTTTAATTTCTTTAATACTTTTTAAATGTAATGACCAATGTTGTGACTGTGTATAAGCTTCCACACATAGATCTCAACAAAAATCTCAATACTGTCACCAGTTTTAAAAAGGTGGACTATTAGAGGTGGTAGTTCATGCCTGAACACAGATTTTGAGCAATCCTTCACCAGCCTGAGTTGCATCCACAGTGAATTCTGCTTGATGGTTCACCAAGACCCCAGCTGCAGAAATTCCTGCACCAGATACTTTAACCTACAATTTAAAAAGCGTGATCCATCAAGGGTATACACAACGCTTATAATATGATCGATTAAATCTCTCTTGTAAGAGAAAGGGCAATTTTTAGAGATAAATCGTTACCTTATCAGGGTGGAAACCTTTTGTCTTAGGTGTTACACATGCCATGAAAGGACTGTGCTCTATTTCCTCATCGTCACACATCACATGTACAGCATACTCCCCTGCTTCAGTGGGCCAGAATCTCAGAAAACACGAGCCGTCGTTTTGATCATCACACTCTATCTTAGCCTGAGACGGACCCTCAATTGCAAAACCTACAGAGAGACAGAGAGAGAGTGTCAGTCCAGGAAGAGGAAAAGAAAGGTTTTTCCCTTGATAAACCACTTCATATAGAGATATTCGTCGGGATCAACAGTTAATGCCACAACAGTATTTAAAAAATATATATTTTATATATTTATTTTTTCCTTTGCCATATTCTCTCGAATATTTGTCTGGCATACTAACAGTCAAACATTTTCACACACACTGAGATTTTCTATTTGCTACTCACTTGAAATTTACTAAAAATACACTCTTTGAAAAAAATTATATTCAAAGTACGTTCACCTTTTATTCACATATCATTAGCCAGAAAATCTTATATTCATCATTTTTTATTCATCACTTTTGACCCATAAAAAAACTACCTAATTTAATTATAATTATAAGTAAAACGCCAGACAAGTGTTTCTTAATGAGCTACTAAGTGAGCTAATGGGCTGAAACAGTTAACTACTAAAGTTAAAGGACAGTCTAGAATTTGACTTTGCACTGTTACATATTCTTACCAGGAAAAGTGATTTTCTTTGACACATTTTCATTTATAGTTGTTCACTCAACAACTTTCCAGTGCTTAAGAAGAATAAAAATCTGCAGTTTATGAAATACAACAAGTAAGTAGTGACCTGTGGTGAGCAAAAACTGGTAGCATACATTACATGTCATATATGTGTTCCTTGACTGTGTAACATGCTTGGCAAAATAAAATTAACTGTGCTTCTAAAATCTCACCTAGCATACCAGCTTCTGCACCAGTCGCCTCTACAATGAATGAAGCAGCCAGTCCCACGGTTCCTCCCTCCAGTCCTGGACCCCAGGCTCTAATCTTCTGCTCACCAGCTACAGGCCCCACATGGACCTTGAACGGGCTGTAACAAATGAAAGGCTTACTGGTCGTCAGTTTTATTACAGATAATAATAACAGAAAGTCATAGTAAGTGTTCTTAAATCCATATATATTACCTACCAAATGTTTGGAAGTACCATTAAGAAGTCTTAAACATAATGGAAAATACATTGTGTTTCAAATAAGAAACACAATAGGGAGCTTTAGAAACATTTGAAAAGATTAGATATATCCAGAATATCGAACAGACCTGTAGTTGAGTGCATTAGGTTGAAAGTTACATATAAAATTAAGTCACAAAATGAATATTTGGAATGCCTCATGTTTTAAAAGTATGAAATAAGTATAATTAATGTGTTCTCAATTAACAGCATCATTGTTGTTCCTGAGAAAACTTGAAATATTTAAGGAAATATCTAAAAATAGTGTCTATAGTATTATTACAGTGTCAATAATTTGTTGTGTATAATATTTCAGTTTACATTGTGTTATCATATAATGTAAAAAAAGAACAACAGTTCTATGTATGACAAGAGATGCTAAATCTTTAAACAATAGTGTACATTTGAGTTTATTAGGATATCACAGATCAACAATAAACAAGTGAACTAGTGAACAAAATGCTTATATCACCTAGTATAAAGCACATTTTTTTAACCTACAGTTTCCGTTTATGATTTAAACATCTTGTGCCCATAGATCACAAAACTGGACTCATGTTTTGTTCCACACGTCCTCCACATGTAATCTGTGATAACACAGTTTACTTGTACTGCAGTGGTTATAGGCTTATACGTAACACATAAGTTTATAAGGTTAGATGACGCTGTGGCTTTATAGCCTATTTCCTCTTCCAGTGAGTGAATGGAAGGTAACAGCAGAAGATGAATGAACAACAACCTCTTTGGGATGTGCTTGCTGGCCCAGGTGATGTCCACAGTGTAGCCCCCTTCATCACCCGGCATGTATTCAAAGGCATAAATGCCCTCCAGCACCTCCCTCTGCTTCACTGCTACTTCATTACCAGCTGTCAGAGAGAGAGAGAGACATCATCCATCTAAAGGGGCAGAGATGAGGCCCTGTCTCTGTTTGTAATGATCCCACCTGTTCCCATCACCTACAATACAGAGATCTCTTGTGTCTGAGACAAAGCATATGTGTTGGTTACTGCTTATAGTATGGGTAAGAGTTCTGGTGTGCGTGAAGTATGACTAATGGTGTTCAGTGGAGAATAAAAAAGTAGTGAGAATGGATGCTTTTGGCTCACAGGGCCCACGGACGTGAGCTGCCAGGTTTCCAGGTCCGGCCTTGCGGGTGTCAACCTTAAAGTCCGCCAGCTGACCCCTCCTGAGGCCTTTGGACTGCAGTCCTCGTCCAGTGGCACGGCAGGCTTTAGGCTTAGGTACTGAGACAATTGAAGGAAAAACGGGCGAGGTTTGAAACTAATTATACGAGCGGATAATAACAAAGTCATGCCCTTGAAATACAGCCTCAAAACTTCATTAGGGGTTCACAATCCATCATTAGGGGTAAAAAAAATGGTTTAGTGGATTATGGTGCATTAGTTTTGGAATGTTAAAAAGTATGCACATTTGGGCCAACATATAATGATCCATATCGCTTTTATTTTCAAACATATTCCACTAGGAAAATCCAGCAGTTTTCAACATGTTTTGAAAAGTAATTCTGAATTATACTTTATCGAATTGAGTCATGCCAATTTTCATGTGGCACAGGAGCAGCTTTCTAACTGAATCAGTATAGCATTTTGCTCTTGCCTTGTCTTATTGTGTGCATTTTGTTGTCTTTTGTTTACATTTGTCATGTGCTTTCTGTACATGTGCCTTTTACTATTAACATCCTTTGCCCTGCCTTCGTCCTGCCTCCTCTTCAGTGTGTGGACCTGTGATCTATCAGTAGACAACTCCTCAGTAGACCAGTTGCTTCTGGTCATTTGTTATAGGTTCCTCTATGTCTCACTGCGTCTTTAGCCCTCATTGTTGGAAGTTTCCTTGTGTTTATTTTATGACTTGCTTCTGTTTTATTTAAAGTATTTTAAACTTGCATTGTGCTTCACCATCTTCAATGCATGACAACCAATCAGAGCTTCACACTCCTTGGGAAAAGAGGAAAGGTAGAAAGTGCAAAAAATGAAGTGTGAAAGAAGTCTAACCAGTCTTTGGTTTAAGCGGCGCTCCAGGTTTCAGCTTGGCTTTGGGGAAGAGGGATAGGTAGGTCATGACTGACCGTTCGTCCACCCTGGGGTCAAGAATTTCCTCGGGAGCAATAAGCTGAACATACAGACAATAAGAAACAAAACTCAAGGGTGGTCTGAGTGCGTCAGCAATTCTCATTAAAAAAAAGCCCATGATACACTGGTGCATTGTGTAAATGTACCTGTGGTACTCCCAGCCAGTCGTCTGCCTGCTGCATGGCCTCCTTTGTGTTAGTCACCCTCTGGACCGTATCCCAGCTCTCCCAGTCTGGACACAAGCCTGCACACGTGCAAATAATCACTCAAGAGGGCTGAAAAAGCAAAACAAGTTTATCACGCTTATCACAATCAATCAATCAAAAAAAAAAAAAAGGTTACAACGTAATAAAAAAGTCAGCATTCTGTGCTTGGTTGTTCAAGTAAAGATGTTTGCTTTGTTGGCTGAAAATTAAATATTGTGTTCTCTCAACTCATGTAATTAAAACTGCAACAATTTTTTTGGTGTGTTTTACTCTCCAATCGCAATGAAATGAGTATTACTTACATAAATCAATGCAATGGGTTTTTTGGTAATACAGTACTTCACTGAAGGCCAGTATTTGTAAAACTCAATGACAGATATGTAAGCCTTTTAAGACAGCTGACATAAACCTACATAAACAAAGGCTTATTTCAACAGTTGCTGGGATAGTCTCCAGGTACCTGCAACCCTAGTAGGATTAAGCGATTACAGAAAATGAACGAATTAATGCTAGACCAGTAGTTGCTCTGGTCGAGAACCAGACACATGCATTTTCCAGCAAACATGTTAAAAAATTGCCAAATGCAGCAGGGAAAACATCAAACTGTGTTGGATTCCAGCCTTCAGTTTCCCACTCCTATGCTAAGAACAAATTGAAATTTTAAGTGCAGAGGCAATAAATCCTTGAGTTGTTTCTCAGAAGGAATGGCTCTACTTGGAAGAACTCTATATTTAATTTTGAGCTAAAATTTTGAGTTTAAAATACAAATGCTTGATGTTGACTCTTGTTAAGTTGACAAAAACATTCTTATAGTGCGCGCTTTGTGTTTCTTTTCTTTCTGATTATAATTGGATATGAAATACTGGGGTGGTAAAGTACGTACCGGGAGCTAGACCGTCTACGAGAGCTCCTAAGGCTTTGCCATCCTGCCAGTCCTGGCTGAAGTTGGTGATGGGCAGCTCGGGGACCTTGCTCTGAATCCATCCCAGCAGCTTCATCTCTGGGGTGAGCTTAGAGACTGCGTCACCGCCCTCATCCTCCCACACGGGTATGGAGATGGAGTAATGCAGGATCAGTGTCCACACCAGTCCCAGGATAAGTTTCAGATTTCCATCCACTATGGCCTTGCTGTCTAAGGATCACCACATGAGCACAGCATATTGTTATCAGACAGCTCGTGGCCAAAGACCCTTTCTCACTTAATAACGCCTAATATTTTAAGAATTCTCATTATCTCTTTGACCTTAGGTGGTTTCCACACAAATGGATTATTCCTTCATTAAATATAACCTAAGCAACTGATAAGCGAATCCCATTAGCGGATCATGAATGTTTAAATTCAAATTCTACCAAGAGAAAATTCTTGACCTTTTCCAGCCATTACATTTACGCAGTCGAGCATAAACAATGTCGGTGTAAGGTTAGAACCTCTTACGTTATCAGCAAATGTCTGGAGAAATAGACAGCTGATGATGCAACCTGTAGAACTCATTGTTTTCCCAAAGCAATGAAATATGAAGCCTGTTTGAAAACACTTTAAATACTAAGTGTGTGAGACTCCTATCGGTGGTGTACATATTTTAAAAATTGCATTAAAATAATTACATTATCAAGTCATGCCTTTATTTTCTTCATTACCTAAACCAGACAATACGCTGGAGCTAATGATTTGCATGCTCAAAAGTTCACCTGCAAGTTTACTAGTCATGAGATCAAGAACCCAGCATTCTAGAATTTAATCTCGCCGATTACAATAAAAGCATTCAGCAGACACTGTATCCTCATTCACTGACTAATATAGAGATCTTTCAATGCGTATTAAAACACAACTTACCAATAGAGACCAGCTTGATCTTTTCACGTTCTAAAAACTCCAGAGCCACCGAAACGTTGTCCAGCTTGAGCTGCCTGAGCATGGGTCGTGCATGGAACTTTCTTAACATCCTTTTGTGGCTCAGGACCTCCAGTAAGGAAATGAGGTTCAGGCCATCGCTTAGGTCAAACCGAAGGTCATTTATCTGCTTGTCCACACACCTAAGGTGTTCATTGCACCAGCGGGTGAAGGTGTTCTTCTGGATCTTCTTCCATGGTGCATCTTCTGAAAGGTTAATCTGAGCTGCAGTCACACTATTGACGAAGTTGCTCATCTCTATGTGTTCACAAATCCCACTGGCATGAGCTCTTCCTATCGAAGAGTCTTTATACCAGTGTCTAGGTGCGATATGAGCATTCTTGAAAATCTGCTGAAGTCCTTCCTCTTCTTCTGTTCCAACCAATGGCAGTGATCCTACAGTGCAGCTGGGGATCCATCTCTCTGTGGAGAAACTGATTCTTCAAAACATGAAGTTTCGTCATTGAGCAGCCCCCCTACATTATGGTTACAACAACAATTGTGCAATTACATCAGTGTGTGGAGAATGTATTTGCTGTGATGACACAGGTCAGCAATAGGAGCCTCATCCCAAGGGAGTGAAACCTATCCCCACCTTCCGTCCGGTCATCCTCTTGCAATGCCCAACGTCATCACTTGTTCTAAGAACATCACTGGTGACATTAGCCTTCATTTATTCTGGCATAAACTAGGTGTGTTATTATATGAGGCCTTTTGATGGGTCCAAGTCCTCATATTTCTAGAGTGGAGTAGAATAGGTATGACTCATTTGGGTGGACTCCCTCAGCAAGGACAGTCAAGCTGTTTTGTTTTATGAGTGTCAGTGTGAGTAGACTTCAATTTTTCGTTCTAAAAAGAGGCCACAAGAGAAAGTTCTTCTTGGAAAGTTCTGCTGGCATATATTATGCCAGTTTACCCTCATCCTTGAACGCTGCACCTTTAGGCCTGGTTTCGCATGTGTAAATTAAGCCTCGGCCCAGGCTAAAAAGAGCTGTTACTGGCAGATCACCACTGGCACTGCTTTTCAGTCCAACACTATGTTTAATCTACCTTTAGGAAAGCTGTGTTAATTAGGATGCTCCATTAATTCTTTAATAAACTAAAGTACCTGTACATAGTTTAAATAAAGGTTCAGTTGCCTAGTGGCTTTGCTTTCTCAGCAACATTATACTAACATTTTACTTCATAGCGATTACACCAGCAACAAGCTAGAAATACAGATTTACAAGAGAAGAGAGAAAAATGACTTGATGGAGGTCCTGAGCCACAAGAGAAAAATGACTTCAGAATATTTTTTTTTACTCAGTATATTCAAGGGGAGCTCCAATTTCTCAAGCTTTCTGTGTAATTTGAATAAAGATAAGACAAAACTTGTAGTACTGATAAAGGTTTATCTAGTCTTATATTAATTCAATCATTTATATGTAAGAAAATCATTCAGAGTAGTGTGAAGAAAAGCTTCCACGTCAGAAAAACTTAAAAAGTCGGAATAGTTCACAGGGGTGATGATAAGGACCAGATGTTTTAAGCTATAAAGTCTGAAAAGCTACTTCAAAGAACATTTCTATTTGTACTGATTACCTGATGCCTGCAATTCTGTATTTTACATTTTCAGATAAGGTATTATATAAATACATATATATTTAGGGCCGAGATGCACTGAAAGGCAAAATGGTCCGCCAAAAATATTTTTTAAAAATTCAGATTTATTACTACTTTCATTGCATTACAAATAATATGTAAATACATATATCCTTAGTTAAGTTCCCTGGCCTTTCTTTATAGTAAATAAAATGGCTACAGACATTGCAACTCCTACCCCAACACCTGTAAATGAATCAGAGTCTGCAAATTTCTTTACAATTACAATGTAGCATTTAACTCACTTTAAACGACTTGGTTGGTGTTTGAATATGTCGATTTTCTTTCTTAACATAGTCATGATAAGGAGAGATTTATCACTCCCTTAATTAAACAAAAGAACTGCCACTGTAAATACCTTTTATTTCTTTTATACTGCATATTCTCTATCCTGCTACTGCCTAAATTTGCACAATTATTAATTGTGGTCAATCTCTACATTATCATTTTTACACACTTAATGACGCTGCTGTTAAAGAGCGGTTTAATACTGTATTCATTCAAACTTGTACTGTAGCTGCTTTTAGCTGACTGTACTAAATGTTGTCTTGTATGTAGTTGTTTTTCTTGCACTCTTTCTTGCTGTGTATTTTGTCCTATCTGCAATCTTGTGGTGTTTGTTTTTGCATTGCTCTGTGGTCCTGAAGGAACGTTATTTTGTTTCACTGTATGACAATAAAACTAACCCAAATTCATTCAAATCCTCAGAACATTCTGTACTGGTTAACATCTCCTTAATGACAATAAAACCAATTTCCAACAACAATTCAGTATCACACAATACGACTTTGTTTTTATGTTCTTTATTCATTTTTGTTTTGTTTTTCAGTAAATCTCTGTACAAGTAACAAACAAACTAGTGACTTTATTAAGGGTCTCTTTGAGACGAGTTAGTGCTATTTATTTTAAACGCCCTGTGTAATACTTATTGTCAATAATTTAAAGCTGTAGAACAATAATGTTCAGTGCATAGACATCAACTTTTTATGTTTTTACTGCCAGCTAAACAAGCACTGAATGAACATACAGGAGACAAAACGGTATGAGTAAATGTTTCAAATGAATTATTGCTTTCACTCTCGCAAACTACTAAAATAAGTGGCTATTCATAGTCATGTTTGACCGAGGTGAAATGAATGATAAACATCGACAGGTGTGTAAGGGTTTGGTAAGGCAAATTACTACAGTACGTATGTTTGGTAAAACAAACCAAATACTATCATCACTATTTTTGCAGGAAGGGGAAACAGTAGTTTCACTAACACATAGCTTCACTAAAATCCTACAACAATGGACTTCCTGCTTTTACCTAAATGCTGCAGCAGCTTAGGATTGGATCTGATATGGATCTGATACCCTAAATATCCTTCAGTATTACAGTTACACAAATTCACACTTAGGGCACCTCTTAAACCAAGAGGGCAGAACATCAGTATATTATTGAAAATATGTGTGCGTATGCATCTGTTTACTGGTTCATCGTGCCAAGTACTCAAGCTGAGGTTTTTGTAAGCACATAGGCTGTCACGGCAACAGTTACAACAGCGACGGGCATCCACCTGATCCATTTCTCCTGAAACGGCAAAAAAGACATACAGATGACACCCCAGTCAGCATTATCTTTCCTGTCAGAGCATGTTAATATACATACACACACACACACAGTGACAGGGAGGTGTTAGGAACAAGGGGGTGCCAACGTCAGAGCAGACAGAGTCGGAACACACGGTAAGCTGGGATGGTTAAGAGATATGAGCAGGGCAGCCTACGAGTAAGGACACGGACATTTGTTAACATGGTAGGGAACAAAACAGACAAAAGCCTGCTGATTATGAGGAGGACCTGGAAGAAGACAACAAGGAGCATTTTGAGAATGATCTGCCTTTGTGTCTTGGCTTGGGCAAATGCAGGACAGTCTCTTTTTTTTTTTTTGCATAGGCAGAGGATGGTAGACGCAAAAGCAGAGGAAGAAAAGGAGCGAGGGGACGGAAGCACTGTGTACCTTTCTACCACAATGGGCCGAAGCACCAATACAGCAAAGCCAGGACAAGGCCGATGACTACGGCTAGGATGGGCGGCAATAAAGACAGCTAAAGGAGGGAAGGGATATTACAAAACAAAACACAAAAAAAACAAACAAACAAAAAAAAAAAATCAACCTAGGAAGACCGATTTTAAACAATTTGATTAGACAAATGTGCTAAGGGGAAACTAATGGTGCAAAGAGGAAGCTATACTCTCTTTTAGACACAAATGTTCTGAAGTGTACGGACTGCACCTTAAAATTGAGCAAAATAAGTTCCAGCACCTGTAAACAAGGAATTCAAATTAAACTAAAATGAAAACCTGAAATGAAAGTACGCTGTCTACTAAATCCTTTAATTTCAGGGACTATATATACACATACAGTGAATCTGTGATTTCTCCTCTTGTACTGTCCCTGTTGTCAGCTCCCTGTGCAGTGTGCTCAGACGTAATGAAGTGAAACCAAACTCACTTGGTTGCTTTTTTCCTGCAGAGCCTTCAGACTTGCTTGGCACTGCTTCAGCTCCAGGGTAAGGGAATGCTTCTCCTGCTCCACCAGCTCGCACCTCTCCCTCAGGCCCAACAGCTCAGCTTGTGTCTCCTCGTACTGCAAGAGAAAGAGAGAATATGAAGTCAAAAAAATTACACTGCTGTCCTAACCACCATGCTTACAATAGATTTAAGTATCAAGGAGATCCTCTTAACAAAAGTGAATTAAAAATGGCTACAAAAGACTCCAAATATTACAGCAGCGTTGTAGCTAAATGGATGAGGAATTTAACCTTCAGTCGCTCACCTCTTTCTGCAACTCCTTGGTCCTGTTGGTGCTCTGGTCCAGCTGGTTGTTTAGCTGGCTGGTGTCTCTCTGGTGCTCATCTTGCAAAGCGCTAAGCCGCATTTGCAGGTCAGCCTGTGTCTTCTCCAGGGTCTGCACCATATTGCTGAGGCCCGTGCTCTGCTTCTTACAGCTGCAGGTGACCAGGGGTCAGAACCACATTAGAACCTAGCATTACATCATCATCACTGCATCATTGTTCAGATACGACCATCAGAAACTCAGTGTTTGATTCAGTTCCAGACCGTATCACAGAAATCCAGATTTTTCTCAGTTTTTTTTTTTTTTTGAATAAAAAGAGTTAAGAGAAGTACACTTTATCAGTGTTAACATCCTGTCTCCATACAGGAAGATATAGAATGTCCACACAGGGAAAGTAAGCTGCTAAAACAGCCCATTTTAAATTGACTGGATGTGTGATGTCAAAATCAGCACACATGCATATCTATTCAGCTTACAGCAGGTTAGCTTTATGCTGAAGTTATAATGAGTTTTTTTGGTCCAGAATGTTTTATTGAATGAGACACAATCCTGGGCAGCCTCTCAGGATGACTGATTATTAAGACTGCACATTACAAATCAAAATGACTGTAACTACATAACTGCAAATTCAGAAAAGGGAAAGTAATGGTGCAGTCAGACAGATCACAAATCATCTTCAAATGAAAACTAGTAATTGTTTGCATCTTTGATTCAAAAAAGGAAATCTATCATTAATAATACGTTTGAAAGAAGGCAGTTTGGTCTATTATGCTCACTATGCTTTCACACAACAGGACACAAGTTGATAGGGCTCCTGTGAATTCAATTCCCTGGAAATGCCACCTCTATTTATGAATCCCTATTGCACGAGTGCAGCTTCCTTGTGGTAAACTCATAAAATTCATGAACCTGAGCGTTTACACAGACCATTCATAAAGCACTGCATTTCTTAACCAATGAGATACATGAAGACTGGTCCCTGTGTTGAGTGAGTGTTGTGAAGTGGACCTGTCCAACTCTTTCTCCAGCTGCTGCATTTTCCTCAGAAGTTGGTCCTTCTCAGAGCGCAGGTTGCTGCATTCACTCTGCAAGATGCTCTTCTCCTTCTGCTGCTGCACAGCCAGCTGCTCTTTCTCAGATCTAAGCGAGACGCGCTCCCTCTGCAGGTTCTCGCGCTCCCTCTGCAGCTTCTCGCACTCCCTCTGCAGCTTCTCACACTCCCGCTGCAGGTTCTCCAGGTCAATCCCTGCATTGAGCACACAAACACACACACACACACACACACACACACACATCCCAGTTAAAACATAAACTCACAAGCATGGGAGAATAAACCGCTGCAGGTTTATGGGTTATTGATCTTAGAAGTGTCACCTAAAAAAGTGTCATCTTATGAGTGTTGTTTCATGATCCTTTTGCTCAACCTCCCTCACATAGCTTGCATTTGTTCACAGCTTCTCTTATAATAAAAGCAGTATTTTATGACATAAGTGGTACGCAAATGCGCGGCAGTTTTCAGTCTTCACAACGCAAATGCATACCTAATTTGTGACTTCATACTGCGTGACTTCATACAGGTGACTTTAATACGACTGTTTTCAAGATTTCCACAGTGTGAATTTTTTTCAACACTGAATCAATTGCTACTACTATTGTCAGTTTTAACTCACTTTTTTTCTAGGCAAATTTTTGGGGTTCTACACATTAAGTCCAAAGGGAGTTTAGAGTGTGTATGGCTGTGTGGAAGGTTACCTTGCTGTTTAGCAGCTTTGTCTCTCTGTTGATTCTGCTGCTGGTGACTGGATCGCATACTGTCAATCTCCCGCTCATACTTATTTGCCGCCAGCTGCCATTTTTCCAGCTCAGTGGTCAGTGTTGCTAGGTTGCCCTTTAGGGCACTGACCTCATGGTCCCTCTCGGCTGTTGTCTTCTCCATGGTACAGCGCAACACTTGAACTTCTTCATTAGCTGCAAGCACTTCCTGCTTCATACTGACGATTGTTCTGTCCTTCTGATCCCCGACATGTTTAAAGTCATCCTGCACCTTCTGAAGCTGAGCTTTATCAACAAAGAAATAAACAATACTTACATAATACAACCACTTTAACAGAGACAAATACTGCAGCTTGTCAAATGTAATGAACGTATGAGAAACAAGGGAGATCTCTTCACACTTACTCTGAAGCGTTTTTATCTGCTTTGCTGAATCCTCTGCCTTCTGCTTGCTGGCCTTCTTCTCCTCCTCTAGAAGTCCTGTAAAATGTGCCATAGGACATCAAGGGGACATCCAAATATAACAGACCTATCTAACCTGATAAATAATGAGTTCGAGAACTGACTTAAGTCCATTTCACGAGGACTGTACTACTAAGATCATCCAAGTGTTGTTGAGCAGAGTTAGAGCTCAAAGTAAGTGAAAGTAACCTTGATGATGCTGTAGTGTCAGAACAGTTGAAAAATTTAGCTCCCACTGTTGATAAATTGCTAATACTACCTTCATGTAGCTTACTACAGAGGCAAGCATAAAAATCAAGAGCAACAAGTAATTACATCATGACAATTGTTTCTGATTCTGACCATCTGAAAACAGGCATGGATTTGTGAAATGGTCTTTGTCATGCAAATCAAAGCAAACCCGATTTATGGATGTTACCTTGCAGCTCCACACACTTTTGTTCTTCTGCAGTGGCCTGATCATAGGCTTCCTTCAGCCCCTGGTTCAGGTGCTGGATCACCTCTGACTTAGTGCCCTCCATGGAGCTCTGACTTAACTCATCTGTGCAGACATATAGCAAAATACTGACCTTTGAGAAATTATTTCAATCAGATTCACAACTCTCCCATAAAGCACTTAATTCAGAGAATTTCTTAAATGGATTGTTAAAGGATGAATCAAATCCAGGGGGTATTTCAAAAAGCAAGATGTTTCATCTTAAGCAAAAAGTGAGGATCATCCAATAGGAACCTTCATTTTTTACTGCTGGACTTGATGTTGGGCTTAGGTTATCTGGCTAAACTGAGAAATCCTACTTTGTAACTTTGCCCCTTTGTTTGTCACCATTGTTCATCATCTTTTTTGTCTTGACATTACCTGGCAATTTTGCTCTTCTCCAGAGTTCAAGCTTAGATGGACCACAGGTTAAATTTAGCCAAGAATGAAGTGCAAGATAATTTCCCCTGAGGTGGGTAAATGGGTCTATTCCATGAATTAATAACTTGGCCCAGAATAGATTTACCCTAAAAACATAAATTCACCAGCTCATGTCTAAACTAGGACCACTGTCTCCATTAAGGGTGGACTGCCTCTTTTTCACTGAAAATTAACTGAGAACTTTTACAATAAACTGTTTGATGCAGGCAAAATGAGGCTATATGTAACTTTACAGCACGTCTGCAACAATATAAAGCTTATGCAATACATTTATAATTCACAAGCATATGCATAAAAAAAGTTATTTTAAGTTTCTTCATTAGTTTGTTGGCTTCTGTTTGGAGTTTTTTTCAGCTACTAAAATTAGGTTGCAATGAACCAGGTCATCCTGAGAGTTATAGAATTGACCTCATCTTGCAAACTCGAAGCACAGTCAAGACTGTGCACCAGAAATGGTGATTTCAGGGAGTCATCCATGCAAGCAGATGCAAGCATAAAAAAACACCACCAACAACACTGTACACATTCTGCATGAGTCAGCTGTTTGAGGCGAGCCAAACACCCTGAGCATGCCAAACCTGCCCTTCAGACATTGCAGGGAGGGTGACAGAGTGAGAACATAAAGGATTCATGAATTCCTGGGTTGTATAAGTCCCAGTCTCATGCTCATCCGTGCCACTCTGGATCAGGCACACAGCCTCTCCACAGTTTAAGGACACAGAGGAACACTCTGGTCTATATTAGCTGCGTAACTCTATACATGTGCATATTAGACAGAGAGACAGGATGGACAGATACATGAACAGATGTATAAAGACATACACTGTAAGCAAGAGAAACAGCTCAGTTTCCCTTTGCTAAAGCAGGTTCTATCATGCATCTGCATAAAAATAAAAGTGACCCTGCACTTTTTTCTGTAGAAGACAGACCACTGTGTTCATCTTGCCGGAGCTGCAATGCTGCAGGTGTTATGTTACATCCATACGTCTGCACAGAAAGAACTTTACTGGCAGCTATTCCATAATCACATAGCTGCAGAAGAAAACTATACTATAGATATCTAGTCAAATATCCAGCTCCAGAGCACAATCTGTGTACATCCTTTGCATCATCACAAACTTTACACTTCAAGCCTCAAAATGTCAAAAACTGAGGGTATTTAAAGCCACAAAATGTAATTAACAAATTGGGGGTATTTAAAGTCACAAACTGAGAATATTTAAAGCCACAAACATTAACAAACAGAGTACTTAGCCAGCACACCTCTTAGCATCCAGAGCCAAGCTCTCTAACCTCTGGAGGAGACACTGCACTGACACATGGGTTCATGACAATCTCAGAAGTGTTCATTTGTAAATAATAAAACCTTGGTATACGCATACAAAATATAAAACCATATTCTACCAGACTAACGACTGTAGTGACAGTTACCTTTTATTAGTGGCGTTTTATTCGGCGGATCCTTAAGTTGTTGACCCTCCATTTTCTCCTCTTGTAACACAGGGCGAAATGGGCTGAGAACAAGTGTTACAGTTAACGTTACTCAATGAAAACAGACTTATTTGAGGGTAGTTATGCAAAAATAGTTTTAATTAGACAGAAAACAGTCAAATTCGATAGAATTTATTCAGCAGCCAGCTACCTGTGCTTGTTGTCGATGTAACAGATTTGTAAACAAGCTAAGTTGACTTGCTGTTATTGTTTGAACGGTTAACAGTATTGCAACGGTAATTTACACATCACGGATGCTCAACATTACGTAATACCTATTATATAATGTGTCTGACATGGTTTTAGAAAGAAATACTAACAGCAAACGACAGAAATAAGCACCGTCCACCAGTGATAAACATTACCTGAAGCTGTAAAGCCGTTACAGAGATGCTGTGGAGGAGAAGCCTTCGGGTCAACAAATCTTTCACATATTACCGTGTCTGTGGAGATGTTGGCCGATTCCATTTAAGAGGAGGGGGGGGTGAACCTGCACTCTAGCGCAAGTGTAATCTTCCACAACCAAATAGTATGCATCAGACAGCAAGGGCTGCGTAAAACTCGACGGAGAGTGCAATTAACTAAAAAAAGGTACACTCTAGGGTGGTGTCATGAAGATTTAGGTTTATGCTTTCATGCACAGTCTACCCTAAAACTGCTTAATTAAGAGGTCTCGCTTGGCTCACATGGTCATGTCTCTGAGTTGCAGCTGCGTGCCAGCACAGTCAGGCCCTTTGTTTCCCTGCCCGGGGCATCACCGATGTACTAGAGTAGGCTCCATCTTACAGACTGATAAGGTTTATCTTATCTTATCTTATCTTCTACGCTATATGGACAAAGAAATTGGGACGTCTGACCATTACACCATCACAATGTTTTTAATGATTGTTTGCTGTGTTTTTTATTTGTTTATTTTATTTAATTTACAAAAATAAAAATTATTGTATTATTTTTTATCTGTATGCACTTTGAGATTTTTTTGTAAAATGTTAAGTGCAATATAAATACAATTTATTATTATTATTACACCAACAGGGACTTTAATGACGTTGCATTCAAAAACATAGACTTTAAAAAGGAGTTGCAGGTTTTGCAACAATAACAACTTTGGCTCTTTTTGGTAAGCCTTCCAAAAGATTTTAGAGTTTCTGTGGGAATTCGGGCTCATTCATTCTTTAGAGCATTTATGAGGCCGGGGGTTGGACGTGAAGGCCTGGCTCACAATCTCCATTCCAGTTCATTCCAAAGGTGCTGGATTTGGTTGAGGCCAGGGCTCTGTGCAGGCCAGTCAAGTTCTTCCACACACAACCCATCCAACCATGTCTTTATGGGGCTTGCTTTGTGCACTGGGGCACAGTC
>JBBPCX010000141.1:24166410-24194574 GCA_037974365.1 Hydrocynus forskahlii | reverse complement strand
ATTCCAAAAGCAACACACCTAATTTAACATAATGAAATATCTGAGCCAGCCCAGGTATTTCATGGGAGCTACAAGTAGTACTAGGCTCCCGTAAGGAAAGAGGTCCGGAAATGGTTATGCGAACACTGTCATACATAAAAACACTATTTTCTGTATTAATGTTATTTGCATTTATTGTATGTAATATTCGTACTTTGTCAGTAGCTTGACACTATTGCTCAGTAGTAAACACCTTTAAAGTATAATTTTCTCAGGTGCCTAAGACTTTTGCACAGTACTGTGTGTGTGTGTGTGTGTATATGTATATATATATATATATATATATACACACACACACACACACGCGCACACTTTCCACTTGGGCTATGGATGTGTATCTGCCATACATGAAGACTGTAATGCGTGAGTGTGTGTTTGTATGCTACATGAATGAAGCACTGGGTGACCCCGAGTTGAACTGTGGGATTCATCCACTGGCGTACAAGCCAATCTCCTCATATCACGCAGAGCTTTTTCTGATCAGTCTATGTACTGTAGTCCTCTGTGTGACCCAGCTCTGGGGAGAAAAACACTTTATAACAGAGAGCACATCTGTATGCCACAGTTCATCTCCTGAGAGAAACAGAAATGTTCAACCCACAGCGGAGCGACATCTTGATTCAGTAAAACTCAGGGAGTGAATCAAGGCCACTTGTAAATGCATAGGCTACAGGCATTACATAAAATGACTTCCTTAAGTGCAGCTGTAAACAACTGTGTTCTCTATATCTGACTAGAACATTAGGGTCATTAATATTGATCTTAGTAATTGTGTAATCTACCAATTATTCTGAAGATTGATTTTTTATAAATAAAAAAGCCAAGTAAAATGGACTTGCCGCCGAAATAATAAACACCGCGGAGCCTTTCAAAGACTGCAAAATACTTTACAGGATAAATGACAAATAAAGAAGCCATTAAAAAGTTAGCATTAAAAAGAACACTGGGCCAAAGAAAATGCATGGGGCAATAAACATGTTTGGAAACGCACTCAGGTTCTGAGTCTAACCGTAAGAAAGAGAGCAGTAGGAGAATAATATGCATTACCAACATGCAAAACTAATCATCGCTTATTTATTGAGAAGGTAACTTTTAGTCATTTATTAATAAAGTAGTCAAGTTTAATCATGCAATCATGACAGTGCTCTGAAATATTAAACCGAATAACAACTAACTAGTGGCCTTGCCTGGGTTGGCGTGAGGGTGTGTGTGGGTGTTGTGCGTGTGAAGAGGCTCCTGTCTTTGTTCTAATGCCAGTTTACCGAGGTCAGCAGCTGAGCGCTGTGCTGCTGTCATTGGTTATGGCTGGACAGAGTGGCCTAAGTGCTGAACTGGGCATTTATGTAATGAAAAGCAGCGTTCCCCAACACATCTTCACCTCGCTGCTCACAAATGTGTCAGCTTGTTTTTCTCTCTCCCTCTCGCGGTCTCCGAGGATGCAGCATTGCACCAACTCATGATATCTAATAATAGATTACTTCGCTAGATCGGATTAAGATTAAAGGCGTCAGTTTAGTTCCACTTGCAGCCGTTCTGGTCCATCTGTTTTGGTTGCGCGTGGTCTGAGTAACCTGAGGAGGGCTGTGCACCACTGAACCAGTTTTCCTCCAAGACATGTTCCCGGGCTACTAAGTGGCAGGAGCGATGATGACATGGCCACGGAGTGACGTTCTGTCCCATCCTCCCAATGGTATGGCCACAGAGGAAGAGATCCCATGAGACCTCTTATATCACTTGTGCTTTTCCCATGCTGACGCTATCATCGATGGCTGAAATTTATTCTTATTATTGAACTTTAAAAAAGAAGTCCTGAGAACGATGGAGACTGATGTGATATGTTGTGCTGTGCGTTTATAAGTTTGTTTGTATTTATAAATAAAAACAGTGCCTTGCAATTAATGCAGATTACTAGAATGTATGAAATACCTTATAAGCATAACTTTGCAGAAATTAAACTTTCGTAAACAATTTCTTTGCTAAAACACAGTAATATTGTCTCTTTTCCCAGAACATATTTCCACAGATAATCTGCTGTTTTCCCAGGGCCCTCTGGTAGCTCTAATTGCATATTTAAATTCCACCATCATGCTCTAGATCCCAAATGGTGCTTCATTCAGTTATGAAACAAAACACCAAAACGCACCTGGACCCTGAGCCCAGTTTCATCAAAACACCTCCATCTTTGTCCCACGAGGCCACGCGCTCGCTCTCAAAAATAACACCAATTGCGAAAGCAGTGTGTGTGTGTGTGTGTGTGTGGGTGGGTGGGTGGGGGGGGTGTATGGCAGGCATGTCAGGAGTTTGTATAATGGAACAGAGAGGAAAGAAACAAGAGGACAAAGGAAGTTTGATCTCATTGTTTCATGATTAAACACCATTCACTATTAATCACCATTCAGTTTCCAATATTGTATCTGGTAATACTGTACAATCCAGTATTGACATGTTTGGAATAAAGGTGTAAAGTGACGCCACTGAGTTTTTGTGAGTGAAGGAATGCTACAAATATGTAAACAAGGAAGCTTCGTCAGTGTGTTTGATCTGCCTGGCCTGCTTCAGTCTCAGCCTCAGTCTCGGCCCTCCGCACAGTGGTGGAGCATCTGTAAACTGATTCTTTCAGACATAACAGTGGATGGGGGTCTGTCTTATGTCCTGCTGTCATGTCCATGTTGGAATGTCTTGCAGTCATAGAGAGGGTTAAAAAACTGCACTGGAATGGGCAGATCCTGAGCACTGAAACGCATCAGCTTAAGGTAGACACGCCTGTGCTGCTACAAAATATATATTTTTCCCTTTTTTACAGAGCTGTTCACTGGATATGGCAGTGCATCAGCTGCACAGCATCACTCCCTCCCCGACACCCCCCCACCCCCATCCAACCAGCCCCAACACCACCACCACCACCCCTCCACGCCGGGCTGATAGAAGAGCTCCTACCTCCTGTCCAGGATGGCGGGCACTTGGTTGAAGGGTGAGGACGGCTGCACCAGCGCCAGGAGACACAGAGAGAGGAGCGTGGGGAGCCTGCGTTCAGCCATGGGGACGAGCAGAGGGGACCGCCAGAGACGAGGCTTGCTTCATAATCTGCCCCCTGATGGCATATTCCTAAACCTGAGCCCAGTGACGGGCGGGCCCAGCAGCCAATCAGAGAGCAGAGAGAAGATCATCGTGCGTCACTATCCTCACAGCCTTCGTTCTTGCAGCCTCGCTCACCCCCCGCACTCTCTCTCTCTCTCTCTCACACACACACACACACACACACTCTCTCTCATCTCTCTTTCTCTCTCTCTCACGCCTCTCTCTCCTGTTTCTCTCACACTCCGTATATCTCTCTATCTCTATCTTCCCTGCAAACCAAGCTCTCAGAATCTTTCTATTTCTCTCTCTCCCTTTCTTCCATTTGCATGCCTGTGTGCTCACTCTACCCCTCCCCCTTCTTGTCTTCTCTTGTCTTCTGTCTCTCTCTCTCTCTCTCTCTCTCTCTCTCTCTCTCTCTTTCTGCTGCGAACAAAGCTGCTCCGGCAAATCTGAAGCACATGGAGCTTACACATTTAAACCCTCATCCCAAGAACACAGTTTTAACCTATAAGCACTAAAGATGTGTAATAATCCGTAGATCTGTTTATGGGATGGGGAGAGAAAAAAACACGCCTCCACAGACATAACAACATGACCTAGATTTACACCTTATAACCTTGTTATCTGGCATAGGATGTGGGCGTCAGTGCGTCGGATATAAGGCCTCCGAGCTCACAGAATGGTTTAATGAAGCTTAAAAAAGGGAAAACACTGCAAATAAGGGCAGGGCAGTACTTGGTAAGTTATTATGGTCATCAGGTGCAGTCAAAGCTGCTGAGGCAACAGACTCTCGGCAAAAAAAAAAATAGCCCTGAATGACATAACCAATGCTTCCCTGTTTCTCTGAGGACACGTCACTCTCAACAGTCTCAGTTCACTAACAGAGCAAATGTAAATGTTCATGGTAAAAGCAACATTAACATTAATCTGACAGAGGCACTAATGTGCAGCAGTGGTGTGAATTCAGCACGCCAAGTAGGTCATTGTCTCTTGCCAAGAACTTACATGCTGTGTGACGGACAAGCTGGATGACATCTATCTGTCAGCTGCTTTCACGGGGAAGGGCCATTTTGATGTACAGGAGCTCAAACCATTGCATTATAGTGTAAGAATGACATCTTGTATGACCACTAGAAAGAGAACTCCAGTCATTATCATTGGTTGGACCTTTAAATAGTAATCGCATTAAATAAAAATGCCAAAATAAAGCTAAGGCCTTTTACAGTGAATTTGTTTTTATGGAATAGACCATTGAGGGATGGACAATTTTGGAATGTTGACCAAAATAATTTTAAGTATGCACACACACACACACACACACACACTCGCATTGTTATATGCAAAATTCAATAATTTGCCGTGTATTGTGCACTTTTATTTTTAAAGTACTGCTATATGAACAAAAGTGCAATAACATTTGGTTTGCAAACACTTTAAACAAATAAGTTAAATATTTTAACAGCAGTGTTACCTTTAACACAGTTACACAGTTACAGTTCAAATATTTCTGTAAATCTCAACGTAGACATTAAAACCAAAGCTATTTGCCACTGCAGGGAATCCACGTTTTATCTAGTTTGTTACAGAAAAACAAGTTCCCCTCAGAGTTGAGAGCATGGGCACTGGAACCATTATAGCTTTATAACCATTATAATTGTTTATTTCTCATTGTTGCAATGGAATGCCACTGCACTGTTATTTAGGTTTGGGCCTCTGGTTAATTTATATAATTATAATTGGCAAAATTATAGTTTCCTCATACTTATCTTGTGGTGCACTGTTGTTTATGTTTGGGCCTCTGGTTAAACAAGACCATTGAAACTACATTCTGATTAAATTTATGGGAAATACTTGTCATTTAGAAGAGTATGGAGACAGAGGTGGACAAGTTTCACCGAGAAGTCTACAAGATGCTGAAGGACTTACCAACAGAAACAGAAGAAAGCAGCGCAAGAGAGGGAGAAAATTGTAGCAGTGAAGCAGATGAAGACCTCAAGATGAAGCAGAAGCAGACCTCAAGATGAAGATAAAGACAAACAGGAGAATCCCTCAATTTTAATCACTTTAAGAGTCATAGAGCAAATCAAACAATAATGGCTTTTTTATGTTGTACTCCTCAGGTATTGTTTGCTTATGTTCACTATTTCAGATCACTGTTCCATAGAGACAGATTTTACATGCTCAAAGATGAGATACCAGAAAGATTTGGTGGTTTTCTGTTTACAGGAACACATTCCAATGGTGTCCATCCTGTGTAACCCAGGTATTAGGGCCCGGCTCTGGGAACAGATATCTGAGATTGTGAATTATGACCTGACCCCTGACTCGGGCACCACTCTGCACAAAGTCCTAAAACAGAATCTCACTTCTTACAAGGTATAACTGTGTTCTATTGGGGTATTTTTATTTATTTTTCAATTTGCAA
Organism: Hydrocynus forskahlii; assembly: GCA_037974365.1. Classification (NCBI taxonomy): domain Eukaryota; kingdom Metazoa; phylum Chordata; class Actinopteri; order Characiformes; family Alestidae; genus Hydrocynus; species Hydrocynus forskahlii. The sequence goes on along the minus strand of JBBPCX010000141.1, from coordinate 24,189,032 downwards.
TAAGGAAGCAGTCATGCATCTTAGACCGCGATAAAGTAAATAACTGACAATCTGATTACTGTGATGTCCCAGTATGCAGCTGCTAGAGGCCTAAGTTTAGTTTGGGTGAACTTTTATTATGAAATGGTGATGGGTTTTCTTGTTTTCTATTAATCACAGCTGGGGTGTATTAGTGCTGAGTGCTTGTGTTTTGTTATTGGTGGTGGGATTTGTGTTACGGGTATTTAAGTTCGTTTGTGGTGGACCTTGGTGTCGGTCCACCGTCATACTAGCCTTGTTTGTGTGTTCTCCTGCCTCCTTTGTTCTTGTTTTGAGTTTTTCTGGCCCTCGTGCCAATTTGCTTTATTTAAATAAAAAATAGTAAAATGGAAGTCTGCCTTTGCGCCTGCCCTCATTCGGGAGTGTAGGGGACCTGTGACAATTAGTTTCTTAGGAACCAATTGCATGCATCCTGAAATTAAAAAAAAAATCACCACAATTGAATTATTCTGGTGAATGAATTGGAACTAATTTTTCACATTACACAAGATTTGCCATGTTTTTTTTGTCCAAACTGTAAAACTGAAAATGAATTCATAGCAGAATTCTACATTCAGAAATATTTTTAAAACTATATATATTAATACTGTAATATAGTACTACTGTAACAAAGTATAATCAGTTACAACATTACAAAATGAGTTGATTTTGATACCTTCAAATTGAAGCAAGTGCATTTTTGTACTCCTAATGTTAATCATCATGCATACAGAGAGTGCGCAGTATGGGGTGTTCTGGGATGCGCATGCAGCTCTACATCTTGGCTGTTGCCCGCCCTGAGGAAGTGTGGGGGTTAGCGCGCAGAGCTCCACGTCTCAGATTTTATCCGGAAATCAGTGCCCACCCTAGCCCCCCCATGGTCCCCCCAGAAAGTGGTGATAAGAAAGTGGTGATATTTAATATACTATAAATTATATATATAATATCAAAATATTAATTAAAACCTGAAACAATAACAGGAAAGTGTGATAGCACTGCACTGTGGTTTATGTTTGGGCCTCTGGTTATACAAGAACATTAAAACTACATTCTGATTAAATTTATGGGAAATATTTCTGGTCATTTAGAAGCACACATTTCACACCAAAGTTACTATATAAAGCGTTATAATAATAATTTCATTGAGTTTGCCCCAACATCATACAACACGGCTCAATAAAAGTGAACGGCTTTTTTAAAAGAAGAAATGTCGCCCTCGTGTGGCCGTCCACGAGCATAACACTCAGTCGCTCCCATACGGCTGCGCCTTAATCTGCTCACATAATCTATTTATGAAATAATTAAGGTGAACACTTTTATAAACCCCCGGTTAAGTCATATAAAAACTGAATGCTGGCGTCATTTTTCTATTCTTACATTTTCTCTTGACTGGACGCCAGTGAGGCCAATTTCACCTGGGCGATCATGGTTACAGGAGTAGGGAAAAGACCTCTATAGACATAAACGTCTCCTTAATAACAGACTGAATAACAGCATAAACTGTGCACTTTCTACTTTTTTGCCATAAGAAGAGAAACATAATGTCCAACGAGTGATTAATTAAGTAAAGGGGACATATTATGCGAAACTCATTTTAGTTATGATAGGTCTATGGGCTGTGCAAAACAGGTTCATGAAGTTCTTTGCACAAAATCACACTCACATGAAGAAATATCACCAGCTTTATTCTTCACAGTTTCAGTCCCTTTCAAAATAAGCCGTTTGGACGGAGGGCCTAGTGTGATGTAACACTGGGCCAATTTGCATAGAACTGCCTCTCATCTGTCGAGACCCCACCCACTAGATTAGCTGCAGATCCGCCATGTTATCTGCTGGTTTTACGAGCACAGATAAGCCGAGCGCTATGGCTACAGGCAAAGGCAAGTCACACATGAAGTGTTGAGCTGTTGCTGCAAAGAACAGCACAAATCCCTACACTTTCTCCCAGACAAAGGAAACCAAAGGACTGCGTGGCTCCATTTTATTTTCGATGGCCATGTCCCAGCAACACTCAGTTTCATTCCACCTTAACAAGTTCCACCCTAAGTATTTAAGGTGGAACGGAAATTTCGAATAAGGAGCTGTGAATAAGGAGCAACTTCAGCGTCGTGGGGGGATCTGTACCTACTGTCCGTGACAAGTCAGCAGATGAGGGAGATGTAAGTACTTTAAAATAATGACTTTTGTGTTTCTATCGCAGTTAAGCATGAACTAGCTGGTTCGTTTCGTTTCGTAAGCATGGGATGAGTGGGGCGTGGCCAGCAACAGCTTATTTGCATGTAAAGGACAGAGCCCTGAAACGGCTCGTTTTGAAAGGGACTGAAACTGTCAGTAATAAAGCTGGTGAGATCTCTTGATGTGAGAGTGATTTTATGCAAAGAACTTCATGAACATGTTTTGTATAGTCCATAGATCTATTATAACCTGCCTTTTAAAAAAGTGAGTTTTGCATAATATGTCCCCTTTAACAGTTAATGTCTAACATTTTCGTTATTCTGCTTATGTACAGAATGGAGTGGAATAAAATCAAGACAAATCAGAGCCGCAGAGAGCAAGAGAGACCTCCAGAAAGCCTTTTGGGCACCGGCAGGTTCCTAATGGCTAAAAGAGCTGCTTCCAAAGAGAATGAACTGACAGATATTGTGCAGAGAATGAGCGTCCAAACCCGTGGCATGACCTCTCAGGAGAAAGTCTTCAGTGCTAGGGAAAAGAGGCTCATGAGTGTGTCAGCCAGTCTTACAATGACGGCTTGAGCGAATCTGTGGATTGTCACACTGTTAAAGAAAACGATACCAAAGATGAGGACCTGAAATTCAAGAACAAACAAGAAAAGGAGTTGGACGGTATGCATGTGAAGGAGAATGCGGTAAAGGATGCGGCTGGACAGACTGAACCAGTAGACTGGATGAAGAAAGCTTTGATCAGTGCTCACAAGACTACAGTCTCCACTGCTGCCTTGAATAGTTTGGTAGCATCTGCCACCAGGCCAACTGCCAAGGCAACAGATCCCTTTTGAACCCCCCCTACCAGAGAGAAAGGTGTCCTGCTTATTTTTAAATGCTAGTAAATAATAATTGTAGTAAAGTCATGATATCTGTTCCTTCTTGTTCTGATCCACCTTGAAACTGAATGTTAGGGCAAACTGGACTGTGATGATGTGAGCAAAGATGTGATGGAGGCCCAGGCAGCTGCCAAGACAGCGACCAAGGAGAGAACAGGGGAACTTCAAGCCAGGTTTGACAAGATTGCAGTGACCAGGCCTGATGTGTCACCTCCTGCTTTCGAGCACTTATCCCTTGGTTGGGGATAGAATGTGCTCGAAGAACCCATATGACACCACCCCTCATTTCTGGATCACATAATGCTTGGATGTGCATGACACCTCAAAGTGACAAAAGTGGGTTGTAGTGTGTCTGAAGAGTGAACTTCTGCAGTTATATTAGATTTTCTCTCCTTCGTACCGCTCAGACAGTAGTCTTTGAGATCAGTCTCAAAAATGAGTTTGATGATAAGGAAAGTGTGATGTATCTGAGGAGATAACAGAGAAGAAGGATGGACAAGAGGGAAAAAGAATTGTGAGGATCAGTGAAGGAAAACAGGCAAGAAGAGCAAGAGGTGAGGATCACAAAGAAACAAGCAGATAGGCCGTACAGATCCCTAAGTGAGAAATAACAGAGAACTAACTTTTAAAGTTGCTTCGACTGCGAGGAGCTCAAACAGGGAATGGCAAAGAAAGCAAAGACTTTCGCTCATGTCCTTTTGAAAGGATTGGTTACCACAGACGGTGAAGACTGTCTTCAGTAAGCCTAGCCATGCTTGGTTGCAGTATTTTTTATTTAAGTGTTTCAGTTCAGTGTAATTGTGTCACCAAAGTGACAGAGTGTTGTCTTGTTTTTAAGAATCTGCAAACAGTTTGAGACTATTCAGGAAAAGGCTTTAAAAATCCCAGAGACAACAGAGGACATGACAGAGATGATCGCTTACATTGGTCACTCAGAAACCCAGGGAATAGAAGAGCTCAATAGTAGGATGAGGTAGTGATGTGACATTTGAAGCGAGGCTGCGGAGCTTGTGTCGAGCAAAAAAGGGCGTGCCAGATGAAGTCCCGATTCGAGGCTTATGTTGTTACAATAAAAATCACGTGACTGATGACAAACGAGGCCACGGTTTCTGTGGGATACATCATCGCTTCATTTTGAGTATCGCTTCCGCATAAAAAGGTTTCGAAACTCCCGCTACTTTGTGGGTGTTGTGTTGGCGTTCGTGTCGTAGAGTTAGTTGAGTTAGTGGAGAAAGTTCAAGTAGTATATCAAAGCTTATATCATATATTATATGTTATTTCATTATATTACATTATATTAAGTTGGAATAGTTTAGTGTCCTACATATTATACTCTATATTATTATTATTATTATTATTATTATTATTATTATTATTATTATAGCTCTTTCAATTCATTCAGGGAGAGTGTAGTTGTAGGCTTATAACACCTCTGGCCTAGCATATAGTCTACTGCAAAACTTGGTTGACTAGTTGAGTACACTGGTTCACACAGAGTGGCATAAATAGTTATACACAGGCACTCCATTTTCTTATACATTGAAAAGGTGCCGGGTGCTCTGGCTCATGCTTAATTGATTTGTCTGTCATATATTTCTTTGCACAGCAGGTGTCACTAGTGAGCGTGATTCAATGAGGCTTCGGGTAATGAACCGTTTGGTGAACCTTTTGGTGAACCTTTGGTCTGAAAAGCCTCATTGGTTCAGGAAGCCTCATTTTGCCATCACTAGGATAAGGGTGAGCTCTTTATGTTTGTTTTTTTTTACTATCTGCAAACTAGAAAACTAGAAAAAGTTTTGAAAGCCTCGAGGCAATGTCCAAGATGGCGCGTCTCATGGATTCTCATGTATTCGTTCGTGTGTCTTATGTGTGCTTGTACTGTATGGAAAAGGTCATGCGACAGTGACTCATGATCAGGATTCGGTGCTGTATTTGCGGACTCGGTGGCCGTGTTTGTTCTGGTGAGGCGGTGGGTTAAACTGTCCTGATGACTCTGAGTTACCTGTCTGGAAGGTGCGTGACTCTGCAGAGATCTATCGCTGCCACTGCAGGGAATCGCCCCCGTACCAGCGGAGAGAACAGCGCAGCAAACGCGGGAACAGAGCAGGTGTTCTCCGGCGGATCAAGAGCTTTGTAGCCTGCATTTGCTTATCGGATGGAGGGGCCGGTTTGCATGGGTTGCGAAGTCTCTTTGTCTTGGGGAGGTTCGTCACTCAGCGATCTCTGGATGACCGGTATGTGGGACTGCAGCATCTCTGTGGTTTTCCTACCCAAGTCTTCCCATCTAAACCCGTCTTCAAGCCGGGAAGCGTAAATATAAACAATCTCCGGAAGACTTTCTGCGTCCCAATGTCGAGAACAGTTCGCTGCTCGGAGGTTAAGGCAGTGCGAATCAATGCCCACTCGCTGTCAAACAAGACATTTATTTTTAATAAAGGACCTTGACTTGAGGCCAATCAAAAGGCCAATCAAAAATTAGGCCAATCAAAAGGTCGTCGATCTGGCCATGTTCTGGGCCGGCCTGGTTTAGCCCATCGACACGAAAAGAAGAAACATGGATGCAACCAAGGGAGAATTCTGAGCTGTGCCCTGTTAACCCTCTATGGCAGGGGTCACCAACATGGTGCCCACGGGCCTGTTCTAAAGTTTGTAGCCAGCTGATTGTCCTGCGGTGGCTAGAAATTACGATAGGTATAAAGAGTGCTTTGATCATCCAGGGTATAACCGTGTACTATAGCGGATATTGTAACAGTATTTGTATTTATTTTTCATTTGCACTAAGGAAGCAATTAGGCATCTTAGACCTAGATCCTTCGGCGGCTTTGAATGCTGTTCTGGATTTGGAAAAAGGGCTCCATTCTTTCACCTTGGAAGAAAACCGAAGGGTGTTTTGAGCCAAAGGAGGAAAACTCCTCAACCATCGACCAATTCCAGACAATATCACGTCTAAGCCTGGAGGGAAAAATCATCTTTTCTTTTCTGGCTAAAAGGACACCCTGACATATGACAGAGAACAGGTATTTCAACACCTAAATTCAGAAAGGCGGGATCCCAGGCTTCGCTGGGTGCATGGAACACATTGGAGTTATGAGTCACATGATCCGGGAGGCCAAAGCTAAAGGGTGTCAGGCTTGACTTGGCCAAGGCCTACAGAGCAGTTCCTCATGCCCTCATTTATGCAGCATTGGACCATTACCACATCCCGTTGCACATCAAGAGAATGATCATTAGCTATCTTGGAGGTATCCAGTTGCAGTTTAAAACAAGTCTCTCCAATCCTCTTTGTAATGGGACTGAACTTTCTATTAACAGCTGCTGGGAAAGAAGGTTCAGTATTGGAATCCCGAGGACCAGTATTGGAATCGGGCATCCAACATCCCCCGATAAGAGGGCATAAGGATGATCGCACCATGACGACCACGACCCATGTGGAGGCGAAATGAAGTCATGTGAAGTGTAGATGGGATGGAAAGAAAAGGCAATAAGAGAAGATTAAACCATTCTGCATCTACCTTCCTGCTGCGATCAGTATATGACACATTCCCAACTCCAAAAAACTTGCACAGGTGGTGCTTAAAAGAGGACCCATTATGTAAACGTTGTAGGGAGAAGGGCACCATGGCACACATTCTGACAGGGTGTAAAACAACACTTACCCAAAGGAGGTACAGGTGGTGACACAATAAGTTGCTCTGGTCACTGGCTAACATCCTGGAGCAGCAGAGGTGTAAGAAACCCCAACCACAGGGAAGAATAACATCAATACAGTTCATAGAAAAGTCACCCGGATTTTACAGGGTCGTAGGAACTACTATGATCAACTACAGCTTCAGCTGAATGACATTGTTGAACTGGTCAGGGGAAAACTGCCCCAGCAGACACACACGACTCTAGGAGCACTGGTCACTATAGATGTACATGCCCAAGTTCAAGTTTATTTATATAGCACATTATCATACACAGAAGGTCATTCAATGTGCTAGAATAAGATATAAGAATAAAGAAATAAAATAAGAATAAAGAAGAATTAGAGAAAAATAAAACAAGATAATGAGAGGGGTAAAATAGGTAAAAGAATACATAAAAAAAACATTAGAAGTGCAGCAAAAGTGCAAATAAAAGTGCATTAAAAGTCATGGAAATGTTAGAGAAAGGTTGTTTTATAAAATTATATTTGGCAAAATTACTGTTTTCTTTTACTCATCTTGTGGTGCCAAATACTTTTAGTTCTGAAAATTAACTACTAGTCAAATAATGGCATTACTTTAACACATTACTGGTTATTTTCTTGGTCTTCTGCATTACTTTGTACAGTAGATGCCTGTGCTGCTAATTTACTCTATTATATTATGTATTATGTATCCTCCTGAGTTCCAGCCAATTCATTTTTGCCCTCTATGGTGGTCATTTGTTTTTTGAGACTATTCTTTTACTTATTAGTGCTACCCTTTTAATTGCCACCGTCCGCTCAAGAGGATGTCCTGGGCTTTCCAGTGATACCATATGTGTAGGTGTGAAATACTGTATACTTCCTCTTTCTTTCTGAACAAAATGGCGTCCATAGGAACAAGCGCATTTCATAGAAAGGGAAAAGGTTAGGCAAATATTGTGTGATTATCCCTGTGGGTATGATATTCATATATCTTCTTGTTTATTAACATGTCAGGAATCATGTAGTGAGGTTTTTAGTGCAGTTTAACTATTTGTGATATGAAATAATAACCAATTTAACAGTGTCCTCTGCAGTGGACATTGGACGATTTTAATCGTTTTCCATTTTGTTGTAGGATACAGATCTAGGGAAGAACAAATTGATTCTCTCCTGTGCTACAAATTGGTGTTCAGTTGAATATTTTACCCATCGACAAGAATTTCTTTGATGACTTGGCAGCTTTTACAAATCAATGTGCGCAGATTAAAGATGCATGTCTGAATACTACACAAGAAATGCAGACCTTCCTTTGGTCTATCAGTTTATATGGTCTTGTGACAGTCAAGGTGTGACCGCACATAAACAGTGTTTGTTACTTTGCAAGTGTATACAGACCTCTAATGGTAATATTTATAGACAGCCTCATCTATTTGTCAAATGTATTTATACAAACACACACTTTTACATAATAAGTATTTCATTATGTAGCAAACATTTTTATTGGCAGAGCTGGTGCACAAACGTAGTCCCATAAAATGTGTATGTTACAGGTAAGCTTTACCAACTGTTTGCCTGTGATGTTTTCGCATCTTGCTTAGGTGGGTCTGGCGACACGCTTTTTTTTCAAGCGTTAAATAAATATATTTAAACATATATTTTCACCCTCACTCGGACTGAGTTTTATGGCCATACCCACAGGTGATATCCTGGTTGGGTCGATCACAGGCCTGCCTTGGCTACCCACGAATGAACATGTTTTGGGCCAAAAAAACAAGTGTCAGTAATAAAATGACAAGAAGTTCTTCAAATTAAGAAACTCACTAAAAGTTGTCAATGATTTGGATGTGTCAGAGGAAACAAAGAAGAGTGACTTTCTTTAGAAATTCAGGTCACTCCTTGACAGAGTGAAACAAGGCTGTCTTAGCCTAGCAAAGGAAATGTCTGCACTGATGAGCAGATTATTCCTTTCCCACTGGACTGAAGGTATTTGTCCTTGCCTCTCTAGATGGCAGGATGTTGGACTTCGAAGTGTACCAGGGTAAGACTATCTTCAATGACATGGAATTGGGCATTGGGGCAGCATCAGTCCTATGCATGGTTGAATCTGTTCCCAGGGGGACTCAAATCTTTGACATTACTCCACGACAGTGAACCTTTTAGATGCATTGCTGATAAAAGACCAAAAAGACTCAGCAGTACTTGGAATTCAAGTTGCACCTGGCAGAAGATCTAATGGATAACGTAACAGCTGAAAACTGAACAAAGTGAAGAAGAGTATAAACCACCCACAAAAATTAGAATTCCACAGCCATTGACATCCTTGCCTTAACATGGTGCCATTCACATCCCAGGAATGATAGAATACAACAATGCAGGGAAAGACATACAAAAGATGCACCAAATGCAAGATTCTCCTCTGACTTACCAAAAAAAGAAATCGCTTCCTGCAATACCATCGCTGAAGTCAACAAAAAAAGAGAAGTCAGAAACATCAAAATGCAAAGACATATAAGTTTTATGTTCACAGAAAGTTTACTGCTTTCTAGTTTGTCAGAAATGTTGAAGAATTTACTAGCAAAGTATTTCAGAACTATGAAAGACAAACATGATGTTCAGCTCTTGCATATCAATTATCATCAAACATACTTTGTGTGTGTGTGTGCATGTGTGTTTGAAGCTACACTTTCATAACAAAATCACTCACCTGATACTATTTTATTGCTCCAAACTTATTATTATTTTGTGCGTGGGGGTAATTGTAAAATTTCAACATTTATTTCTATAATATAATCACTCACTTTATACCGTTTTATTGCTTTGAACTTATTTTTGCAAGTGTGTATCAAGCTTATAAGGGAATGGTGTTTAATATAAATACGTAAAAATATTCAATAAAAACTGAAACAAGCGGAAAGTTTGATGGCACTTCATTGTGGTTTATGTTTGGGCCTCTGGTTATACAAGACCATTGAAACTACATTCTGTTCTGGAAATTCTGGAAAATTCTGGAAATTTTGGGGAAATATTTCTTGTCGTTTAGAAGCACACACTTCACACCAAAGTTATTATAAACGACAAAAAAACGTTATAATAATAATTTAATTGAGTTTGCCCCAACATCATACAACGGCTCAATAAAAGAGGACGGCTTTTTAAAAAGAAGAAATCATCAGCCGCGACGCGCCCATACATCTGCGCCTTAATCTGCTCACATAATCTTATTTATGAAATAATGAAGATGACCACTTTTATAAACCCCCGGTCAAGTCATATAAAGACTGAATGTTGGCGTCATTTTTCTGGTCTTACGTCCTCCTGGTGTAGTTCAGTAGAGGGTGACAGGAAACAGCGCCACCAGGAGGTGTTTCTCTGCTGCTGCTTCTTTTCTGTTTCTAAGGCAACCGAGTTGTTTGGGTACGACTCAGCTAACACACTATAGCCAACGAGCCATGGAGGTAATTCACTAAGTGTGGAGATAAATGGTAAGAAAACATTTATTTCTTACAGTGGTTTAAAAAAATTGATTGTTCATCTGTTGTCCCGTATATACGGCTTGTTTGGCAGTTCATAGCTTTCAACAGCCTTAATTTACTTCATCAACTCCATACTCATTACAGTTAACGTTAACTTTGCTGACTTGCTACCTGGCTTGCAAAGCACATCATTCTATGTAAACGACTCCTGAAATGCACTCAGTTTGGTTAAAGAATAAAGACACTCTCTTTTGTCAGCAGGAGTCTGAAATGTCTACATTAGCGGGGGCTTTTAAGCCTGCCAAGGAGGAAGGACTGAGAAAGTACAACGTCCTCCCCCCTATCCCAGCTGAGATGGACAGCTATGACTCCAGCCTGCCAGAGAACAGAAAAGCAATGCGGAGGAAACTTCTTCAGCACAGAAGAAGCAAACAGCAGCAGCAGGAGCTACATAAAATCATGTGAGAGTTTGCCATTGCTATTACACTTTATGGACAAAAGTATTGAGACATGCCTGTTTTTCAGGCTTTAGGCTAGGCCCCTTTACTTCCAGTAAAGGGCTTAATCTTAATGCTTCGAGTTTACCAAGACATTTTGGACAACGCCATGCTTCCAAATTTGTGGACACATTTTGGGGAAGGCCCTTTTCTGTTCCAGCATGACTGTGCCCCAGTGCACAAAGGAAGGTCCATAAAGACATTGTTGGATGAGTTCTGTGTGGAAGAACTCAAGCAGCCCACACAGAGTCCTGACCTCAACCCCATCCAGCACCTTTGGGGTGATCTGGAACGGAGATCTTGAGCCAGGCTTTCTCGTCCAACATTAGTGTCTGACCTCATAAATGCTCTACACAGAACACAAAACACTCAGATATCTTCTGGTAGGCCTTCCAGGAAGAGTGGATATTAAAATATTAAAGTCTATGTATTTGAATGCAATGTCATTAAAGTCCCTGTTGGTGTGATGGTCAGGTCAGGCATTCTAATACTTTTGTCCTTATAGAATATGTCTACTGTTTCCCTACAGCACATGATCACGCGTTTAAATGCTGTAGCTCGTGCCTCTTTCTGACCTTTTTTAGGGTCGCTGGTGCGCTGAAAGCCTACAAAAAGGCCAAGAGTGCAAACCCAGTAGCTCCTTCATTCTCTGAACCTGAGCCTCCCCCGACGGTATAAAATGTTTTTTCAATATTCTGGAATATTCAAAATCAAATAATATTATTGAAAACCTGTGATTTTAAAAGACATTAAATTCATTTCTGTTTGTAACCTAACATCACACAGGATTGCATTTCAGTTGATGTTTAGTGCTTTGTAACACAAAAGATGTTTTTTTTAAAACAGGCAAGCAGTGAAGAAAGGAAACAGCTAGTAAGTCCTTTATTGTTTCTTTTGAGAGAGCATGTATCAGGCCAGTGCTCCTTCATTACACTTTCACACTTCTCCCCATGCTATTTCCTGTAGATGAACTACATGTTCCTGAAGCAGTGCGTTGAAAGGAGCCCCATCGTTCCTATTCAGCAGCACTGGCTTGATGACATGTTGAGCCGTGTATCGCTTCAGCTTCGCCAGGGAAGACAGGAGCTGCAAGAGGAGCTCTGCAGAGAAGTCAGCGAAGACTTCCTCAGCAGCATGGTCAAACACAGAGGTGAGCTCACTGTCAGCCCTGCTTCAAAACCTTTCAGTTACGTTTTGCCTCCCCTCACCTTAAGGGCAAGGTATTGTGTTAACACTATTTGACAATAACAGACTCAGCATCAGAAGAGGTAATTGTTTATTTGGTAAATATCTGTCTTTTGTATCTGAGTCCATATTACTGACATTCATATTATATGATCTTTAATCGTAACTTAACTACATCCGTTTAGCTACTTAGATGTTGTTAGTTATGGTTATTGACCAGTTTCACAAAATATCCTTTTAGAATAATAAAAATATCAGATGCTTCACAGTATCATTAACCAGCAAATACATGATTAGTGTTTAGCCAAACAGATCAGGTTTGCATTTTTATTCAGCACCACTTCAGAAAATAGAATTATGGCTGGAAACGTTGTTTTTCTGATGTTGTTAATAAGGTAGTTTTCCCTTTAGTCAGCAGTGTTCTACGACAGCCAGAAATGAAGGGCACATTCCCTGTCCTACAAAGCCCACCTGCAACAAAGTGAGTGCACAAGGGTCAAAAAATGCACCCATAAGTCCACTCAATCCAGTACACTCACAAGTCTCATAAGAGAGTCTAGTTTTGATATTTTATTGCTATTTTTTCTCTCCTCAGGACTCTTGACTTCTCCAGACCATGGCACAACAGCTTCATTAGAAGTAGAAAAGTGATAAAAGAGAATTTGCACATCCTGCACCCAGTCATGAAAATAATTTTAGACATCTGTCATGTGACATTCTCTGACCTGCTCCTGGTCGACCTCTCAAACTGCAGGTACCGCTATTTTTGCTTTCTCTGGCTCAGTGTTAGTAATTACAGCTTGCACTTGTTATAATGTAAACAGTTACTTGATAATTATTATTACCCATTGGCTTATATTTAAGATGGTATATACTTTGTGGTTATATAAGGATGCTCCCAAATACTTTTATTCTCTCTGACTGTGAGCAATAAAAGCAGAGTTTCAGTTTTATCATAAGTCTTTGTATCATTTAGTAATCTGTATGTGTCAAAGCCACACAGAACTAATTTCTATTCAGTTAAGAAACAGTTTACTAGTACATTACTGTCATCTTTCATTTGTACACACAACCATAACTGCCAAAACAGAATGAAATGTATTTATTCCGTAAGAGGTGCAGTACATTCAGGAGGCAAAAAATAAATAACATACAGAACTACAAAACTAGTAGCACAACATGTCAGTGCCACAGACATGATTGCACTACTCTATACGAATGTGTGTTGTGTAATCTATTTATTGTTCCTTTGAACTGTTTGTTATTTTGTGGAAATCTATCCTGCATCCATGGTATGAAGGTCCACAGGGCCTGTGGACTGTGAGAGCCTGAAGAACAAGGTGGCAGTGGAGTGTGAGAGAACTGAGGAGAAGCTCATGAACTCTTGGTTTCCGAAGGTCATTCACCTCCTCACCAACAAAGGCACAGTGCAGGGAATCAGAGCAGACAAGCTGGATGGGTTTTACAACTGTGCCTCCACACTTCTTTCTAATCAGGTGAGCCTTCTAATCACTTTGTTTAAACTATGCATCAAGCTGAGCATTTTTTGTTTTGAAAAATTTTTTTCTGAAGAATGATTAGTGCTCATTGGACTTGGCTGAGATATTATCATGTCAGCTATTTTCTATGTTTCCTCTCTAGCTGAAGGCCCTGGTTGAGAGGAGTGTAGAGGCTTTTGTCAACCTCTTTGATCCTTTCAGTACACACGGGCCCCCTCTTTTCAGGATGGATCTGACTTTTGATGATGAAAAGATGAACTTCTATCCCAGCTTTCAGGATCTGGAGGATGCTGTGTTAGAAATTCTCAACTTGATCACCAGTACCATGCAGGTGAGAAGAGGTTCATTCATGGTCTGGTAATCTTCTCATTCAAAATATTTAGACACTAGCTAACATTACCTAATATGTCTAAAATGTATGAGAAACAATACATTGCTACAAAGATTACAAATCTGTTGTGTAAAACCTGAAAAACCTCAGAAGGCTACAGAATAATCTGTTCCTTAAAAAAACAGAAAAACCTGTTTCTATAGACTTGGTAATGCAAAATTGGTGATATTTAACAAATCTCATCATTTCATAGAAAGTCCAGACTCTTCAGTCCTGGCTGGCTGAGACCAAGAGCGCGGTAGTTGATGCTAAATTACCGGATCATGTGCTTTTATGGGCTCGGAACATGCTGCGGAATGCTGTCCGGAAAAATCTGGAGGCTCCTGAGAGACACTTTCAGCATTATTGTGAGTTTCTTATGCTGTTAATTTTAAAAGGCTGATGAATGAATTATTAATAGTAATTTGTTTATTGACTTATTTACTCACACTAGCTAACAGCTATGATTGGCTGGTCAATGGAACAGCACAGGCTCTGGTAGAGAAATTTGTGCAAGAGGAGCACAGTTTTGATCAGTATACTCAGGTAAGTTTGATAATTTAATTTGGTCTGATTGATTGTTTGTGCAATTTTCTTGGTGTTTTTTTTTTTTTTTTTAATGTACTGTTTTATCTCAGCAAGTAGATGAGTTCCGAGCCCTGTCCCAAGAGATCTCCAGCCTCCAGTCAGTGGCTCATTTTGACATGATCCGCTTGGACTGTGAGGAGCTGAAACAGGGACTGGCAAAGAAAGCTAAGACTTTCACTCATGTGCTCTTGGAACGACTGGTTACCACACACCGTGAAGACTGTCTTCTGTAAGTCTAGCCATGCTTGGTCACAGTATTTTTCATTTCAGTTTGTATTCTGATCTACTAATGTTCAGTTTCACTAAGTTCAGTGTGATTGTGTCTCCAAAGTGACAGAGTGTTGTCTTGTTTTTAAGAATCTGCAAAGAGTTTGAGACCATTCAGGAAAAGGCTTTAAAAATCCCAGAGACAACAGAGGAAATGACAGAGATGATCGCTTACATTGGTCATGCAAAAACCCAGGGAATAGAAGAGCTCAATAGTAGGATAAGGGTGAGCTCTTCACATTTCATTTCCATCTGCAAACTACTAAAACTACTAAAAAAGAAAAAAAATCTAACCCCTTCTTACTTTCAGGAAACGTATCTTAGGTTAAATTACCTACTGGATGTACACAGTTTTGGTGTCGAAGATTTGGAGCTTAATTCTGCAGTACTGCTCTGGCCCCAAAATATCAATCCAATCTTTGATCTTAATGATGAGGTAAAATTATTAAATCACTAATAGTTCAGACATTTTTTCTATGTATTTCTAACCTTTACAGTATGTTACAAGTTACATGAAGTCTGCATTGTTTCTCAAACTATCTGTTTTGATACTGTGGTGCAGGTGTTGGAGAAGGCCAAGCAGAAAGGAGAGCAAGACCTACAGGGCAGGAGGGAGAAACTGATGGTGGAACTGGAGAAACTTGGCCGAAGAATGGAGGAATTTGCAGAGTGTTCTGAGCTGGATATGATGCAACAGGTAAAGTACGACCTGTTATTCCACCTCATTTCACCTCACCTCAAATTATGCATTTCTCACTTTCCTCTGTTGCAGTATGTGACAAATGTAAGAACAGTGCAGAAAAGGCTTCAGGAAGTTGAGGACTCCATCATCATCATCAACAAAGAAGAGGCCCTGTACAAATGGGACCAAACTGTTTATCCAGAGGTTGATGTTATTAAGGAGAACATTGAGCCTTACCAGAAGTTTTTTGGGCTTGTGTTAAAATGGCAGCGCACTGAAAAAAGGTTTGTGGGATTTTTAGTGTTAATTCATGTTCCCCAGATTCCTTGTCAAAAATATCTGGTGTTAACCTCTTTTTTTCCCATGTCTTTTTGTAGATGGATGGATGGGTCATTTTTAGATCTGAATGGTGAGAGCATGGAGGCAGAGGTGGACGAGTTTCACCGAGAAGTCTACAAGATGCTGAAGTTCTTCCAACAGAAACAGAAGAAGGCAGAGCAAGAGAGGGAGAAAACTGTAGCAGTGAAGCAGAGACCTAGAGATGAAGACAAACAGGAGAATCCCTCAATTTTAATCACTTTAAGAGTCATAGAGCAAATCAAGGAATTTAAGGTACACCAAACAATAATGGCTGTTATATTCCTCAAGTTTTGTTTGCTTGTGTTTACTATTTCAGATCACTGTTCCATTGAGACAGATTTTACATGCTTAAAAATGAGATACCAGAAAGATTTGGTGGTTTTCTGTTTACAGGAACACATTCCAATGGTGTCCATACTGTGTAACCCAGGTATTAGGGCCCGGCACTGGGAACAGATGTCTGAGATTGTGAATTATGACCTGACCCCTAACTCGGGCACCACTCTGCGCAAAGTCCTCAAACAGAATCTCACTTCTTACATGGAGCATTTTGAAACTATCAGTGCTGCTGCCAGCAAAGTAAGAACTGATTAAGGAAGGGTTATTTTTCTCAGCTCATAAATAAACAAGTAAAACGTTTCCAAGGTATAGCCGTGTATTACTGGGGATATTGTAACAGTATTTGTTCTTATTTTTTTATTTGCCATAAGGAAGCAATCATGCATCTTAGACCTAGATGAAGTAAATAACTGACTTAACAACAATCTGATTACAGTTTCTTAGGAAACAATTGAATGCATTGTGAAATAAAAAAATTCACCACAATTTAATTATTCTGGTGAATTGATTGGCATTAATTGTACACATTAGACATCGCATTTTAAAGATGTGCCATGTTTTTGTCTAAATTGTAAAACTGAAAC
This sequence comes from Hydrocynus forskahlii, assembly GCA_037974365.1. Taxonomy (NCBI): domain Eukaryota; kingdom Metazoa; phylum Chordata; class Actinopteri; order Characiformes; family Alestidae; genus Hydrocynus; species Hydrocynus forskahlii. Next base: position 24,172,457 of record JBBPCX010000141.1, on the reverse strand, counting down.
TGAGTTTAGCAGAATTCTAAATGAGTTTAACAGAATTTTGGCAAAGAACATACTTTGAGTGTTACTATAATACGCTAATATATTACTACTGCAACATAAATTATAATCAGTTATAATATTACAAAATAGTTGATTTTGTAGTTCATTGATACCTTCAGATTGAAGTGAGTGCATTTTTGTACTCCTAATGTTAGCTGGATATTGAGTTCATTGATAAATTTGTCCTCTGCATATACAGGAATTCTCTCTAGAGAAGGCCATGCAGAACATGATGGAGTCTTGGGATGCTGTATCATTTAATCATCATGCATACAGAGAGTCCGGTGTGTCCATACTTACCGCAGTAGATGAGATTCAGGCAATGTTGGATGACCAAATAGTGAAGACGCAGACCATGAGGGGCTCCCCGTTTGTCAAGCCTTTTGAAACAGAGATCAAGGTGAGTCTGCTTATACCTGTAAAGGATGTGTCAGCTTCTAGTTTGTTACAAATTGATTGGGATCATATTCAGTAATTAACAGTTACTAATTAAAGGTCACACTTATTCTGCTCAGGCCTGGGAGGAGCGTTTGGTCTGCATCCAGGACACCATAGATGAGTGGCTGAAGGTGCAGGCTCAGTGGCTCTACTTGGAGCCCATCTTCAGCTCACAAGATATTATGCAGCAGATGCCTGAGGAGGGACGATTGTTCCAGACAGTAGACAAGCACTGGAAGGAAGTCATGAGACACTGTGTAAAGGACTCAAAGGTATGGATAACAGAGATACACCCAAAACACCATTTAAGACTGCTTGTACTGCATTTGGTGGGGCGGAATACTTTAGTCCATATTTAGACAACAGAATGTCATACAGAATCAGAAACCACGTGGGCATGCCAATCTGATTTTTGCTGAATGCTTCATTGTTTTAAATTTAAATTTAACTTGAGTGAAAGGTCTTTTGTATATTACAGGTTTTAGCTGCAACTTCACTGCCTGGCTTACTTGCAAAGCTCCAAGACTCAAATAACCTTCTGGACAAAATTATGAAAGGACTGAATGCTTACCTTGAGAAGAAAAGACTTTTCTTTCCACGGTAATGACTTTATTTTATGAAACCTTAACTGGTCCCTTCAATAGATTTTATCATTTCATTATCATTTCAAGTTGTCAAATTTCATCCTTGTAGTGTTTGACTCCTTTTATGCCTTAGCTTTTTCTTCCTGTCAAACGATGAAATGCTGGAGATTCTTTCTGAGACCAAGGACCCTCTGCGTGTTCAGCCTCACCTGAAGAAGTGTTTTGAGGGCATTGCCAAACTGGACTTCTTGCCCAACCTTGATATCCAGGCGATGTACAGCAGCGAGGGTGAGCGTGTGGGCTTGATCCAGCTGATCTCCACCTCAGAGGCACGAGGAGCAGTAGAGAAGTGGCTGGTCCAGGTGGAAGACGTAATGCTGCGCAGCGTCAGAGATGTTATTAACTGCTCCAGACTGGTGAGCTTCTGATATCTCCCTCCCATACATGGACACAAATCACAGCTTTATATAATTACAGGAAACAATAGTGTTAGATTTACTCGATAAGAATAGTTTCAGTTCAGTTTTATACGTAGACACAGAAGAAAATTGGATATGAATATAATTCTGTTTTTCTGCTTGATGTGAGTCATGTATTAAGTTTTCCAGAGGAACACAATTTGCTTCTTTTCCAGAAGAACACAATACTAGCTTCTACCCTAGTAATAGCAAACACGTTTGGCAAAGTTAGCTATAATAATATCTGCGTTCTTGCTTGTTTGTTCTGGATCACAGGCGTACCCAGAGACCAAAAGGAGTCAGTGGGTTCGTGAGTGGCCTGGCCAGGTGGTTCTCTGTACTTCTCAACTGTACTGGACTCTAGAAGTACACGAAGCCATTAGGAGTGGAGCTGGTGTAAGGAAATACTCATGATACTCATTAATGGTAATGGTAATGGTATTCTCTAAAATAAGGCTTTTGTGATTTTACAGGGTCTTAAGAACTACTATGATCAACTACAGCTTCAGCTGAATGACATTGTTGAACTGGTCAGGGGAAAACTGCCCAAGCAGACACGCACGACTCTAGGAGCACTGGTCACCATAGATGTACATGCCCGCGATGTTGTCATGGAAATGATTGAGAAAGGTTGTTTTATAGAATAAATTTGGCAAAATTACAGTTTTCTTTTACTCAACTTGTGGTGCTATTTAATATAGAGCCAAATAGTTTTAGTTCTGAAAGTTAACTCCTGGTCTAATAATGGCATTACTTTAACACATTACTTATTATTTTCTTGGTCTGCTGCATTACTTTGTACAATAGATGCTTGTGCTGCCAATTTACTGTGTATTGTCATGTATTTGTCTTACTCTCTGTCAGGTGTTTCCCATGAGACAGACTTTCAGTGGCTTGCCCAGCTACGTTACTACTGGACTAATGATAATGTCCGTGTCTGTGTCATAAACTGTGATGTGAAGTATGCTTATGAATACTTGGGGAATTCTCCTCGCTTGGTCATCACACCTTTAACAGACCGGTGCTACAGAACATTGGTAAACTGAAAATTGGTGCATTGTTTTCAAATCAGTACTAGACTGAAATTTTGTTAAAATATATTAAAAAAACAACAAGTTATGATGATAAATAAAACCCCCAAGCCAACTTTTTATTTTTACACTAAATTTATTTTGGAACTTTCACATAAATATCTGCCTTCATTGTAGATTGGAGCATTTTACCTGAATTTAGGTGGAGCTCCTGAAGGCCCTGCTGGAACTGGCAAGACAGAGACCACTAAAGACTTGGCTAAAGCCCTCGCTGTGCAGTGTGTAGTGTTCAACTGCTCCGATGGACTTGACTACCTAGCCATGGGGAAGGTGCGGGAAGCTGCTCTCAGATCCAGATGAAACCTAAATGAATAATAAGGAACATATTTTTTTCTCATGGCATGTTTATTCCCTTTTATTTGACTTGTTTTCTGTATCAGTTCTTTAAGGGTCTAGCGTCTTCAGGTGCATGGGCCTGCTTTGATGAATTTAACCGCATTGAACTAGAAGTGCTGTCTGTGGTGGCACAGCAGATCCTGTGCATTCAGAGAGCGATTGAGATGAAGCTGGAGTTTTTTGACTTTGAAGGTACTGAGCTTCGACTCAATCCAAACTGCTTTGTAGCTATCACCATGAACCCTGGATATGCTGGCAGATCTGAGCTGCCTGACAACCTTAAGGTGAAAATTTAAAGATACATTTCTTGTGTGATATTCAATAGACCTTAAGTATTGATCTTAAGTCCCTATATGAATGAATGTGCATTCTATTCTACATTAATAAATGCTTGATTATTTCTCCTGGATATTTTCTAGGTTTTGTTCAGAACTGTTGCAATGATGGTCCCCAACTATGCTCTGATCGCGGAGATCTCCTTGTACTCGTATGGCTTCTTGAATGCCAAGCCACTTTCTGTGAAGATAGTAATGACCTATCGGCTGTGCTCTGAGCAGTTATCCTCCCAGTTTCACTACGATTATGGCATGAGAGCCGTCAAAGCAGTACTGGTGGCGGCAGGAAACCTTAAACTCAAGTTTCCGAATGAAAATGAAGATATTCTTGTAAGGGAAAGGAGAATATTTATTTTAATGATAAAATTGGAGTATCTATGATATAATACTGACACATACTAAATTTATTTGATTAGCTTCTACGTTCCATCAAGGACGTGAATGAACCCAAGTTTCTTTCGCATGACATTCCTCTGTTCAATGGAATCACAAGTGATCTCTTCCCTGGCATCTCTCTTCCCGTGGCTGACTATCAGGTGAGGATCCATGCCTTTTGATCTCAATTATAGTTAAGATGTCAGTTCACACATTACATTTTTGCACATATCCCTTCTGTTTTCTTTAGCTCTTTCTGGCTTGCGCTCATGAATGCTGTCAAAACCACAATGTTCAACCTGTGAAAGTTTTCCTGGATAAAATCATCCAAACATATGAGATGATGATTGTGCGTCATGGGTAAGCACTTGTTCTCTTATAGAACAACCAAATTCACATCAGTATTGTCCCAGCAATACTGTTGCCATCTGACTTCACAAAGCAATCAGTCATTGGAGTAGAAGGATAGCATTATTCAGTTCTTGTAATGGCAGTTATAATTTACCTATTCTTTGGTTGCCTGCCATTCAAAAGCATTTCAGGTCATGCAGATGAGAATTGTCAAATTGCCCTCTCCTTCAAATGTATTGCAATGCTTAGGCAGCAGCTGGGGCAAGCAAGCATGTGCTATCTTTTTTCCTTCTAACCTTGTGGCTATTTTGTAGCTGTGTGTGATGAGGAAATAACCAGCTGAGTGGAAATAGATTACATTTAGCTATGCATGTTAATAACAGAACTGGGCAGACCAGCGTTTAGAAATTACCAAAAATATGACAAAATATGGAAATGTATCCAATATGCGTGAAATGGTTTTGGTTTCTTCCTTAGATTCATGCTTGTTGGTGAACCATTTGCTGGTAAAACCAAAGTGCTCCATGTTTTAGCTGATACCCTCACTCTCATGAATGAGAGGGGTTACAATGACGAGGAGAGAGTCCAGTATCGTACTGTCAACCCAAAATCCATCACTATGGGCCAGCTTTTTGGTCAGTTCGATCCTGTGTCCCATGAGGTGGGTTTCAGCGAATTATTTAATTAATCAGTAATTTCTTGAATGCACTTGGCGTGGTTACAGTTCTACCTGTTCGTATTTAATAGTTAAGACTTTTCTCTCCGTAAGTGGACCGATGGAATTGTGGCAAACACGTTTCGGGAGTTTGCCTCAGCAGAGACTCCCGACAGGAAGTGGGTGGTGTTTGATGGACCCATTGACACACTTTGGATTGAAAGCATGAACACTGTGCTGGATGATAACAAAAAGGTAAGAATGAGCTGACCATAACCTGAACTTTCCTTTTAACCTTGAATGCAATATTTGTAGTGTTTTTATAGTGAATGTCTACTAATTGTTGACTATAATCAGAAGACTCCCGACTTACTACTTCCAGTATTTAATCTCCGTCGGTAACATCAGATGAATGTTTCTCTTGCAGCTGTGCTTAATGAGTGGAGAAATCATCCAGATGTCCAACCAGATGAGTCTGATTTTTGAAGCTATGGACCTATCACAGGCCTCAGTAAGACAATCACTCTGATCATCATGTTACTGTTCAGTTTACTGTCCTGCATATCCCCGTAAAATGAGCTGTATGGTCAAAGGCTGTAAATTTTCTCTCCCAGCCAGCAACAGTGAGCCGTTGTGGAATGATCTACATGGAGCCATCTCAACTGGGATGGCATTCTCTTGTGCAGTCCTGGTTAAATACTCTGCCCCAGCCTCTTCAGATCCAGGAAAATTCCACATTACTGCTGGAGCTGTTTAATTGGCTGGTTCCACCAGCACTCAGGATGTTAAGGAAAAACTGTAGGGTATGTACACCTCCACTGACGTGACCTGACTGCTATTTCAGTTTATACGTTAATTAACATGATGTTACACACTGTTACAAAGATTTACTTTCGTTTATTACAAATTTGAAGGGGTTTCCTACGAAGTGAGATTTTGCTTAGAATAAGTCATCTGGCCATAATCCATCTTTGATCACCATCTTCCACACAGGAGGTTGTCTCCACAACCAACAGCAATACAGTTGTGTCTCTGACACGACTCTTCAGAATGTTGCTTACTGAACCCGTAACCGAAGAACCAGGAAACAAGAATATACGCACATGGATTATGGTAAACACAAATTTTTCATTTGCTTTATGTCTTTGTATTTATTTATTTAAATGACATGAAAAAATGTTTTGCACAAATATCTCAGTATCCAGCTCTAATTATTTTGCAACTGTATAGTTGGTGTCGATTTTTATGACTAAGTGACTAAAAGTTGCTAACTGCTTTTACACAGTGCATAAAAACCTCTTCCATTCTTTTTCAAATAACTTTTTCAAATAGTTCTGTAAAGTTATAGTGGATTATAAATATAACTAGCAAATACTCAATACAAA
>JBBPCX010000141.1:24128928-24165767 GCA_037974365.1 Hydrocynus forskahlii | reverse complement strand
GCCTCATCCCCCACTCCCCCTTTCTGCTCTGTGCTGGGTTGCTAAGCACCACGCACGAACATAAACCCTGCAGAGGACAGGACTGGCTCCCATGAGCCTTTGCGGCACGGTTGGCCCAGTTATATGTGTTTTTGTGAGTGTTAGAGGGGGAGTAGATGTTGGTCAACTAATGACACATTAGTGAACTAATATGAGTTCATGTGTGTGTGTTACACTACACTGGAAATATGCATGTTTTTTGCCTCATATAGGCAGCCTTTGCCTTTTCCTTGGTGTGGTCTGTTGGTGGGAGCTGTGATAGAGACAGTCGTGGAAAATTTGATGAGTTTCTGAAGGAAATAATATCAGGAAACTCAAACGAGCACCCCATTCCTGCCACCATTTCAAAGTGGGAATGCCCTTTTGATGACAAGGGTCTTGTGTATGACTACTCTTTTGAGGTACACAAAGTTAATCTAATACTCATACAGTTTTAGGTATCATTCTAAATATTGACAGATTACTCTTTTTGTTCCAATTTCTAGTTCAAAGGGAAAGGCCGTTGGATTCACTGGAATGAATCAATAAAGAATTTTACATTAGGGGACAAGAACACAAAAGTGCAGGATATCATTGTTCCTACAATTGACACGGTGCGCTACAGCTACCTAATGGACCTCTGTATTAACTATGGAGTGTAAGTGGGTGGCCTGGCCTGGCTGTCATTCTAATTGAAAATGGAATATATTGCAAGATATGGAATATATATTCCAAAATCTTGATAAAATATAATTGCTATATATTTTAAATATAAAAAAATTTAAATTAAATTTTTTTTAAAGACATTTGTGCATTTTTATGAGATGGATCACTTTTCTTTAAACCTCTTAAATTCACAGACCTTTTACATCCCTATCATCCAGTAACTATGTTGAAAACAGAATTATTCTTAACCTGTAAATTGTTTAATTAAATAAAATATTCAATAAAACAAAAATAAGATTCAAGAATAAGACACAAAATGTTTTAAAATGTTGCATTTCTTGATCATGTACTTTTCAACCATTAGGCCTCTACTTTTTGTTGGCCCCACTGGAACTGGGAAGTCTGTTTATGTAAAAGAGAAACTCATGAACAATCTAAACAAAGACCGCTACCTTCCCTTTTTTATCAACTTCTCAGCACGTACAAGCGCCAACCAGACTCAGGTAATTGAAGGGATACGCCTCCGTAAAGATCACAGATCCCCAATTATGTTGACTGATGTAAACATAGAGGGGAATAATGCTCTGTCTTCTTGTTTTTTGTGTAGAACATAATCATGTCCAGGCTTGATAAGCGAAGAAAGGGGGTCTTTGGACCTCCCATGGGAAAGAAATGCATCATTTTTGTGGATGATATGAACATGCCGGCAATGGAGGTGTTTGGAGCACAACCTCCTATTGAGCTGCTTCGTCAGTATTTTGACCATGGGAACTGGTAGGTTAGGATTCAGAAATATACTTTTTAAATAGTATAAATATGTTTAAGCTGTTCATCTGCTGAGACTTTGTTGACTCTGTTGTAGGATAACTGCTGCATTTTCTATTGTTTGTATTTCAGGTATGACCAAAAGGACACCTCCAAAATCACTCTGGTTGACCTGCAGCTGGTCTCAGCCATGGGACCCCCTGGCGGTGGGAGGAATGCAGTAACCCCTCGCTTCCTGCGCCACTTTAACATCTGTAGTATAAACGCCTTCAGTGATGACACCATGTCACGAATCTTCTCTAACGTGGTAAACTTTTACTTTCGTAATAATGGCTTCCCCCCTGACTACTTCAGCATTGGAAACCAGATAGTCGCCGCCACTCTGGAGGTAAGACATGCAGCATAGTTACTAGATGTTCTGTACTAGTATGTCTAGTATGAGTATCCTGCATATGTTTCATTAAAGATTCTGGTAGAATGTTATTTTTCCTTTCTGTGAAATTACTAGGTTTATAAAAAGGCAATGGAAAACCTACTTCCCACCCCAGCTAAGTCTCACTACACATTCAACCTGCGAGATTTCTCCCGGGTGGTTCAGGGCTGCCTGCTCTTAAAGAAGGAGTCTCTGGAGAACAAGCACACCATGATCCGCCTGTTTGTTCACGAAGTTTTCCGCGTTTTCTACGATCGCCTGGTGGATGACCAGGACCGAGCTTGGCTCTACAAACTCATGAATGACATCGTGAAGGAGCATTTCAGAGAGAGTTTTGACACTGTTTTTGAGCATTTAAAAACTGGAAAGAAGCCTGTAAGATTATATTATGATTAGGATTAATTATACATGTTCACCATGACTAACACCTTTTAAACTGACATAATTGTACATTTTTTTTCTTCTTCCACCCAGCTCTGTGAAGAGGACATGAGGGGCCTGTTGTTCGGGGACTACATGACCCCTGATGTTGATGCCAGTGAGAGGTTATATGCAGAAGTTCCCAGCATGGAAGCCTTTAGTCAGGTGGTGGAGTCCTATTTGTTGGAATACAACCAAACACATAAAAATCAAATGAACCTGGTTATCTTCCGGTAACTACTACTTACTCTACTAATAGCAATATGTTACTGCAGTCAAAATAAATAAACATTTCAATGAGGAATATAATCTTTAAAGAACATTATTGTCTATGGCAGCTATGTCCTGGAGCACCTGTCTAGGATTAGCCGTGTGTTGAAGCAGGCAGGGGGAAATGCTCTCCTAGTGGGAGTTGGAGGAAGCGGTCGTCAGTCCATCACCAGGCTGGCCACCTTCATGGCTGATATGACTCTGTTCCAGCCTGAGATCTCCAAAAACTATGGCATGAATGAGTGGAGAGATGATCTCAAGGTACTGCATGATTTATGGTTTCAAAAAACAAATTGACATATTACCCACTAACACAAAAAAATGTACAAATGAGTGTTAAATTGCTATTGTAGTAGTTGCTATCTTGAGGCTTGATTTGTTTTGTCAGTTTTTAATTTACAGTATTTAAAAATTGTAGATATAAAGGATATATATAAATGACATTGTCAGCTGCATTAGCAGTAAGTACAGTGTGAAAAAGTTGGCTTTGTTCGCCAAACATACCTTGGTTGAAACATTTATGGGAGTCCCATCACTTTAAAGTCACTGATGTAAAAGGGCCCTGTGCTGTGTCTCATTAAATAGGTGTGTTTGTCTTTTCTTTAGCTTCTCTTGAAGAAAGCTGGTGTGAAGGGCCAGAAGACAGTGTTTCTACTCACAGATGCCCAGATAAAAGAAGAAGCCTTTTTAGAGGATGTAGACAGTGTCTTAAACACAGGGGAGGTTCCAAACATATTTGCAGTGGATGACAAGCAAGAGATAATGGAGGTGTTGTATATTTTATAATTACTATTGATAAAATAATATAAAAAAATATCACATGCATCAGTGTACACACCTGATTTGTGGCAGAGAGAGCTAAAATGAGCAGGAGTTCAAGATACTGGTATAATCTCTACTGGACAGGTCTGATGTAGCTATGGTGTAAGTATTAAAGAAGAAATTATGTTTATGTAATTTAAAAGTAATGTATATTATTATATACATTATTTGTAATTTTAAATATTGATCCTTGTAGATCTATACTAGAGATGTGTACCTCTTTTTCACTTCCACCTCTTTTCACATTAAGTTTCTCAGTGTAGTAGAAACTTACTTGTGTGTCTCCTTTAGGCGGTGCGGCCCATAGCACAGGCTGGTAATAAAAGTTTGGAGTTCAGCCCTTTGACTCTGTTTGCCTACTTTGTGAATCGGTGCAGAGAGAACCTGCACGTTGTGGTCGCTTTCAGCCCTATCGGTGATGCCTTCAGAAACCGCCTCAGACAGTTCCCCTCTCTGATCAACTGCTGCACGATCAACTGGTTCCAAGTAAGATCTGCTAAATCTTTTCAGCTATTATATAGGCAGGCTAACTGGCATTGATTAGAATTAGTGCATCAGAATTGATAGCAGAATTCAATTCATATGTGTTAGCAACATGTGTGTTTCCTCCTTTACATATGTAAATGTGTTGTTCCTCTCAGCCATGGCCAGAAGAAGCACTGGAGCGAGTAGCCAACAAGTTTTTAGAGACGCTGGAGATGAGTGATCATGAGCGGCAAGAAGTTGTGCTCATCTGCAAAACTTTCCACACTTCTGTAGTTCACCTGTCTAAGAAGTAAAAACATGTAGCACAGCATACAAAAGAGTCACATCATGACTTTTAATACACAACTGTTAACACGCAGTACTTTTAATATGAATTTACTACGACAAAACATGGGCCATGTTGAGAACACATTGCTAGTAATTAAATTGTGACATTTTTCCAGGTTCCTGTCAGAGCTTGGTCGCCACAACTATGTAACTCCTACTTCCTATTTGGAGCTCATAGCTGCTTTCAGGCTGCTGCTTACTCATAAGCGAGACACAGTAATGAAGGCTAAGAAGAGATATACTAATGGACTGGACAAACTGGCTTTTGCTGAATCTCAGGTCATATTTGTCTCTAACTTTACCTTTCTATCTACATATGTAAAAAATCTTTGCACAGTGTTTTTTTTTCTCTTTAAAACAAGTTTGGTTACACATTTTATTTTACTATACAGACAGTGAGTGATTATTTTTGTTTATCTAGGTGGGTGAAATGAAGAAGGAGCTTGTGGACCTGCAGCCCAAACTGGAGCAGGCCAAGATTGACAACACTAAAATGATGCAGGTGAGAAATGAATATTAGTGCTCAAGCTGGGATAGTAAAACCTCCAGAGGTTAAAATATTGCTGTATTACAGGTGATAGAGGTGGAGTCAGTGGAGGTTGAGGCTAAGAGTAAAGTTGTTCGTGTGGATGAGGAGGCAGCCACTCAGAAAGCAAATGAAGCGCAGGCTCTAAAGAATGAGTGTGAAAGTGACCTTGCTGAGGCCATCCCTGCTTTGGAGGCTGCTCTTTCTGCTCTTGACACACTGAAGGTCAGAATCAAGGAGGTCATCCTGAGCCTCCAATGGCAATGTGAGATAATTTTAACCATGTTTTAGGTAAAAAGTTGGTTGTTACTGGAAAACTTTTTTTTTTCAGCCCTCTGACATTACGATTGTAAAGTCTATGAAAAACCCCCCATCCGGAGTTAAACTAGTGATGGCTGCAGTGTGTGTGATGAAAGACATTAAGCCTGAAAAGATAAGTGACCCTGCAGGAACAGGGCAGAAGGTGAATAAATAAATTGACCTCTTAGATTGATGAGCAGTTCTGTTGAATATTGTGTTAATACTCAACATTGACTTGGCTTGTCTAGTTGTATTACTGCTCTTGTGTTCTTTTTCGGGCTCTTTGTCCTGTTTACACTTGTGGTCTTGTGTTCTGTTCTGTTCTGGTGTTGCACCATGGTCCTGGAGAAACGTTGTTTCGTTTTTACTATGTACTGTGTATATATGGCAGAAATGACAAAACCTACTTGAACCACTTAAATTTTAATTCCATATCTACAGATTTTAGACTACTGGGGTCCAAGCAAGAAACTGCTTGGAGACATGAATTTCCTCAGGGACCTAAAAGAGTATGACAAGGACAACATTCCTGTAAGTGTATTTTATAGATTAAGGCAGAGTCAAGTGACTACTGACATTTGAGCATGATCTGTTGGTAACATATAATGCTAATGTCTCTTTGTGACAGGCACCAGTCATGCACAAAATCCGTAGTGAGTATATGTCAAACCCTGACTTTGACCCCACCAAAGTGGCCAAGGCCTCTTCTGCAGCTGAGGGCCTATGCAAATGGATCACTGCCATGGAGGTTTATGACAGAGTGGCAAAGGTGGGTAGAAACGCTTTAGTCAGCTTATCTATCACATCTCAGAACTAAACTGCTCACCTTTTTTATTTCACCTTTTTAAAGTCTTAACTTCTGTTTATTATAGGCTTTTACTTTCCATTCCTTTTTACCCTCTGTTTGTTCTCACACTTTTTGTTTCCTGTTCCTGTATTTTCTGTTTGTTCATCTCTGCATTTTTTGTTGACTTCTACCTTTTTGTTCATTCAGTTCATTTTTTAAAATTCCATTTATATCCAGGTTCACTAATATTAACATGCTGTAGAGCATGTTAATATTAGTGAACCTGGATATAAGTGGCGATGTGGCTAAAATATAACCAGTTTTTATGTTACACAATGCATGTCATATTCTTAACTTATAAAGTTAATGTTTTTTCCTATTGGATTTTGAACATTTATGTTGTTTTGTCATTAAATTGGTGAACATTGTAAAGATGGACTGGTGTTTCCAAATTATACATAAAAAGAATAAAAAAAAACACAGCAAAACTGGAGGTTTTATTACAACAGTGACAAAGTACAGTTACCATATACACTGGTTACTTTTGTTTACATAATCTATATAATTGTTCAAATTCTAATATTTTATTATACATGCATGCAATTATTCGATGTTCTAGACATGCTGGTGACACCCACAATCTAAATTACATATTACAAAACAGTTCATCACAATAATGACAACATATTGCTCATACCCAGTTCTTAACTACAAATGTTAACTGTAGCTTGTGTCCCTCTAGGTAGTGGCTCCTAAGAAGGCTAACTTGGCTGTAGCGCAGCAATCACTGGCCACCACCATGGCTCTGCTGAACCAAAAGAGAGCTGAACTGAAGGAGGTGGAGGACCGCCTGGCTGCTCTGCAGAAGACATTTGAGGAGAAAACTGAGGAGAAGGCTCAGTTAGAATTCCAGGTGGACCTCTGTGCCCGCAAGCTGGAGAGAGCTGAGAAGCTCATTGGAGGATTAGGAGGAGAAAAGACTAGGTTGGGATGATCTTTATGGACAAAGACATTTTCTTTTGAAGACTTGCAGTTTTATATAATCCTATTTAAAACTGTTATGATAGAATGTTACTCTGTGCCTTACAGGTGGTCTAAAGCAGCAGATGAGCTTCAGAATACGTATGACAATTTGACAGGTGACGTGCTGATATCTGCAGGCGTAATTGCTTACCTTGGAGCTTTCACCGCTGGTTTCCGTCAAAACTGCACTAAAGAGTGGACCAAACTCTGCAAGGTACAATTTCTGCTGGCAGTGCCAGGTGAAATAGCATTAAAATGTATTTAATGATCATCATTTTAATGTTTATAACTTCCAATTGATTAATACTCCAAATATGTTATTGACTGTGCTCATGGAGTTGTTATCTTCAGTCCAAAAGCATACCGTCTTCAGACGATTTCTCTCTGAGCAAAACCCTAGGAGATCCAATCAAGATCAGGGCCTGGAACATTTCTGGGCTGCCCACTGACAGCTTCTCCATTGACAATGGAGTCATTGTGAGCAATTCCAGAAGATGGTACATCTCTATAACACCATCAAAGTTATCAAATTATCTCTTAATATAGCTGGACCACACTGCAGTGTTTATTTAAAACATATATTTTTGCAGGCCTCTAATGATTGACCCACAGGGTCAGGCAAACAAGTGGGTGAAAAACTCAGAGAGGGAAAACAATCTGAATGTGATAAAGCTGACTGACGCAGACTATATGAGGACCCTGGAGAACTGCATCCAGTTTGGCAGTCCTCTACTGCTGGAGAATGTGGGAGAAGAACTGGACCCCTCTTTAGAGCCCCTCCTGCTCAAACAGATATTCAAACAAGGTATGGAGTAGAAAGGGATATTTAGCCTTGTAATGCAACATATTGAGCTTATTTCTCATAATGTTTTTTTTTAGTTTTGCCAAAGTATTAGTCGTTGGTCCCTTATCATATTTTTTCCAGTTTTATAAAATCATTTTGGTGGGTTTTATTTGTGAAATGTGCGTTTCTGATGTTTTTATGGGCTTCCACAGTTTTGGGTTCAAATGTTTTGTGCAACAGGACGCGTACATTTCAGTGACATCACATGCTGGGTTGTGTGAAAGTTGAACTAGTTTTTTAAAGTATCCATCATTATTTTTGTATTAGCTTCCAAACTACTTTTATATAACCTGCTAGAATTCTGCTTATTCTGTTGTTCTGTGTCTGAGAGGGAGGAATGTTGAAAGTGGTGACAAACATTAATATTATCAGAACAAAACATTACATTTCCCGTATAACATATAATTTGACTGGGGTTGTTTTGGATACTACTGCATAGTAACATCACTACCCACATTCCTCAACAGGCTTAGGGCATCAAAATAGCCTCAGGCAGGTTATACGGTTACATGTGTTCTCTTTGTCATGTTTTATTTGCAGCAAAATAATGACTAAATAATTTGAAACATTGCTTCATATTGTTAAGTTTCCAAAAGTGATTCTGATATCCTGTTATATGCCCTGTGGAATCCTATGTGGATTTTTTCTAAAAACATCAACGTTATGTTAAATGACATAAACACTGAAAAGAAAACGCTTTGAAGTAAAAATATTGAATTGTTCCTTTAGGAATCAGTGTCGGGTACAATGACAAATTTTGTCTTATGTACTGTATTGGGTTTTATATTTTGATACAAACACACACAAGTCCATTGAATGTCTGGCAGTCAGTTCAACTACATTTTTAGTGTGTACTATTATCTAATATGGAAACTGAGGCCGGTGGCTGAAGCATGATTATATGGATTATTTCTGTTCTCTGCATGTAGGAGGTATGGACTGCATCAGGCTGGGGGAAAGCGTGATTGAGTACTCAAGTGATTTCCGCTTTTATATCACCACTAAGCTAAGGAACCCGCATTATCTGCCTGAGTTGGCCACTAAAGTGTCCCTGCTCAACTTCATGATTACTCCGGAGGGTCTGGAGGACCAGCTATTGGGCATTGTGGTTGCTAAGGAGAGGTAATGATACATGTGTACTCAAACACTCCGGCATATGTGCACATACACACAACATTTGGTTTTGTATATTAGTTTTAGACTTTAAGGCACACAAGTGATAACTGATATTATTTACTTGTTACTCATAAGATAATATACTAATTAAAACTGTGAAAGGTATGATTATTTAACCTTAAAGAATTCTTTCTGATCCTCAAAATTAGCTGCCTATGTACTGTATGCTACCACACCATTCCCCCTGGCCATTCGTGCATGTTATTTTGCGTGCTTCACATTTGTATTTTATGTTTAATAGGCCAGAGTTAGAAGAGGAGAGGAATGCCCTGATAGTGCAATCTGCTGCCAATAAGAAGCAGCTGAAAGAGATTGAGGACAAAATCCTGGAGACTCTGCAGTCCTCTGAGGGGAATATCCTGGAGGATGAGAGTGCAATCCAAATACTGGACTCTGCCAAGATAATGTCTAATGAGATCTCCAAGAAACAGCAGGTCTGGTGCTAGAGAAAGCCATTATAAAAGACAATGGAATATTGAGAGAATGAGTGATTATACCTCTGTCCTTTTCTATGAATTCTTCCAGATCGCAGAGAAGACTGAAATTAAGATAGCGGAGTCGAGAGAAGGCTACAGAGCCATCGCCAAGCACTCCTCCATTCTGTTCTTCAGTATTGCAGACCTAGCCAACATTGACCCCATGTACCAATATTCACTCAACTGGTTTGTCAACCTTTACATCAACTCCATACAGAACAGGTAACAAGATACATACTTAAACAGTATCTTAAACACAGTGGTCTAAAATCTATTATAGGTGGTGGAATGAGATCTGGTAACTGCAAAGGCTGTAGCATATGATTTATATAATTTTCATACTCAAATCATTTGTGCCCTCTGAATAGGGGTTTTATCATCCTGGGATATTATATCCTTGAAGATACCACTCCCGTCTGGATAAAAAAGCTTCAGCATGAATAGAGATGCTCAGAATAGCTGTACTGATTTCCAGTAAACCTAAGCCATGCAGCAAAATACCCCCACAGCATTATAGATTACTGTAGGACTCAAGTATTTAGACTGTTCTTTTAATGTACTCAGCACATGCACTCACACTCTTATACATGGAATGTACACTGCCAGTCAAAAGTTTTAGAACACCCCAGTGTTTCAAGCTTTTTTTTTTACTGAAATTCAAACAGTTCAAGTCCAATGAATATCATGAAACGGTACAAAGGACAGTGCTGAACTGCGAGAGGTTTAAAAATGGTAAGGATACCCAGAAGTGGGAAATAATTCTGTAGCACCATGCAGGACCTCTGGTATGTGCCGAGTTGGTCGGGTTCGTCCACCAGCAAGATAGTGACCCAAAAGTCCAAGCTCTGCCAGAACCACCTCAGAAAAAAGAGCAAGATGGTAAGTTGGAAAACATGGAGTGGCCAGAAGTCTCCAGACTTAAACCCCATCTAGCTGCTTTAGGATGAACTGGACAGAAGAGGGAAGGAAAGCAACCTATAAGTGCCGCACACTTACGGGAACTTCTGCAGCATAGTTGGGAAGAACTTTCTGCAGAATGAACAATGAGACATTGAACCAATTGAATTTCAATACAAAAAAAAAGAAAAATTAAGGTGTTCTAAAACTTTTGAACGGTAGTGTATGGTGAAAGATTTGACAACAAATTTAACATTTGATCACTTTTTCACATTCCTATAGATCAGTTCCTATAGTTTTATGCCACTAAACTCACAAATGTGCATTTGGGTTTATAATGAGGAGTTTCTGTGCTGCAGCCCTGTACTGCACACAAATACCTCCACTATTGATTAAAATTTGGGGTGGTGGTGGCCTAGTGGGTAGGGTACTTGCATTTGGACCAAGAGGTCAGGGGTTCAAATCCTACCTTCAGCACACCACCACTGGGTTCCTGAGCAAGACCCTTAACCTCAAGTTGCTCCAGGGAGACTGCCCCTTTTGGTAAGGGAGAGGAAGTTGCTTTGGAGAAAAAACGTAAATGTCGTTTTAGTCACTTCTCCTGTTAAACCACTTGTTACTGTGTTTTTTTCTTTATGTTCCCCAAATAACAAATCCTCTTTCAAATTCACTTTTCCTCTTGCTGTCTTAATCATAAATCAAGATAAGAACAGATGGGTCTGCTTTGCATTTTCACACATGCCATTTATTTATTCAGGGTTTCCCTTTAACTTGTATCTGTTCATTTACATACATAAACAAATGTGATGTGGTTTGAAAGACCAAATCCAATTTGTGAAAAAAAATTAAACCTTTTTTTTATCAACATTGAATATTATCATTGCATTGTATTTTATGTTTCAGCAATAAGTCAAAGATTCTAGAGAAGAGGCTAAGATACCTGACTGACCGCTTCACCTACGACCTATACTGCAATGTGTGTCGCTCTCTCTTTGAGAAAGACAAACTGCTCTTCTCCTTCCTCCTCTGCTCCAACTTACTGCTGTAAGTTAGCTGTACATCAGTATGGACTTTTGTTAATGTCATTAAAGTTTGCGCATTGCTCGGAGTCACTTCACATCTAAATGAGAAAGCAACGTTTCCTTTTCACAACTTTGATGTCTGGCTGTCGCATTTTTCCTCAGGGCTAAGAAAGAGATTGAGTACTCAGAGTTCATGTTCCTGCTCACTGGTGGTGTGGGTCTACAGAATGATGTCCCCAACCCTGATCCCAGCTGGCTACAAGACAAAAGCTGGGATGAGATCTGTCGGGCAAGTGACCTGCCCAGCCTGCAGGGTCTCAAGTATGCACCTTATTGTCACCCTAGTTTGCTTTAAAATGCATTTAAACACAAGCTCTGTTATGTTCAGTTTGTAAGATAATTTGTCCTTGAAGAGACTTAACCTGCTCTTACTCTCATCCGGTTGAATATTGTTTTTTCTTGGATTCATACAGGGAGAGTTTCAGCAAGGCCCCAGACAGCTTTCTGCCTATTTATGACAGTAAGGAGCCCTATAACACTGCTCTGCCAAAACCATGGTGCGACAAACTCAGCGACTTTCAGAAAATGATCATTTACCGCTGTCTTCGGCCAGATAAAGTGAGATGTCATTCAGTTTTGCATGATATTCACTCATATTTTATCACCCTTAATAGCACTCTTACCTTTTTCTCTCTTGTTTAAAAGATTGAACCAGCAATTTCTAATTATGTGACTGAGAAACTTGGCAAAAAGTTTGTTGACCCCCCTCCATTTGATCTGAGTAAAAGCTACGATGACTCCAACTCCACAGTCCCACTGGTCTTTGTGTTGTCTCCCGGTGCAGACCCTATGGCCAGTAAGTATTGTCTTCTAAGCACTTAAATGTGTCTCCTGACAGAGCCATTCCTTATTCCATGCACTAAATCTCCTTTGTTTCCTCACAGGTTTGCTGAAGTTTGCCAATGACAAGAACATGAGTAGTTCCAAGTTCAGGTCAACCTCTCTGGGTCAGGGCCAGGGTCCTATAGCTGTGAAGATGATCCAGTCAGCCATGAAGGAGGGCACATGGGTGTGTCTGCAGAATTGCCACCTGGCTGTGTCCTGGATGCCCATGCTAGAGAAGATTTGTGAAGATTTCAGCCCAGAAACGTGCCACCCAGACTTTCGCCTCTGGCTCACCAGCTACCCCTCCCCCATGGTACTGTATACACTAAAAATAGGCATTGCATTGAATGTACTTCATTTAAATGTGCATCATTTTCATGTGAGTAAATATATATTACATCAACAGTGATTACTAACAGTAATTCACTGTCTCACTCAAGTATAGTGATGTGCAAATGATTTGAATTATGTACAATCAATACATTGACTTATCCAGCATATTTAGTCTTGGGCTAAACATTTGTTCATAATCAATTCATGAATTACTGACTCATCTTACTTATTATCTATGATTCTGCATCCTATGAAAGTGTCTAGAATTTATAACATAATCTGTTTGCAATGTCAGTTCCCAGTGACAATCCTGCAGAATGGGGTGAAGATGACAAATGAGCCACCCACAGGCCTTAGGCTGAAGCTTCTGCAGTCCTACCTGTCTGACCCAGTCTCAGATTCTGATTTCTTCTCAGCATGTCCAAGCAAAGAGCTGGTGAGGCGATTATGGTTTTCCTGTAAACTACAGACATTTTATTTCAGCAGTGTGTTCCAGTTATGATGATCTGCTGCTGTGTTTGTAGGTTTGGGAAAAACTTTTGTATGGGGTTTGCTTCTTCCATGCGCTTGTCCAGGAGAGGAAGAAGTTTGGACCACTCGGTTGGAACATTCCATATGGATTTAATGAATCGGATCTCCGTATTAGTATCAGGCAGTTGCAGGTGAAGGTTCTTGCATAATCTCGCTATTGTGGCAAAATCTCATTTTTTTGGACTCAGTAGTTTGAAAATGCCAGCTGTTCTGTTCACATTTCATGAGGAATAGACCAACTGAAATTAAAATGACTTGGAATGAAATTATGTATTATATTAATATACATGAAACATATTTATTTCCCTATAAATTTACTGTTTTGGAGATATGAATAGACTAACATTTAATATTATGTAATACAAAATGAGAGCAAGTACTGAGAGTAACGGTGAAATGTAAGACAATAAAACCATGCTTTAATCCTTTTTCCACATGGTATTGTAAGGTTGTAAACAACAGAACTGCTCTAGTGCTAAATACACCGATGGTAGCATTTTTACAGATATTTAAATAGCGTCCTATTACAGTTCATTCCTTCATACCATTTTCTTTCTCCCTCTTCATTTTCCTTGTAGCTTTTTGTGAATGAGTATGAAGAGGTTCCATTTGAGGCCATCACCTATCTGACAGGAGAATGTAACTATGGTGGACGAGTGACAGATGACTGGGACCGCCGCCTTCTTTTGACGATCCTGGCTGACTTCTATAATAAAGACATCATAGAGAATCCTCGCTATTCCTTCTCCCCCAGCTGCAAATACTATGCACCTCCAAAGTCCAGTTATGATGACTATGTGGAGTTTATTAGGGTGAGACTCAACATCTCAGTCTGAAGGACAATGATGCAACAGATAAATACACTATCACTTGAAAGTTTGGACACATTCACACAGGTTTTTCTTTTTTTTTTTTTCTTCACAATCGTCCACATTTTATAACATATTGAATATATTAACATGAACACCATGAATTGTG
Organism: Hydrocynus forskahlii; assembly: GCA_037974365.1. Taxonomy (NCBI): domain Eukaryota; kingdom Metazoa; phylum Chordata; class Actinopteri; order Characiformes; family Alestidae; genus Hydrocynus; species Hydrocynus forskahlii. The sequence goes on along the minus strand of JBBPCX010000141.1, from coordinate 24,151,782 downwards.
CAGAGACCAAGAAACTGTTATCTATTAAAATTTTTTTTTTTTTTTTTAGAAAGTAGCCTTCCTGTGCCTTGATGTAGTTTTGCATACTCTTGGCATTTAAACAGTCTTAGGAATGCTTTGCCAATTGGCATGTAGAGTAAAATGACATAAATCACTTGTTGAGGAATTCTGAAAACCATATTGTTTTTTGTTGAAAAAGATTTATACAAACGCATCAACTTCTCTGTTTGCATTTGTCTTAGAAGAACTTGTTTCCTTTTAAGCAAAAACATTTTCATTAAAATGTTAAGATTTTGCAAAAAGCATATTCACTCATGTGTCCAAACTTTTGACTAGTAGCATACATACACCATGATATTTGTGTTCATGTAATATTCAAAATGAGATGTTAAAAGTTTTAATGTGCTTTGACTCTTGCCATGCAGAATCTGCCTGCTACCCAGCATCCAGAGGTGTTTGGCATGCATGAGAATGTGGACATATCTAAAGATCTGCAGCAGACCAAACTCCTGTTTGATTCCCTGATCCTAACACAGGGAGGTGGCTCAAAGGGAGGAGGCAGTTCTGGAGGAGACAACACATTGCTAGACATTGCCTCTGATATCCTATCTAAAGTATATCCTATTATGCATATTCAGTTACTAATGAATATTTGTAATTATGTATAGATTGTACAGTGTTTCCCCTAGATTTTCTTTCCAGTCGCATAGTTGACCCTTAGGAGCCAAGTATAGTGCTCATGTGTTGTCATCAACCAGGTTTGGGGGCTGGCATAGGATCATCACTAAGTGCAGTGAATACACTGCACATGTAAATACCATAAATTTGTATTTCTTTCTACATTCATTTTCAGATATTCCGTTGAGTGGCACGATTAATGCTAGGGGAAACACTGTTGTAGTATTATATAATCTCAGGTCATGTTTTGTGCTGTTCTTCTCTCAATTAAACTTGGGTGCATTTCAGCTTCCAGGGAACTTTAACATTGAGTCCGCTCTTAACAAATTCCCAGTGCAGTATGAAGAGAGCATGAACACGGTGCTTGTACAAGAGATGGAACGATATAATAAGTGAGTCCAAATATCCACTGAGGTTTGAGTACCTTTAAGTACCATTTTTGTCAATAATAGTAATTGTTGATGAAGGCACATATTGAAAATATTTTGCCCGAAAGCTAAACACCTGAAAGGTTTGAGTGCTAATGAGTGTTAATGTCATGGCAAGGAGACAGAATGCACATTTACTTTATTTCAGCCACAAAGTTTTTGTAAAGAAAAAATGTCCAGATCTAAACACCTCACTGTTGAACGTATTAATGTACTGCATGTGATAAAGATTCTCATTTGTTAAAGTAAATTGTTTCACAAATAGTATCTTAATACAGTATATTTATTTTAATGCTTTATGTTTTGGATTATATGTATTGTGTACAGCATATATTGTATTGTATCATTAGTTTGTGCAACACCATCCGTGTGAGCCTGCAGAACCTGCTAAAAGCTATTAAGGGGCTGGTGGTGATGGATGCAGAATTAGAGGCTATAGCAGGTAGCCTGCTAGTGGGGAAAGTGCCTGAGAAGTGGGCCAAGCGCTCCTACCCCAGCCTCAAGCCCCTGGGCAGCTACATCACTGACTTCCTTGCTAGGCTCAAATTTCTACAGGTTAGAACCAAAAGCTTTATGAAAACAATGTTATTTATGACCTGTAAATGATTAGTATTTTGTTAGTGAACTGATTTTTCACAGTAAACTGCTTTTTAATTTGCAACCACTATTATAATTGCTTGAATGGCCCTTTTGGTGTCATTAATACAAAGACATTGTATTAATGACACCCAAAGGGCCATTCAAGCAATTATACAATGAGTAATAGTGGTTGCAAATTAAAAAGCAGTTTACTGTGAAAAATCAGTTCACTAACAAAATACTATACTGCCTCTACTGAGTATTTGCTTTTCTTTGCGTTCTTTCAGGACTGGTATGACACCACAAAGCCCCATGTGTTCTGGCTATCTGGGTTCTACTTTACTCAAGCTTTTCTAACAGGAGCCATGCAGAACTATGCCAGGAAGTACTCCATTCCCATTGATCTTCTTGGCTTTGATTATGAGGTACTAGCGACATGTTACAGGAACTTCATTTAAACTCTGCTTTTCCCGCAAAGTGAATAACTTGTACACAATTGCAGTTTTTACCAAATAAATTAAAGGGTGGTGCATATAAGCTGTGTGAATTCAAGTAGGACAATTTGCCCCTCAATGTCAATTATTTCCCCTTTATTTTCTGCCCTCATCAAATAATGGGGACAAATCCAATCTCGAAACATTTACTGAATAGCTATGAATTTCAACTCTGTGATGAAATTCCTGGAATTACTTCCCTGGAGATTTTTTGCCATCAGTTCATGTTTGTTTGCATTTACATAATTGTGATCTATTCATTTGTATTGTAAAGTTGTACAAGAAGCATTGTTAAAGTGAACAAGTGAAGCTGGACAGTGTAAAGTTTGCTGACTAGCCAGCATCTAACCCTAACAGCAAAGTGGTCGTTGCCTCACAGTGAGATGGTCCTGGGTTCACTTTCTGGGCAAGGCCTTTCTGTGTGGAGTTTGCATATTATCCCAGGGTCTGTGTGGGTTAGTGCTGGAAGCTCTGGTTTCCTCCCACAGTCCAAAATCATGCATGTAAGGTGAATTTGTGATATTAAATTGCTCCATCATTTCTGAAAAAATGCTAATACTAGAAATGACTTGACATTGATTGGACAATGGTTCTGTAAAACTTGACAAATTGATGCATGGTTCACCAGGGTTTCTTACTCCAGTTAAAGGCATCTTGGCCCAATAATTAAGCTCAATGCAATCCAGCAAGACATGACTTTGCTGTAATTATTCACAGGTCCTGCCTTTCGACTCCTCATCCACTTCCCCTGAGGACGGTGTCTATGTCCATGGCCTCTTTTTGGATGGAGCGCGATGGGATAAGAAAAGGTTTGTTTATATGATAGACCAGTATGTACTGCTGTAATTCTCAAATCTGAATTGATTTCTTTAATGCATTTGTGCTTATTTGAGAGAGGAATATGTTTTTTTCTTCTCATGCAGCGGTGTCTTAGCTGAACAGTACTCCAAAGTCCTCTTTGACTCAGTCCCCATTATTTGGGTAAAGCCAAGTGAGTAAACTGTGTACTGATATAAAAGCTTCTTTCTTCAGCTTGTTTTAAATGTTATTTTATGCAACTAATGCTTATTAATTTATCTCCTAGCGGATAAGCGGGTCGTCAAGCAGCCTCAGAACATCTATGTGTGTCCTCTTTATAAGACCAGTGAGCGTAAGGGCACCCTGTCCACCACAGGCCACTCCACTAACTTTGTCATCTCCATTATGCTGCCCACCAGCATTTGTCCACAGCACTGGATCAAGAGAGGGGTGGCCATGCTTTGCCAGCTGGATGATTAATACTGGACCCTACTGGACCTCTAAAACCACCAGTACTTAAACAATATTGTGGCGATATTTCATGATGCCCTAAATTCCGCATTGCTTCAGAAGTAATGAATTGTGTGGAAAAAAATATATTTGCATATGTATATAATATATACATTTCTGCATAGTATGCAATAAACCAATAAGCAAATGAAGGTTGAGTGATGTGCACCCTAAATGCTTGAGTAAAACAGACTTTCCTTTCAGCACATTTTCTCATTGTGATATTTATCTTTTGAAGTCCCAAACTTCTCATTTATGGTAAATTCTCATGGCTGTTTCCCATTGCTAGGTTTGACAACATAAAAGCCCCAGTGTGTGTCAGCATGGAGTAGAGTTGCAGAGTTGAGTTCCAAAGAGTGAGGCATGTTGGAGTGGGGATCTGCTGGGCCAGTCCCATGATGGTATATTTTTAACTGTCAAGATATTAATAGCTATGTGCCTGGTAAGAGCCTGAAACACTCTTGAGGTTACAAGTGCAACAACAAAAAAACAGCAGCGCTCCTTGTCTGAAGGTAAAAGGAACATTTGCGTACAGGTTCTGCATATTTTAAAAGATTACACTTCCTGGACGGGCTTCAGAGAACAATGGAATATTGCATGGAGTGGAGTGGTGCATGTTTACCAAGTATTCACCTCAGTCCAAGACTCAACACAATCAGTAACAGACTTAGTCAGATTGAAATGTTTTCAATGACTGTATGTAAACTGTATGCAGACTGTCCTTCTTACTAGACCTCATGCTGGACGTCTTCAATTCTACGTTTCTCATGGACTTTGTGACATCACCAAAGACAGTTATTTTCAGCCTTATTTGTAAACCCCAGCCCATATTTATGTACGGAGTGAATACCAGAAAGGCTTCTTGCATGTGTCATACTGATTGCTATTGAGTTGTTACACATCATGCGACTCTGGGTTTGTTAGGATTTGAATGACCTAATTACTACCACCAGCTGTATACACAGCATGTGTTGCTCATTTAATAGGATGCACCACATATTTTCCTAAACACTATCAGGACTTGCATACAAAAATGTATACAACATAAAAAAAAGAATTAGATATGTATTATTATATATTGAAAATGATATATTGCCCACAAGTAGTGATGCCCTTGTAGCTTCTTTTTCTTTTTTCAGTTTCTTTTAAGTTTTTTAGATTTTTTTTTATTGTGTACTCATGATGTCCAGGCCCACAATACACAGTAATTTTGTGTTGATTTTCTAAGTGAAAATACTTATATATGTGTATGTACACTATATGTGCTATATATATATATATGTACACTAATTCATTTTAGTTTTTACAAATTAGGAAAACAATATAAAATATGTCAAACCTTTTTCACTAATACGTAAATTCAGCAAATAAACTAGAAAAGTACATGAGTGTGTTCTCAGTAGAGGGCTGTGTAGCAAAGCATATTATCTGACCAGGAGCTTCATAAATCTTTGCATGGGACTGTATGTGATTAGTTGGTTGCTTCTGATGGTTTTGAGATAATAGTTCAAAAACTTAAAATTACATACATAGTAAGTTTCTTCTCTGTGGTTTTGGTCTGGTTACCTGGTTACAGTACAGTGAAAGGCTTCCTTTCATCTCATTTTAAGAGCAGACAAACAGAACAAAACATCCGGTACCAGTACTAAGGAAGCACAGGCTCTTTCATTTTGTTAAAGGGGACATATTATGCAAAACTCACATTTTGCATCCTTTTGTATTTCCATTTGGGTCTCTACTGCTCCTATAAACACTCAAACTCAAACTCGAAAAAACATTCATCCATTTTCTGATTGTTTTGAGATAAGATTTGTGTCAGAAATCATATGCTTCTACTAGCCGTTTGGACGGCTCCCCTATTGTGACGACATAATGGAGTAATTTGCATAGAACCACCCCTCACCTGTCGAGCCCCACCCACTAGATTAGTTGAAGATCCGCCATTTTTGTCTGCTGGTTTTACGAGCATGCATAAGACGCCGAGCGCTACGACTACAGGCAAAGGCAAGTCACACATGAAGTATTGTATTGTTGTCTGTAAAGAACAGCACAAATCCCTACACTTTCTCCCAGACGAAGAAAACCAAAGAACTGCGTGGCTCCATTTCATTTACGATGGCCATGTCCCAGCAGCACTCGGCAAGAATGTTGATTGCTGCGTGTGCATCTCGGCCGCATCTTGGGCCGACAGCCATGCACCGGACGGCCATTCTGGACTTTTCCAGAACGTACGGATTGCCAGTCTGCCCCTGGCCCCGCACTTGCTTGGAGTTGTTTTGTCCATTCCAAATTGCAAATGCAGCGCACAGCCGACTGAGTCATTTTATAGCTCGACATTTTCTGAAAGTAATGCTTGTTAAAATGTTAAACAAGCAGCGTAAGCATGGGATGGGTGGGGCGTGGCCAGCAGCAGCTTATTTGCATAAAAGTGACAGAGCCCTTAAATGGCTCATTTTGAAAGGGACTGAAACTGTGAAGAATAGAGCTGGTGAGATCTCTTTATGAGAGTGATGAACTTCACGAACATGTTTTGTATAGCCCATTGACCTATTATAACTAAAGTGAGTTTTGCATAATATGTCCCTTTTAATGCAGACTTTGACACTGTGATACTGTAATGTAATTACAAAATATTGTGATTTTGTATTTTATCAAGAAAACCCAGCACCAATTCAATTGTTAAGATGTACAAAAAAAGTCATTCACAGTGCTTTGATGTGAAATGTGCCATTCTGGCAAACGTCCAATTACAACTGTCTGGGGACTGGGAACCAGTCCATTATTACCACAACTGTACAAAAAATCTGACAAGACGAGTTTCTCCACAATCAGCCATTTCACATCAAACCACACTGAATGACTTTGTTCATATCTCAATGACTGAATTATACAGGAAATGTTTTTTGAAGAAAGAGGAATTCTCCTGTAAACTCCCTCTGGCTCTTGCACCTTTACTGGATAAAAAAAAACAAAACTTACAGATATGGAAGAAGCATATGACACTTTGGAGGAAGACTGGGATGATGAAGATGAGGCCACACAATACATGATCGAGCAGAGTCTGCTGGAATGCGGCAAGTGTAGCAGTCAGAGTCCCAGGTATGGGTCTATGCCTTACTCTCTTAATCCAGTTTCCGAGCTATGTGAACAACACATTTGGTTGTGGTTTTCCTCAGTGATCCAACGCTGGAAAATATTGACCATGAGGAGATTTTTACAGCCATACAGGCAGGTGAGAGCTCAATCACTATCTTCCTTTGGCGCTGCTTTGAACGTTTCATCCCCATGTCCTCATTTTTGGCCACAGGAAATGAAGATGCCCTGCGGTTGCTGGTGCAGCACAAGGCAGCGCTGTCCATGTCTGACAGCAGGGGCTGGATTCCACTGCATGAGGCAGCAGTACAGCACAAAAAGAGCATTCTGGAAATTATTTTTTCAGGTCTGCATTGCTTCAGTCCTGTCAAACAAGTCATAACCCTTTGTTTTAAGGTGTTAAAGAAATATAATGTTTTCAACCTAGTCTCTAACTCTTGCACTGTCTGAACATCTTTCCCTATGCTTACAAAAGAACTAGAAAAAGAGCTGCTCGGAATGATCTTATAATAAAAACCCCTCAGTCTTTGCTGAGTTCTGTGAATAAACATGTCATTATATGAAATCAGTTTTAAACTATAATCATCACACTATAACAAAACAGGTCTCACGATAAGGCAGACACCAGAGAATGTTTTACCAAAGCTGATGATGTTTTATTCAACTCGCAAACACTGGAGCAGCATAAAGTTTCATGTAGTATGAGAGAGGAGCCTGTGATATCCATCCACACCACTGGGCTGGTGATAAATTACGAACTTGTAGAAAATTAGTCCCATTTCTGCAAGAATAAATTATACTGATTTACAACCTTGTAGCTTATTTGAGGAATTCATGAAAGTACATATGTGTCACATTAACAGTTTTTAACAGAATCCAGCAACTGCCTAGAGGCTTCTCTTGTAAGTCTGTTTTGAGTCAATGCATTTTCTGTTCTTTAGGAAATAAAGCAAAGTTGCTCCTTGTAGTCACACGTGAACACACCACACAGTATGAAATTCTTTCTCTGCATTTAAACCATTCACTAAGTGACACAGCGGGCAGCCAGCAACGCAGCACCTGGGGCGCAGAGTGTGGGGATGGTACCTTGCTCAAGGGTACCTCAGTGGTGCCACTAGCAGTTTTGGGATTTGAACCCAAAAACTTTTGACTGCAGGGGGCAACTCACTAACTACTAGGCCACCAGAACCAATTCCCTATCCACTAGGCCAGGGGTGTCAAGCCCCAGTCCTTGAGGGCCGGTGTCCAGCACAGTTTGATGGTTCTCCTCCTCAAACATATTCACTAAACCTGAAAGCAGGAAAATCACCAAAACGTGCTGGACCACGGCCCTCCAGGACTAGAGTTCGACACCCCTGGGCTAGGCCTAACTACATGTACATTCAGAACCATACAGTTTAATTAAAAAATGTTTAGACTTTCATATTTAAATGTGTGTTGGATGTGCAGCGTCTCCCCAGGGCTCGGGTCAGTGCTGCACTCTGAGACGGGAGACTCCTCTCTTCCTCGCTGTCGTCCATGGTCTCAGAGAGAACGCTACATTCCTGCTTCAGAATGGCTGCAGCCCTGACTGTCCGAATGAGGACGAGGATTCCCCATTAGTTGCAGGTGTGTAACACGGTTGTGTCACAGGAGGGTTTATGGCTGTAGTCGGATTTAGGTTGTATAAATTCCTCGAGTGATGGGCCACTTTGTTCTCAGAAATGGTCCTTGGAGATTAGAGGTGCACTTATGCTTTAATGTCCATCCCTATGTTAGTATTTTAAACTGATATATAGCTTTTTGATTAAGTGTTACGAAGATTCGTCTTCACCTTGGGTGCCTTTTATGGTATGCATTCTTGTGGAGTGACTAACATTGTTGTATACCATTTAAGGCATGATGGATAACACATAATTAAAGAAAGCACAGTAGGGATCTCCATTGTTTTGTCTCTTTCCAAACAGCCATAAAGAATGACCAGTATGACCTGGCTTCTCTGCTGCTACGCTATAACGCCAATGTGGACCAAAAAGGCAGTCTTCAGAGAACTGCCCTGCATGAAGCGTCTCTGCTGGGCTTGGAGGACTATGTTTACTTGCTCCTCCAATCTGGTGCCAACCCAAATGCCTATGATGCCAGTCAACATACCCCTTTAGGATTGGCGTCCCAGGCTGGGCATTTGAATGTTGTGGAAATTCTACTACAGAAAGGTGATTTTAAGCCTTGCACAATGCTTTCTCAGCTGTTTGCCTAAACCACAGGTTAACATTAGTGGCCTCTTATGTCTGGTACAGTCTATTACCATGGGGGTATTGGTCTCTAGGTAAGGTATTGATTTAAGAGCACCAATTACCAATCAGGCGTAACTTACATCTTATGACCTCTGCAAAACAGTGTTATTTTAAACATTTTTTAAATGGCCACTGAATTTATTTCCTTACTTGCTCTTGCAGCCAAATTAGTGCTGTTTTGTAGACTAATAATTCAAGTATATCATAAGTTAGCACATCTGTCCATAAGCCATTAGGTACAACAAGAGGACCAATAAGCACATACCCCTCCCCCCCATAGCAACGTTTCAGTGGGTGTCGTAGGTGTTGAGCATCCATGACCAATTATACCGACAATGTCTTAAGAACTATTTCTGGAATTAGCCAATAGAAAGAAGGGATGCAACAGCTAATCAGTCTCCTCAGTCTGGTCCATTTTAATGAAACGTGCACAGCCAAACATATCCTCATAACTAGAAAGCAGGCTATTAGTTTTCAATTTTAGAGACATTTAGAATGTGAGTTGCATATTTGTGGTTGGACCAAGTGTTCGTGACAAAATAAGTACATATATCCCTTTAAAAAAAAACTTACGGTCTGACATAAGTAAACCATTTACTTATTTGTGATTTTATGCCCCGTGTGTATTATGTTATTTAATTTTGGATGTTGTTACAGATTTATTTATTAATGTTTCTGCTTTCCAATTTATTTAGGTGTTTACTTATTTTTATTATGGCAGCTGTAGTCAAATTAGCTTAGGTATTGATAAGTTAACTTCTGAGCTAAGGAAAATCAAGTGAATGAAATGTGGTGGAGAGTAGCTAGCCAACTCAAAATCTATCTATATGTTCCATTGAGGAAAAAAAATCCATAGTGACACTTGTTTCTGTATGATATCTTCAGTTTATGCTGTAATGTCACTGTGTTTCGCATTACATTTGAAAGTTTACATGTTTGGATCCTGTATGCTGTATTCATTCTCTGCACTGCCACAAGTTATGCCACTAGCCCCACTGCCTCTATTCAGCTGTGCCATCCTGGGCATGGGACAACTGGAAATGTTCTTCTTTGAAATTAAGCATGGTTATGAGACACACCAAGGCACTTGACACATGAGCTATGTGGCTGGGTGTTTGAAAAGATGCCAAGTTTCATGTGCATTTGTGAAGGCCTTTTCTCACCCATGGTGTTCACATGCTATAGGAAAGAAACTTACAAAAGTAAGTAGTAGGCTAAAGGGTTAAACACTTTAGTGCGACTTTAGCCTACTGGTGTAATTTACATCTCTAGATATCAAAAGTAAAAAAGTATTTCACATCAAAATGAGCTGATGGTGTCAAATGGATATGAAGAAGACATGACCTATTTTGCAGTATGCACTCTTTACTCAAGGTCCTCCACCTCTCTCACTCTCTCTCTCTCTCACTCACCCACTTCCTAACTCACTCTCAGGTGCCAGTGTATGGTCAAAGCATGAGTGTCCAGAGTCTCCGTCTGTGCTGTTTGAGGCAGCAGCGTCCGGAAACCCTGATGTCATCGCTTTACTGTTGGAGTACGGAGCTGACCCCAACACTCCCACACACACTGGCCATCTACCCATTCACCGTGCGGCTTACCGTGGCCACTTGTTGTGAGTGGGGATCATACCTCACCCATCCTGTACCATCCTCTTACTGGGTTGCTTTTGTGGTTATTCTAACTGAGGCCTATTTGTTTAACCAAGTTAGATGTGATCCTTCATCCAATAGTAGGCTGCCAAAAATATCTTTTTAAAATAGGAAACTTACATTATATTCATGGCCTTTGGCAGACCTGTTTGGCAACTTCCAGTCTAATCATATTACAAAGGTAGCAGATTAGGAGTCTAGCCCAAGGGGTTCTCTCCAGAGAGAGGAATTAAACTTCACTGCTGGGTGGAAGGCAGCAGGTTTTCCTACTACATCATACTAACTACAGTCTACATACAAGAAAGGTGATGCTACTGTTGTCATTTCTATTCAACACATGTGGCTTTTGTATAACATTAGACCTCCTGGCAGCTTAAATTATTGCTGAGATTCATGTGTTCAATAGAAGTATCACTGGACTTTAGACTAGGATTTGTGTATCATAGAGGGTAACATCTCTGCCCTTCTGCCTGTAGATGGGGGCTTGGGTTCTCTAAACAGTTTTTGGAGTGTAGTTCAGTTTTTAAAATGATAACTAACTAACTAGCTAAACTGTCCTTTGCCTCGACTCATTTCTTTGCAGAGCACTAGAGCAGCTGATTCGGGTTACCAAGAAAGAGGCGATAAAAGAGAGCGGTATGAGTCCACTGCACTCCGCGGCGGCAGGTGGTCACTTTCAGTGTCTAGAGCTGCTCCTCAGCTCGGGTTTTGAGCCCAACTTCATGCTGCACCCCCGTGTGCGCCGGAACTACGATGATGAGCGCAGGTCAGCGCTGTACTTCGCTGTGTCCAACAATGATGTACAGTCCGCACGCCTGCTGCTGGAGGCCGGTGCCATGGCCAACCAGGACCCAGTCAGCTGCCTGCAGGTGGCCGTGCGCCAAGGCAACTATGAGCTCATTAACACTCTGCTGCGTTACGGTGCCAACGTCAACTACTACTCGCGTGTGAACACCACACACTTCCCATCAGCCCTGCAGCACGCGCTGAAGGACGAAGTGATGCTACGCATGCTCCTCAACCATGGATATGATGTGCAGCGCTGCTTCGACTGCCCCTATGGACAGGGGTCGCATGTGCCGTTGGATTATGAGGGGTGGAGCACCTCAGTCATTAAAGACATGGTGGTAGGTGGAAAAGCTTGTGTAGCAGACGGCCAATGCACCATTCACTCATTTCATGCTTTCCATATTCAGCCCTGGAAATAGATAAGAGACCACTGCAAAAACGTTCAGTTTCTCAGGTTTTATCTTTTATGGGTGCAAATATTGAAATGAACAGCTTTGCCGTAGTTTTTAAGAACTGCTGATAATATTTCTCGTAATTTCCAAAAAAAAATATTGTTTTTTAAAGCATAATTTTAAAGGAAATGACAAAACATCAAAATAAGAGAAATGATGCAGTGTTTATAGAACTTGAATAATTCAAAGAAAACAAATCTCTTCAACAAAATAGCAATAATTACCACTGATGTACTTCTAGTAGTGTTTTGCCATCCAACTGGTCACATTGTGAGAGGAGGATGTTGATTACAGCAGTGTTTTTTTATACTTTTCCTCATTAAATAAGATGTGATTCAGGTGATCACTAATCAGTACCTCATAAAGCAGAATGAGGTGCTTGTGTAGGAATTTAACAGACATTGGCATGGGATGGTTTCATACTCATTGAGATGCTGATTTAAAAATAAATTGTAGTGGTCTCTTATTTGATGGAAAGTAAGCTACAAAAATGTCTTGTTTTGAATTCTTTGTTTTTTTGGTATCACAAACTACACAAACATTAACAAGTATAGGATTACTGTTTGTATTAATATAAATGCGAGTTTGTTACAGGTTCTTGTACAAATTGATTATAACCTAATGCTACTATTCTACTCTTTTGTAGGCTTTAACTAATTTGTAGGAGGCAATAGAAATGGAAAAAAAAGAAAAAAAAATTGATCCAGAATGATGAACAGTGCTGTTCCATAATCACTGAGAGAGCTTTTGAACATTGGGAATTACGTTATAGCAAAATTAACATGCACTTCTTAATTGAGAACTGATAATCAGATCTCTGGCACACAGCGTATCCAGGAATTACTTACGATAGGATGTTACAGTATACTATTGATAACTTCTTGCCATTCCTGGAAAACTTAAATATTAAATTAAGTACCTTACAATAACTCATGGTCTCTAATATACTGTATTTCAGTCTGCACTGTGTAAGTTGTTATTATACACATCAGTAAATATTCATATGAGAAGTGATTCCAAACTTTTAAACACAAGTATACCAGTTTAACTATTAATCATACAGCTGTTCAGCTCCACACACTCATGCACAATATCGGGGAACCAGTCAGAATAGGCATCATATACTGTATCACCCTTAAAGGCACCGTGGGGAAAAAAGCTGGTATCAGAATCTTTATTGATCCTGAAGGAAATTGCTTATGTAACAACTGCACAGACACACAGACACAGAGACAAGGACAAAATTTAACAAAGTCTAAATAAATCTAAATAAAAATCTATAGAAAAATCTCAATATGAAATACACTTTGCTATAAGCACATACGCTGGATATAAATAATATAAATGAGTAACTTACAGTTAAGTGAAATCTAACAACATGCTTTTAAGAGATACAGAGGTTTGAAACTGGCCAATGAATAAGGGGAATTACATTTGGTGCACAGTGTAGAAATTACTTTTACAGATCTCCAGCATTTAACTAACTCCAGCACTAACAAGGTCACCTTTACTTCTAGAGGGATCTCACAACTGGGAAGATTTTAGGAGCTCATACTTTTTACTGAACTGAAGTTGGTTTGTAGGACTGGAGGGCCGGTCTCCTGCCGGTGTCCATGTTTAGTGATTTCACTTCTGCCTGGTTCATTTCACCTGTTAATTAGCATGTTTAGTGAGTGTGTTTGAGTAGGGTAGATACCAAACTGTGTGGGACAACGTAAGAAAAGTTCAAGTTTTTTTTGTGAATTTTCGAACTTCTATATTTTTTTCCCTTTTTGCACTCAAAGTAATGATCACCTGTCCCCAGGGAACATCTATAGTACAGTAATGACACATTTCCGTCTGCAGTTTTGTGAGGTGATCACAGTGTCCTGGCTTAAGCACATCGCAGGCCACGTGGTGAGAATCATGCTGGATTATGTTGACCATATCACCTTCTGCTCCAAAATGAAGAGCACCCTGGTAGAACAGAAACAGTGGCCAGAGATATGCAGGATTCAAGGTGGGTGATCACTAGCAGCAGAGTCCTTCTGAACTTCACTTCTCATTGATCATATTAACTGAGCATGCAACTCAATTTTAAGATATTTAAGCTCACTGGTTGTATAAAATTACACTGTCTTTGCAGAAAATGCTCGAAGCCTGAAGCATTTGTGTCGGCTTAAGATCCGAGAGTCTCTTGGTCGCTTGCGTCTCAGGGCTCCAGTTTTTATCGGTTTCTTGCCTCTGCCAGAAAGTCTGAAGGACTACATTCGCTTCAAAGAGTTTGATATTTACAGCAGAGGAAGCACAGGGGAGTAGGAATAAAAGTGGGAAAACATTTGTTTTACTTTGTAAAGTCTTTAAAGTCTTTTTATTATACGAATTGTTGTTTAAAGATGTGTTTGCTCATTCTGTTAAACTGCTTATATCAGTGGATAACTGTGTAATATTAAATTTCATAGCCTTTGCTGTGTACCTGATTTGTGAGTTCTGTCACAGTTCTAATTATAACATGTAAACAGAAAATCTAACTATTTCTGAAGCACATATTTAGGGTTTTTGAAAATGTAGAACAATCGGTCTCTGAGGCATTTCGTCATGTGCCACAAACGAATGCAACATTTAACTCAGCTTATATGTCTTTTTTCATTGTCTGTCTGTCTGTCTGTCTGTCTGTCTTTCTTTCTTTCTGCTTTTCTTTTTCTTCACTGAACATCTTTGTGAGTACGTGGAAAGGATAAAGGTGAAACATACTTGGACATCAATTTATCTGTGCTGCACTTAAAAAAAGCTATCAATGATAAGGCAAAAGTTCAGCCTGTGACTGAGACTGGTGGTGGTCATAACAGATTAACATTTGTACTAATTGTTGTTCCATATTAAATATTATTATTAATTATTAATATTGATATCAATGTAGACTTTCAGGTAATATCTGTAAAGGTTAGGGAAGGGCTGTGTAATTATGAGTAGTATCATTATCATTAGTATCATTAACAGAACTATTTCTTTTATGATACGGTAAGTGGACTAAAATTAAGCAGCTTGGATTAATTTAGCCCTTATTGCTAAACAGTCTGGTTGCTACACTAAATGGCCAAACGTATTGGGACACCTGACCTTTACACCAACAGGGACTTTCATAACAGTGCATTCAAATACATAGACTTCAATATGGAGTTGGTCAGCCTTTGTAGCTATAACAGTTTCCACTCTTTTTGAAAGGCTCTCCACAAGATTTTGGAGTTTCTGTGTAAATTTGTGTCCATTCATTCTGCAGAGCATTTATGAGGTCAGGCACTGATGTTGGACGAGAAGGCCTGACTCGCAGTCTTCATTCCAGTTCATCCCAAAGGTGTTGGATGGGGTTGATGTCAGGGGGCTGTGTGGCCAGTCAAGTTCTTCCACACTGAACTCATCCAGCCATGTCTTTACGGAGCTTACTTTGTGTACTGGGGCACAGTCATGCTGGAATAGAAAAGGTTCTTTCCCAAACTGTTAAGTAGCCCTTTATTGTCACATGTGAACAAACCACAGCGTGAAATTCCTTCTTAGTATTTAAACCATTCACCAAAGTGAAGCAGTGGGCTGCCACCAACAATGCCCAGGGAGCAGTGTGTGGGGACAGTACTTTGCCCAAGGGATGTCAGTAGTGTCACTAGCAATCCTGGGATTCAAACTCACAACCTTCTGATCACAGGAGCTCCCTCACCAACTAGGCCACCAGCTGCCCCAAAGTGCACCAGAAACACCCAATGTTGAACCCAGAACCCTGAGATTAAGGGTCTCATTCTCTACCCACTGAGTTAGCCAGAGTCAGAAGTAAAATGGCCCCATACTGTCACGTGTGAACACACCACAGCAAAGCTCACAGTGTGAAATTCTTTCTTGGCATTTAACCCATTCACCAAGTGAAGCAGTGGGCTGCTGCCAACAGGGAACAGTGTGTGGGGACGGTACCTTGCTCAAGGGTACCTCAGTGGTGCTACTAACATTCCAGGGGTTTAAACCCATTTCATCACAGGGGCAACTCCTTAACCAACTAGGCCATCAGTTGCTCCAAAGTGCACATGAAACTCCCAACAATGTGAAGCAGAGGGCTGCCACCAACAGTGTCTCCAGGGAGCAGCATGGGGTGACAATATCTTGCTCAAGGATGCCTCAGTGGTGTTACTAGCAGTCCTGGGATTCAAACCCACAACCTTCTAAGTGGCTAGGCAACTCCCTTACCAACTAGGCCACCACTATCCAAATGTCTTGGTGATGATTAAGATTATTGCCCTACACTGAAAGTAAGGGGGCCTGTAAAACAGAGGTGTGTCTCAATACTTTTGTCCATGTAGTGTGTGAGTGTGAGTGTGAGAGGTGGCTGCCTGTGGGTGGCGCGCGGGCTCCGGTAAACAGAGTGACGCCGGAGCCTGTGCAGCGGCAGGGAGGCATTACGTCAGAGGCATAATGGCGGAGGAGGCTGGCTGAGGAGGAGAACTGCTCCGTGAAGCGGCGCTGAACCCAACTTCATCGCGCCCCAGTCGACGAGGTGATCGGCGCGGGCCCCCCTCTCCCCCTCCCTACGCCTCCCCCCTTCTCGTAGACGAAAAAAATGGCCTGCAATTTCAGCGAGGACAGAAAGCTCGAGAAGGACGGAGCGAGGGCCGGCGGCTGGTCTGTGGACGGCGGTGAGAGTCAGAAACAGCCGTCCGCCTCCACCGCCACCACATCCAGGCAAAATGGCGATCAAGCTGGATGTGAAGACGAGCAAATGTCTGAACAGGACGCTTCAGAGCGGCGCAGGGGCTCTCTGTCAGGCTGCTCCCCGTCCACCGCGCACCGGACCGGGGACGAGCCGCCGCGGAGGAGCTTCCAGATCCCTCGGAAGATGAAGGAGCGGAAAGGTTTGTATGCCCTTTTACTGGCATTTCTGTTTCCAAGCCTGTTCTGCCTCCCCCCTGCCTGCCGAGCCTCCCTCCACGACTCCTTGCCTCCCCGTGGGCTCTGTTTCAGCCAGCCGAGCTCCAAATGTATCCGTTTCCCTTCAGGACACCATTATTTTACATTTGTGAGCTCGCATGTATGTTATTTAGCCACCACACGACAAGCTAGCCACACGCTAGCTCCCTCATTCGTAAATAGAAGTATAAAAAGCTGAGCTCTGGACCAAGCACCCACACACACAAGTGGTCCTAAACTCTATTTGTGTCTGACATGTTAACACGTTAGTCCTGAGTCGTGCTTTGACGTCTGTAGGTGGTTGCAAAGCCATAAAAGCTGGCTACAACCATAGCTAGCACTACATTGCTGCCACCACATGACACACTTCTGCCACTCCTCATCCGTGCAACCCCCTCGACAAACCACAACACTGGTCGGGGTCGTATGTCCTCAGGCACTCTTTGGAGCCCCCACAACTCTGAAGAGCCTGCATATCCGAGTTAGAGCCCCCACGGACCCTCTGTTTGGAGACTTCAGATCATTCAGTGCACTTTTGCGATACGTGTGTTCAGTAATAAAATGCTTAGAGGTGACGGCTTGTGTTATTACACGTGCACCACTTTTTTTGGTGGACCAAAACTTCCCAGGACTTGGCCGTTGTTCCCTCACTAGTTCTCATAGCTGTCTTGTGTCATATGTCAGAGATTCATGATGTAAGCGGGCTGTTTAGGGAGCATGCCATGGAGCCTATTAAAAGGGCAGTGCATTTGTAGGGGTTTGCACTTTAGGTCAATATGCCCTGTACTGTTTGTAATGATTGTAGGCTGGTGTGAAGTTATAGTTGCATGTACAGGTGGATTTCAGTTTGTGAAGCTGCATAAATGCTTGGTTTCTTCACTGCATATTGACCAGTCATGACTATAGGACTGTCACCATAGTAACATTGATGGGGTTTGGGACAGTGACATCTTCTGATCCCTGTTTGTTTTTTGTTTTTTCTGAAGACCTCCTAAATGGTTTCAGACTGTACATATAACAATAATGCCTCATGGTTCACTGACAGAAGTTGTGTGTGTATTTCCTTGCTGTTGTATATGGGGCTTTTAACTGGTTGATTAAACACATTTGCAACACTAGTTATAGTTAATTATGTTTTTTTTTTTTAAGTATGCATGCTACCTATAATTTCTCTCGCGCTCTCTCGCTTTCTCTCTGTGTGTTGTCCAGGACTCCTCCAGGCGTTGGCTCCAGATTCGCGGGAGTTTGAGGAGCTTGTGAAGCTGCTCTCTTCCTTCTATCTGGATGCCTCTTCACGAGGAGCCTTCATCTACACCAAAGCATGTCTCATTCACAACGAGCTTCTGGAGAAAGAGGTAATCTTGGGGTTTAGAACATTGTATGTACTCAGCCATGAATGTCTATACTGAGTCTTGGATTAGTTTATGGAGGTAGTAGGGATTCTTGATAAATGCAATGTTGGAACAGGAAAATTAACTTCAAAACTGGAGTTGGTGTGGGAAGTGATCTTTTTTTTTTTTTTTTAAGAATACATTTTAACTGCTGTTGCCTTAAGCTGTTGCTAGTAGATGCCTTGGCAGGTTAAATCAAGAATGATCCAAGAGTCTTGCTGTTCGGCCCATGCTTTTTGTGGTCTGCATAACTAATTATGGCCTTATTGCCATAAACATGTGCTTGATAAGCTGGGGTTAATGTGCTTGCGTTGTTTGTCCTGTCAGTTTATTGAGAAGAAGAGGGAACTCAAACAGGCTGGACGGACAGAAGCTGAACTCACAGATTCCTACGCCTTTCTGCTGCCTGACACAAGCAAGGTAAGGCTTGCAGCTGCTTATATTTCTCTACAAATCATGTGTTTCTTGTCCAGCCTGAGAACCTAAGTGACATTTTAATAATCTATGTACCTGTGTTTGAGGAGGTGCCCTATTGTGAGGTTGAGTCTTTTTTTTTTTTTTAAGAGTATGGAAAGCACTAAACTGTAGGATTTGGATGTAATACTCTCGAGTGTAATATTGTGCCTCTTGTTGCAGACTCACTGGATCTGTGAAAAGGGCCTGTCTGTGGGACATGCACGGATTAGCAATTTGGGAAATCCAGTTAAAGGTAACTGTTTCAGTGTTTCCCTAAAATAAGTGACTTTAAGTTGTGGGCAGCCTTTAATTATTGTATTTCATAGTACTTTTCCACTGCCTGTGATAAATTACCTCCTAGTGCTGGGCGCTGTTGATAACATTCAGCGTCATGGTATGATGGCACAGCATGCTATAACACAGAATGGCACTCATTGTCGAGGAAATGCTTGGCTAATAGTATCACTAACATGAAAAAGCAAAACAACAGTCTTGTGATATAGGTGTTGTGTTGCCCAGCACTAGTGCCACCTTAGACCTGACCAGATTTTTGATCAGAAAGTCAGTAAATGTTATCAATCATGATTTATATGACTTGCAAAAGTTTCTGAGCTTTGCAATAAACTCCAGGCAATGTCATTGCAGTATTTGAGAGGTGTCTGTCATGCATAAGTCTTATCTCTGAAAAAACGGGCAGTGTTTTTATCTTCTTTTTTTTTCTTTTTTTTAGGGGTTTACCTTTCAAAATACTCAGATTTGTTGCAGATGAATCCGTTTGAAGTGGGTGCTTCTGGGGATATTATTATATTTAAAGTCATGAAGGTAATATTTTAATTTCTTTGTGTTATAGTCAATGAATTTTTAGTTGTTGATTCTGAATGTTCTGTGGCACATACCTTTATCTTACAGGGTAGATCAAAGAGCATATTTGAAAATATGCCCAAGAGTAATCTGGAACCTGCACAGAAGTTTGACAGCCATGTGCACAAAAATGCCAGCAAAGTGACCTCATTATTATCATATAGGGCCTTTGAACTCACTCAGGTATGTGTGCTGGTCATTCCTATTACTGTAATACATGCAAGGATGTCAATACCTGTTTACAATATTTTTCTTTTCACTGGACATGTGTTTTAACAGTTTTTTTTGTCTGCTAGTTCTGTTCTGATTTTGCTCATTGCTTGTTTCTCACCTGCAGCAATACTTTTACGAGTTTGCGTTTGAGGAGCTAAAGTCCCGACCCAGACATGTGTGTCCTTATGCTGTGGTGTCTTTCCAGTACAAAGACAAAGAGTCATCTACAGCTGTTCGCAGGTACAGGATCTCAATCACATCTCTTTGTCCCTGATCAGGTTGATTGTAGACTCATGGCCATGTCCACACGTACATGGATATTTCTGAAAACGGAAATTTTCAGTTTTTTTTTTTTTTTTTAATTGGGTCCACATGAGCACGTTTTCAAAAATATCTTCGTCCACACGCAATCGTAAAAAATGCTGACAAAAGCATACCTGGGCAGCAGGTGGCGTTTAGCATTGGTGACCAATCGGAAGCCTTGCAGGAGGGACGTCTTTACCAGAGACAGTGGGCACAGTGTCCATGTTACCTTGTCAAAGAAATGCTGCGTTTAATACAGTTTATAACACTGATAATGATGAGAAATAGGCAAATAATATGCTTTATCAGAGAAAAATATATTTTATTTAAATGAGACGAGTCTAGATAGATAGATGGATCTTTAGAGGTGCATAGAGCCAGTTTTTTTATTGCCAGGTTCTAACACTGAGAAATGCTACTGTAAAGCAGGGCAGAGTCTACCTCAGATCGTGCCATACTTACAGCTTGTGGTGATTCTGGACAGTGCGGATGTTTTCTAGCTTCAGATAGCATTCTGCAAACTGCAGAATAAGGCATTTTAGAATCAGAAAACTTTATTGATCCTAGAGGAAGTAATGAGGGCTAAGACCCAGACCCCATAGTAGCGACATACATTCATATTAAAAGAGCTTTTAAGATATTAATCACTGTAAACCAGTGTCCACCGCAAGATACCACAGATAAACCAGCTTCCCTAACGCTAGGGAGCTCAGAATCCCAAGACTGTGCAGAAGTGCACGGTAGCACATCTCGATAGGTAACATGTTTCGACAGAACACCGGACCGGGTTAAAATTAGATGGTGCATGACTTTAATGCATTTTAACGTGTTATTTGTTTGTGATTAATTAATCGAAATGTAAACACGGCATATACTGTGACGTCATGTGTGGTGCACAGTATGATGCGAAACAGTCCGTTTTTCAAAATCTTCGTTTTTCTTTTCCACACTTAATTGCAGAAACTGAGTTTTCAAAAATTGCCACTTTGGCTGGAGTTTACAAAAAACCTCTGTTTCCACTTACATAAAACGCTATTTACATGTGGACGACAGGCCAAAATGCAGAGAAAACCCCAGTGTTTTCAGAAATCCCCATGTACGTGTGGACATGGCCTCAGTCTCCACCAGCACTTTATCAGAGAATAGAATGATGGGAGTTTCTTTTGTTGGGTGTTTGAAAGCACAAATGTTTTATTAATCACAGCTATGACAGTGTTGTGGCTTTTTTTTTTTTTAACTTTAAAGAATAACTTGGCTCTGTAGGAGTTGTCTTGTAGTACTGAAGTATACTGGTTTTGGATACTATTCGGGTAGTTCAGAGAATTGAAACTAAAGTGATACTGTTTTGCGAATGTGAGTAATGACGTGCAGGTGCACATTTTTAGCAGTCATTTAGATAAGTACTGTGTGTTCATGTATTGTTCAGTATAGAAATGTTTATGTAGTATGCAGTCAGTAGACATCTTGCCTAACAATGGTTTTTACATAGTTTTTCTTTTTTTTAAGGTTAAGCAGCACTATGTTTGAAGGACACAGAGGTGAGTTGTCTTCCTAGTGATATTCATTCTTGTGTAATTAATTGGTAGCAATACTAAGTAGTAGTATTGTTATTATTATTCAGCCTGCAACAGATTTGCCCATTACAGTATTAGCTGGAGGAAACTGATTAGATTGTCTGTCTGTTTTTGGCAGTACGGCGTAGGTACACAGTTTGGAGTGGCCCACTGGTGAACAGGGGGGAAGAGCTGTATCAAGTGTGCATCCGCTCCTCCAGTCTCCCCTTCCTTCCCCTCAAACTGTACGTGACCTCCTTAACCCTACTTCTCATGTACAACCGGCTTTGAACTTGCACAGAACTTTTTCTATTTGCTGAACACTTCGATTTTATATTTAGCTTTTGTTTTCGTTTTACATGCATCTCATAGCATATCTCTGGAGCTTCTGTTGTGAAAACAAACATGGTGTATGTGGAATATTGACTTTTGATTTGCTTGCCTTTTAGTCCTGACAAAATTGATATAAGTATAGCGATGCATCTTGATCAAGTGAAGAGGAAAATTCCTTCTACGCTGCTTTCTTGGGACACTTACAGCGGAACACGAGAGGGTAAAATTACCGCTGCTGCCTAAATTTCTGCCACTCTGGTGGTGCCAGTAAAAAAAAATTAAATTGGGCTTTATACATTTTATGCACTAAACAAAAACAACAGTTCAAGCAGTCCTTGTTTTTCTGCAGTACTTTATTCACTTAAATTGTCCCATTTTCCATGGCAGCAATGAAGTGTGGGATGTATGGCAGTCTATTTGAAGTCATTGGTAAAACTAAACAAGGCAACTGCCTGTCCAGGCTGCTGCACCGAATGGAGAGGGAAAAAATGGTGAGGGTTGTGCTATGCTTCAGCTCATTTCTAATGTATGTATATATACTGTAATGTTTGGTTTGTGTTGGTAAATTTCATGACATGAGTCCTACTTTAATAGAGTTAGTGAAGTTAGTTAACAAATTTAGTTTGGTGATGTATAGTTTCTCTGTAGCTGATGCAAATTGATATGTGAACTTCCTTGTTCTCCCTCTTAGCCTTTTTTTCCTGTCCAGATTTTCATTAGTTGATAATGTAGATTATCATTATGTCTCTTATGAAGGAGAGCTAGGCTCTTTCTTATTGTATGTTTTTCTTCAGGTTCTCGTGAAGCCACTGGTGGACAGAGGCTTTCTGTTCCTCTTATCATCGTCTCACATGCACGGTTCTAATGGTATGCTGTCGTGTTCATATCTATACACTCTCTTCCCTACTCATCTTATCTGTGCTGTGATTCCAGCATGCACTGACTTTCTGCCTATCTTCTACTGTTCTACTGAAATATATAGAGAGACGAGGGAGGAGTGACAAAGGGTTACAGGCACTTTTTATTTTCCAAGAGCCAAGAATTACAGCACGGTTCAGTAAGTATATTACTCCTG